>JAJJWW010014835.1:0-1200000 GCA_023531295.1 Papaver armeniacum | reverse complement strand
GAAGATGAAATTCGGAAAATGGAATCCGAATACAATAAGAGAAGTTGTTCGTCGTCAAAGCCAAATGTTGGAAGCGTATACTACTACTCGGCCATAAAAATGGCGAATGATTTACTCGAGTTAGAAAATGAACAACCTAGATTTGATTTAGGGCTGTCGCAGCGTGACAGTCAAGAGCAAGGACAGGGAGAACGCAGTGTTGAACAGAGGATGAGTAACATGGTTACAAGAATGAGGTAAGACAGAAGGAATTTGGGACCACCTATCAAAATGCGGGATTACAACACCAGCGTGAAAAAAGAAGAAAGGTTATAGCTAGTAAGTGCAAGTATAAGGAGGTTCGGGAAGTACGGGGGTGAAGTTGAAACCAGGTTGATAACTTGAAGATCTTGAAGGTACTCAAAGAGAAATGAGAAACCCCTCGTGACCAATTTTTTTCGAAAAGAACAATGAAAGGTAAGTGGGAAATAACCGATGAAACCAAGACTGGTTTCATCCAAATTTTGTTCCAAGTTATGCATTGTTTCTCCTTTTATGATGCATCATTGACTAGCTTTTAAAAAAATAAAATTAACAAACTCAACGGCGTGGGAGCATTTATATCTTCACTTACATATATCGGGGAAGAATATGGATAGTTTGATGAGAAAAGGTGACATCGCAGGAGATATCATTGAGTTCTATATTTTGAAGCTGCAAAACAACATAAAAAAAAATGAGTTGAAACAAGATGGTTCTCCAAAGTACCAGAGAGATGTGTTTCTAAGCACATTTGCCTATGTAAGTTTACTCTGAAATTCTTTAATGTAATTTTTTTGGCGTAAAAATAGTTGTGGAAAACAAAAATGTTGTTGACTATATGGTTAATTTTGATGGAACCAAGTTTGGTTTCATCAAACTTGCGTGTTTGTAACTCATCAAGGAGCTGTTATCTGGTATTTTGTTTCAGACATTTCACTCATTAGGAAAGAAATGTGGTGCTGTAATAGAAGGTTTCATCGACAAAATGGATTATAGCGTGCGGTTTTTGTTCGTTCCGTTCTTGACACCAATTGGAGATGTAAACCATTGACGCCGCTTGCTTTTGATTTTGAAACCGGAGAATTTTATCACTACAACTCCTTGGCTTCCACCGAAGAATAATGCGGAAAAAGTGCTGAAAGCATGAGACAACGAATAATATCAAAGATTTGCACAAAGACGACGCAAAGCTCCCCGAGACGAGCAGACTAGTCAACCAACACCGTACACTCTGCACACCCCTTCATGTTGTCAACAAATGGGGTAAGCTATGTTTTGAAGTTTATTAGTTCACATATGAATATGCTTGAAAATCATTACATCACTTGTAAAAAGTTAGAAAACCGAATGCTTTACATATAGCTACTAATATCAGAACACTCTCAGCTAGTCACTTTATAACAGTTGAAACATTATTTTGGTTTTTCAGGAACGATTGTGGCCTGCATGTTTGCTATTATATGAAGAGCCTCTTGAAAGGAAATATGTCTCATGAAGATGATATACGAGAAAAGGTGCATAACATGAGACCAAAGTTGGCGTTGAAGATACTCCTTGACAATATAGAATAATACTCATGTCGTGCTCGTACTCTTTAACATTCAGTTTAGTTAAAGTTTAAATTACTTTTGAAATGGTTATTGTAATGATGATACTCCTTGACATACAGTTCTTCTTGCAGATTCAAGTTTTAGTTGAAGTTAAAGTACTTATGAAATGGTTACAATTTCGTGCGATTTTAGTTGAAGTTAAAAAACAATTTCGTGCGATTTCAGTTGTGTTCCCTTAAAAGCTTATGTCTACAGAAATATGATGTCTCATTTTTATAAAACAGTATTCATAAATGATGTATCATATATTTGGAGCACCAATAAACAGTAGACAAAACAACATCAATGTGTTATTAAAAAATATAGTAGAAAAAGTGACAGTAAAACAATGGTGAATCCAAAAAGGGTTTCATCAAACAAATGATGGAACCTATTTTGGTTTCATCAAAAAATGATGAAACCTAATTCGGTTACACCAAACTATAAAGGCATGCAAAAATTCTGACAAAACTTAATCAAACAAAAAATCTGAAAAACTTAATCAAACTTATTTATTCTTAGACAAATTATAAAATGAAAACACTGCAGACATTAACTTCTAAAAATAAAAATCAAATAGTAGATGAAACACATATTGTTGTCTAAAAACGAAACTAAGAGCGAAATTCGATGACTTGTAGTCGAAATGACTATAAGTTCTCATGAAATCTGACGAGAAGGGCATGTCCTTCTATTATGGGTGGTCAAAACCTTGCAGCAACCACAAGTTCTCATCTTCTTATTGGGGACTGAACCTGTATTAGGAATCCTCTTCTTCTTCGATGGACGTCCTGACTGTGGTCCATTATTTGGACCAAAAACCATTGATTTCGGCGACACTGTCACAGGCTTTTCAACTGTGGGAACAGGATTGATTGCATGTTTATAGGATTCTCGATAGAACTTTACTGTAAAGTAGTGTTCAACATACTTGTAAGGATCTTCTCCGTTCACCATGATACAACGGACAGCATGAGCACAAGGGAAACCGTCAATACGCCAACGATTGCAAGAACATGTTTTTATTTTCAAATCGACTGTCTGTGTTAACGAAGCATGAACTTCAAACACATATTCCGACGACTTGGTGACTGGGTAGTTACATCCATGGATCTTGTTGTCGTGGAGCAGAACTTCATATTGTGGACATAGAGTTTGACGCCAATTTATTAAGTTAGCACAGTCCTCGCGACGTGTACACATTTGGTCCATAAGCTTCACCCTGATTTCATCAACCATGACGGCTATAGGCTTCTCTCTCTCTTCAACGACCGAACCATTGAAACTCTCAGCAATATTTGAACACAACCTACCATATCGTCGACCCTTGAAGAAAAGACTTGCCCATTTATCATAAGGAGCTCTACTTAGATATTCTTGTAACTTCTGATTTTCAACCTTCCTAAACTTATCCCAACTCTCTGTAAAATCTTTATGAGTAGAAGGATATGCACATTTCTTAAACAGTCCCAATACATATTTGTTATAAACCTTGCAGTTTTTTGGTAAGCATGTGTTGATATTGCATTCCATATGCCAGTAGCACCAACCATGAAAAGCCTCAGGAAATACAACAAGAATTTGATTTACCAATCCAATACCTCGATCACTTACAAAAGTAAGCTTTGGTCGCAAAGGAGAAAGGACTTGCTTCAAGTTTTCCAAAAACCATTTCCAGTTCACTTCATTCTCCGATGATACCACAGCATAAGCAAGAGGGTAGATTTCTGTAAGATGGACAAAAAACATAACACAAACATAAGATGCGATGAAAACCAAAAATAGAAATTGATGAAACCAAAAATAGAAAATGATGAAACCAACATAAAAAAATGATGAAAAACTTACCATCATTTCCAGTTAGACCCGTTGCTGCCATCATATGACCAAGGTACTTGCTTTTCAAGTGGGCCGCATCAACGAATAACACAGGACGACAAAAATTGAATCCACGACTACAAGCTTCAAAACAGATAAACATTCTCTGAAATTTTTGAGTCCCTTCTTCGACTTCCAAAACCACGTGAGATCCAGGATTGGTTTCAATCAACTTGTTTTTATACCAGTTCAAGAACATAAAAGATTTCTCGTCCTCTCCCCATGTAGTATTCAGCGCATGCTTCTTCCCTGAGTATGCATAATAACGACTAATGTCAAAGCCGTAGTCTCTCGTGAAAGATTCCATAATATGCTTAGTTTTCTTATTAGGATCCTGTTTAATTTCATCAATAATCAAGCTACTAACTAGTTTCTTCGATATCCATGGATTGTTAACAAATCCACCAACACAAGTATGCTCATTATTTAGTTCCTTGATAATAAAAGGACTTCCTACAACACCATCAACGACACGAAGATATAAATGCCGCTTACACTTCTCCTCTTTCTTATTAGCACAACATGCACCAATCCTCAACTTATCATTCCTGTAGACCTTGAATGCATAACCGGCCAGCTGCGTGATACTTCAGAAATCACAACGAACTTGTCGAACACCTCCCGGAAACAACTGTTCAACTCCTTGAAAAAGATGTAACCAGTGAGCAGACTTCAATGGTTCCTTAATTTTATCTGGAACATCATAATCAATTCGTGGCTTCTCAAAAGGTATAATTCCAGAACTCCGTGGCTGGTCATCAAAAGCTATAATTCCTGAACTTATTGAACCAGAACACTCAGCTTTGTGACGTACATGTAACTCCATAATTCCTTCTTTATTATGCAGACTAAAAAGAGCCAATGCTTGAAGATCAAAATCAGAATCAATGAACTTTTGCTGATCATCAAGCATATGAAAAATTTCCATAGAAGGAGGAGAGAAATCACACCAACTTGAGCATATATTAGTCTTCAAATTAGCAAAAGACTCTTGGAGGCCAATACGAAAATTCAAACAATCTTCTTTGTGACAAACAACTGTGAGAACAGAATCCATAATCTACAGAAAAGAAATGATGAAACCAAAAATAGTTTCACCAGATGTGCATATCAACAACAACAAAAAATTGAAAAAACAGTTCCAAAGAGATGGAATCCTTCATAAGAACATCAACACAAACATAAAAAATCATATGCTAACATCAATTCAGTTTATTCGACAAGAGTGACTAGCAAATTCACAAAAACAAATCAAAAATCAACACAAAAAAGAGAATTGAATACCTGAAAAGTGATTGATCCTTGATGAATAATCCGAATACTACACACAAATTAATATGAAGACGAAGATGATCAACACGAAGTTGATTGAATGTTCAGCTGGATTCTTCAATTCAAGATTCAATTTCAACTTCAAAAGCGGAAATATGATTTCAGCTAAACTCAATTGCAAAACAGATCTCGAATAAAATAGCTACGGTTCTTCAATCAAACCTAAAATTTCTCTCTGAATCTTTGAATTGAAACTGGGAGAAGACGATGATAAATCAAACCTAAAATTGCTCTCTGAATCTTTGAATTGAAACTAGGAGAAGACGACGACGAATCAAACCTAAAATTGCTCTCTGAATCTTTGAATTAAAACTAGGAGAAGACGATGACAAATCTTTGAATTGAAACGAGATCAAAGATAAAATTGCTTCTCTTCCTGTTCTTCAATCAAACCTAAAATTGCATTCTGAACCTTTGAATTGAAACTGGGAGAAGACGATGACGGAAACGAGATCTGGAACTGAAAAAAATAATCTGATTTGTTTGGATTCAGAAGACGAAGTAGTGAAGAGGTAGAGAACAAATATCGTTTCTTCCGCCAAACTTTCCTTTGAAAGTGTTTTTATATACGGAAGGTCAGTTTTGGAATTTAGAAATCAAATAAAAACTGAATTTTAAAATTTTTATTTGAACTGGGGTTTTTGTCCCAGTTTTATTTGAAACGGTTTTTATTTGCTCAAAATAATATGACCGGTTTTTTTGTGTCACTAGTTTGTTCACCTAGGGGTTTTGTCACTAGTTTTGAAATAAAAATAACACAAAAATCCCAAATAACAAAAATAACACAAAAGCCCCAAAGGTGTCACCGATCACCACCAATCAGTAACACCATTACTAATCAACGGTAACATGACAAACAACATCACTACCACCATCCTACCATCACCAACCACCAACACCATCATCGCCGCCACTACTACCATCACCAACCACCACCACCGTATTCACCATCAATATATACCAGCACCACCATCTCCACCAATCAGCACCACCCATCACCATCAGCTTCATAACCATCATTGCCACCACTAACTACCAATATCCAATATCCAAAGCCCATTTTCCAGTAGCATGTACCAGGTTGGGCAGAGATAAACCGCATAACGATCTTATCTCCAAGATATGGTTAAGTTTCTACACCGGCTCACTGCTCGCAACCTGTCGGGGACAAAGTAAGTCCTTGGCACCTTCCGTGTCGCGGGTGGAACAGGGAGCGGTCACACCATTTTAGTAGGGTTTACGCATTCGCGACCATTAAAATAGCTTGCCCACTTTATCCCATCCCAGAGCAAGCAGGGCTACAGTGAGGAGTCCCCCCTTTCACTATCTCACTGCTTTGCATAGCCACAAGAGAGAGTCCCTCCTTTCACATATGCTAGGATGGTTTCACATGTTCACTGTTATAAGGGACAATAGTCGATAACTTTTCGACAGCTAAGCACAGGGGACCGAACTATTTTTCCCTCGGATGAGCGAGGGAAAAGCTGAAGAGGTAGTCGGGCTTGTTGTCGCCGCGTTAAACGGGGGCCAACCAGCACCAAAGACCAAACACCACTCATACGCCAACACGTATTGTCCTTAAAGGAACGACTGTCACAGGAAGAACTAGCAACTCATGTCAGTGGTGATAAGAGGAACACGAGCTCCCGGGGCAATTCCTTCCCAATGGACACGCTATGCGTGAACAGACAAACACGGTCCAACTCAATCTTGGGACAGAAATCCTACCTCTTTGACATGAATTGCTGCTTTCCACTTCCGTCTATCCAATGCATCATCCTTCACTAGATTCTGGTTCATCAAATCATGCTTCACTGACTCATCCCAGGTAATTTTCGGTTGGCCTCTGCGTGGCATTCTACCCTCTCCACGCAAGATGCGTCCTACGCGAACCGGCGCCTCCGGGGGGCTTCGGCGTAAGTGCCCAAACCAACGCAACCGATGTTGGGTGAGCATCTCCTTGATCGGTCCTACCTTCAGCTTCTTGAGAACGTATTCATTCCTGATGCGATCGTGTCTCGTGTGTCCGCAGACCCATCTCAGCATACGCATCTCAGTTGTGGCCAAAAGTCTGACATCCCGGTCCTTCGTCGCCCAACACTCATCTCCATACAACATCACTGGTCGGATCGCGGTCTTGTAGAACTTGCCTTTCAGTTTGAGGGGGACTTTCCGATCGCACAAAACACCTTTAACCAATCTCCATTTTTCCCATCCTGTTTGGGTCCGATGTTGAATGTCCTCTTCAATCCCACCATCGCTTTGGATCATTGAGCCCAGATATTTAAAGGAATCCTTTTTAAGTACTAGTTGTCTGTCGAGCAAAACATCCCCAATATCCGGTCCGGGATCGTCGAAGTCGCACCTTAGGTATTCAGTCTTGGTCCTACTCAGTCGGAATCCCTTCGATTCCAGAGTTTGTCGCCAACACTCAAGTTTCTCCTCCACGTCTGTGCTAGACTCTCCAATTAGAGCCACATCATCTGCAAAAAGAATGCACTATGGGATTTCACCTTATATTTCCCTCGTTACTTGATCCATCACTAAATATAATAAATAGGGACTCAAGGCTGATCCTTGGTGTAGCCCTTGTCCGACTCTCCACTAACTACCACTACCATCACCATAAAAAGCACCACCACCAACCAACACTACCACCAACCGAAACAGTACCACCAACAATTTGGTTTCATCATAAACTTACTGTTTCATCATTAAAATCTTTGGTTTCATGATAAAAAAAAATAGGCAAAAATAAGTTGATTTGTACTTCAAATTTGGTCACCTTGGTGTTTTACTACTAGTTCTGTTTAATTTCCCTAAAAATCGTCGAGGTTATATATTCAACACATAATCCGTTGTATAAAATATTGTGGCCCTTTTTCATGGAGACTTGTTGGGACGTCCGTGCTCTACACGGGCCCAGATATTTTGTCGAATTGCGGGTGTTATTTTTTGGTTACAAAATTTAAATTTGGTGTATACATATATATAGTTGGTGCGCCCGTGCGATGCACAATCCTAAATATTTTGTAGAGAAAAATATGTATTAGTGAATAAAAATAAGCTTATGGTTCAGGGTTAAACCTTTTTTTATTTTTTTCTACCTTTCTCGTGAGGTATTATTTTCAATTAAAATATTTTTTTCTTTTACTCGTGAAGTGTTTTTTTTAACTCAAGATACATCTTATTTTTGCCCGCGAAGCACTCTCTATTTATTTTTAGTATAGGTCATACTTGAGGGAATACATTAATAAACATGTAGAAAGATTTGAAAAAAAAAGTTACTCGTGAAGTATTTTTCTACTCAATATATTTTTTTATTTTACCCGATCTCCTTATTTTTTTTAGTGTAACCCATACTTAAGGGAATAAATTAATAAATAGGTAGGAAAAAAAAAAAAAAAAAACCGTGAAGTATTTTTTTACTCATTTTTTTTTTCTTTTTGGTTGTACCATGAGTCAAAAGGCCACAACATTGGACCAGATTGCTACTGGAACCATCATTTGACCCTCATTGAATTCTGCAATTCAGCCAACCAACTTAATATGCAGGTGTTGATGGTGGTTTTTATCTTAGGGTTAAAATCGTAAAACACTAAACCCTAGCAGACAGTGATGTCACAACATTTAAACTAACAAAGCATTTACTAGGCACATTTACTGAAACCTTTAATGTGTCCCTAAAAAATTACAGGGGTATCTTTTTCAAATTAGGGTTACGACAAGCCAAACCCTAATTACCACGTATGCCAATGGCAAATCATGCCAGCCACATCGACCGCGCCAAAGCATGCCAACCATGCTAGCCGCACCTCTGTGCCAATGGCAAATCATGCCACATCGACCGCGCCAAAGCATGCCAACCATGCTAGCCGCACCTCTGTGCCAATGGAAAATCATGCCAACCACACCGACCGCGCCAAAGCATAACAACCATGCTAGCCGCACCTCTGTGCCAATGGAAAATCATGCAAACCACACCGACCGCGCCAAAGCATGCCAACCATGCTAGCCGCACCTCTGTGCCAATGGCAAATCATGCCAGCCACACCGACCGCGCCAAAGCATGCCAGCCATGCTAGCCGCACCTCCGTGCCAATGGCAAATCATGCCAGCCACACCTACTGCGCCATGCCAAACGCACCTCTCCATGTCCCCATGCCGCGCCACCATACTAGCCTTCACTACGCGGCTATCAAAACGAAGGCGTGCAACAATCAACGGTTTCCCTTCAATCCCATGAGCAAATCCTGGCCGTCTAAGGTTACCAAACGACCTTTGCCCCAAAACCGTAACCTGGTCACGCACCTAGCCCAAGATAGTCACGCCATGCGCCTATGGAAAACCCTTGGCCCCACATGCCAAGCCAAAAAAGCACCTAGCCCAATCTAGTCACGCCATGCGCCTATGGTAAACCCTTGGCCCCACATGCCAAGCCAAAACCGCACCTAGCCCAAGCTAGCACGCCATGCGCCTATGGCAAACCCTTGGCCCCACATGCCAAGCCAAAATCGCACCTAGCCCAAGCTAGTCACGCCATGGGCGTATGGCAAACACTTGGCCCACATGCCTAGCCAAAACCGCACCTAGCCCAAGCTAGTCACGCCATGCGCCTATGGCAAACCCTTGGCCCCACATGCCAAGCCAAAACCACACCTAGCCAAAGCTAGCCACGCCCAAGGAGAAACCTTGGCCCCACATGCAAAGCCAAACCAAACCGAGCCAAGCTAGCCGCGCCATGCCAAACGCACTTTGCCTTGGCCCTAGCCATGATAGTCACATCATGCCAAGCCAAACGCCCTTTCCTTGGCCCTAGCCACGCCATATGCCCATGACAATCCCTTGTCCCTACATGCCAAGCCAAACCAAACCTAGCCAAGCTAGCCGCGCCATGCCAAACACACTTTTCCTTGGCCCTATCCATGCTAGTCACATCATGCCAAGCCAAACTCCCTTGCCTTGGCCCTAGCCACGCCATACGCCCATGGCAAACCCTTGGCCTCACATGCCAAGCCAAAATCGTACCTAGCCAAAGGTAGCCACGCCAAAGGAGAACCCTTGGCCCCACATGCCAAGCCTAACCAAACCCTAGCCGCGCCACCCTGTTGTCCTTCCCTACGTGGCCACCAAAACAAAGGCATGTAAAAAATCAACGGTTTCCCTTCAAACCCAGGAGCAAATCCCAGCCATCTAAGGTTACCAGACGACACATGGAAACCTTTGGCCCGAAAACCTAAGTTTGGCCACGCCAAACCTTGCCATACTAACGGCATGCCAACCTAGCCGTGCCACCACGTTGGCCCTCACTACGCGGCTACCAAAACAAAGGCGTGCAACAATCAACGGTTGCCCTTCAATACCAGGAGCAAATCCTAGCCATCCAAGGTTACCAGACGACACATGGTAACCTTTGGCCCGAAAACCTAAGTTTGGCCACGCCAAACCTTGCCATGCCAACGACATGCCAACCTAGCCGCGCCACCACGTTGGTCCTCACTACGCGGCTACCAAAACGAAGGCGTACAACGATCAACGGTTACCCCTCCTCTCAAGATGCAAAATCTCGACCGTCGAAGGTCACCAGGCTGGCAAGTTTCCCGAGCTTAACTTGCCAAGCCACAACAACGTGCTACATGTTTTCCAAAACATTCGAGACATCAACACAAACTGGGGGATCCTCTTTGGGTATTGGTTTGGCGGTTTACATCGTGCGGCGTACACTACGCCCGTCATAAGGAAGTGTCATAAGGGTGAGGCGGTTAGTAAATACGGAAAGTTATGTGTGAAACGTTCATGGGACATAAAGCACATGCATTAACAACTTTATGGGACATCAATTCCATAACGTTAGCAGTTTCATGAAAACCAGTTTCATGCGTTAACCACTTTATGGAACATCAATTCCATGCATACGGTTACCACCTCCTCCCATTTACTTCCCCACTCCTTAATGAGACCAGGGTACGTTTTTACTCCGACTTGTATAAATAGGTCTTACCTATTTCCATGGAACAAGAAGTTCATACGGGAGATACAACACTCAGAAATACTTACTTGCTAGCTTACCTTGTTAGCTCTCTCACTTTCCTGATAACAAGTCGTAGTAACCTAACTACTCTTCCAGAATCAACTATTCTGGTCTCACCACTTTCCTTGCTTCCCTCCCCAAAACAATCCCATTCTCATCCACTTTGTGACCGAAGCAAGTCCGGAATGGCCATTTCTTGGTTTAGGCCGGACTTGTACAGATTGATCTCTCGAATATAAAGTACTCCCTTGCAGTACATTGTTTAGGGTTTAAATTGTTTTTCACCTGCACACCCGCAATTACCGAAATCAGCAGAAACCATTTTCACCTACAAATAGTAGGTTACCGAATCTTTCAGCCGGTCAATGGTCAAAGTCAATGGACCGGTCAAAGGCCAAAATCAACGACTGATCAACAGTCAAAGTCAACCTCGGGTCAACGGTCAAAGTTAACAATCGGTGAATTGTTGAAGCAGCATCCAGCCAAGTTGTCAGTCGCTCTGCCAACTAGTTTTCATCCAAGTACTTAGTTGCGTTGTCAGCCAGTCTCCATCCAGTGTCTAGCCAGTCTCCAGTCAAGGTAGTCTGCCATTCAAAAATCGATAGTCGCAGTCAACATCGAAAGTCAACCCTATCAGTCAAAGTCAAGGTCGTTAGTCAAATCTGCAATCCCATGTTGATTTGGCCCGTTTCTACCGATCGAGAGCAAAAACATCGAGAGCAAAAACTCTAGAAGAAGATTCTGGAAGTTTCTGGATGACTTGCTGACCAAGTTGTTAAAGGGAAGTTCTGGAATGTTCTAGATGACTTGCTAACTAAGTTAGTTTCATCTGAAGTTAATCTCGATATTAGGGTTAAACTCAAATATTCAACTGTATAAATAGAGGGGAATCACAACCCTAAAGGGAACACGCCCAGATACATGAAAGAACATCAACAAACCCTAAAAGGGATCAAAAAACCATTGTAATCCATACATCAATAAAATATCTCAACCTACGGGGATTCGTCCATGGATGTAGCCAAACTTGCTTGTTTCATGTTATTAACCTTTTCATCAACATCATCAGATTAATCGTGTTTTGTGCCTAAAATTATTGCTGGGTACAAATATTGGCGCCGACTGAGGGGAAACGAGAAAAATAATCGTGTTTTCCCAGTGAGAACAGTAGTAAGAAAACTTCAAAATCGTGTTCGTGAGAAAGAAGTCTGGATGTCGTCAACAATAACTGCTGCAGTCCAGTTGATTGTAACTATTGCAGTCTAATTTTGATCATTGCAGTCCAGCTGATCGCAGCTGTTGCAGTCCATGTAAATACAGTTGCTTCATTCAATTTGATTACAACTGCTGCAGTCCATCTTTATAGTTTAAACTATTATGTTCGTAAGCCACTGAAACTACATCACTACAAAGTTCGATGAAACTGTTTCCACAACGTTCGGTCCGCAGCAAAACATAAAACGACGGTATCATCAAAATTGTTGCTAGGATATTCAATCCGCAACATGTTCAATCCGTAACATGAGACGTTCGAATCAAGCCAAGCCACTGATCATCCAATCCAACTCAGTGTATTTTTCCACTCGAATTTTTCATGCCTAAGGATTTCTCCACCCTGACCGGCCGAAGTAAACCGAATCGATCTAGCATCCGGTTCGTCCAAACCAGACCAGCACTTGAATCAAGCATGTCTAGTAACCGGTTCAACCAGTACAGTCATTCGCCACGTCACCAGAAAATCCTAATCATTGGTGGACACATCAGCGCAGATGCTTGCACGTCAACAGCTACCGCATAATCATCAATAACCATGTCACCCAACTTCCAATCCACGTCAACACCGACTCCCACGTCAGCAGTTTTCTACCACGTCATCAACTTTGTTCCAATCAGAAATAGCCGCATTAGCGATCTTCATCCAGTCACTGGACCGTTTACGATAGTACGCTCGCTTTGTGGAAATATTGTTTCGTCAATAAATTCTTCGTATTAAGTCCGAATTGAGCGATTTTTTGCTCGTTGCGATCTTATTTCAATTTTCTACGTCATGAAGGTAAAATTTCTACATTTGGAGAGAAATACTTTTGGAGAAAAGGTTGTGTTCCCTCACCGAGCGAAGCCATATAAAATGGATCACGACAACAACATGTCGCGTCGTCAACTGGGTGCCAAGTCAGCTAGCACCTTGCCATTTCAGTATCCACATTAACAACTTGTCACCATGTCATGGGCATGTCAATAGAAGTTGCGCCACATCAATTGCTTCTTCCCCATCAGCAATCCATTCACCCCGACTTACTCTAATACAATCTTGTTTGTTCAATAACCACTTTGTCGTGCGCCCGAACTGAATGATTTTCGGCTCATTGCGATCGTATGTCGATTTCCAACATCATTGAGGTAGAATTTCAGTGTTTTGAGAAAATTTATTTTTGAGTTTGAAGTGGCGACATCGAAAAAGGATGCATTTAATTACCAAATGAAGACGTTATGAAATCCTCAAAGTTTTTGAACAATGTTGTGTCGATTTGTATCCACAACATGCCGGTGCGAAAAGTTTGTGAGTGCTGATTCGATTATTAAACCTCAACACGCTCATGTTCGGTATCAGTTAAAACTGCTACAGTCTAGTTGATCGAACTGATGTAGTCTCACTCACAGCACGACGTCGCATTTCACACAACATTATAGCAACACCGTGGCTTCCAAGTCGTCTTCAGCGTCGCCAGTCACCTTCTCTCCAGTGATATTCGTCATCTTCGGCCACCAAGGCTTGAAGACTTTGCCAGCGGTGGCCCAAAAGTCATTAAGAGAAGCCAAGTCGTTACATCAAGCCTCCGCCGGCAAACACCCTTCTTTTAACCGAGCTGCATGCACCTAAGACGAACCACCACGACAGAGCCGCCTGAACAGAACCATAATATCTTGGATGTTTCCACCCAACTACATAATTTCTGCAGAATTTCAGCCCAAGTCGAAGCATGATCTAAGCCAGAATAGACTGGACGTTTCGAATCCATTCAATCTTACCTACGGATAATTCCTCCTAAACTTACCAAATTGGCTATGGTTCAACAAACGATTCAGGATTTGGACTAAACCAATCCAACTAGTCCTGTTAGCACACTTTCGACGTAAATCAGTAGAAAATCAGATATCACATCAGCACCTTCTCCAGTCATCATCGTCACATTAACGATTAAGTCGATTGACTCGCCGATTTTTAGTTCGTCGCGTTCTTCTTTCAATTCCCACCAATATGATAGCAAAAATTGTTTGAAACATTTAGTTTGAGGCATGATGCGGCTACATCAAAAACGGTCATCAGCCACCGCCAAGTGATAACCTCATATTATCTTCAAGTCCACAACATGATCTGTTTCCAAAGTTTGTGTTAACTATTATGTCGACTATGGTCTGCAACTTAATCACATCTAAAGTTCGTGGAAATTGTTGTGTTGAGTTTATGTCCGCAACATATTTGAGATTACAGTTCTTCAAGATATTATCCTCGAGAGTTCGTTGGCAGCAAGATGGATCTCGAGCATCTTGATTGGTTCTACAGTTCAAAAGGTTGTTGCCTGATTATTTTTTTTTTTTGCAACATACAATCATCACCATTGGAAAATATCAACATAGACAGTGGACATGCTAATCACCACATAAACAAAGTTACAACAACACTTTTAATAAGGTGCCTATATAATTTAAATATTTTCGCATCTTTTCATCTAATCATGCATACTTTAGTTCAATGAAACATATACAATGTGGCGAGCATTTTTGCATACCAAGCATGTGGAGATGCAGACATTTCAATTATGCACGTATATTGAATAGTGTGGGATTGGTCCTATGTGCGGATTCCGGATAGTAGACACCTTCAATTTCATTCCATGCGCGAGCAAGATGCAACAAGGAAGTGCACCCTTATGCGAGCATTGAGTAGCATGACATAAAATATTTTTGGGGGCGAGTTGCATATCACTTCAACATGGATGACCACCACTTGGGGCGAGATATGTAACACCTAATGGTCTAAAGTAACTATTCTGGGGCGAGCTGCATAGCGCTCCACACGCTTGGGGGCGAGTTACATAGCACCTAAATGCGGTGTGAAATTCAGCCACTGTAAATGAAAACAAAGGAAAAACTGAACTTCTTAATCCCATAACGAGTTACAGGATTAAGAGGGGGCGAGTATACAACCTAATATCTCGATGAAAATATCGCAAACAACAAATTTAATAATTGCTACAGTCCAATTGATCGAATCGTTGTAACCTAGTTTCGCAGAAACTGCTACAGTCTAGTTGATCAAACTGCTGTAATCCAGTTCCTAAATAACTGCTGCAGTCAGTTAGACACAACTGACCGCCGTCTAGTTTTGCTCATAACTGATGTACTCGATTGGACGCAACTGATGCAGTCCAGTTTTACTCATAACCGCTACAGTCTAGTGATAGACATATTTATGTGTCTATTTTGATATCAACTACGTGTATTATTAGTGCTCGATTTTATACTTATTTGATTATTTTATGTGTTTGTAGGTATATTTGGGCAATAAATGTTTTTGGAGAAATCGGCTCAAAAAGTTGATAAAGGCACCCGAAGGACACCTATTATTTGGAATCTCAGTTTGGATAAGGGGAAACCAGTTGATAAGGGGCAACCTCAGGGCACATGCTATTCATACCCCATTAAAGGATAAGGGGATGTCATCTTCTCCAATTTGAAATTCAAATTTGGCGGGAAAATAAGGGGAGTTTCAGGCAGATTAGGGTTCGAGTTTTGGAAATCTTCTGAATGATTCAATGGTTGAAATTGATTGGATGCACCTGTTAGAGCATAACAGAGCTGGTGAGGGTGTTCGATTGAAGTGAAATTGGATGGATATTCATATTCTCGACAAACATGGGCTTAAACTTTTCTCGGGTTCTTGGAAGAATGTTGGACGAGATTTAATAGGAGATTATCATGGGTATGGGCTGATATTGGCCTGTTTTGATCCAACAGGACTGATAGGTGCAACAGATTCGAATAAAAACAAGATTTACACGGAGTTTATACGAAACATAGGTGGAGAGTGTTTTCAGCTGTTAGTTTCCCTGGATCGGGTTTGGAGGAGTTTGGTCGAATATTTTCACGAGAATGATTTGGTAATATCCTGTTAGCCCAAAACAGGATAGGTAATGGGTTTGAAATCGAAAAATAAGGGACTATGGATAAATCAGGGGAAGAAAATATCTTACGGGAGCTTTTTTTTCTTCATGACAAATATGGAAGTTACGTGCAGGAGTAGAAAAGGATGTATTCCCTGGTAGTTCGACGCTGTCAAATGGAGAAGATTTGGGCTAAAAAAGGAGAGAATACGCATGAAAGGGAAGTACTTCCGAGAATTATTCTTGAAGAAAATAATCTTAACTGTGAAGATATTTTGGAGATATTCTTGATCTTGTGGCGTATAAATATATGGTTTCGAGTCCAAAAGTGGGGTCGAAAGTTTTGGGGTGTTTGGAGAGCCAACAGAGGGCTGAGGAACGAATTGTAGTTGCAGGAAATCCCACACTACACCCCTTACTCAGTTTTGCTTAATTAATTCATTGAAAGATGTATGATCAGGAATATTTATTGATTGATTTCATGAACTGTCTACACAGGAAAATAGAATTACACTTAGAAATTGAAATACTCTTAAACTTTCTCTCTCCTAATGACTTGCTTAACAATTCGAAAAAGATCTCTCCTACCACAGATTCGCTCAGCCCTTTATATAGGGTAATACATAGTGGATGACAGCTAAGCTATCCTTTATTTTCGGGAATGTCTCGCGAAGTGTCGCAAACGTGCAAATATTCCATCTCGCGACACTTCTTAACCTTCGCCAGGTTTTATGTCTTTCAATTGTTTTGTGTGTCGTTATTCGTCGCGTCGTTTATTTTAGCTATCTGTGACTCCCTCGCGACACCGTCGTTTATTAATCCCGCGAACCTTGTACGTTGCGATATTATGATCCTACATCTTGCCTCTTTTTCCTTGAATATTGCTTTGCGAGTGATCTTTAAGGAAAAATCTATTGTTGTAATGATCTTTGATTTTTGTTGATGAAGGAACGAGCGAAAGAATATTTTCTTGAAAAGTACGTACTTGCCCCTATTCTTTTGGCGAAGTTCCGAAGCTTCTTTGTATACATGAAGTGTCATTTCTTGCCTCAGGGGTTACGGAAAATAATCAATCCCGCAAGCACTTCTCGCCCGTTAGGAAATATGTCGTGCGGTGTTTAGATCCTACTAAAATTCCTTTCATCAGGTTTCCTTGGATTTAGTAGTGACCGTTTACACGTGTCTATGTTCACCTCTTTTACCGGTGCATTTAATGTTATTCGGTCGTAACGTTTTTTCTCATCTATTTATAGGAGCGTCCCCTGTGAAGAATCTCCCTTTTCCTTTTCGTCTTCTTCATCGTCTGCAAGTGTTCTCCTTCTTCATCGTTCTGCAAGTGTTTGTCTATTATTGTCTCTTACCGTCTTCTTCACCGCTTTTGCTATTCCCTATCAGTTGTTACTCTCATGGCGTCCAGGTTTGTTGATTTTGCCATATCTGGCTGATTTTGTGGTTGATTAAATTTGAGATTAGCTTTTCTTGTTGAAATCACTCTGGTATGATTAACTTTGTAGTTCTCTTCCCCGCCATTGTTGTTTAGCAAGAACCAACCCGAACTAAATTTACCGTGAAGGACCCTCTTCTTTCTTTGGGCTCGCCACCGAAACCTACTTCGCAACTTGAATCCTCACGCAACCAAAGCCCTTTTCGCGAGCAAAATCTATGGCTACAAAGATACCATGAGTGACAAGGTATTTAAGAAACATTTGTTTTTATTAACAATATATTGTTGCCTCTGTTTCTTATTTAACTTGTTATTCGCATGATGATGGAAATATTGACAGAACTCCTAAAAGACTTCGCCAACCCAAGTCTGTTACTCCCGACATTCCATTTCCTTCTTTCAAACCTTCGTCTCCTGCTGCGAAATCTTCGCGAGATAGTTTTGTACCTCCTTCCTGTGGTAACATTACCAGCGACATTATTCCTATACCTCAACTCCTTATAGACCAAGTTCCCCATAATAGCCCTACTACAAACAATCCTGCACCTCCTCCTATTATCAATGCCCCTACTATTTCTCCAATCACTTCCCTTCCTGAAACCTCTTCTTCTCCTAATGTTCCTTTGACAAAGGATGACTCGTCTTTTTTGGTTGAGCAAATTCCTCTAACAATGAGAAAATTTGGAGGGGATAGATGTGGCTTTTAAGGTTCTTTCGGATCTCGTGAATGATGCCAAAAAGACTTCTCGCGATCTGTCAAATCCAACGTCTGCGAGATTTTAAGTAAGCACCTTGGTCCTGATAAGGTCTCGCAAGCATCTTTAGTTCAAGAGATTGGTAAGCTGAAGAGTGATCTCCAAGTTATGGCTGTGAAGTGCGATAATCTCCACCTTGAAAACCAAAAGTTTCACAACATCTCGCTAGATCGTGATAACCTTCGCAAGAAGAATGAAGAATTAAAAGGTATGCTCTCGCCACCCCCTTTTTTTTTTTTTTTTTTTTTTTTTTTACAACTCAAACTCCCTGTTCGTCCTCCAAGCATTAAACCAAACGAATAATGGAAATATATCAAACGGAGTCTGTCGTTGAAGAAGTTCGAGTGGAAAGAGATGCTTGGATGGAGCGATATAATCTCTTAGATAGTCTTTACACCTATGCAGCTGATCAAACAAATAACTTGTCTAAAGAGAATTTTGATTTATCGCAAAAGCAAGACTCATTAAGTAATGACTTATCTCGGCTCTCTTATTCTTTGACTAAAACTAATTTGGAGTTGGAAACTTTATCAGATGAGAATCGAACTCTTTCTCAAGAGAAACGTTCTCTGTTGAATAAGGTGGCGAGCTACTCGCAGCAGTATGATGCTTGTCAAAAATTATGTGAAGAACAAGAACAAGCTAATCATACTTTGAAAAACCAACTTGAAGAAATTACCGCCGAGAGAGATAAACTTATTCAAGGTAGAATAACTTTGAGTGTTAAAGCGAAGCAATTCCAAGAACAATGTGCCAAATTAGAAAAATCCAACTCTACTCTTGCGACCGAAAATTCCATACTTGTTTCCAATGAAAAGAACTTGCGATCTCGACTGAAAGGCTTAGTTGGAGATTCATTTGATGATGCCCTGGATTGTTTGGGGAATAACTTCGCGGCTTTAGTTCAACAGCTTACTTCTCAAAAGGAAGGTAGTCAAATTATTTGACTATCTTAAATTATTTATTTATTCCATGAATGCTTTATTATCCTAGAAATGCCAATAATGTTCGATAAATTTTTCTTTGATCCTGTATATTTGTTATGCAGACTCTGAGAGAAAGCTTCGCTCCACTATCACCACCCTCAGGTCTGATTATTCTAAAATTCGCAAGGAAAATGGGCTACTCGCCGCGTCTCTTGCTCGTTCTCGCGACCGTGCAGAGCGAAGGTTGGATTATATGTCTTATTGTAAGGACATTGATAGTAAGAATCGTCAAAAGGCACTGCTTCGTCAATTCCCTCTTAAAGCGGAGGTTCTTGTGAATGATATTTTGCTGTCGAAGTCTCTTGATCCTATTCATGTCGACCCTTTGGAAGTGAGTGATGATGAAGTCCCTAACTCTCCAGATAGTGATTATGAATATGAAAGCAGCGAAGATCTCCCTAATAAGGAAATTGTCGACGAAGATCCAAATAGAAAAACTCCTGATGAAAATCCAGTAACTGGCGAGAACGAAGGTGATGAAAACACTTCTGATGAAAATCCACCAACTGACGGAGGCGAAGCTGATAAAGGCGGAAAAAAGTCTCAACCATCCTCTGTATTTGAAAATGCTGAAGTAGAGAGTTAAACTTTCTTTGTAATTTGTCGGAATTCCTTTTTGTTTGAATGACTTAACTCCTTGATTGATTAATTCCCATATTTCTTCCTTCCTCTTTTAATTAAGACAATCTCGCGAGCATGTTCGCTCATTGATTCTTTTATTAAGTAAACCCATCCCAATTAGGGACTTGATTTTAATTCTTCTCATCAACGCGACAAAGTCGCAGGCCAGTCGCCTTTACATTTTCATGCGAGAGGCCCATTGACCTTGCCTTATCGTTTTGGTAGTCTTTATTTTATCTCTTCTTGAGGCGACAAGGTCGCAGGCCGCCTTTACATTTTCATGCAATGGCCCATTGACCTTGCCTTATCATTTTTGTGTGGTCTTCCAAGTTAGACCTCCCTAATTAGAGGTCTTCCCCTGCCACCTTTCATCGCGACAAAATCGCAGGACGTCTTTACACTTGCATGTAAAGACCCATTGATCTTGCCTTATCATTTTCCAAGTATTTTTGCCTCTGCAGGATGTTTTAGTTGCGACAATATGACAGGCCTATATATCCTTGCGAACATATAGCCCCATGACATTGCCGTCGTGCGACGAAATCGCAGGACGTCCGTACACTTTTGTGTGAAGACCCATTGATCTCGCCTTACCCTCGCGTTAGTATTATTGCCTCTGCAGGATCATTGCACAAATATGACGAGCCTAAATTCTCTTGCGAAAACATAGCCTTATGACATTTGCGTCTGCTTTGACACTTCCCTAATGGAAAGCGTCGCCCTTATCATCTCCCTGGTTGCCCCTTCAAGGAGGCGAAACATCGGCCATACAAGACTAGCTCCTCCCATCCGGTCTTAACAACAACCAGTTGTTTTCGCAGCCTCTTATCCCTTATACCTATAGGGTTTATGGTTACGAGGCTGCACCCTAAGTGGAGTTTTCTTCGGGCGAGTGCAACGCATGCCAAGACTTGCCAAGAATGGCCAGGGTAGGTTCATCCATCCCGGGCACTCTGGCTCAACCGTGTACCTCGGCGCCTTGAGCATACACTGACTCCTTGGAAGAGACCCTCGGTCGCCCAACCAGGGTATAACCTTATATATATAGTTGGGAATCCAAGGTACCTCTCCCGGATAGGCTTTCATGGGCCCCAAATTTTCATGACTCAGGCTTCAGGAGCGGTGTAACCTTCCCCCTGAGCCATGTCGAGAGATACCCCCTTATATGACGCACTTTAGGTCTTACATTTGCCTCTTACGAAATGTTATTCGCGAACTAGGTGTACGCCACAAAGGTTCGTCCCATTCATTCATTCTTTTATTCAATCATTCTTCATCATTTGCTATTCTTTCATGAAATATTCGCCGATTCATTCATTTAATCATTCATTATCTCTTGTTGTTTTGTTAAGCCATTCATGACTTTTTGTTATTCTTGTCACGAGATCTTCGCGGACTTGCTCTGTATTTTATTGAATGTCGCAAATATTTTACGGGTAATACTTCTTTAGATATAACCTATTCCATGGTCTATCCAATTTTTGTCCCACATCTTTTCCTTCGGGATCCATCAATCTATATGCCCCTGTACCAACTACCTCTTTGATGATATAAGGTCCATCCCATTTTCTCGCCAACTTGCCTCCACTTTCACGTTGATATATTGGGGTTTCTCGCAACACCAAGTCTCCCGGTTGGAACTCACGTATTTTTACACGCTTGTTATATTCTCTAGCCATCTTGATAATTCTCCATGTGTCAAAGTGCCTTTTCTCGTTTTTCTTCCAATTCATCCAACTTGATTAGAATGTTGCTGCGCTAAGATTTTTCTCCCGAGACCTCTTTTTTGGTTGTCGGAATCACGACCTCTCTGGGGAGTACTTGCTTCAACTCCGTAAGTTAAGCAAAAAGGGACATTCCCGTGGCTTCTCTTCTAGTTGTATTATAAGCCCATACCGCATTGGGTACTTGTTCGCACCATCCCCTATTGTGTCCTTCTAACTTTTTCTTCAATATATCGGCAATTGTTTTGTTTGTTGCCTCCGCTTGGCCATTAGCTTGTGGATATAATGGAGTTGATTTTCCACATCTTATCTGAAATGCATTAAGTAGCAACTCTATATTTTGCCCTTCAAACTGTTTCCCATTATCAGATACCAATTGTGCGGGGATCCCAAATCTGCATATAATATTTTCAAATATGAAAGTAAAAACATCCTTATCGCGAATGTGCTGGACTGCTTTCACCTCTGCCCATTTTGTGAAATAGTCCGTTGCGACAATTAAGTATCTTCTTTGTCCTGTTCCCGGTAAAAATGGTCCCACAATATCTAAACCCCATTTTCCAAAAGGCCACACACTTTTCGAAGAATTTAACGGTGCTCCAGGTGCATGTACCTTCTTCCCATGTCTTTGACAATCATCGCAGCGTCTTGATATTGCTTTCGCGTCCTCATGCATATATGGCCAATAGTATCCTTGCGTCTTTTCCTTATATGCCAAAGATCTCCCGCCGCTATGATTTCCAGCATCCCCGCTATGCAGCATCTTCAATATGGTTTCTCCTTCTTTCCTTGTTAGACATCGAAGTGAAGGCCCATCAAAAGATCGCCGATAAAGCACGCCATCTCGTAATTCATAATTTGTTGCCCGGCTCTTTAACTTGTGTGCTTCCAATATATCTCTTGGTACCTCTCCTTTCATTAAGTACGCGTGAAGTTCCACTCTCCAATCTTCCTCGCGACATTGCATTTCATCTACCACCATCATTATATCTGCTTCTTGTTCTTCCTCTTTATTAATTGATGGCGCCAGTAGTGTCTGTATTTTGATATTCCTCGCAGTCGGGTTTGTCATCATACTTGATATAAAGGCAAAAGCGTCTGCGAGTCTATTATCTCTCCTTGATATGTGCCTCCACTTTATTTTCGATATCTGTGCTGACAGCACTTCTACAAGTTTCCTGTATTTCTGTAGAGATGGATCATTTGTAGCATACATCTCTGTTATCTGACGAATTGCCAATTGCGAGTCACTGGTAATCCTCACATTCTCCAGTTTCATTTCTATTGCAAATCGTAGAGCATGTATTATAGCTTCGTACTCCGTTTCATTATTGGTAGACTCAAATTCCAATAAGAAGTATTATAGCAAAAATAAAGAAGTATATGAAAAAGAAGTATATGAAGTACATGGAAACAATTATAGCATAATACATGCTCGAAAACTTTTTGTATACTTTTAAACAAGTATTATTTTCGCTTCTTAGTTTCACTGTAGAGAACTTTTTGTATTATAGCATGTATTATAGTATCCTTGAAGAAGTATATGAAGTACTTAATCCTCGAAATATATATAAGAAGTATGAAGTATCCTTTGAGAAGTATAAGAAGTACTCAATCCTCGAAATATATAAGAAGTATGAAGTATCCTTTGAGAAGTATAAGAAGTACTTAATCCTCTAAATATAAGAAGTATTGCGAATCCATCATGCGAAACTCTCGCTCCATGTTCTTTGCCTCATGCTATGCTGTAATGCAAATAAAAATTTAGATTAGTATTCAACATTTCTTTTATCAAAAATTTTCATTTAATTGCAAGTTCAAATCATTTTTCTTTGTTTTGATTTCCTTTGTATAACTTGTTTCGTCTCAAACGATAAACATCTTTCATGGAAATGATCCTAATAGGTACCCCCTTATATGACGCACTTTAGGTACATTGCCTCTTGCGAAATCATAAGGTAAATTCGCGAACTAGGGTGTACGCCATAAAGGTTTGCCCGCTACTACTCTCCATGTTGGATATCATTCTCATTTGAAACAAATCAAATATTTAAGGGAAATATATAAATTGATCTGTGCGAGATATTGTTCTCGAATTATTGTAATCGTGAAATCTTTGTAATTCTGCGATTGTATCGCGTTTTGTAAATCAAATCAAAAATCTTTTATTTTTTGTAAGTAAAATGTTTAAGGAAAGTGGTACTTAGCTTTTGTGGTTTGTTGTTGTCAATCTCGCGCAGCAAAAAGAAATGTGAGAAGTGAGACTTGAACCCTTGACCTGCCTCTTGCATATTCTCGCACCATACCAATTGTTCTAACCCTCATTTGCGAGATAATCATCAACTTTCTTCTTTGCGAGATAAGCAAAGTCTGTGCGAAATTTCGCATAACAAAAATAAATGTGCGAGAGACAAGAATTGATCCTGCGACCTCCTGCTTGCATTCATGCCTCCTGACCAACTGTGCTAGCCCTGCCTCTGTGAAGTGTTCTGCGAAATAATCACTTACTTTCTTCTTGCGAGATACTGTTGCGAAAAATCCATGTGAAAAATACACGTTCGTTGCGACTTGAACTCGCGACCGTGAACTCATTAACCTCGCAGGTGACCAACTGTGCTGCCTCTTGTTTGCGAAAGAATGAAACAACCTTGCGAGATTATCCATTTTTTCCCCTTTGCGGAGCAAAAAATTCTTTGCGAGGAGGGAGATTCGAACCCGCGACCTCTGGTTTATACTCTTCGCCAGTGACCAATTGTGCTAGCTGCTGTTTGTGAAAGAAACACACAATACTATAACTTTATTCACTTCTTCGCTCTCGGAAGTTTAAAAAATATGTAAAAGGTGGGATTCGAATTCGCAACCCCAAGCTTGTTCTCTTCGCAAACGACCATCTGGGCTACTTGTTGCTTGCGAAGGAAACACACAATGCTATTGCTTTATTCCATTTTTTCCCCTCTTGAAAGTTCAAAAATATTTGAAAAAATATGACTGTGGCGAGATTTGATCTTGCGACATCAAGCCTCTTCGCTCCAACTCAAACCATCTGTGCGAGCTCCTATTTGTGATAAAATTCACGGGCGTTTTGTTCTTATCCTTTTCTTCATTCTTCCTTTATTTCCTTCAACAATTTTCCTCTTTTCTTTTTCTCCGAATATGAAATCTTCCATTAAAAAATTAGCTTTCTTCCTTGAATTTCATCACATCAACCTATTTTTTTTTCTCTTCCTCTTTTCACGTCCTTGAATTGTTGACGGCGTTTTCTCCCTGAAAGTGTGATTTCTTCCATAAAACTTCCATTTTTGAACCCAAATTTTATAGATCTAAATAAAAAGTATGAACAGTAACTACTTTTCATGGAAATTTCTCTTAAAGTTTATAGATCCAATTGAATTCATCACCAACAAATCGTTTTTTCTAAACTTTCTTGAACCAACAAGATTAGGTCCCTGTTTCTAGCGCATATGTAGTTGCAGGAAATCCCACACTACACCCCTTACTCAGTTTTGCTTAATTAATTCATTGAAAGATGTATGATCAGGAATATTTATTGATTGATTTCATGAACTGTCTACACAGGAAAATAGAATTACACTTAGAAATTGAAATACTCTTAAACTTTCTCTCTCCTAATGACTTGCTTAACAATTCGAAAAAGATCTCTCCTACCACAGATTCGCTCAGCCCTTTATATAGGGTAATACATAGTGGATGACAGCTAAGCTATCCTTTATTTTCGGGAATGTCTCGCGAAGTGTCGCAAACGTGCAAATATTCCATCTCGCGACACTTCTTAACCTTCGCCAGGTTTTATGTCTTTCAATTGTTTTGTGTGTCGTTATTCGTCGCGTCGTTTATTTTAGCTATCTGCGACTCCCTCGCGACACCGTCGTTTATTAATCCCGCAAACCTTGTACGTTGCGATATTATGATCCTATACGAATTGCAAAGAAGCTCTCGGCTACTGCTGAAGAAGAAAGAGAAGCAGAACATTGGACGAACCGAAACAGTCGCAGATTCTGCTGCAACAGAAAACTATCGTTCTCTCCACAGTCTTATTCCTTTGTAACAGTGAACTGTGTAACGCCAATACAACGTTGCAGATTGGCTGAGTTATATAATTTCTTCAATAAGAATACCTTTTGAGCCATGATTTATTATTTTGAGCGTGTTTTTACCATGAGGAGCTAAACCCCGACACTGGGACAATGGAGGAAGCCATTCTTTACGTATGTGCTAATTCTATTTAATTCTTTTATGACTTTTGCACTATTTTAAATTGATTTATGATTTTTCTTGATTATTTGTGATTTTGTCTGATGGTGTATGGTTGGTTAGTCTAAGAACTTTTGATACATCATGCTTATGATTTACATCTTTATAAAATCTACTTTTAGCAAAGAAAGAGTCAATATTTGGTATCTTTTAAGTTATAATTGTCTAGAACTAATAGTTGAACCACATGAATATAAAAATTGGTGAAATCCTGAGTCTCAGTATCTCGATATTTTGTGACAACCATGTATTTTATATTTTTAAATCTTAAATCAAAACTTTACAAGCCCGAGTTGAACCAACTTTTATTACCTCTTTACAACAACAATTAAAACTACATAAATTTTTGGCGCCGCTGCCGGGGAAAGGGGTCTCGGCCCCTCGGGTTCGTACACTGACATATGATTCGGTGGCCTGGGTCGACTTCAACGGTTCATCGCCCGTCTGGTATGGGAGGTAAGACTCTATCCACCCACGAATCCCCTGTCACTGGGTTTTATTTGACAACACAAACCCGTGCAAAAATAGAATGTCGAACTGGTATTATAATAGCCAATACAATGAATATCCGACTGATTTTCAAAATGTACATTACAACTTTTACCATAGTGTAAATAGTGGTTGGGAGCATCCCCCATTTCAGGGTTATGGTTCACACCATGGTGAGCCCAATTACTATTCGCACACCCATCAATCATATGAGCAAAACAATTCGTCTATTTCTCTAGAAGAGGCTTTCAAGAATCATTCCTTATTTATGAAGGAAACCTTTAATATTCCGGACGAGTCCCCAGAGCAGTCAACTAGGATGTCTCTAGAAGAGTCTCTCAACCAATTTACTGAGAATACAAATAGGATTGTGGAAAAACTTGCTCAAGATAGTCTTAATTTCCAATATAGTGTTTCCAATAGTACCTTTGAAAATGAAGATAGTTTTTCACATAATCAAGATGATGAGGTTAAACTTGGTAACACTACTTTTTTAGATGAGGTTCGACCATTTTCATGTTATTATAATGATGATTATGATGAGGATAGTGTTGATGAAGAATCAGACACATATATGCATAGTGATCAGGAATTTGTTACTCCAATTGAGCTTTACAATAATATTATTTCTAGTTCAAATCCAAATAATTTTAATAATTATTCACCTATTCAAAAGGACAAGGATTTGACTAGAGATACCACCGTTTTAGACGATGTAGAATTTCCTAGTTCTGGCTTGATAATGATTTAGAGGAACGAGTTTATTACGAGAATATTATTTTAGAGTCTACTGATTTAAAAACAGTAGTCTTAGACGAAGAAGATGAACTCGTAGAGCTTTTAAATATGAGTGAGGATGCATCACTTTGAGTATAATCTACACGAAGCAATTGACCATTTTCAGGATTCTGATGATCTAGAAATTAGGGAAATTGTAGCTAGTCTATCTAGAGACACTCAAAACTCTAAGTTTGGGGGTGATTATCATTCTCCTTGTGCCTTACCTTTAGCTCTTATAGAGATCCCTCACTTGGGACTTAATATATGTGCCTCAACCATTGTGCCAGATTACCTTCACACTACACCAAATTCTGGGATTAGAAACAGAACAAAGCCGTTACTAAAACGGGTTGTAACGGCTCTTACCTGTTGCACAAGTGGGTGTTACATTTTTTTTGTAACGGCTTTGTGGTCAGTTCTGAATTTTTGTTATGTGGCCCTCGTAATGCTGGTGTGAGCCGTTCACTTAATTTTCCAAGTGGTAACGACTCCAGTCGTTACGATTTTTTTTTGTAACATCGCTGTCGTAACGTTGCCGAGCCGTTACAAACTTTTTTGTAACAACAAAAAAATTACTTTTCAAATTCAACCTTGACCAGGTCAAGGCGACCTGGTGAGAATTTTTCTGCCAATGTTTCGAATTCCAAAATAATTAGCTGCACAAATTTGTCGTTCAATCCATACAAATTATATTACACATCGTATAATAATAATAACTTGCTCTATTCTTTCAACAACTTAAGAGAATTCCTAAGTTTTGGGAGAATACAACATCTTCTTAGAAACTCAAGAGAATGCCTAAGTTATGTGCGGCCTAAATCTCATACAACATTTGTTTACACTTGAGAGCATATAAGATAAAACTAACAAACGCAGAACTCACGTAATTGTCTCTGACTTCTCTTGCGTAATGTTTCTCTCGCAAATCTGCAACCATTCGCCTCACCTGCTGCAACGATACATCTCCGCACCTAGAGAAAGTGAGTTGGTACCTAATCCAATTCAAAATGGAGAACGAAGTTACGTCTAATAGGTGTCAAGGATTTCAAATTATATCAGTTAGAAAATTCAATGAAAAACAGTCCACAAACACTTTCTTAGCCAAACAAGTTAACTGCAGCAACAACAAAAAAATCAACTAAAAACATAGGATATATATTTTCCCCTAATTTCAATAGCCCATGGTTATGCATGGTAAAGGCCATCATTGCCTACACAATCCTCACTAGAACCACATACTCAAGGTATTTCAACAAAATAGTTCAATTATTCTATATTCAAGTTCCATGAGTTACAAATAAAATGCATACCTATATGCAATGCAACAGTTCACTAAGTTGTTTTCTGTTTCCAGTAATGAGCTTTGGAGCATCATCGAAAACATCAACTGTGGTCTTTCCATTTTAGGTTCATTCTGCATCACATAAAAAAAAATATATTGATTTAGAAACTGAGAATTCTTAGTAAAGTCAGCATACAGAAAATTATATGAAGAAAAATACAACTCCGAGTTAGCTGATCAAAGAATGAAGAATATATAAAGGCACTTATGGAAATTACCAGCCCTTCCTAGAATGCAACAATTCCTTTGGAAATGTCTTACTGCATGATGCTCTTCCAACAAGAATTAAGATTTCTGTGGCAAACTGAAACTTAGATGTCTCTTGTCCTATGAGTTGTAATGCAGCCGAAAATTCTTCACATCTGTTAATGTCCTGCAACTTTGCAAGGGCAGTTTGGCTTGTTGTCATGGGAAGAATTAGTGACCAGAATCAGGATCTAAAAGAGTGGATAATCAGCTGGTTTGAAGATTGTCACTCAGGAATATATTTCTGAAACTGAAATTATCAAAAGAGCTATCACTGCATGGACAATTTGGAATAGTAGAAATGAGGTTGTTTTCCAGCAAAAAAGTATTGACATACATCATACAGTAAAGAGTGTTCAACAAAAATGAGATTACAACCAAGCATTGTGGATGGGAACAAAAGCTCTTTGAAATAGATGTCGTGCAATAGCATTCTAACGATTGTCATTTTGCATAATGTTGTTTTTAACTTTTTAATCCACATTTCAGGAAGTCCAGGCCTCGAACAGGCAGCATAAAGCAACAGTAATAATGACGGTGGCTTTCAATAATATTTGTACAACTAAATATCTATAATACAAAACAAAGCTAGGCTAAGTTTGCCTAGCTGAGTGGTGGTCAGGATTTGTCCGTGGGAAAGATAAATCAAGGGCTGTGGTTCTCCCCGCCACACCCTACAAGTCGCACACGTGGTGTTCATTCCAATATTATGAATTAAAAATGAATACTCAAATTAAGATATGGAATTTCAAAATTATAACGGGAGGTTCGAACTCATGACCTATTGTGTCATAAGAGTGGCCTCTAACCATTGTTCCACCTTGGTTCGAATTGATAGAAAAGATAAATCAATAGTGGTTGTTTGTTCAACTTCAATATTAATTAGTATAAGTATTTTATTAATTAGTATAAGTGATTTGTCTAGAGAGAAGATAAATCTATGGTTATGGTTTGTTCAACTTAAATATTAATTAGTATAAGTGTTTTATTAATTGATGTTTCGTTAATTTCTCATGATAAATTATTTATTAATTTTACATCATAAATATCCCTTAATTAATATTAATACATATCTCCATCAATAAATAATAATTTTGACAAAAATTATTTCAAGAGATATTAGTGGTGGTGGTGGTAGTAGAGGAAGAAGTAAGTGGTGGAAGCGGTGGAAGGTGTTACTAAGTGGTGGAGGCGGTAACATTAGTTTTGGTGGAAGAAATAGTGGCTGACTGGATGGTTTTAATGGCGGTGGTATTGGTTTTTTCTTTTTGAATCAAAAATAATGATTTTTTTACATGACGGGTAACATTGTATTGTGAAAAGTATAGTTGGTTGTTTTTGACACGATCAAAAAGACGGGTAACAAATACTTTTGGGATGATACCAAATCATATAAGACAAAATGGTTGTTTTTGGTACCACTTGCTATCTTTGGTAACCTTTAAATACGCATGATTTTCAAAGATTAACAAAAAACATATAGTTGAATAAATTAATTGACGACCTAAGTTTGTTAAATCCAAACTTTATACATGACGTGTGGGATCAAAAGTTATAAGTGTGCCAAATATTCTACGAGGGATGGAAATTTAAAATGGTGGTGGTGGAGAAATAAGAGATATCTGGTGGTTTGTGGTACTGGCCGGTTTGATGAGTAGTAATTGATTATGTTAATTATGTGTTGCTACAAAAGGATAACACTATAAATTAGAAATGTGGTTGATCGTCTTAATGCTAATATAAACTCGGTTAAAATACATGAAAATTAAGAAGAACAAAAAAACATTTGGATGTCACGTTATATAATAAATAACACTAAAAACTACATATTTAGTATCAAGGTTTCTCCGTCCAATAGATAAATCTAAGGTTGTATTGAGATCCCGTAAGCGAGGGCGAGTTGGTTTTGGATTTACGAATGATAATGAATATAATGAAACGCTCCCTCTCGGTTTCTCCAAACCGAAACCTTCTAAAAAAAATAATCAATCGAACAACACTTAGATGGAACGCATCACCACCGTGTAAACTTCTCTGAATTGCTACATATCCAGTGAAATATCTACAAATTAATCTGGTGATTTCGTCCTACCGTGGTTTTTAATGAGGCATGCAATTAAATCTCTAATAGTGATTTTAAAGGTATTTAATAATTACAAAATTCTCTTATAAGTTTTGTTTAGGCAAGTATTGATTTAACTTGGGTTCTTTTACATTTTTGTGTTAAGTTGATGACTTTTTAATTTGAATACATGTTTGGTTAACAAACTTTGATACATATAGGGTATTTTCTTTGTAGAACTGATGTTAGTCTTTCATTTTTCCCGTTAGCACTTTGTTTCGATCCCGTATTTGTAGACATTATTTGACTAATGTTGGGGTATTTGTTTAATCTCAAGGCCGATTAAACCCAATGTGTGTTGTATACATTGAAGGCGACAGAAGTTTGTGTCGGCTCTACCTTGAAACTAATAATTTTATTTCGGAAGGTTAGTTGAATTTATGTAGATACAAATATCAAAATGACTATGCTCTTTAAAACTCCAAATTACTTGAGTAACACTAGATGTGAGAACGTCATTCATGCACTACTTACCATAGTTGGTGTGAAATCTTTTTATCCATGAATTTCTTCAATTTTATGTTATCAATATGATTGAGAAAGAATCTTACACATGTTTTGATTTACTATTATAAGTTTATTTTTTCAACTCACGTGTGTATATCTCAGCCTTCCAATAGCCAAGGGTTCTTCATTTTTATAACTCTCACATTTGCAAAAAATAAATAAATAATGTTTATCTATAGTAGGAAAAAGAATATTTCATGGATATGTATGGCACGGGCCATGATGTTGGTTCATTTTTAATATATCGTATAATTTGTGTCCCGAATACTTATTTACTCCTTATGATTTAATATGTGTTTGTCATAAAAATAGTTGGGATTTTCCTCTCTTTTTTACTTTGTTTTTTCCTTTAATATTTTACATGAGATTTGCTCAAACGAAAGAAATATAATCTTAACTTTCGGACACTTTTTATTTAGGTTCATTGCTTATAATGAGATAATGCTCTACATGAACATGGAAGTTATCAAATGAGATACGGCAAGTATTGATTTAACTTGGGTTCTTTTACATTTTTGTGTTAAGTTGATGACTTTTTAATTTGAATACATGTTTGGTTAACAAACTTTGATACATATAGGGTATTTTCTTTGTAGAACTGATGTTAGTCTTTCATTTTTCCGTTAGCACTTTGTTTCGATCCCGTATTTGTAGACATTATTTGACTAATGTTGGGGTATTTGTTTAATCTCAAGGCCGATTAAACCCAATGTGTGTTGTATGCATTGAAGGCGACAGAAGTTTGTGTCGGCTCTACCTTGAAACTAATAATTTTTCTTCGGAAGGTTAGTTGAATTTATGTAGATACAAATATCAAAATGACTATGCTCTTTAAAACTCCAAATTACTTGAGTAACACTAGATGTGAGAACGTCATTCATGCACTACTTAACATAGTTGGTGTGAAATCTTTTTATCCACGAATTTCTTCAATTTTATGTTATCAATATGATTGAGAAAGAATCTTACACATGTTTTGATTTACTATTATAAGTTTATTTTTTCAACTCACGTGTGTATATCTCAGCCTTCCAATAGCCAAGGGTTCTTCATTTTTATAACTCTCACATTTGCAAAAAATAAATAAATAATGTTTATCTATAGTAGGGAAAATATTATGGATTTTTGCTTCACTCCTTAGAGCCTTAGTTATCAATAATTTCAGAACAAATGTATTCATAAACATCATGGAGTTGGATTGGCAGTTTAGGTATATGTCTTTATTAGATGAAATATTCTTTTTGAAGTTTGAAATTATGGTATGATGGAACAATAAATGGGGTAAAATTTTATTTCTTTGTATTTTTTATTTTATTTTCATGTTGGCACAACATTAATACTCCGTCCGAGATAATAAATTGGAATAACATGCTTAAGTAAAAAATAAAAAGATCGTGTAACCCATTTTGTTTCCCAAAACCTATTTGAATATCAAAATAATTACTCACGAATAAAATGAAGCAAGAGGAATGTGAACAATATCGTATTAGAGACAAAACATCCCGTGCCGTCACGGCACGGGTTAAGATCTAGTGAATACATAAGTTATGCAGGACCATTTAGGATATATTAGGATTTAGGAATGGACAAAAAGAAAATATTAGCAAAAAACAATACATGTTCTATCTAGTTGAAATCCTGGTAAAATATCTTTGAAAATGAAGAATGATTTCCTCCATGAACTATATTTTGGGAAATAATCTTGGGAAGTTATTTCTCGTCATATTCCAATGGCTGGTCCAGCAAAAAACCCACGTGAAAAGCTTGGTATCAATAAGAAACCAACACTATTCAAAGTGAGTGGACATGATTGGCTAAAACAACCTCAAAGTTTAAAAGATGGTCAACATACGGATGTGGCCATGGGCCCTAGTCTATTATGCATGAAAGTGCATCTAAACATCTATTGTATGAAAATTCAATACAATGAAGGACAGACAAATCAAAATTAGACAACTTCAGTTTCAATCAAGCAAAAATTGGAACGATGGGATTTTTCTTAATCAAAATTAGACAAATCAAAACTGCCAACAGGATAAGTGTCTCTAACCATACTTGGTTACCTCCTAAACATGGTAAACTGCCTATTAATATAGGTGGTTCTTATAAACAGCTTACCAACTCGGGGGTATCGGACCAATCATTCGTCATTGTGCGGGTATCTCAAGAGGAGGCAAATAAGCGTATCTCGCCGAGGCCGGTGAATGTGGAACATGCGAGACATGCAAGCGTTATCGCGGCAGTTCATTGGGCACAACAACTTAATCTGGGCGAGTGAACTTTGAAATGGATTCGAAGCTGATAGTCAATGCAGTTACAAAGGGTAAAATAAATGTAACATGGAGGATTCAACATGGAGTAGAAGACGTTATTGAAGTTTTTAAGAATAATAATTTGTGGAAATGCTATTACATTCCAAAACAGAGAAACAAAGTTGCGGACACTTTATCTAAAATAGCTAGGACTCAAAAATTTAACAAGAAATAGAGTTTAAACCTACCTAGTAGTATCAATAGCCAAATACTGGCAGATCACTCTAATGTACTATGTTCACATTCAAATGGTAGCCAACCGATATACCATTCAAGTATCAGTTTCATAAAAGTAAAGGGATTTACCTTACTTAACACAAAGATGATGACCAAATCCATGAAACTGGAACCCATTGAATATTTCACAATCACCCATTTGTCCACCATCAAATTCCTTCCCAGCAACTACTTCTTGTCTTATTACAGACACCGACAACCACCGAAATCCAACTTAATACTGATTTCTAAATTCCATTACAGAAAACATCTAATGTTCCCTCTTCTTATTGATTTCTAAAACATCTCATGTTCTCTTGTAACTTCTTTACTTCACTGACTTCACTTTGATACATCCATTCTCTGTAATACCTCGTCTCGATTAAAAACACAGAGCTCGTCTCGATTAAAAACACAGAGAGACTTTAGAAATTGAGGAAAGGGTACTAAAAAATTCAATTTATAAAGAGAGAAAAACAGTAACTACAAGTGAACTGAAGTAGTCAGAAACAGGAACCCTAGAAAATCCAATAAGGAATTCGAAGTGAATTCAATGTATTAGGTTTTTGAAACACTAATATAAGTTTTTGAATTTTTTTTGAACATAATCCAATACCGTCTGAAAAACAATCGAATTAAGAATCAGAAGAGATGAAACTTACCCCAATTGTTGGAATTGGTTGATGAATCTCTTTATTTTTTCGATGTTTTTCTTCACTGAAAAGAAAAGAGATGATGAAATACTGAAACCCTAAAATCTAATAGACAAAAGATAAAAACATATACCTTCTAAGCTGAGATTCAAGATCAGTTAATCAAAGTTCCAGATCTAACAAACCCTAAAATGAAATCAAAAAAAAAAAAATATTAGATAAAACCCTAAAATCTGATTTAACAGAGAGGAAAACCTAAAATCGAAAAAAACTGATAATGACTTACACAGATCGAAATCTTAAAGTCGACTAACGTTACATAGTTCTTCAAAGATCAGATGATTAACCTTACACGGTTGAGAGGGAAGAGAATAGAGGCAGGAGAAGAATAAGAGAAAGAAAATGAAGAATGAGTTGAAAATTCGAGAGAAGGGGGAGAAATGGGTGATTTTGAATCGCAAACATGTGAATGGCACACACACAGGGTGGAAAAATACTCTAGTTCAACGAGTGTGGGGTGGAAAACATATATCACGCATGTGAATGGCATGCCTAAAAACTCCAAGTGTTACGACCCAAGTGTGACCAAGCATGTGACTGGCACGCCTATAAAAAATTAGTAACGGCTTAACTCTGTTACTAATTTTTAAAATATTAGTAACGGCTTATGCCTGTTACGAATATTTGTAACGGGCATTTGTAACGGCAATTTTTTAACGGCCACAAAGGCGTTACGAATTTCTGTTACGAATCCGGGAATTTGGTGTAGTGTCATACTAGCTCTCTCGAACCTAATAATGTCCAGGAAGAAGTTCAGTTGTTAGAAACCCATCCTATGGTTGATGTGGTTATCCCAGGCTATGATACCCAGATTGACTTTTTTTTTCCACCAAATATTTTTCAACCAAATGTGGGACGTATGAGTTTCAAATGTGTCAGCTATTAAGTTTTGAGACTAAGCCTAAGTATTTTAGAAGATTAGTATCGACACATTTTCCTAAGTTTGACTACCACTTTCATCGTGGTCAATTATGTGAGTCAAACCTGACTGACTTTAAGGATCCGCAATTATTCAGGTTATTATTATGTGCTTCTAAGTTTTTACTTGAGTTTTTCCAGACTCTAGTACCTAAACCGGATCTTAGCTTCGAGGAAATGCAACCCATGAAAATATTTTATTTGGACCCAGTCATAGAGCCTGAACCTGAACCACAACTAGATGTAGTTGGCTTAAACAGGAAACTAGACAAGGGAGTGCTTTATTTGTTGATATTCTTGGCATATTGCAGATTCCTTTTACTTGTGATAGATCTATTTGGTTTAGATGACCCACAGATTTTTCGGCTATTACTTTATGATTTTATGAGGTGACTAATCCTTTCTTAGTCCGGCTGAAGACGTTAAACTTAGCACTTCTTGGGAGGTACCCCAATATTCATGCGACACGGTAATATCTTTCCTTAACTCTTTTACTTCAAATGGTAACAGTTTCTCCTTGTTCATGCTTTTAATTTTATCTTTAGAACATTGAGGACAATGTTAGATTTAAGTTTGGGGGTATGGGAGAAACTTTTAGTTGCATTATTAAACTCCAGAGCCTAGAAATTTATGCTTATTAAGGATGGCACTAACCAATCTAAGTGGATGAAAGCATTTTGGTTGTGGGAGTTGAGGAACCAATCTGATTAGATGGAAACATCTAAAGAGTCTATTCATAAAAGCACAGAGCCCAGGTATTAGAATTAAAGAAAAAACATGGTAGTTTCGCCATATCTCGTTGAATCCTTTTCACTTCTGTTTTTATTTTGTTTTCTTTTTAAAAAATATTTTTCTAAGTGATTAGGTGGGGCTCACGAATCAAGTTGTTACCACTGCTAGGGTGAAATAGAGTGCTTGAGATACCAAAAAAAAAAAAAAAAGAATAATTATGAAAAAATTATGAAAAAAAAGAAAAAAAAAAGAAAGAAATTAAGACCAGACCATCAGACCAAACAGAATATATTGAATAAAGTCGACCACTGGTACCCTTGTATATGCCAGTTGTGTGGACTTATAGTTAGGATTATTGACCACTGGTTCCTTTGTATATGCCAGTTGTGTTAAGATTAGTCGGACCGAGATCTCAGTCCATTAGGATAGGTTCATTTTGGTAGTGGCCTTCAGATAGATAAGAGAAACACCATTCACCTAGTCAACATCAAAACCATCAATGTTTTTTCTATATATGCATATCTTAATCTATCCATGTGATTTGTTGACTCCGGTTATGATGTCCAGAAACTATCTGAGTAGAGCTCTGTCACTTATATATGAATTTTAGTATGCTTGAGTGCAAACTCGTGTACAACAATTGGAATTTCGCATCAGGGTACTTCCTCATGTAGTCAATAAGTTTGCCAACCAAGGAGATTCTTTAGTGCTTTCCAAGGTTTTGCGTAGAAAGTTAGGGTCTGGAGTGTAAAGGTTTTGTGGGTATATCTCTTGTAAGCCCTCCCAGGACTATAACTCGGCCACTAGGGCCACCTAGGGGTTTAAAGGCTTGTTGCATACGCTAAATGCAACCGACGATGCTCATGACGAGTGAGTTAGGATTTTATTTTGTAGATTTGATTTGCTCGAGGACTAGCAAATAATAAGTTTGGGGGTATTTGATAGACTCATTTATGTGTCTATTTTGATATCAACTACGTGTATTATTAGTGTTCGATTTTATACGTATTTGATTACTTTATGTGTTTGTAGGTATATTTGGGCAATAAATGTTTTTGGAGAAATCGGCTCGAAAAGTTGATAAAGGCACCCAAAGGACACCTCTCAGTTTGGATAAGGGGAAACCTCAGGGCACATGCTATTCGCACCCCATCAGAGGATAAGGGGATGTCATCTTATCCAATTTGAAATTCAAATTTGGCGGGAAAATAAGGGGAGTTTCAGGCAGATTAGGGTTCGAGTTTTGGAAATCTTCTGAAGATATTCAATGGCTGAAATTGATTGGATGCACCCCTTAGAGCATAACAGAGCTGGTGAGGGTGTTCGATTGAAGTGAAATTGGCTGGATATTCATATTCTCGACAAATAGGGGCTTGAACTTTTCTCGGGTTCTTGGAAGAATGTTGGACAAGATTTAATAGGAGATTATCATGGGTATGAGCTTATATTGGCCTGTTTTGATCCAACAGGACTTATAGGTGCAACATATTCGAATAAAAATAGGATTTACACAGAGTTTATACGAAACAGAGGTAGAGAGTATTTTCAGCTGTTAGTTTCCCTGGATTGGGTTTGGAGGAGTTTGGTCGAATATTTTCACGGGAGTGATTTGGTAATATCCTGTTAGACCAAAACAGGATAGGTAATGGGTTTGAAATCGAAAAATAAGGGACTATGGATAAATCAGGGGAACAAAATATCTTACGGGAGTTTTTTTTTCTTCATGACAAATATGGAAGTTACGTGCAGGAGTAGAAAATGATGTCTTCCCTGGTAGTTCGACGCTGTCAAATGGAGAAGATTTGGGCTAAAAAGGGAGAGAATACGCATGAAAGGTAAGTACTTCCGAGAATTATTCTCGAAGAAAATAATCTTAACTGTGAAGATATTTTGGAGATATTCTTGATCTTGTGGCGTATAAATATATGGTTTCGAGTCCAAAAGATGGGTCGAAAGTTTAGGGGTGTTTGGAGAGCCAACAGAGGGCTGAGGAACGAATTGCATAGAAGCTCTCGGCTTCTGCTGAAGAAGAAGGAGAAGAAGAACATTGGACGAACCGAAACAGTCGCAGATTCTGTTGCAACAGAAAACTATCGTTCTCTCCACAGTCTTATTCCTTTGTAACAGTGAACTGTGTAACGCCAATACAGTGTTGCAGATTGGCTAAGTTATATAATTTCTTCAATAAAAACACCTTTGAGCCATGATTTATTATTTTGAGCGTGTTTTTACCATGGGGAGCTAAACCCCGACACTGGGACAATGGAGGAAGCCATTCTTTACGTATGTGGTAATTCTATTTAATTCTTTTATGACTTTTACACTATTTTAAATTGATTTATGATATTTCTTGATTATTTGTGATTTTGTCTGATGGTGTATGCTTAGTCTAAGAATTTTGATACATCATGCTTATGATTTACATCTAATACTTTATAAAATCTACTTTTGGCAAAGAAAGAGTCAATATTTGTTATCTTATAAGCTATAATTGTCTAGAACTAATAGTTGAACCACATGAATATAAGAATTGGTGAAATCCCGAGTCTCAGTCTCTCGATATTTTGTGACAACCGTGTATTTTATATTTTTAAATCTTAAATCAAAACTTTACAAGCCCGAGTTGAACCAACTTTTATTACCACTTTACAACAACAATTAAAACTATATCATCAAGTTGATCGAGCTGCTATAGTCCAGTTCCGCGGAAACTGGTACAGTACAGTTGATCGAACTATTTTAGTCTAGTTCCTCAGCAGCCGCTGCAATTCAGATTTGTTCAATATTCCTACTGATCACAGATGTTGTAGTGCAGCTTAGCCCGTAGCTCTGCCCAGAAGTCGACTGACAGTGCTTTGTAGTGCAAATTTGCTCGTTACTGCAGTTTAGTTGATCGAAGCTTTGCGTTCAGCTTTTTTGCAGCTCCTGCATGATCGATTGATCGCAATTGCTTTGCGGTGCGGCTTTGCACGTAGTCGTTGCAATCCAGATGATCGTAGATGTTGCATTCCATCTTCATTCACAGCTCATGCAGTCCAGCTGATCACAGCTCCTGTAATGCGGATTAGCTCGTTGCTGCTGCAGTTTAGCTGATCAAAGCTGTTGCAGTTCAATTTTGTTCGCAGCTCCTATAGTCCAAATTGATCGCGATTCTTTGCAATGCGGCTTTGACCGCATTGGTGTTGCGGTCAATGATCGATCGCATTCTTTGAATTCCATTTTCGCTTGCATCTCCTGTAGTCCAGCTGATCGCAGCTGTTGCAGTGTTGCTTTGCTCACACCTCCTAATATCTAGCCTTGCTCGAAGCTGTTGCAATCTAGTTTACCGCAATTGTTGCGTTCCAGTCCCGCTGTAACTGTTGCGGTCTAGTTTTACATCAATGTTGTTATCCTTATCCATATAACTATGGACGACATATGAAGATCGCTGTTAGATCCAATAGCAAATCCAAGATCGCTCGGAGGTCCAGCATCACACAAAGTTTGTTACCATCCTAACAATTGAAGGGTGTCATAATAGGGTTTTTAATTTGTTTGTTGTTGTAGTAAATAGGTTGTCGTTCACTCGGACATTGTTGAGATTAAATTAAAAGGTTTAACGAAAATAATAAACAAAAGCGAGAGTCACTGGGTCTAGGATTCCACCACACTCATATTAATAGGCTCAATTATTTATTCTCAACAATTATCGCTCAATAAACAAAATAACACCGACTCTTATTTTTGCCAAGGTAGATTCTCAAAAGATTGATTGTAAATCCTAAGCATGATGTATCAAAACATTTAAGCTAAGCATACCTCATCAAATTAAATGACAACCGATTAATTCAAATCATAAAACAATTTAAAATAAATGCAAAAGTCATAAAAAGAATAAAATAAATTCACCCACGTATGAAGTTCGGCTTCCTCCGTCGACCCAGTGTAGGGGCTTAGCTTCTCATGGTGAAAACACGCTCAAAATTCATTTTTATTGCCCAAATGGTGTTTACAAAGAAGAGAAAATGAGAAAACCAAATTAAACCGGGAATTCGCAACGTTTATAAGCGTTGCAAACCCACTGTTACAAAGAATAACGATGGCCCTGCCGTCGCATGATGACAGTCTGATCTCTTAAGCATAAACGACAATGTTTTACGACTGTCCTTATAAGTCTGTTCTTCGTGTTCTTCACTATTTCTCTGCAGCAATTTTCTCTGCAGCAATTTTCTCGACTCTGTAGCCTCCCCAATCACTCGATCCCCTTCTCTGATACAGCAGAAACATATTTATACTCAACAGGGACACGAATAACTCATCATTACTCCATATAATCTCTCCATAACTCGGAAGTAAAGGAAAATAATCTTGGGATATTTTCTTTCCTATCTTGCATGCGTCTGTGCCTGTAGCTATCAAAAATCATTCAATCACGCATTAGCAAGTTATGTAAACGTCTCAGATTGCATCGAACACGCTGTAAACAAACGCCAATCCTACATAGAATATCCCTAGAATAAACAGTGCCCTGTTTTACTCAAATACGTTTCTCCAACCCAAGTTCTTCGAATTTGATGAAGTTACCGGTCCTGTTTAGCTGAAACAGGCCCAATCCAATCTATTGTAGCACTTGAATCTTCTTAGAAATCCTCCGAATCCAAAATAGGGATAGACGGGTTTTAAAAGCTGCGCTGCCCTGTTTTTTCTTCCACACGATTTTCCAACTAAACCCAGTTGATTCTGATGATCATACCACGCCTGTTAAGCCACATAAACTCGTCACAGAGAGTTTCAGCCGTTGAGTTTCTTTATAACCCGATCAAAACTCGAACCCTAAATTTTCCCGTGTGCTGCAACATTTTCCCGCCAAAAAATTAATTCAAACGGAGAGGAAGATGGTTGCCCCTTAACCAGTGATGAGGTGTGGCTAGCAGTTGCTGTCCAGGGGTGGAAATAGTAAAGAAGGTGCCCCTTAACCAAAACTGAGAGTCCGAATAACATGTGTCCTCCGGGGTACAAAAACCACTTTTCGAGCAACTTTCTCCATAAGAGCTTATTTCACAAAAATACCTACAAACAAGTTTATTAGTGATAAAATGAGTCTCAGCTAATGTATTTATGGGTGCAAATGCGTCGCACTTTCGTGCTCATCATGTCACCTATGGCTGTCACCTTTTCGCTCACAACTGTCGTAACTTAGCATGTAGTTGACAGCAGTTTAGTACCAACAACAGTCAACAGGGATGCTAGATCAGTGACTGATACGATAGCTCATCTTTTCCAACAACTCTCACCGGTCTAGTTCTACACAACTACTGCAGTTCAGTTTTGCGTTAACTACTGCAGCCCAATTTTGAATCAGTTACCGCAACGCAGTTTTGCATTATTATCAGATGCAGCCCACCATCAATAGTTGTTTTAGCATCAATCATTGCAATCGACTTTCACCAGTAACTGTTTGGGTCATCTCTCTCCTGTAACCATTGTGCTCCAGTTTCAGGCAACTACTCGTCTCCAGTATCACACTTCCGTTGCAGACTAGTTAGGTCTTCAGTCTGCCATTCGACCAAGCAACTCAGTATGCAGGTGTTGATGGTGGTTTTTAGCGTAAGGTTAAAATCGTAAAACACTAAACCCTAGCAGACAATGATGTCACAACATTTAAAGTAACAAAGCATTTACTAAGCACATTTACTGAAACCTTTAATGTGTCCCTAAATAATTACCGGGGTATCTTTCTCAAATTAGGGTTACGACAAGCCTAACCCTAATTACCACGTGTGCCAATGGCAAATCATGCCAGCCACACCGACCGCGCCAAAACATGCCAACCATGCTAGCAGCACCTCTGTGCCAATGGCAAATCATGCCATCCATACCGACCGCTCCAAAGCATGCCAACCATGCTAGCTGCACCTCTGTGCCAATGGAAATCATACCAGCCACACCGACCGCGCCAAAGCATGCCAACCATGCTAGTCGCACCTTTGTGCCAATGGCAAATCATGCCAGCCACAACGATCGCGCCAAAGCATGCCAACCATGCTAGCCGCACCTCTATGCCAATGGCAAATCATGCCAGCCACACCGACCGCGCCAAAGCATGCCAACCATGCTAGCCGCACCTACGTGCCAATGTCAAATCATGCCAGCCACACCAACCGCGCCAAAAGCATGCCAACCATGCTAGCCGCACCTCTGTGCCAATGGCAAATCATGCCACCCACACCGACCGCACCAAAAACATGGCAACCATGCTAGCCGCACCTCTGTGCCAATGGCAAATCATGCCAGCCCCACCGACCGAGCCAAAAGCATGCCAACCATGCTAGCCGCACCTCTGTGCCAATGGAAAATCATGCCAGCCACACCGACCGCGCCAAAAGCATGCCAACCATGCTAGATGCACCTCTGTACCAATGGCAAATCATTCCAGCCACACCGAGCGCGCCAAAGCATGCCATCCATGCTAGCCACACCTTCGTGCCAATGGAAAATCATGCCAACCACACCTACTATGCCATGCCAAACGCACCTCGCCATGGCCCCCACATCGCGCCACCATACTGGCCTTCACGACGCGGCTATCAAAACGAAGGCATGCAACAATCAACGGTTGCCCTTCAATCCCAGGAGAAAATCCTAGCCGTCTAAGGTTACCAAACAACCTTTGCCCCAAAACCGTAGCTTGGTCACCCACCTAGCCCAATCTAGCCAAGCCATGCGCCTACGGCAAACCCTTGGCCTCACATGCCAAGCCAAAACCGCACCTAGCCCAAGCTAGTCACGCCCTGCGCCTATGGAAACCCCTTGGCCCCACATGCCAAGCCAAAACTGCACCTACACCAAGCTAGTCACGCCATGCGCCTATGGAAAACCCTTGGCCCCACATGCCAAGCCAAAACTGCACCTAGACCAATCAAGTCACGCCATGTGCCCATGGCAAACCCTTGGCCCCACATGCCAAGCCAAAACCGCACCTAGCCCAAGCTAGTCAAGCCATGCGCCTATGGCAAACCCTTGGACCCACATGCCAAGCCAAAACCGCACCTAGACCAATCTAGTCACGCCATGCGCCTATGGCAAACCCTTGGCCCCACATGCCAAGCCAAAACCGCACCTAGCCCAAGCTAGTCAAGCCATGCGCCTATGGGAAACCCTTGGCCCCACATGCCAAGCCAAAACCGCACCTAGCCCAAGCTAGTCAAGCCATGCGCCTATGGCAAACCCTTGGCCCCACATGCCAAGCCAAAACCGCACCTAGCCCAAGCTAGTCACGCAATGCGCCTATGGAAAACCCTTGGCCCCACATGCCAAGCCAAAACCGCACCTAGACCAAGCTAGTCACGCCATGCGCCTATGGAAAACCCTTGGCCCCACATGCCAAGCCAAAATCGCACCTAGCCAAAGCTAGCCACGCCCAAGGCGAACCGACCGCGCTACCATGTTGGCCCTCACTACGCGGCAACCAAAACGAAGGCGTACAACAATCAACGGTTGCCCTTCAATCCCAGGAGAAAATCCTAGCCATCCAAGGTTACCAGACGACACATGGTAACCTTTGGCACGAAAACCTAAGTTTGGCCACGCCAACTGCATGCCAACTTAGCCGCGCCACCACGTTCGGGTAATTTACCAGACGACACATGGTAACCTTTGGCCCGAAAACCTAAGTTTGGCGACGCCTTTCCACGCCAACGGTATGCCAAATTAGCCGCGCCACCACGTTGGCCCTCACTACGCGGCTACCAAAGCGAAGGCATGCAACAATAAACGGTTGCCCTTCAATACCAGGAGCAAATCCTAGCCATCCAAGGTTACCTGACGACACATGGTAACCTTTGGCCCGAAAACCTAAGTTTGGTCACCCCAAACCTTGCCATGCCAACGGCATGCCAACTTAGCCGCGCCACCGCGTTGGCCCTCACTATGCGGCTACCAAAACGAAGGCGTGCAACGATCAACGGTTTCCCCTGCTCTCAAGATATAAAATCTCGACCGTCGAAGGTCACCAGGCTGGAAAGTTTCCCGAGCTTGACTTGCCAAGCCACAACAAACGTGCTACATGTTTTCCAAAACATTCGAGACATCAACACAAACTAGGGGATCCTCTTTGGGTATTGGTTTGACGGTTTACAGCGTGCGGCGTACACTACACCCATCATAAGGAAGTGTCATAAGGGTGAGGCGGTTAGTAAATACGGGAAGTTATATGTGAAATGTTCATGGGACATAAAGCACATGCGTTAACAACTTTATGGGACATCAATTCCATAACGTTAGCAGTTTCATGCGTTAACCACTTTATGGAACATCAATTCCATGCATATGGTTACCACCTCCTCCTATTTACTTCCCCACTCCTTAATGAGACCAGGGTACGTTTTTACTCCGACTTGTATAAATAGGTCTTACCTATTTCCATTGAACAACAAGTTCACATGGGAGATACAACACTCAGAAATACTTACTTGCTAGCTCACCTTGGGAGCTCTCTCACTTTTCTGATAAGAAGTCATAGTAACCCAGCGATCTCATTCTTCGACCCAGACGTCAAGATGGTAGGGGAAGGCGATCCACTCCGACTCAGTTACTCGACGACTGGATTATCAGTCATGACTAAGGACTTCTCAGAGGCTGGAAGCAAAACGATCCGCCCAGGAATTAACGGCACAGTTATCAGACAACTCAGCAACGACTCGGAAGACTGGGGACTTCCCATGACCATGTTTCTCAAAAAAAATAATAAACTTGGTCCTACACCCGGAAAGTTTATTCTCATCAAGACACAGGAAACCGAGTAAGTCGATATCTAGACAAAAATACGTGGTTTGCTTTTTCAAGTTCTGATAAAACCTATAGCCATGTTTCATCCCATGTCATCTACCAACACATGGTTCCATGGTTTTCCTGGGATGTCTACGTCACTTTCATTCATAGCCAAAGACAATTCAATTCTAAACATTTCATTCAAAAAATATATATATATAATCCAAAACCGTCAAGGTAGCATTCATCTATTAACCCAAGAAAATTAGAAAATCAAAAACCAAAACCAGGCGTCTCATTTGCCTTCAAAAAAAAAAAAAAACCTAAAGATAAGAGGTCCGTAAGATGATATATATTCAAGGGAAGTTTTCCAACAGCAGCTTGCTCCTTTTGGCAAAGGCCTCCCCGTGCTTTGGAGAGCCACCCTCTTAAGTTTCAAACTTCCGCACAACTTCTTGAATTCCCCGCTTCCGCTTCTTCATCATGTCCGCTAAGGACCTTCAACCGCTCCACCAACGACCTTTCAACATCGAGAGAGACCTTCAACGAACCAAGGAATATTGAATTCAAGCCCATGCACATGTCACAATGGAACTTCCACTCGAGATTACATCCTCGAAATTGTATGACCAAATCACGTTGTACATCTCATCAATCGAAGATAAGGCTTCCTCTACACGCTTGACCAACGCATGTCGACTAGTGATCTTCTTAGTCGTGTCAATGTGACCATAGCTTTCCCAAATCTTGGTGTACAATGTCGTATATTTAGCTGGCATGCTAAATCCACCAATCAACACATGACCTGGGAAAGGGGCCAGATACGGAGGATTAAAGGTGGCACCCCGAATCAATCAAAGAATCGCGGAGATCCCTAACTACGATTTCACCCCCCGAAGTGCTCTCCTCCACCTGAGTCACGGCAGCACCCTCGGGATGATGAATCTCCATGTCCAAGCCACTAGCTAGCACAGTTTCCGCAGTGGGAAGTACGGTTACGTCTTTACTCTGGTGGTCTTCCACTTCAAGATCATCTTGATAAACGGTTTCCTCCTAAAAATCAAAATTTAGTTTTATTGCCAAAAAAAAGGGGAAAGAAGAAAAACATGGAGGGGACTCACCGATACAGACTGTCTAGACGAAGATTCAACACTGCTATCGGAAGAATTTCTCTCGCCACCGCTAGACCCTGAACTGTCATCCTTTTCGAGTTCCGCATCATCATGGGTAGGCTCTGCAACGCCGCTCTCTGTCTCGAAAAATGATGTTTTCTGACTGCTCACAAGTGTGGCAAAGACGTTCGTACTAGTGAGACCCTGGACAGAATACAAGGGCGCATTCTCAGAAATGGAACAAGGAAATAAACGATCCATGCCAAGGTCAAGACGAGAGTCGTACGTACCCGCATATTGGATGAACTAAAAGTCGGCAGAACCGTGGAGTCTGACTGAAAGCTGCCCGCACGATCTTTAGATCTCCGTTCATTCACCTGGGGACTATCTGCATTTGGAGTAACGGATTTTCGCTTGGGATCCCTCAGCAGTGGAAGTTCGGCTAAAACCGCAAGAGAAGGCTTATCCTGACGATTCTCTACCACATCATTCACGAATCCATGAATAGCAAGAAACTCATCCTGCCAAAATATGTTATATTTGGAGGTCATTGATGGATTCCGTTCCGCGAGGAAAGGCAGACTTTTACCCCACACAAGAGCACTAGCATCGAGAACAGTTGATAACGGGATTTCTTGGACAACCTAATTTGACGAACAAGTGGGACCCCTTGGTCAAAACCCATATGTCGAGCAGCCCTATCAACATTGTAAGAGATCGCTTTGCAAGCTCCTCGAAAAAATATGGTACGTGGCCAGGCGTGCAGCTACGCATGAACACCATCTCTCCAACGCTCAGGCCCTCCTCATCAGAAGACAAAGACATTTTCGAAGCAGGAGCAAAGGTACTAATCTAAGCTATGGATGCATGCACCGGAGCCCATGGACGAAAATTAACCGCATACGAGTTGCCAAGAAACTTAATCAGTTTCGGACCATTTTTTCGGCGCCTGTTCGACCAATGCAATATTCTGGAGCCACCCGAAGACTCAAGAAGTATAACCAACGGTTTTGGGGCATACTTCTCGAAATGCTCCCACAACCATGCCTGGAGAAAGGCGGCATGAACATATGAATCCACTTTCATATGGCCATTCGAGGCGCGCATGTCCGAAACCAGCTGATCCAGGTGTGCATACAGAGAACCAAGAAACAAACCACCGAGGGGGAGAGCGACGCCCTTTGTTAATTTTATGGCAAATGTGATAAGTTCCTGTCTTATATCTTTCTTGCCCGAGTCGTCGTCAAAAATAGCCCTGGATAGCCAAAGAGCCAAGAACGCCGCGACATGAAGTACGCTATTCTTCTGGTTCGACTCCAACTCGTCAGGAAACCACTAAGACACCCACCAGTCATAAAAGCACTTCGTCTCGTTTTCCTTCCGAACGAATCCATTTGACTTCGCAACGAGGGCGGCGTGAATTTCTTCTTCGCCTGCAGATAGCCTGACATCGAGGTTTCCAATTACAGGAAGATTTAGCAGCACATCCACGCTCTCCAAAGAAATGGTCATTTCGCCCCACCTGCATATGGCCGTATGGGTGTCTGGATACCATCTGGAAACAAAAGAAACCAACCCTGGAATGTCTTTCCTAATCAAGCATCATGGAAGCCGCAATCTGCGTCGACAATCGTACTGCCTGGTCAAATTGGTCTTTACAGGTTCCTGGTCCATCATAAATCGCGTCCATTTCTAAAAGGAATGCAACGGACTTGCAGGGATTTTAAAGTCGATAGAAGAGGCACGATATTCTTTCCTCTGAAGGCAAAACCTTATTACGCCTCCTGGCCGAACCGATCGATCCTCTCATTCGCTTTCCAGGCCGGTCAGAAGGATCGACACGTATTGGGGATGGTTTCTCCTAATCGTGACTGATGCCCTCGTCATCTATGTTTGGTTTGGAATTACTCCCATCCCTCAGTACCGCAGAAACCGTTGACATCTTAACCAAAATTCCCTTTCACTGTTTTCACCGCTGCGATAGCTACAATGGAACAAGAAGAGCAGAAATTATTACATAAAGCTTGTAGAAATTATTCTATTGGACGCAAGGGAGCCGCCTCGGGCACAAACTAATTGGTTTCAAAGTCTTTTCGTGCATACACAAAAATGGAGATTGGAAGACTCCACATCACCACTACATGCAGTCGGAAACTCGCGCTCAACCAGATAGACGCGCCCAAAAAAAAAAGGAGGGGACCATGCCCACGGACACACCAAAAAAAGGACTAAACCCTACAAACTAGGTTTTCGGGGGAAAGGGATGGCAAATTACTATCGCATGCTTACCTTACACAACGAGTTGAGGCGGTCAATATTACTATGGTATTCATGCCTAAATACTACTATGAGTAAAAAGAAGACATACATGTGGCTAGGATTCACACCAACATGTTCTACAAGGTCATAAAAAGGTACGCCTACAACTAGGGTTTTCACCAACATAAGAAAACAAAAGAAAAACCAAGTCACAGAGGAAGTACTGGAAGACATACCTAATCTGCTCGCCCGCTTCACCGCTACCAAGCAACAAAATAGGAAACAATAAGGGCGTGAATCAAAGGGAGAGGCCGGCCACCCTTTTTATAGGCGTGATACTTGGGAGTTCGAATAAGAAAAGGATTTTCAAATTTGAGCCAAGGAAGGAAAATAGGAAATCGGTCCCGCAAAGACTAATTTCCACGTCCAAGACCACTCACGCCACACCACGACCCCACCACGCCTAGCCTTGCACGTTCCACCATGCCATTACCGCGGCCCCTCCCTGCAAATCCACTCGCTCAATCACCGCGGCCCCACCACGCCTAGCCGTCCGGGTACGTCTCGTCTTTCCAAGGCCACACTATGCCAAGCCGTCTGCTCCATTGTAGCGACCCTATCATCCACGCGCGTTTTCCTCACCAAGACCACGCCACCTCTTGGCCCCCTCGATCCAAGCCGTCCACTTGCGTCGCCTTCCAAGACCGCGCCCCCTTTTCCTTGGAGATGTACGACCATACCAAGACGGTAACTTTCATCTCACCACTCCAGGGTCTGCATTCCCAGTACAACTTACGCAGGGCCGCCAACACGAGAAGCCAAAAACTCTCTTTACCACTCAAAAAGGTTAGTCCGATTCTCCTGACCATCTCTACAATGATTTACACCTCGATTCCGTTCTTGTCTCTGTCACCATCATATGCTTACCTCGCAACAAGTCACATGTTCCGAGCTAAGAAAGGGACTTAATGTTGATGGTGGTTTTTAGCTTAGGTTTAAAATCGTAAAACACTAAACCCTAGCAGACAGTGATGTCACAACATTTAAAGTAACAAAGCATTTACTAGGAACATTTACTGAAACCTTTAATGTGTCCCTAAATAATTACCGGCGTATCTTTTTCAAATTAGGGTTACCACAAGCCAAGCCCTAATTACCACGTGTGCCAATGGAAAATCATGCCAGCCACACCGACCGCGCCAAAGCATGCCAACCATGCTAGCCGCACCTTTGTGCCAATGGAAAATCATGCCAGCCATACCGACCGCGCCAAAGCATGCCAACCATGCTAGTTGTACCTCTGTGCCAATGGCAAATCATTCCATCCACACCGACCGCGCCAAAAGTATGCCAACCATGCTAGCCGCACCTCTGGGCCAATGGCAAATCATGCTAGCCACACTGACTGCGCCAAAAGCATGCCAACCATGCTAGACGCACCTCTGTGCCAATGGCAAATCATGCCAGCTACACCGACTGTGCCAAAAGCATGCCAACCATGCTATCCGCACCTCTGTGCCAATGACAAATCATGCCATCCACACCGACCGCGCCAAAAGCATGCCAACCATGATAGCCGCACCTCTGTGCCAACGGAAAATCATGCCAGCCACACTGACCGCGCCAAAGCATGCCAGCCATGCTAGCCGCACCTCCATGCCAATGGCAAATCATGCCAGCCACACCTATTGCGCCATGCCAAACACACCTCTAGATGTCCCCCACGCCGCGCCACCATACTGGACTTCACTACGCGGCTATCAAAACGAAGGCGTGCAACAATCAACGGTTGCCCTTCAATCCTAGGAGCAAATCCTGGCCGTCCAAGGTTACCAAACGACCTTTGCCCCAAAACCCTAGCATGGTCACGCACCTAGCCCAAGATAGCCACGCCACGCGCCTACGGCAAACCCTTGGCCCCACATGCAAAGACAAAACCGTACCTAGCCCAAGCTAGTCACGCCATGCGCCTATGGCAAACCCTTGGCCCCACATGCCAAGCCAAAACTGCACCTAGCCCAAGCTAGTCACTCCATGCGCCTATGGCAAACCCTTGGCCCCACATGCCAATCCAAAACCGCACCTAGCCCAAGCTAGTCACGCCATGCGCCAATGGCAAACCCTTGGCCCCACATGCCAAGCCAAAACCGCACCTAGTCCAAGATAGCCACGCCATGCGCCTGCGGCAAACCCTTGGCCCCACATGCAAAGAAAAAACCGCACCTAGCCAAAGCTAGTCACGCCATGCGCCTATGGAAAACCCTTGGCCCCACATGCCAAGCTAAAACCGCACCTAGCCCAAGCTAGTCACTCCATGCGCCTATGGCAAACCCTTGGCCCCACATGCCAAGCCAAAACCGCACCTAGCCCAAGCTAGTCACGCCATGCGCCTATGGCAAACCCTTGGCCCAATATGCCAAGCCAAAACCGCACCTAGCCCAAGCTAGTCACGCCATGCGCCTATTTCAAACCCTTGGCCCCACATGCCAAGCCAAAACCGCACCTAGCCCAAGCTAGTCACGCCATGTGCCTATGGCAAACCCTTGGCCCCACATGCCAAGCCAAAACTGCACCTAGCCAAAGATATCCCCGCCCAAGGAGAACCCTTGGCCCCACATGCCAAGCCAAACCAAACCTAGCCATGCTATTCACATCATGCCAAGCCAAACGCCCTTGCCTTGGCCCTAGCCACGCCATACACCCATGTCAAACCCTTGGCCCCACATGCCAAGCCAAAATCGCACCTAAAAAAAAGCTAGCCACGCCCAAGGCGAACCCTTGGCTCCACATTCCAAGTCTAACCCTAGCCGCGCCACCCGGTTGGCCTTCACTACACGGCTACCAAAACGAAGGCGTGCAACAATCAACGGTTGCCCTTCAATCCCAGGAGCAAATCCTAGCCATCCAAGGTTACCAGATGACACATGGTAACCTTTGGCCCGAAAACCTAAGTTTGGCCACGCCTTGCCACGCCAACTTAGTCGCGCCACCACGTTGGCCCTCACTACGCAGCTACCAAAACGAAGGCGAGAAACAATCAACGGTTGCCCTTCAATCCCATGAGCAAATCCTATCCATCCAAGGTTACCATACGACACATGGTAAACTTTGGACCGAAAACCTAAGTTTGGCCACGCCTTGCTACGCCAACGGCATGCCAACTTAGCCGCGCCACCACGTTGGCCCTCACTACGCGGCTACCAAACCGAAGGCGTGCAACAATCAGTGGTTGCCCTTCAATCCCATGAGAAAATCTTAGCCATCCAAGGTTACTAGACGACACATGGTAACCTTTGGCCTGAAAACCTAAGTTTGGCCATGCCAAACCTTGCCATGCCAACGGCATGCTAACTCAGCCGCGCACCGCGTTGGCCCTCACTACGTGGCTACCAAAACGAAGGCGTGCAACGATCAACGGTTTCCCCTCCTCTCAAGATGCAAAATCTCGACCGTCGAAGGTCACCAGGATGGAAAGTTTCCCGAGCTTGATTTGCCAAGCCACAACAAACGTGCTACATGTTTTCTAAAACATTCGAGACATCAACAGAAACTGGGGGATCCTCTTTGGGTATTGGTTTGGTGGTTTACAGCGTGTGGCGTACACTACGCCCGTCATAAGGAAGGGTCATAAGGGTGAGGCGGCTAGTAAATACGGGAAGTTATGTGTGAAACCTTCGTGGGACATAAAGCACATGCGTTAAAAACTTTATGGGACATCAATTCCATAACGTTAGCAGTTTCATGCGTTAACCACTTTATGGAACATCAATTCCATGCATACGGTTACCACCTCCTCCCATTTACTTCCCCACTCCTTAATGAGATCAGGGTACGTTTTACTCCGAATTGTATAAATAGGTCTTACCTATTTTCATTGAACAACAAGTTTACACGGGAGATACAACACTCAGAAATACTTACTTGCTAGCTCACCTTGGGAGCTCTCTCACTTTTCTGATAACAAGTCGTAGTAACCCAACTACTCTTCCAGAATCAACTATTCTGGTCTCACCACTTTCATTGCTTCCCTTCCTAAAACCAACCCATTCTCCTCCACTTTGTGACCGAGGCAAGTCTGGAACAGCCATTTCTTGGTTTAGGCCAGACTTGTACAGATTGATCTCTCGAATCTAAAGTACTCCCTTGCAGTACATTGTTTAGGGTTTTAATTGTTTCTCACCTGCACACCCGCAATTACCGAAATTAGCAGAAACCATTTTCACCTACAAACAGCAGGCTACCGAATCTTTCTTCCGGTCAATGGTCATAGTAAATGACCGGTCAACGGCCAAAGTCAACGATTGGTAAAAGTCATCATTTGATCAATGGGCAAAGTCAACCATCGGTCAACCGTGGAAGACATGTTGCAAGTGGTGCTGCTAACCAGTTTCCATCCATGTTCCCAGCGGTGTTGCCAACCAGTTTCCATCCATGTCGCTAGCGGTGCTCCCAACCAGCATCCAACCAAGTTGTCAGCCGCGCTGCCAACTAGTTTCCATCCTAGTACTCAGACGCGCTGGCATCCAGTGTCCATCCAGTCTCTAGTCAAGGCAGTCTTCCAGTCAAAGATCGATAGTCGCAGTTAACATCGAAAGTCAATCCTGCCAATCAAAGTCAAGGTCGTTAGTCGAACCAGCAAGCCCATGTCGATTTGGCCCGTTTCCACCAATCCAATTCAAAAAACCTAGAAGAAGATTCTGGATGTCTTACTAGAAGGGAGTTCTGGAATGTTACAGATAACTTGCTGGCCAAGTTAGTTCCAGATTGCTTGTTTCAATATTAGGGTTAAACTCATATATTCAACTGTATAAATAGAGGGGAATCACAACCCTAAAGGGGACACACCCGGATACACGAAAATACTCCAACAAACTCTAAAAGGGATCAGAAAACCATTGTAATCCATACATCAATAAAATATCTCCCCCTACGGAGATTTTTTGTGGATGTAGGAAAAGCTTGCCGAACCACGTAAAATTTGTGTCTCTCGTTGTTATGCTTGTTTCATGTTATTAACCTTGTGTCGATGGTGGTTTTTAGACAAAGGGTAAAATCGTAAAACCCCGAATAACCTAATGTCGTCACCGGTTACACATTTATTAGAACATTTAATGCATGAAGTCAGTAATTAATAGGGGTATTTTTTTCAAATTAGGGTTACAACGAGCAAAACCCTAATTCCCCTTCATGCCAATGGGAAATCATGCCAGCCACCCCTAGCCCAAGCTAGCCGCACCATGCCAAACGCACTCTGTCTTGGCCCTAGCTACGCTAGTCTCACCACGCCAAGCCAAACACCCTTACCTTGGCCCTAGCTGCACCCCTGTGCCAATGGCAAATCATGCCAGCCACACCAAACGCGCCAAAGCATGCCAACCATGCTATCCGCACCTCTGTGCCAATGGCAAATCATGCCAGCCGCACCTAGCCCAAGCTAGCCGCGCCATGCCAAACGCACTCTGCCTTGGCCCTAGCTACGCTAGTCACACCACGCCAAGCCAAACACCCTTACCTTGGCCCGAGCCGCACCCCTGTGCCAATGGAAAATCATGCCAGCCATACCTAGCCCAAGCTAGCCGCGCCATGCCAAACACACTCTGCCTTGGCCCTAGCTACGCTAGTCACACCACGCCAAGACAAACACCCTTACCTTGGCCCTAGCCGCACTTATGTGCCGATGGCAAATCATGCCCGCCACACCAAACGCGCAAACGCATGCCAACTATGCTAGACGCACCCCTGTGCCAATGGCAAATCATGCCAACCACACCAAACGCGCCAAAGCATGCCAACCATGCTAGCCGCACCTCTGTGCCAATAGAAAATCATGCCAGCCACACCTAGCCCAAGCTAGCCGCGCCATGCCAAACGCACTCTACCTTGGCCCTAACTACGCTGGTCACACCACACCAAGCCAAACACCCTTACCTTGGCCCCAGCCATGCCATGCCAAAGTAGCGCCCGCGCCTAGGCTTGTAAACCGTGCAACCTAGGCCAAATTGGCCGAGCATGCCATTAGCACATGCCAACACGCATCGCTGGTAGCTTTTCTTACCAAGCCGTGGCCCTAATGGCCTTGACACATGCCAACACGCATCGCTGGTAGCTTTTCTTACCAAGTCGTGTCCCTAATGGCCGAGCATGCCATTGGCACATGCCAACACGCATCGCTGGTAGCTTTTCTTACCAAGCCGAGGCCCTAATGGCCGAGCATGCCATTGGCACATGCAAACACGCATCGCTGGTAGCTTTTCTTACCAAGCCGTGGCCCTAATGGCCGAGCATGCCATTGGCACATGCCAACACGCATCGCTGGTAGCTTTTCTTACCAGGTGGTGACCCAAATGGCCACGCATGCCATTGGCGCGTGCCAACACGCATCGCTGGTAGCTTTTCTTACCAGGCCATGGCCCTAATGGCCGAGCGTGCTATTGGCACATGCCAACACGCTCGCTGGTAGCTTTCATTACCTATCCGTGGCCCTAATGGCCGTGCGTACCATTGACACATGCCAAACACGCACGCTGGTAGCCTAACTTACAAACCGTGCAACCTACCACCAAGGCATTCCGCACATGCCACACACACCACTAGCAGCTCTGGCATTGCCACTTACACTCAACGTGCAACCCACCACCAAGGCATTCCACACATGCCACACACGCCACTAGCAGCTCTGGCATTGACACTTGCACTCAAGGTGCAACCCGCAACAAAGGCATTCCGCACATGCCACACGCGCCACTAGCAGCGCCACTTGCACTCAAGGTGCAACCAACACTCGAGACATCAACACAAACTGGGGGATGCTTTCCAGGGTCTTGGTTTGGCGGTCATAGCATGCAGCGTACACTATGCTCACATTAAAAAAGTGTGAATAGTAATAAAGCGGTCAAATAAATGAGGAAATAATGGTGAAAACGTTTTCACCCATAAACACCATGCGGTTACCACCTCCTCCCATTATTTCACCCTTTACTCTCTTCCTTCATGAGGCCAGGGTACGTTTCAATCTCGACTTGTATAAATAGGTCTTACCTATTCCCACCCAGACAACAAGTCTCTGTCAGAGAAAAACACAACACTCTCGTAAAAGGAAACTTTGCAAGCTCTCCAAAAAGCTTTCATCTCTTGCAAGCTTCCAAGCTTTCACGTTCGATACAAGTCGAGACACTACTCTCCTGCACTTATTCTTGTCTCAACACCTTTCTTTGCTTCCCCTCCCCAAATCAACCCTTCTCCTCCACTTTGTGACTGAAGCAAGTCTAGAACGGCCATTTCTTGGTTTAGGCCGGACTTGTACAGATTGATCTCTCGAATCTAGAAAGTGCTCATGTGCAGCACATTTGTTTAGGGTTTAAACCAGTTTCTCACTCACCTACCGACTTTACCAAAATCTGCGGAAACGATTTTTACCCATAAACACCTTGTTTTCATCAACATCATCAGATTAATCGTCTTCTGTGCCTGGAAATATTCCTGGGTACAAACACTTTTATCTACAATTTTTTTTATTTTACTTAAGGTATTATTTTTTTTACTTAAGAAATTATTTTTTGATGGGGCCATTAAGGTTTACTTACTTAAGGTATTAAATTTTTAACTTAAGATTTTCTAGTGGGCCAAAAACTCTTATTTCATGTTGGTCTAAATTTTCTCAAAGTATTTTATTAGTCTAAATATTCTCTGGTGGACTAGAACCTCTATAAATCGAGTTTGATTCAACTTTTAACCACGACAGAGGAAATTTAAATCATATTATTAATAGGAGCCCCATGACAGAGTTCCCTTTTTTCAATAAATTCGATGCGAATAACATGACTCACATATTCAAGGTGCATAACAAAAAGGATTGTTTTTATTTCTTGTGCTACTACGGGAGGTCCTAAACTACAAATAGAAACAGAATAGAAGACAGAATGACATCTAACCAACAAATCACTTAAGGTGATAAGAGCGAACAAAGTGATTATGGTCGATTCTTGGATCCCCTTACTGCTTGTTAACAATTATGCAAGAGTGTACATAAATACTGCAACATTGAGAGACTATAACTGCATTTAATAAACATGATTCTTATTAATGGTAAGAGAACGTCAGAATGTTAAGTGGATAATAAGCTTAAATAAAATATTAGATACATGAAACAAGGACTAATGATAGACACATTTTTGTGTCTGATTTAATCTCAATTGTATATTTTGTTAGTGCTCGATTTTGTATTTATTATGGCTTTTTGTGTCTTTGTAGGTGTTTTTGGAAAAATACACTTGTGCGGAGAAATTGGATCGAAAAGTGGTTTTTGCGCTCGTGGGAGAAAATTACTATTCGCACCCCTCAAATGGATAAGGGGCACCTCAATTACTAAGGGGTACCCACTTGTTATTTGCTCCCAGGGCATCCCAAAAGGCGTCTGCTAAAGGCACCCTTACTCTGGTTAAGGGGCAACCTATCTTCAACAATTCAAATGCAAAAAGGCGGGAAAATTGTTAAAGTTGAGAAGCAGATTAGGGTTGGATTTTTAAGCGTGATGGAGAGAGACTCAATCTCTGATATCTTAGGGATAGACCTGTTAGACCTAAACATGCATGGTATGGTCATTAGAATTGATCGAACTGGGCTGCATCACCGAGTTTGAAGAAAACAGGGGAGGATAAGAAACTCGGGTTTCTGTTGTTGAGGCCGTGAGACTTTGGAGGAGTTTTGGTCGGATTTTGCTCGTGTTATTGACTGGTATATCCATGTTTTCGTTAAACAAGCAAAACCATGTTGATTGGATTCGACAAATAAGGAAATATCTTCGAGTTAGATAAAACAGGAAGTTAGCATATTTTCGGAATTCCTATACATTAAAAGGGAAGGTACGTGTGAAGTTGATAGAGGATATCTTCTCGAGAGATTATACTCTCTGTTTAGAAGAGTTTTAACCATATCAGAGCCGCGTGAGAATAAAAGAAAGAGAAATATTGCCGTGAAAGTGGATGGAAGAATATTGAAGATATTTTAGGGATTCTTTGATCCTGCTGGGTATAAATAGGCTTGGAGGAAGTCACATAAGGGGGGTCGAGACTTTGGGGTACCTAAGGGAGGCTGCAGAGGCAAGAAAAGACGATTTGCAGAGCTGCAGCAGCAGCAGGTGGAGAAAAAGAAGAAGACGAAGAACAGACTTCCAAAATGCAGCCGCAAAGGGACTCATCGCAAAACAACAAGCAAAAACGAAGTATCGTTCTTTGACAAATCTTAAAATCTTGTAACAAATGACTTTCGTAACACCATTACAAACTTTTCGAATCTCTGTTTTTATATACTTCTCAATAAAAACACCTTTTTGAGCCATGTTTCTATCTTTTGGGTGCGTTTTGAGCATGAGGAGCTAAACCCCAATACTGGGACGATGGAGGAAGCCAAGTTCACAATTGTTTGGTAATTATAATTGATTCTAATGACTTTATGCATTGATTTATAATCGATTTATGATTTTCATTGATTATTTGTGATTTTGTCTGATAGCGTATGCTTAGTCTAAGAACTCTTGATGCGCTATGCTTATGATTTACATCTAATTCTTTTTAAAATCTACTTTTGGAGAAGAAATAGAGTCTAGAAAATAGCTAAAATTGTTATGAATCATTGTATGAACCAATTGATTGTGAAGCTTGGTGGAATCTGAAGTCCTAGTATCTCTCGTTATCGTGACAAATTTGTGAATATATTTTCTTTGTTTTTAGTATTTTCTGAAACCAAATCTTTACAAGTCTGAGTGAATGACAACAAAGATGTCTTTAGAAGAAACTCTTAAGCAATATACTGAGAGTACAAATAGGATTGTAGAAAAATTGGCTCGAAATAATCTTAATTTCCAACATAGTGTTCCCAATAGTACCCTTGAAAATGAGGATAGTTATTTGCATAATCAAGATGACGAGGTTAGAATTGGTAACATTACCTGTTTAGATGAGGTTCAACCATTTTCATGTTATTACAATGATGATTATGATGAGGATAGTGTTGATGAAGAATTTGAAATATTTAGGCATAGTGATCAGGAATTTGTTACTCCAACTGAGCTTTATAATGATAATGTTATTTCTAGTTCGAATCCAAATAATTTTAATAATTATTCACCTATTCAAAAGAACGAGGATTTGACTAGAGATACCCCCGATTTAGACGTTGTAATATTTCCTTTTGATGACGAAGCTAATAATGGTTTAGAGAAACGAGTTTCTTTTGAGAATATTGTTTTAGAGTCTAGCGATTTAGAAACATTAGTCTTAGACAAAGAAAATGAACTCTTAGAGATGAGTGAGGATGAACCCGAATTAGAAGAATCAATTGACCATTTTCAGGAATCAGATGACCTTGAAATTAAGGAAGTTGTGACTAGTCTTTCTAGAGACACTGAAAACTCTAAGTTTGGGGGTGATTATCACTCTCCATGTGCCTTAACTCGTAGAAAGGTCCCTCACTTGGGACTTGACATTTGTGCCTCAACCATTTTAAAAGATTATCTTCATACACGTTTTCCTGAACCTATTGATGTCCATAAGGAAGTTCAGTTATTAGAAACCCATCCTCTGGTTGATGTGGTTTATCCAGGCTATGATACCCAGATTGACTTTGTTTTCCCACCAAATATTTTTCAACCAATTTTGGGAATGTATGAGTTTAAAATGTGTCAGTTATTAAGTTCTGAGACCAAACCTAATTATTTTAGGAGAATAGAAATGACACATTTGCTTAAGATTGACCGCCAGTTTCATCGTGGTCAATTGTGTGAGTCAAAACTGATTGACTTTAAGGATCCGCAGTTATTTAGGTTATTATTATGTGCTTCTAAGTTTTTACTTGAGTATTTTCAGACTCTAATACCTGAACCGGATCTTAGCTTCGAGGAAATCCAACCCATGAAAATATTTTATCTCGACCCAGTTATAGAGCTCCTAACTCAACCACAGCTAGATATAGTTGTCTTAAACAGGAAACTAGACAAGGGTGTGCTTTATTTGTTAATTTTCTTGGCAGGTTGCAGATTCCTTTTATCTGTGATAGCTCTATTTGGTTTTGATGACCCATAGATATTTCGGATATTACTTTATGATTTTATGAGGTGAATAATCCCTTCTTGGGAGGTAACCCAATATTCATGCGACACGGTAATATCTTTTCTTAACTCTTTTACTTCAAATGGTAACAGTTTCTCCTTGTTCATGCTTTTAATTTTATCTTTAGAACATTGAGGACAATGTTAGATTTAAGTTTGGGGGTATGGGAGAAACTTTTAGTTGCATTGTTAAACTCCAGAGCCTAGAAATTTATGCGTATTAAGGATGGCACTAACCAATCTAAGTGGATGGAAGCATTTTGGTTGTAGGAGTTGAGGAACCAATCTGATTAGATGGAAACATCTAAAGAGTCTATTCATAAAAGCACAGATTTCAGGTGTTAGAAATAACATGATAGTTTCACCATATCTCGTTGAGTCCTTTTCACTTCTGTTTTTATTTTTATTTTGTTTTTAAACTATGTTTCTCTAAGTGATTAGGTGGGGCCCGAATCAAGTTGTTACCGATGCTAGGGTGAATTAGAGTGATTGAGATACCAAAAAAAAAAAAGTTGGAAAAAAAAAAAAAAAAAAAAAAAAAGTGAGACCCGGACCATCCGACCAACCGGAATAAATTCAATAAAGTCGACCACTGGAACCCTTGTATATGCCAGTTGTGTTGACATAGAGTTAGGATTATTGACCACTGGTTCCCTTGTATATGCCAGTGTGTTGATATTATTCAGACTAGTATCCAGTCCATTAGGATAGGTTCGTTTTGGCGGGGCCTTGCATGATATGGAAACACTTTTCACCTTAGTCAACATCAAAACCATCTATGTTTTTCTATATCCATCTCATTATCTATCCATGTGATTGGTCGACTCTCAGGTTATGATGTCCTGAAACTATCTCGAGTAGAGCTCGTGACTTATATATGAATTTTAGTATGCTTGAGTGCAAACTCATGTACAAAGAATTGGAATTTCGCATCGGGGTACTTCCTCCTCGTAGTCAATGAGTATGCCAACCAAGGAGAATCTTTAGTGCCTTCCAAGATTCTGCGTAGATAGTTAGGGTCTGGAGAGTAAAGGTTTTGTGGGTATACCTCTAGTAAACCCTCCTGAGACTATAACTCGACCACTAGGGCCACCTAGGGGTTTAAAGGCTTATTGCATACGCTAAATGCAATCGACGATGCCTGCGACAGTGAGTTAGGATTTTATTTTGTAGATTTGATTTGCTCTAGGACTAGCAAATAATAAGTTTGGGGGTATTTGATAGACACATTTTTATGTCTGATTTAATCTCAATTGTATATTTTGTTAGTGCTCGATTTTGTATTTATTATGGCTTTTTGTGTCTTTGTAGGTGTTTTTGGAAAAATACACTTGTGCGGAGAAATTGGATCGAAAAGTGGTTTTTGCGCTCGTGGGAGAAAATTACTATTCGCACCCCTCAAATGGATAAGGGGCACCTCAATCACTAAGGGGTACCCACTTGTTATTTGCACCCCAGGGCATCCCAAAAGGCGTCTGCTAAAGGCACCCTTACTCTGGTTAAGGGGCAGCCTATCTTCAACAATTCAAATGTAAAAAGGCGGGAAAATTGTTAAAGTTGAGAAGCAGATTAGGGTTGGATTTTTAAGCGTGATGGAGAGAGACTCAATCTATGATATCTTAGGGATAGACCTGTTAGACCTAAACATGCATGGTATGGTCATTAGAATTGATCGAACTGCGCTGCATCACCGAGTTTGAAGAAAACAGGGGAGGATAAGAAACTCGGGTTTCTGTTGTTGAGGCCGTGAGACTTTGGAGAAGTTTTGGTCGGATTTTGCTCGTGTTATTGACTGGTATATCCATGTTTTGGTTAAACAGGCAAAACCATGTTGATTGGATTCGACAAATAAGGAAATATCTTCGAGTTAGATAAAACAGGAAGTTAACATATTTTCGGGAATTCCTATACATTAAAAGGGAAGGTACGTGTGAAGTTGATAGAGGATATCTTCTCGAGAGATTATACTCTCTGTTTAAAAGAGTTTTAACCATATCAGAGCCGCGTGAGAATAAAAGAAAGAGAAATATTGCCGTGAAAGTGGATGGAAGAATATTGAAGATATTTTAGGGATTCTTTGATCCTGCTGGGTATAAATAGGCTTGGAGGAAGTCACATAAGGGGGTCAAGACTTTGGGGTACCTAAGGGAGGCTGCAGAGGCAAGAAAAGACGATCTGCAGAGTTGCAGCAGCAGCAGCAGGTGGAGAAAAAGAAGAAGACGAAGAACATACCTCCAAAGTTTGTCGCAAAGGACTGTCGCAAAACAACAACAAAAACGAAGTATCGTTCTTTGACAGTCTTAAAATCTTGTAACAGCGACTTCTGTAACACCATTATAGCGTTGCGAATCTCTGTTTTTATATACTTCTCAATAAAAACACCTTTTTGAGCCATGTTTCTATCTTTTGGGTGCGTTTTGAGCATGAGGAGCTAAACCCCAATACTGGGACGACGGAGGAAGCCAAGTTCACAATTGTTTGGTAATTATAATTGATTCTAATGACTTTCTGCATTGATTTTTAATCATTTATGATTTTCATTGATTATTTGTGATTTTGTCTGATAGCGTATGCTTAGTCTAAGAACTCTTGATGCGCTATGCTTATGATTTACATCTAATTCTTTTTAAAATCTACTTTTGGCGAAGAAATAGAGTCTAGAAAAGAGCTAAAATTGTTATGAATCATTGTATGAACCAATTGATTGTGAAGCTTGGTGGAATCCGAAGTCCTAGTATCTCTCGATATCGTGACAAATTTGTGAATATATTTTCTTTGTTTTTAGTATTTTCTGAAACCAAATCTTTACAAGTCTGAGTGAACGACAACCTTTACTACCACTTTACTACAACTTGTTAAAACCACATCAACTAACTAATTACATATTCTCATGCATGTTTTTGTTCTCTGACTTCAACACGAAGGATTGATTCTTCATCATCAGAAATTTGAATATTTGGTTCTATACATGTGAATTTGGTTTTTTAACACTTCCATCCTTTGGTTCATACAAAACAAAATGAATAAAAGACCACAAAGGCCTCAATCTAGAGACATGGTAAGTCTATCCAGACTGGGCTACTTACAAACAAGTCAGAATTTCTAGTCGGATGAATTGTACTTAGCTGCTAATATGTAATAGCTTTTTCTCTTATTCACTTATTCATCAAAAAAAAAAAAAAAAAAACTCTTCTCGAAATTTCTTATGGGTTATGGTATAATATCTGATCCAAGATTCTTTGAACTCCATAATCCTACATCAACTATACTTCAATATTAGCACAAAAGGCACTCCTTCAATACCCCCACATTCAAACCCAATTTTTTATTCTCCAAAAATACATTTGGTAGTTTCCATTCTTTGAATTTCTTGGTTCTGATATCCAACGAGATTATACAATAAAAATAGTTGTCAAACCTTTCACCTAGTCGGAAGGAATTTAAAAAGTGAAAAGAGATGAGTGCATTAATTGAAACTGTTGTCATTTGATAACGTGGCGCGTCACTGTTGTTTCAACGTCGGATACTCTAAACCATTATTGGTATATAGGAACTCGATGAGACTGCCAATATCTCGTCGAGATTCATGGTATCGGTTCACCTCTTAGATAAATTTTTGAATCTTGGTTAGGCGAAATTCAGGCAACGTCGAGACGGCCACGCTGAGATGAGTTAGCGTTTCGTGGATGAGTAAGAGCATTCATTATAAAAAATCAATACCAACCTTACCAAAAGGGGAAGATGATGCATATCGTGAATGATGCATATAAGAAGGGGAGACTTTAAGTTTCCAACATCTGTCAACTACTTAATTCAATGGTACAAAATTTGAATATAACGCTCCGAAATGTTGCTGAGATAAATTTGTCAAAAAGTCCCAATCCCGGCTGAGGTGAGACTAAAATCTTATATTCACCGCATTAAGAGGAAGGAAGCAAGATGGTTTGTTTCCTTCCCATATAGGCGGAATTTTGAAAACTTTTTTGTCCCATTATACAAGCCGAAATCTAATTCCAAAAGTTCTTTCCATCTATACCCTTAATTAAATAGTATGGGTATTATCATAGTCAAGTTAATATTTCTAATATTGGAAATTGGACAACTGGTAAAATAAGAAAGTGGACTGATATTTGTAAAATCAAAAAAGTTTTTTGTTCCAAGAGAAATGTACTTCTCCTCCTATATAAAGGGATGGAGGGAGTATTATTTTCTCGTTGGTAACCCATCTAGGCCTCCGGCAATCTTGGTATTTTGGGTCGCAAGATCCATATATTCGACCTGCAACCCTCATTATACAGCCCTACAACGTGGGTTTTCTCTATCTTGCTAGCCCCCTGAACTTGAAAAGGGTACCTAATTTTTTCAATGCCAAAATGTGAAGTCACAACAAAAGTCAAACCATAATTATTTCCATGTGATATGAGCCGCGTGACATATGAAAAAATATATCAACATTAGGCATTGCATAGTTACTGCAGAATAACAATAATCGTAATTTTGAAAACATCCTGATGCATAGTGGTATACATTAAATACTACTTTTACCCTTGTTAAGCTCTTTCCCTTTTTTGCCCCCTTTCTTTGGTTTTATTTCTTGTTCTATCCACCATCTCTACTATATGTTTTCAAACCTTAGTTCTACTCCTCCCAAGTTTTGTTTTAAGAAATACTAGGAGAGAATCCTTGTTTTCCTCTTTCCTTTAATCTTTCTCTTTGAGTGGAATTGATATTAGGAGATGCCTTAATTAGCTTGTAACTTCCAATTGATTTTGGGTAGAAGTTCTAAGTATTATAGAGAAGAATTTTAATTTTCGTTTCTTCCTTATTCTAAGGGTAGAAGAAACTTAAATTCAAAGGTTAGTAATACTATTTTATGGTGTTTTGTTTCAATTTCTACATTATTATTGCAAGTAGAAGTTTCACTTTACATTAGTTGGTATCGAGAGCTTTGGTTTGATTTTTTTGGGAAGGATGTGGTGAAGGTTTTAATTATTAGAGGAGATTACTTCTTTACTTGTCAAGTAATTGGGGTTTTTTTGTAATATTGTCAAGTTAATCAAGGTGAAATTTCTATGAAAGAAGAATTGGAAGTCCTTAAACATAAAGTGTTTGATGAAATGCAACAAAGAATGGATGCAAAATTTTAAGAATTTTTTTTAAGACCTGGTAACTTAAATATCCATCAAGATCAATCTAGAACTCAACATCATAATTATGAAGAAGGAGTGACGGATGAGGAGACCACTTCTTTTGATAGTCATGTTCATCCACAAGGGAGACCACAAATGTTTGAAGAAAGACCGAGATACCACAATGTTACTACTTCAAACAGATGGGAATGTGGACTCAAGGTTGATATCCGGAATTCCATGGGGGTTTAGCTCCGGAAGACTTTGTTGATTGGTTGGCAACGGTTGAAGAAATATTGGACTTCAAGGAAGTGCTCGAAAATAATAAGGTTGGGTTGGTCGCAACATGATTTCGAGGAACAGCCGGTTCTTGGTGGCAACAACTTAAACAAATGGGGTTAAGGAGAGGTCAATCTAAAATTGAATCTTGGGAGAAGCTTAAGAAACATATGAAACTTGCATTTCTACCCCATAATTATACAATACTTATCTATCAACAACTCCAAAATCTTAGGCAAGGGTCCAAGTCGATTAATGACTACACCAAAGAGTTCTATTAATTGATTGCAAGGAATGATATTAACGAAACAGAAGAACAACTTGTAGCAAGGTATATAGGAGGTTTGAGAATGCAATATCAAGATACTTTAAACTTATTTGATATTTATTCATTGTCGGAAGCATATCAAAGGGCATTATCTTTAGAGAAGCAATATGCAAGGAGAGTTTCTCATGGCAATTGGAGTACTCACACTCAAGGAGGTGTTAAACCTACTACTTCTCCAATGCCAACTACTTGAGCTCCAACTATTACCATTCCATCAAAACCCAATACCTCTCAACAAGTCTTTCAAGGTAAATGTAACAAGTGTGGAGAAGATGGCCACAAAGCATATGAATGTAGGAAGAGTGATCGCCCGGGGAAAAACTTACTTGTTCATGGTGATGATGAAGTTGATGTATATTTGGATCTTATGGATCCACCAATATTTGATAAAGAACCCGACGAAGAAGTGGAAGAGGAGTTTCTCACCGGTGACCAAAGACCATGTTTAGTTGTATTGCGTAACTATTTTACTCCAAAACTCGATGAAGGTGATCGATGGCTACGCCATAATATTTTTCAAACCACTTGCACAATTGGGGGAAAAGTTTGCAAGCTTGTGATTGATTCGGGGAGTTGTGAAAATATTGTTTCCGAAGAAGTGGTTCACAAGTTAGAGACAAAAGGACACCCTTCTCCATATTCTTTGTCATGGCTTAACCAAGGAAGCGAGGTAAAAGTCACTAAACGTTAATTTTTCTACTGGTAACAAATATGTAGACAAAGTTTGGTGTGATGTTGTTTTGATGGATGAATGTCATTTACTTCTTGGGCGCCCTTGGAAATATGATCGGTTTGTGAATCATGATGGGAGAACAAACAACTATTCTTTCATGTGAGCAATAAGAAGTTGACTCTTGTACCCAATCGTGAGCTTATGCCTAAGCCACAAAATGGTGATGGTAAAAATCTACTTATTTATCAAAAGTTCATAGAAGAGCAGGATGATTCATAAGTATTCTATATACTTCATGTTAAAGAATCTCCATCGTATGATTCCGTGCCACCGTTAGTCAATCCAATTATCGAAGAATTTCAAGATGTTTTTCCTACCGACTTACCGGATGTATTACCACCATTAAGAGATGTGCAACACCAAATTGATCTAGTACCCGGTTCAAGTCTTCCCAACAAAGCCCACTACCGGATGGGTCCCAAAGAACATGAAGAATTACGTCGCCAAGTTGAAGAGCTTATAGCCAAAAGTTTTATAAGACCGAGTCTTAACCCTTGTGCGGTACCGGCCTTGTTAGTACCAAAGAAAGATGGTTCATGGTGTATGTGTGTGGATAGTAGGGAAATCAATAGAATCATATTGAGGTACCGATTTCCAATTCCTCGTTTGGATGACTTACTTGATCAATTAAGTGGAGCATGTGTTTTTAGCAAACTTGATTTTAAAAATGGATATCATCAAATTCGTACCAAGTTGGAGATGAATGGAAGACCGCTTTGAAGACTAGAGACGGTGTGTATGAATGGATGGTTATGCCATTTGGGCTCTCAAATGCTCCAAGTACATTTATGCGAGTAACGAATCAAGCACTTCGGCCGTCAATTGGGAAGTGTGTGGTTGTTTACTTTGATGACATACTTGTTTATAGTCCCAATATGGAATCTCATATACGTGACCTTCGTGAAGTTCTCATGATTTTGAGGGCGCAACAATTTTATGCTACCTTGAAGAAGTGTGCATTCATGACCGAATTTTTTTTGTTTCTTGGTTATGTGGTTAGTAAGGATGGGATTTTGGTAGATGAAGATAAAGTGGAATGCATAAGGAATTGTCCCAAGACAACAACTTTTTTTGATATTCAAAGTTTTCATGGATTAGCTTCTTTTTATCATCGATTCATTGCAAATTTTAGTGGAATAATGGCTCCAATAACCGAATGCATGAAGGGTGGCAAGTATTCATGGAACCAAGAAGCGGCTGACGCCTTTGAATTTATGAAAATAAAGTTAAGTACATCTCCAATTTTAATATTACCAAATTTTGATAAACCATTTGAACTTCATTGTGATGCTTTTAAACTATGCATTGGGGCGGTTCTTGGTCAAGAAGGGAAACTGGTAGCCTTTTATAGTGAAAAGTTGAATGGGGCTAGACTTGCATATAAGACTTATGATGTTGAGTTTTATGCTATTGTTCAAGCACTCAAACATTGGAGTCACTATCTTATTCACAATGAGTTCATCTTATTTTTGGACCACATGGCATTGAAGCGCATAAATTCTCAAGAAAAACTTTCTACTAGGCATGGTAAATGGGCTTCTTATTTGCAACAATTTACTTTTTCCATCAAGCACAAGTCGGGTTTACAAAACAAGGTAGCAGATGCCTTGAATCGCCGTACTTCTCTTCTTACAAAAATGATGGCTCGTATTTTGGGATTCGATGATATTTGGGAGCTCTTAAAAAATGATAGCTACTTTGGTCCTCTTATGTTTGATGAAAGGTAACTCCAAAATGGTGATTTTGTTCTTATCGATGGGTACCTTTACCAGAAGAATTGTCTTTGCATTCCGCAATCAAGCTTGAGATTGAAAATTTTTAAGAAGCTTCACGATGAGGGGCATATGGGGACTACTCGTACTTGGAACTTGGTTTCTAGCTCATGCTTTTGGCCGGGAATGTGGAAGGAGATTCATAGATATGTGAAGAGATGTCATATATGTCAAGTATCTAAAGGAACGACCACTAATGTGGGACTATACATGCCACTTCTTATTCCTTCTCGAGCATAGATTTCATCTTGGGATTACCGCGTACTCAAAGAGGTATGGATTCAATATTTGTAGTGGAAGATCGTTTTTCCAAAATGTCTCATTTTATTGCTTGTAAAAAGACAACGGATGCGGTCATGGTAGCTCAACTCTTTTTTTAAAGAGATTTACTGTTTACATGGTATTCCTTCTTCCATCGTCTCAGATAGAGATAGTCATTTTGTGGGGCATTTATTGCGTACCTTATGGAAGTTGGTCAAGACCAATTTAAGTTTTAGCACCGCTTATCGCCCACAAACAGATGGACAAGTCGAAGTGGTAAACCTTTCCCTAGGTAATATTCTCCGTTGCTTGGTTGTGGAGAATTTGAAGACATGGGACCAAGTTTTATGTAAGGCGGAATTTGCTTACAACCATGCGGTGAACCGGAGTAGTGGGTATTTAACATTAATGGTGGTGTATGGGTTCAATCCAAGAGTACCACTTGACTTGTCTTTTGTACCGGATTTAAAAAGGAGAAATGCTAAGGCAGAAGACTTTGTTTTCCCAACTACACTTTAAACATGAAAGTACCCGAAAGCATTTAGAAGCTTCTTCAAGGGAATACAAGAACAAGGTTGATCAAAGGCGCCGTGTGGTTGAGTTTGAAGTAGGAGATCTTGTTTATGCGGTTCTTACAAAAGAACGTTTTCCCGTAGGTGAATACAACAAGCTCAAGGCAAGGAAGATTGGACCATTTCCAATTGAAGAAAACATTAGCGACAATGCTTATCGCCTCAACTTACCAAGCTCCATTCGCACACTCGATGTGTTTAACGTGAATCATTTGGTTGGGTGACAATGCCATGGAAGCCGATGTTGAAAATTCGAGGGCGAATTTCTCTTACGTAGGGGAGGATGATGCATAGTGATATACATTAAATACCACTTCTACCCTTGTTAAGCTCTTTCCCTTTTTTGCCCCCTTTCTTTGGTTTTATTTCTTGTTTTATCCACCATCTCTACTATATGTGTTCAAACCCTAGTTCTACTCCTCCCAAGTTTTGTTTTAAGAAATACTAGGAGAGAATCCTTGTTTCCCTCTTTCCTTCAATCTTTCTCTTTGTGTGGAATTGATATTAGGAAATGCCTCAATAAGCTTGTAACTTCTGATTGATTTTGGGTAGAAGTTCTAAGTATTATAAAGAAATACTTTAATTTTATATCTTCCTTATTCTAAGGGTAGAAGAAGCTTAAATTCAAAGGTTAGTAATACTATTTTATGTTGTTTTGTTTCAATTTCTACATTATTATTGCAAGTAGAAGTTTCACTTCACATTACATACATATAAGCCAATAACCACCGATATCCATAAAAAAAATAGTAAAAAGGTAAATACATACAATATTATAGAATGGCTTCAATTCTTAACATAATATCCAATTTTTTTTTTTCTTTTCTGGAAGAATGTAAAATCCAATCTGGTGTTGTCTGTACTCAGTTTCCTGATACGTACGTTTCGTTGATAGCATTATACCGTCGTGTTCTTCTTCGGTGAGATTTTCACGTGAAAACCATCCTTGACGGACAAAGCAGGACTTCGAACTGCTTGTCCTCCTTTGACGTTTATCCAACTGACAAAATTCCGCTCAAATGGTTTACTCAAAGTTTCTTAGAGCATCCACAGTCGTCGACCAAAACTAAAAATTTGGTCGAAAACAGAGACACTATCGAGTGGAGTATCGAGTAAATCCTAGACTAAAACTAAAAACCAAACCAAATTTGGTCTTTGGTTTAGTTATAGTCAGGCGTAATCTGCGTCTACGCCTGATTGGGGCGTAACTCAAAGTTGCGCCCCAACAATAAAAAAAAAAAAAAAAAAAATGGGGCGCAACTTTGAGTTGCGCCCCAACAATAATAAAAAAAAAAAAAAATTGGGCGCAACCCATCAATAATAAAATAATAAAAAAAACATTGGGCGCAACTTTGAGTTGCGCCCCAACAATAATATAAAAAAAAAAAAAAAAAAAAAAAAGAAATGGGACGAGATTTGGAATTGCGCCTGGTTGGGCGTAACTCAAAGTTGCGCCTGACCAAATTTTAGTCTCCCTCCACGTTACAACACGGACTAAACCCAAATTTTAGTTTTTTTTTTGCTCTTTGCTCTTTGGTTATGGTCGCACCACTGCAGTTGCTCTTAAAGACAGTTATGATGGAAACAGGAATAAGAAAATTCTATTCATTTCACGATAAAATCGATGGTCTAACCCATTTTTCCAAGAATGTTTTTCCATATGCTAAATGGACATATGACTACTTATCCCATGTGCTAGGATACTTATATTAAGAGAAAACTGAGTTTGATTGTGGGTTTGATGGTCCACTAAATAAAATGATTTAAATAAATTAGTACGTAATATCTAATACCTGTACTTGGTGAGTAGAACATGCAAAAATACGGACATTAAAACCCTAAAAAACTCAGTCCCCACACAATTCCTCTTCCCACCTCCAAACGGAATGAAACTTTTGCCGATAATGTTTGATCCAATGTCCTATAGCATAAACAACACCGAACCAGTTATTGAACCAAATTAGTGTTCTAAGAAACCATCTGTGAGTCAATCAAATGACTGTCAGTCAATCCTTTCACCTCACTGGACAATTAATTTGTCTCATAGTACTTACATTCCATCTCCACGGATTAAAAGAGAGGGGATCGTTGAATTTGTCTGGGTTCATATGTATTGCAACTTGAACAACGATGATTATCCAGCCTTTAGGAATTACATATCCTAAATAAAACAAATACATCATAAAATAGTTTGTCTGCACCGTCTCCAAAGGGTTATTGTATTGTTGAGAAGAGCGCAAAAGAGTAGGTAGGACATATATACCATTTATACGTATATCCTTGTTTGCCTTTCTCACTATCCCTGGTAGACTATTTGTCATCCTAAGTGTTTCATTAATTACCTGCAAGCATTATTACAGATAGAGTTAGGTTGTCCATAGCAACAAATTGGTGATTCTGTAAGTGTTTCATGCGTACCTTAGGTGTAAAAGTCATTGATTTGTATTCTTGCCAAGTAAGTGGAGAATCAACATTTTCTCTGCTACTAACAATTGTTTGATGCTCTTTCTGATAGACAAAGAAAAGATAAATCAGAACGTAGACGAATCCGGACTTCAGGTTGTGCTATATAATATTACTAATACACATATTATATAAACAACTTATGGTACAAACCAGTAGTTCCTTCACAACTAAAGGCCCCTGCTGGTCTGTTAGAAACATCATAGCAACTCTGAAAGTTGTAGAAACTGTTTCAAAGCTAGCAAAAACAAGTGCAATCATTATAACAGCTGCCAATTCCTCGCTCATGAATTCCTCCTTTTTAACATCGTCGATGAGTTGATCTAGAAAATCCCCTTTGCGTTCTTCGGTTGAGTTTTGTCTCTCGCGTAGGATGTCCTTCATTAGTTGCAACACTTTCTTCTGATTCTGATTATGCATACATATACAGATTAAGATATATGTGCATTTTTTATATTGTTGTAGTTAGTTGCTTAACGAATGAACTTACGCTTACCTTCATACACCGATGGAAAGTAGTACCCGGTACATTAAGAGGAATGCTTATAAGACCTTTTACGAATTCAGACAGCATCTTAACTAAATCATGGGTAGACTTAGTAGAGTCGTAACCTAATTGTTCCTTCAATACCAACTCGATAACCATCTGGTGATGAAATCCACCAAACAATCAACAACAATAACAATTTCATAATTTAGATACAAAATAAGAAGGATGGATTCTTAAGGCTTTATACATACAATGGCAGTGCACTCTTTTACTTCGACGGAAGATTGGGTGGACCAAGAATTTAAAGCTTGGTCGACTATCAATTCAATTTTAGGAAGCAACTTCTCTTTCAAGCTTTCATTGCCAACGTGATTGCGAATTAGATTTTTCAGATACTTGTGAATGTAAGCACTTGTTGTTGAGTTTATTAGACCCTCTCCTATAAACTTATCAAATGCGTCCATGTACCACAAATGCACTGACTTCCCTTCTTCCATGAATATGTAGTTGCTGATCTCAGGATCTGTTGTTATAACCATCTTTTTTCCTGCCAGACTAGTTTTGAACAGTTTCCCGTACCTACAAATCAAATTTCTATTAGAAATAAGTATACCAACGCATGCAATAGATAACTGCACAAACTAGGAGATGGTACATGAAGGAAAAATGACATATAATGTTACCTGGCGACTCTCTTCTTTATGAAAGGCGGGGTATCTAACGAGTAACTTGGGATCAAGAACTGAATGGTCTCTCCAATGAGAGGGAATCCCATTGAACCTGGGGGAAGTTTTCCATTTTTGCACTCTGGATTCCTCCACCTATAAGAATAACTAGTGAAAGTAAAACTGATTGTTCCCAAAGCTATCAAAAGAAACACAACAGCCCACATGTTTAAAATTATTCCGTCCAACAATAACATCTTTTTTTCGAAAATCCCTAACGAAGAATTTTGAATACGAAATGCGACAACTAGACTCCCGCGATAGTACAATGACTCCGGATCATAGGAGTTATATATATAAGTATTCTTCTACTTGCATATTTCGCATATGATTACAAAATGTACCCACGAATCTAATATGGATCGAGCTATATAATTCTTTGCCGACAAAATGCAAAAAAAAGCTAACAAAATTAATCATCATAAATTAAAAAACACAAAATTGGTCAAAAAGACCAAAATCAACAATTCCTGGGTGAAAAAGACACTTAGGTTTTGATACTGTTTAAATAGCCAAAAATTAAAAAGATACTATTTAAATGGACTAAAATTTAAAAATAGACAGGATGTAACCAGTTTCATCCTGTCCATTTTCAAATATTTTTTTCTTATTTTTATTTTACACAAGATGCATACAGTTTCATCCTTGCTATTTTTTAAGTATAAGCCAGGATGAATCCAGTTTCATCCTTGCTATTTTTTTTTTGGCTATTTCACGTGTACTTTTTTTTACTTGTCCATTTGAACCGTGTTTTAAAGTTTTTTGGACAAATGACCTATTTTCTCATTAAAAAATTAGCAGAAAATAAAACAATTGATTTATTTATTTGCCTTTCCAGGTTAAATCATTGTAGACAGAAGAATCTTTTTGTCTTTATATGCAACCTAACTTTCATTCATTGAAACTTAGGTGCCTGGGTGATTTCCAACCTCTTAGTACCAGTACCTAGAGGTGTAAAATGGGACGGGCCAGCACGTTTATGGCACAAAGACAAAGACGTTAAAATTCGAGCAAAGACGCGGCACAAAGACGTGACCGCCCAAAGACGGGCACAAGACGTTTGTTTAATGTCTTTGTCTGCGCTGCACAAAATAGGCACACGGCCCAGCCCAAAGACGCGGCACGTGTTAGCACACTGCCCACCAAAGACAAAGACGCGAAGAAAGCACGCCACGTCATGCGTAAAATACTACACAATACATCACATTTGATGCATATTTCACAAAAAAATCATTGTTTTAGCCAATTTCGACATTTTATCTTCTAAGATGCTAATTTATTTCTATAATAATACATGTACTAACTAAAATATCTAAAAATATTTATTTTGGAGAACATAAAATAAGTGTGCTAGCACAAAGACAAAGACGGACAAAGACGTTTATTTTTTCTCGCACAAAGACAAAGACAAAGACGCCATTTAGCACAAAGACCGCGACAAGACGTCTCGAGTCTCCGGATGACAGCTTGACCAAAGACGCGAAGACGCTAAGCACGTGACCAGAGTCTAAACATTAAAACAAGGAATTCAATGTACATAAAAAAAATTAACAGTACCTAAAAACAAAAAGAGTGCCAGAGTCTATGTTTTTTTTTTTTTTTTTTTTTTTTTTTTTTTTTTTTTTTTTTGATTAGTAAAGCAAACTATTCCATTGATAAAAAAAAAGGGGCACAAAAGACTTGTACCACCCTAAGAGAATACAAAAGAAAGAAGAAAAGAAAAGACAGAAAAGAAGAAAAGACAGAAAAGAAGAAAAGAAAAAGAGAAAGAACTTAAACAGCCAGCCTAAGGGGGCTGAAAATATAAGAACCCTAATTTGGGGCATACAAAAAAATTTGGGGGCATATGGAATAAGACAAAAAAGGGTGTTAATAGTATTTTTAGGGTGGCCCTTATCCCCCTCTTTTCAAAAATGCGAAAATACCCTTCTGAGATTAGTATTAAATTAGTGTTAATTTGATTAATTAGTTGTTAATGATTGTAGTTAGTTTAGTGCTAATTTAGGATAATAATTATCTTTTTAAAGATAATTAGTGACTTATTTTAGACAAAGAAGAAGGAGGAAAGAAGAAGGAGAGGAGGAATTTTTTTTTTTTTTTTTTTTTTTGTGATCTTTGTGATTATTGAGAGATGTGTGATAAAAATTCGACTGAGGAAGGTGAATCTTCATCACGTAAAGCTAACATATCAATTACGATGGAGATCCGGAGATGGCTTATTTGTTGGATTATGAAAATGATTTTACCCAAACTCAAACTAAACTTTTTTCTCAAGCTTAAGATGATGACTTTTTGGAGCCAAATCCCGAAGATGAGTACATGGACGAGGAACCCAATGCTAATAATACATAGGTATGGTTGTAGACGTTGTTTAATGTCCGTTTTGTAGCTTGAATTCACCAAAAGTTTTGATTTTTGTATGTAATTCGGCGCAACAGAGTTAGGTTCGGCAGATAATTTGTATGCCGAACCTTGATAAATAAGAACAGTTCGGTTTGTACGATTGAATTCTTTATAATCCGAATTGTCATAGAATTATTTTCACACCAAATAAACTCCATGGTTCGGCTTAACGAGGATGTGCTAATGATCCGAATTTCAAAGATCGGCTTTCAAATAGTATTGCGAATGGGCCGAACCTAACCCCAAACGATAGTGAAGTATACTAATGGAGAACATCAACGTCCAAATTAAACTCACTCAAATCAATGATATATTATCTTCATCTTCAAGAGAATGAAAAGATGAAAACAACGCAAAAAGAATGAGGCCATTCCGACATCGAACGAAGAAGTTATAAAATCTAAAAACTTGAGAGTACAGAGATAAGTTCGGCTGATAACTCATCATCATGAGTTAGCCGAACCTGGAGCCTACAAAGCAAGATTTTCGAAGTGTTTACAGAGATAAGTTCGGCTTAAAAGTAATCTAATCGAGTCAGCCGAACCTGACAACCACCTGGGGTAAATTTCATTTGTCAGGTTCGGCCGGGAAAGGTTGGCAAGGTATTAGCCGAACCTGACACTGTGATGGGGCAAAAATTGACTTATATCTCAAGGAGAAACGGTTTCGGAAGTATTCTAAAGCCTAACTTTGAGAGCTCAATATAAGAAAATCCTTAAGAAGAGATCTTTCAATCTTTATCATCTATTAACACCACATTTTATCATTCATAATATCTTCCACATCATAAAAAATACATCCAAAGGTCTAAAGCGACATGCATCAATTTTGAGAAGAAAAATCAAGTTAGAGGTTCGCGATCACCACCATATTCATCATCCCGTCCTCCCCCTCCACCACCATCTTCATCATCACCTCATACTACACCCTTATTTTCATCATTATCAACCTCTTGTTCTACAGGCAAACATCCACCCGTGTCATTTCGCCTTTTCCCTGCATGCAAGTTTTTGGTGCCACCACCTCGAGGTTTGGGAGTTCTTGAATTAGAAGGAGTCACTTCCATTGTTCTCCTTTTAAGCTTCTCTTTGAATTTTTCCGGATGGGTGCTAAAACAAATGATACACCTTAATTAATTTTCCAAACTAAATAAATATGACTCTACTAAACAATGTGATAAGTCACCTATAAATGGACAAGTTTATAGGAAACTATTGGCCATACACAGAGTAAAGTTCGGCACATTCGATACTTATCAAAATGAGCCGAACAATGTGCCCAACAGTTCGGCGCATTATCATACAAAAATATTATAAGCCGAACACAAAGGTTCGGCACAATCGATTTTCAAAACATAAGCCGAATTGTTCTTCGTATGTAAAAAACAAAAAGAAGTTCGACTGCTAAATTTCAGCCGAACACTACTCTGGAACTTCCAAAACCCAGAGGAATCATCGATTACATGTCAGAAATCAACGAAATACGACAAACCAATCAATGGGTTTGTGGGAAATACCTTTCTATGTGCAATTTTAAAGAATCAGGCTTTATTTCTCGCTCTCCAACACCAATCAATCCACTATCCTCTTCATCACCATCTTTTCCAAAAACCCTAGATTGAGATGCTACAGAAGCAACACCAGGATTCGGCACCATATTTCTAGGGCATCGCTTAACACGAGGTGCCATTAATTTGTTTAATCGAGAACTTAATCGAACAAAGAAATTTTCAGAATTTTGTTTGTGTTTTTGGAGAAGAAGATGAGAAGAAGAGTGTGAGAGAAGGGTTAATTAGTAACGGTTAGTGAGTTAATTAGTGGGTGGTTAGTTAATTAGGGATGAGTTAATTAGTGGGAGAGTTTTAGGATTAGAATTTAATTAAGTGGAAGGGTAGTAATGTAATGTAAACTAGGCAGGGGTATTATAGTAACTTAAGCATCATTATGGCAGCCCTTATAATTTTGCATTGGGTGCCATAATATCTCGTATGCCCCCAAATTTTTTTGTATGCCCCAAATTAGGGTTCAAATACAATGATTTCCGGTTGTTGATAACAGAAGAAAAAGAAACCTGTTCAAACTCCACAAAACATAAAGCCCAACAGAAAAACCAATACTTAGCTTTTGATATTACTTCTTGAAGCTCCATCTTCTTATCCGAGAAGACCTGGCATTTCTTTCCAACCAAATACTCCAAAAAATCATAACAGGAATCATAGCCCACAATTTCTTCGGCCGCTTATTCAAATTCTTTGTATGCCAGGTGCATATCAAAGTTCTCGTCGAGGCGGTGATATCAAAAGAGAAACCAGAGTCTATGCTTTTAGGTGTTGGAGACTTGCATATCAAAAAGAAAAATAAGTTGATATACATTTTATTTTACCTGATAAAATGATTATCCTGTCGTTGAAGTAATACTCAAGTAATGAATTACTTCAAATACACCATTTTCTATATTCATTAGCAAATCATCTCTGCCCCTTATGCTTGAAATACGGTAAGCGACGTCAATGTAATCGCTAATAATGCCCTAATTGTTTCTTGGTTGAGTAAAAGGTTATAAGAATTTTTAGTATCTCTAGCAATGGCAATTCCTTGTTTTCGGCAAACTGAGAGTTCAATCCCTCTGTCCCCAACTAAAGTATTAACTTCTAAGCATTGGATAGAAAAACGTTAAGAGTTGAAATGTTTGCTATTCTATTTTGAATCTTTGATTAATCCTGATTGAATAAGTTATAACTTTTAACTTACAAGGCACTGTCATTTTCAGACGCCAGCACCATAGTTGAGATTTGAGAGCATTTGGAAAGTCGATAAAAAGAAGCAGCTGAAGATGCAATAGTTTGGAGGGCATTTTGATGCAATAGTTATAACGGTGCATTACATTCCCACATACGTTAGTAATTACATATGACTCAGCAAGTATGAGTCTATGAGATCGAATAGAAATGTAACTTGTTATAAAAATATTTGGTTAATTGAATTTTCCTTGGATTAAGTGGTCTTACTTTGGCATAAACCAATCCATTTGCAGTTTTGCACATAAGTTCTGAACTATCTCCATATTCTTTTTACTTTGGGACAGTGGAACAAAAAATGAGGGGCTGTTTCTCCTCCTTCGCAGCTAATTAACAAACATCATTGACAATTAGCTTTCATTTCTTGTGAAGGCTATCCGTTGTTGTCATCTTCTTGTCAAACCTTAATATTTGGTCAAGATTTTGTCCCCACAAAGTGGCTAATGGCCGGGAACTCATTCTTGCATATATAGGAAAACTAGGCACATACAGGGAATTTACCTAAAAGTATGACTGAAATGTGCATTTCTTTCAAAAATGTGACCAATTTGAAAATTCTTCCAAAAGTGTGACCATGACCGGTCAACGGACATGTATGCCCTAATCTTTTACGGAAATACTGGATTTTGTCCTCAGATGTGTACATATCGACAACATATGTGTACACATCGGGTAAGGATGTGTAGACACCCCTTCATGGATGTGTACATATAGACACACTGATACCCCACCATTTTTTTACCGATGTGTATATATTATATGTAGACATCCAGAATCTAGGCGTAATCATATGTGGACATCCATATTTCGATGTCTAGACATCGGACACTATTCATAAAATATGTGGACATCAGCTATGAATATGTGGACATCAAGCTATCCATGTGTAGACATTGGGCTATAAAGGGTACCTTGGGTATTAGGTAAAGTCAGTCACACTTTTGGAAGAATTTTCAAATCAGTCACACTTTTGGAAGAAATGCACATTTCAGTCACGGTTTTGTGTATTTCCTCGCACATATGACGGTTGTGTCAATTTTCATGATACCAGTGGTTGCAGCGGTATCATGCCAAATTTCCTTTAAAATCCTTTGGACCCACCAGGGCCACCACTAACTGGCCCATCTAGTTACAAGATCGGATCTCCACGGTGACGTGTTTCTTACTCTTTAAATGACCGGGGAGTTTTATGAGATATTATTTTCTACCAAACAAACCAATGTTCTGAAAACCGGCCCGGACGTCGAACCGGAAAAATTATTGGGTCAAGGGTCATTGGTTCAACCAGTGATTCAACTCGGGTTCACTGGGTCGATATAAAAGCAAGGTCATTTGGAATTTTAGCTTAATGTACAGGCGACAAACACACAAGTTAAGAGGCCAAGGGGCAGGGAATCAATTAAAATTTGACGGTCAAAGTTTCTCATGTTAAACTTCATATTTGAACCTCTAAAGCTAACTATTTACATTGCTACCACTAAATCCCTAACTTTCTTAGCATAATGTCCACTCATTTCTGACCTTCCGCGTCTCTCCTCTCCCTAACTTTACTATTTGTGCTTCCACCTCACACTCATGGCGGCAACCTTAATCTTCACTTGGGTTAAATGTTATAAAACAACAAAGATTAACAACAAAACTATGAAGACTGACTTTTATCTGTATGTAATCTAGATGTCCCATCAGGGATTTTGTGATTAGTTAGTTATGTTGATATTTTGTTTAACTACTTTCTTTCACTTTTTGAAGCTTAACTGCTAAATCTTTGTTATTAACTAAATGAAATGGAACTAAGTAATAGAAGATATATTTACCTTATTTTCCGTTGATATTATTTGCTGTAATTTCTTAATATTTTGTGAAATAAGATATATTGGGGATCCTGTGGAGGAACTCTCCGAGGAGATTATTCATCATCCGAGATGGTATCATCCTAAAACATCGATCCTCTCTTCATCTTCAATGGCAGGCAATAAGAAAACCCTGCATCCGGCGTTTGTTGTCACTAACATCAAAACCCTAATCCCCATTCTCCTAGATATTAAACAGGATGAATATTCTTCCTGGGTTTTTCTTTTTGAGCTCCATCTCCAGGCTCACCGTCTCCTCTTCCTTATTGACGGATCAGCAAGGCCGACAGACATCGATGACGATACTGCGAAACAACTTGACGCTCTCTGTCGTCAATGGATGTTTTCTACCATGGCCAAGGACTTAATGCTCACTGTTCTCAAATCTGGAAAAAACTGCTAAAGAGATTTGGGATCATCTTAAGAAGCTCTTTCAAGATAACAAAGGTAACCGCGCTGCGACTCTTGAAAGTAAGTTTGTCAATCTTAAGTTTGTTCAGTGTACTAGTGTTGATGATTACTGTGATAAGTTAAAATCATTATCCGACCGATTACGTGATCTTGAGTTTCCTATGAATGATAAGCGATTGGTTATCCAACTTGTGAATGGCCTTCCGGATGAATACAACACTGTTGCATCTTTCATACAACAGTCCATGCCCAGTTTTGATGATGCTCGCTCTCAATTGCGTACCGAAGAGATCCGTCGTCCTCAGCAATCCAGTGTGTCTTCACCAACAACCCTTGCTGCTACAATATCTTCAATAGACCGTGGTACACCATGCAATCATCGCTCCAACAATGTTAAACGTGGAAATAGATCCGCAGCTTCTAATAATACGGCAGCAACTTCATCACTGGATCCACATCTTCTGCCAACACCACCACATTTCCGCCAGGCATACCGTGCTCAGTATCCAGCGTACCCTCCTCACTGGTCACCATACTGGGCTACTCCACCATGCCCTTACCCCACAGTTCCCCCATGGCATCCATCACCGTCAACACGCGGATCATCCCAGAGTCGCTCTCGCAATGGTCATTCTCGTCCTCGGCCATCTGGCATTGGTCATGCACAAGCTTATCTTGCTCCCTCAACTGAGGTACTGCAACCCAATGATATTGCTGAAGCATATAGCTCCATGAGCCTACAACAACCTGATGATGCCTTTTATATGGACACCGGTGCTACATCGCACCTCACTGCGGACTCAGGTACTTTACATACTGTTTTTAATACTAGCAATGTACGATCCATCTTAGTCGGAAATGGCAATAGTATTCCAGTTACTGCTAGTGGTACCAAGTTCCTAAATCTCCCTTCTCGAACTCTCCAACTCAAAGATACTCTAGTTGTTCCTGACATAATCAAAAATCTAGTTTCTGTTCGTAAATTCACCAGTGATAATCATGTGTCTGTTGAATTTGATCCATATGGTTTTTATGTGAAGGATTTGACTTCGAGGACGATTCTTCTTCGATGTAATAGTTCTGGGGAGCTTTACCCTATCACCACTTCTGCCGTGCCGCCTTCAATTCCGTCCATGTCTCCTCCTATGTATCTTGCTGTGTTCTCGACTGATATTTGGCACAGCCGCCTTGGTCACCCCGAAAAGGCTATCTTAGATGTTTTACGTTCAAAATATGTTATTCAATGTAATAAAAATCAGTCAACCAAACTTTGTCATTCTTTTCAAGTTAGTAAACATGTCCGTCTTCCATTTTATGAATCAAATTCCATTACTTATGCTCCTTTTGATCTCATTCATAGTGACTTATGGACCTCTCCATTACATGTTGAGACTGGTTTTCTTTATTACCTTATCTTGTTGGATGACTTCACAAATTATCTTTGGGTTTATCCTCTAAAGTTCAAATCTTAAGTCTATACCAAATTTCTGAATTTCGTACTTTCGTTAAAACTCAATTTGAACGTGAAATAAAATGTTTTCAATGTGACATGGGTCGTGAATTTGATAATTCCTCTTTTCATAACTTTGCCCAAACTAATGGGCTTGTTTTTCGTTTTTCATGCCCTCAAACTTCCTCTCAAAATGGCAAGGCTGAGAGAATGATTCGTCGTGTTAATGACATCACACGTACGCTTATGTCTCATGCTTCCATACCTTCAAAATTTTGGGTTGATTCCCTTCTCATGGCTGTCTATCTCCATAATATCCTTCCCACCAAAATTCTCAATTTCTATTCTCCGTGTCCATTCTTTATCAACGTCAACCAACATATGACCATCTTCGTACGTTTGGTTGCCATCGCTACCCTAATCTATCCGCTACCACACCCCATAAACTTGCCCCTCGTTCCACTAGGCGCGTTTTTCTTGGTTTTCCCCTCCACCGTCGTGGCTACCGTTGTCTTGACTTATCCACTAACAAAATCATCTTGTCTCTCCATGTAACGTTTGATGAAAACGTTTTTCCATTCCGTGAAACCTCCCCTACCAGTTCTCCCAGTCTAGATCACCAATCTACGTCTGTTTCCACTCTTTTCCCGGTAACTCTGGCGTATCCATCCTCAAATACTTCTCAACCCCCTTCCCCCAATGTACACCAAACGTACACTCCACCTCATCGTCGTCAGACTAATCAGTCTTCCGTTGCTTCCCCTCCTCCTCTTTCTAACATTCCCACTATACCTCACGACCCTACTTAACACCAGTACATAACCTACCATCGTCGTCAAACTCATCAGACTCGTGCAGTCACAAATTCGCCTGCACCAATCTCTTATACTCTTCCTATCTGTACTTCCACCTCCAACAGGTCTACAACTTACACCTCCATCTGTCCCCCTGCTGCACCTACTTGTCCCCCTACTGCACCTACAGCTTCCACTTCCACCTGTCCCCCTACTGCACCTACCAACATTCCAACAATCTCTACATGTACCCCTACTGCACCTACCACTTCCACTTCCACCTTTCACCCTACTGCACCGACCATTCCAACAACCTCAGCTGCATCCTCATCTCGTCATGTTACTCGTGCCTCAAAGGGAATTTTTCGACCAACTAATAGACTGAACCTTCATGTTCAGACTCAGTAAAACATCTCCCGTCTGCCTAAGTCTCACCTTTATGCTCTTAGGGATCCTAACTGGAATAAAGCCATGAAAGATGAGTACATTGCCATGTTGAAAACTAATACTTGGGAACTAGTACCACGACCTCTTGTTGTTCATATTATTCGTTCCATGTGGCTTTTAGCCACAAATTTCATGCTGATGGTTCCTTACAGCGTCACAAGGCGCGTCTTGTCGCCAATGGTAAATCTCAGCAGGTTGTAGTTGATTGTTTTGAGACGTTTAGTCCAGTTGTTAAGCCTGCCACTATTCGTACTGTTCTCACCATTGCTACTTCGAGGTCTTGGCCCATACACCAGTTGGATGTCAAGAATGCTTTTCTTCATGGGGATTTGACCGAGACAGTTTATATGCATCAGCCTCCGGGATTCGTTGACCCTGCTCGCCCTGATTATGTTTGCCGCCTTCGTAGATCTCTTTATGGTCTCAAACAGGCCCCTCGGGCGTGGTTCCAGAGATTCGCGAACTTCATCTCCAGCTGTGGTTTTCGTGGTAGTGTATGTGATCCCTCTCTCTTTATTTATCGATCAGGATCGGATACCGCATACTTACTATTGTACGTTGATGATATAGTACTCACTGCCTCTACTGATGCTCTTCTATACCGGTTCATTGACCTGATGAAACGAGAATTCTCTATGTCCGATCTTGGTCCGTTACATCATTTTCTGGGTATCACTGCTACTCGTTCATCCTCAGGGTTGTATTTGTCTCAGTCATTATATACGAAGGACATCATCGCTCGTGCATCCATGACTGACTGTAACCCAGTGGCCACTCCGGTCGACACTCACTCCAAGCTCAGCGCTACTTCTGGCCCAGCAATTGCGTATCCTACTTTATACAGAAGCTTAGCCGGGGCATTACAGTACCTTACATTCACTCGACCGGATATATCTTATGCGGTTCAGCAGGTATGTTTATTCATGCATGACCCAAGAGAGCCTCACATGCAAGATCTTAAGCGCATACTTCGCTATCTTCAGGGTACCATTGATCATGGCCTTTTTCTATCGGTTTCCACTATTTCTGGTTTAACTGCATACTCTGATGCTGATTGGGAGGGCTGTTCTGATTCACGACGGTCAACCTCTGTTTATTGTATTTTTCTTGGAGACAACCTCGTCTCTTGGTCTTCTAAGCGTCAGGCAACTGATTCCCGCTCTAGTGATGAAGCTGAATATCGTGGAGTTGCCAATGTTGTTGCTGAAACAACCTGGCTTCGGAATCTTCTTCTTGAGTTACATATACCATTACGACGTGCTACCATGGTTTATTGTGATAATGTGAGTCTTCGTCTACATGTCTCAGCGACCTGCTTCAACATCAACGCACAAAACATGTGGAGATCGACATCTATTTTGTTCATGAGCGCGTTCGTATTGGGGACATTCGTGTCTTGCACATCCCTTCTGAAAATCAGTATGCTGATATTTTCACCAAGGGTCTTCCAAGACAATTATTTCTTCGTTTTGTTCTAGTCTAAGCGTCTGCTCCTCTCCCGCTAAGACTAAGGGGGTGTAATAGAAGATATATTTACCTTATTTTCCGTTGATATTATTTGCTGTAATAACTTCTTAATATTTTGTGAAATAAGATATATTGGGGATCCTGTGAAGGAACTCTCCGAGGAGATTATTCATCATCCGAGACTAAGAAAGTAATCTTTCTTGTTAATCGATGGGGTAATTTAAGTTTGAATGTTATTTATATCATTATATGATGAAACCCTATTGAATTTCTGCAGAGACAATGTCTTTTTCAAGAACTGGAAAAAATGAAACTTTGAGGGAGAAGAAAACGAGTGAACCGGCTAAAAAACCCAGCTGGGTCAACTGATTCACGGGTTGGATCGGCCGGGTCACCCGGTTTCTATAAAAGAAAGTGGTTTTTAAGTAAATTACTGGGTTAGACATGAACCGGCCCGAAAATATGACTGGGTCACCGGTTCAGTGGTCCGACCGTCCGGGCCGGGCCGATTTTCAGAACATTGAAACAAACAAGTCTTCTATTTGTAGAAATTTGTTCTCCCAGAAAACCCTATAAATATTCGTTTCTCTACAAGATCACCACTTCTATATATTATGAGTTCTGCTTTCTCTGACTACAACTAGGGTTTGGATGGATAAATTCAACACTCTTCCAGTCGGAGATCATACTTAATATATATATTTTCACTCGTCTACCAACTGAATCAAGTTTAAGTTGCAAGTCGGTATCCAAACCATGGAGAAATCTTATTCAACATCCATCCTTCTCTCTGATGCATTTCAATCGTCTCAATGATCATTATGCTGATTCTGGTAAGTTGAGTTTTCTTGCTTTGACCAGCAATCAACAACTCTACTGTTTTGAATATAATGATATTCAAGAGACACCAGCCATTGATAAAATAACTAGGGTCAATCTCACATTACCTATATTTCCTTTTATTTTTTATTTTTTATTTTTTTTTTGATCGACAAAACTATAGTAGTATATTAGAATAAAAGAATAAGAGTGATTACAAGTTGTTGAACGTACCAGCATGCAACCAAAAGAAAAGAAGGGAAAAACTAGATGTTAGGGACAACCAAAAATCAAACCAAGGTTCTAACAACTTCAAACAAGAGGGGAAGCTCTACTTTCGCATGAGGTCAGCCCATTTGAATACCAAATCCTGAAATATAAAACCTCTAAGATGTTTTACAGGAATTGACCAATACAACAAAACGGCTTTGATATCCAAGATAATCCTCTCTTGGTCTTTTTCTATACCATTGAAACATCTATTGTTTCGCTCCTTCCAAAGTATCCAGCAGATTGCATATGGAAGCAGCTCCCACATATGATTTCTAGCCATCGAGAAATTCCCGGTTTTATCTCGTCGAAGGCATGTATGATATCATACCGTTGTACTCCCAAAGACCCCAAATTAAAAAGAAATGGTTCCAAATTGGCCGAGCAATTCGACAATGTAAGAATAAATGATTGATTGTTTTTGTATCGCTTTGCACAAGTAACACCTGTTGGCTAATTTCCTTCCCTTTGTTTGAAGAACATCTTGAGTAAGTATGGAATTATGGTGTACCAACCATATAAAAAAGGAAATTTTTGTTGGTACATTAGAATTCCAAACTGCATCTTTAGGAAAAATGATAGCTTCTTGTTCCCTAGCCAACAACTGCTCATAGCAAGATTTTACTGTGAACCGTCCATCCTTCTCCCATTTCAACCTTCTTGAGTCGTCTTCATTGATAATTGTCGCAGCTTCTAGCAACACAGAAATTGCAGTAGCTTCTTCAATTTCTAAATCAGTTAGTCGTCTTCTCAGATCGAGGTTCCACACTAACCTCCCTTCTGGGTCTATATGATAATACTCAATCACAAAGTTATTTTTCTTCCTGGACACTTCGAAAAGATTAGGAAAAAGAGTTTTTAAGGTCTCTTCCCCCACCCAATTATCCAACCAAAAACTAACCTTATCCCCTTTCCCGACTTTGTACTGAATCCCACTTCTAAAAATCTCAATCCTATTTGTAATCCCTCTCCAGACACCCCTCCCATATGTCATCTTAGTCCCTACTGCATCCCATCCATTCTTGTCCACACCATATTTTTGAGCCACCATTATCCTCCAAGAAGCTCTTGTTTCTGTTGAGAATCTCCATAACCATTTGCACAACAGTGCATCATTTAACAATTTAAGATTCCTTATCCGTACAAATCGAATCCCAAGCGACCAAAGCAATCTTCTTGCTGACAATACCGTTTACCCACAGAAAATTGCGCATAAGACTATTCAATTTCTTTGCCACGAAGCTGGCATTGAGAAGACCGACATCATGTAAATAGCCAATGTACTTAGAACATTCTGTATTAGCACTAATCTTCCTCCGTACGTGAGATAAACCCTTACCCAACCTTGTAACATCTTCTCAGTTCTCTCTATAATGGGATCCCAATGGATCTTACTTCTGTAGGGAGACCCAGCTGGCAATACGGTTCATGCTTTTGTTGGATCTTTTAATGGCTTGATTTGTCTTGTTTACTGGAACAATAGTTTTTGCATCCGTAACCCCATGACCAAAGAGTACGAGTTTAAGTATTGGTCGTGCGGATATGGCTACGTTCCTGTAACGAATGAGTATAAAGTTGTTGCACTGTATGATTTAAACAACTTTATACAGGTCGAGGTATATACTCTTGGTAGCGGCAATGGGTGGAGAAATCTTGGAAAGTTTATTATTTCTAGAATTCACTGTGTTCACTGCGGACCAGGTGTCTATCTGAATGGAGTTGTTTATTGGGAGCACCCTATAAGAGGGGTGTCACTTGAGTTCGATCTGGCTGCTGAAAATTTTCGTGAAGAAATTTCATTACCTGCTCCGCTACCAGGAGGTTACCATTTCCGTACTTCGATTGGTGATACAATAGGGGTTTTAGGTGAGTATTTGTTCTATATTAGTGTTGTGAGATTATCGAGGCTTAACAATCAAAACGATGGACAATTTTTTTATGACATATGTCTATCTAGGAAGACGAATGATAATCAACAGTGGCAGTCTTGTAGGCTAAAGTCATTGGGGTGGAGTACAGAGTTTAAATTTCCCGATAACAACTGTTGGCCTTTACCAAGAGTGGCGGTATTTTAAGCTACAATTACTCGTATCTCAATATCAACGACCCAAAAACTTCAGTCTCGAAAAGGCTTGCAGTTTTCAAGGAAAGACTTGATAAAATATTCCCACATAGGAACACCTTACTTTCGTTGAAAGAATTGGGAGAAGGAAAAACTTAAATGATGGAGTCAGGTCAATTAGGAGGAGGCAGAAAGCGGCCACGATGAAGCACGAAGTATTTGCAAGAGGATGAGGTTCCTAGATACGTAATTTTGTGACCGGTAATCTGCTAGTAATTTCTAACATTATCCATTATTTTACAATAGACATAGTAGTTTTTTCTTCGCAATTCTTAGTTTATAACATGATTATGCTGTTGGTGTTGAGGAACACTCAAGTGGAGCATTGATGCATATACACCATTCTCAATTTTCATAAGCACATCATGTTTTCCTTGTTCAATGATCATACCATTTTTTACTACTGCAATTATATCAGCCCCTTTAATGCTAGAAAGACGGTGAGCAACGACAATAGTTGTTCTATTTTGCATTACTCTTTCAAATGCTTCTTGTACTATATGTTCTGATTCTGTGTCTAATGCACTAGTTGCCTCGTCGAGTAAAAGGATCTTGGGATTTTTCAGTATTGCTCTAGCAATAGCAATTCTTTGTTTTTGCCCACCTGATAATTGAATCCCTCTCTCCCCAACAAAAGTATCGTATCCATTTGGCAATGCTGATATGAAGTTGTGCGCATTGGATATATTTGTGGCTTCAATAATCTCTTCTTCAGTTGTTATTCCTTGTTTACCATAAGCAACATTTGCTTTGATTGTGTCATTAAAGAGTACAGGCTCTTGAGATACTACTCCCATTTGTTGGCGCAACCAATTTATCTTAAATTTTTGGATTTCCACTCCATCTAACAGTATACTCCCTGACTCAATATCGTAAAATCTTTGTAATAGGTTGATTACTGTTGATTTGCCACAGCCACTCTCTCCGACAAGAGCAACAGTCTGGCAAACATTTAGAATTATCATTAATTGTTCAGTTAATAATAGAGCTAGCTAGAAGAATTTACGGTGCATTTGTGCACATAAACATACCTTTCCAGCTGGGATGTTCAAGCATAAACCTGCGAAGATTTGTACATTGGGACGTGCTGGGTATCTAAAGTTGACGTTACTGAAATCAATATCACCTCTCACATTGTCAAGTGTTATACCCATGCTATTGCTTGAATCAATCTTCGGTTCGCTATGTAATATTTTGAAAATAGAAGCGGCAGAAATCCTAGCTTTGCTGAAATCTGGAGCCATTGCATTAGTTTCTGCATTTTCAAGAACTGAAACAAGCAAAACAAAAATTACCTGCGCAAAACAAAAAAAAAAAATCATTTATTAGAGAACTAAATAAACTGTAGTAACATCTTTTTCCTTCCGAAAAATGCATGAATGTACCCTGAAAACCTGCTCGAAAGTTGCCTTCCCATCTTTCACAAGACGTGCTCCGACATAAAAACAGAGAGAACCACCAGCAAAGATTATGAAAATAGCAAAGCCAAGGGAAATGCCACTTTTGTATCCGCGTTGAAATCCTTGTTCCATCAAATTTGTGCATTTATTCTTGTACAGATGAACAACTTTATCTTCTGCATTAAACGATGCAACTGTTCGGATTCCTCCTACAGCACCATATGCAACTTGATTTGCTTCTTCATACTTCACCTATATAAACATATAGAAAATGGTTGAGATTTTCGGTGCATACTGCTATAGTTTAACAACATGGTCGCTTGTCAATGACTTACCTTTCCATCAGAGTTTGAACTTTGTATAAGCTTCATTCGTAAGTATCCTTCCGAAGCTAATAATGGTAATAATGCAACAATCACTAGTGTTAATTGCCAATTAGACACAAACGCTATGATAACTGCTGCAATAATTGTTGTTAAGTTCTGAACCCATAAAGCCAATGAGTCTCCAACAAGGTTTTGAACCCTCAAAGCATCAGTTGATAACCATGTCTCAATTGCTCCGCTAAAAATGACACAGAAATGAGACAAAACATAACCTAGTGAAGTATCCAGATTTAACATATAAATTTGTTGGATATATTACCTTGAATTTGCATTGTCATCAAACCAACTTATTTCTTGGTGAACTATCTTTTGAAAGCACATGGAACGGATCCGTTTGACTAGTTTACCTCCTGCAATTCCTATCAAGTATTGTTGCATTGTTACAAAGATGAGACCAACACAACCTAGTGCTAAAAACATCAAAGACCAAAATATTGAATCTCTTCGAAGCTCATCTGGTGGTTCATAAAAAGTTTTGAATATTTTCGAGAACAAGAACCCGAGGGTTGGCGGCATTAGACCTTTAATAACCGAGGCAATTGATCCCAACAGTAAGATCACCATTTCTGGTTTGTTCAGATAGGCTAGTTGCTTAATAGAAACACGTCGTATTAATTGATCTTTTTTCTCAATTCTTTCATCATTGTTCCCTTCTTCTAGTATATGCATTTCTTGGTCAGATACGGAACTGATTGCACCCATGTTCTGAAACCTCCTTATAGATGTATCATCGTCATAAATACAGTCGTCTGAAGGTGGCATATATTCAACTTCATTAGCATCTCCTTGTAGATGTATAAGCCGAGAGTAGGCTCCATCGGATTTCAAGATCAAATCCTCATGATTACCTAAACCAAAAAAGGTGTGCCAATGAAAATGATGCTTTCATGGAAAATAGAAACATTGATACATGAATCTTCTATGGACCTTCAAACTTACCTTGCTCCACAATTTTTCCTTGATGTACCACAGATATTGTTTTGGCATATCTGATGGTAGTCAAGCGATGGGCCACAATTATGGTTGTTCGATTAAGCATAACGCATTTTAAAGCATCTTTCACTAGCTTCTCCGATTTACCATCTAATGCGCTTGTGGCTTCGTCTAGAAGCAGGATCTTTGGGTTCTTCAAAATGGCTCTTGCAATTGCAATCCGCTGTTTTTGCCCACCGGATAGCTGAATCCCACTTATCATTGTTTCAATTCCCTGCCAAAACAAAAAGAAAAGAAAAAAAGAAAGTAAAGCAAAATACGTATTGTATTCTCAAAATGATAACTTCATAGAAAATAAATTTATATCTTTGCAAGAAAAGAGTGAAAGCATTACCATAGGCAGCTTGTCAACAAAAGCTGCAGCATTTGCAAGCTTGACTGCTTGCTTAATTTCTTCATCAGTTGCATTTTCCTTTCCGTAGATGATGTTCTCTTTTATTGTAGTTTCAAACAAAGTTGGTTCTTGGCTTACTAATCCGATAACGTTCTTCCTAACCCACTTTAGCTGTAATTCCTTCAAGTTAACACCATCTATAAGTACATTACCAGCTTGGGGATCATAGAATCTCTGTACAATATTAATGACGGTAGATTTTCCACTTCCGCTCTTTCCGACCAAAGCTGAGGTTGTCCCACTTGGGATATATAATGTGAAATCTGACAACACTTGAACTTCGGGTCTTGTTGGATAACTGAAGTAGATTCCATCCAAACTTACTTCACCCTTAATGTTTTCTAGTACGATTCCTTTTGTTTCTGAGATACGGATCAGAGGCTTTCTTCCGATTACTTGAAACATCTTGTTACTTGCAGTTTTCCCGGCTGCAAATGCATTCAAGCAAGGAAATGCTTGACCCAGTGCCCTATCATTTATCACAATGAGAATGGGTGAGTACGATATAGAATCCGGACAACGTGCAAAAGTAATTGGTGATATTAAGGTTACTTACATTCCACCTATTATTAGAGAGAATATAATGTTGATGATATTCCCACCGTTGAAGCCTTTCTCAATAATCAACTTAGAGCCATACCACATTGCAAGTCCATCAAAACTGTATAAGAAAAAAAGCGCAATGCCCATCCCTACGCCGGAAGCAAATGCTTGTCTTGTCATGAAGACATATGTTTTTTGTAGTATTCCCTTATATTTTTGTTTTGCTTCCTCTTCCCCTGTAAAAGATGCTACAGTTCGTATAGCTCCTACTGTTTGTTCCACAACTTCAGAAGCCTCGGCATTTGCTGCTTGTCCTTGGAGTGAAAGTCTCGATATGTATTTGGACATGAAGATACCAGTAATTGCAAGGGGTGGAATGCATGACAATACTAAAAGGGAAAGTAGCCATCCTTTTGTAAATGCAATTGCATATGAAGAAATGAAAGTTGATAAGAGTTGTATGAACTTCCCAACCTAATTACAAACAATTTGAACACAATTTTCAGCCTTCAATGCAACAGGGAAATCTAACACATAGATCCATTCCTAAACATTCGCATGCAATATTGCATCATTTGGGTATTCACTAAAGCGGGCAGCACAACTAGCCTATTAAGAAAGAAAATTTGATCCAGTTGATAGTACCTTGTCGCCAATGGCATCATGAATAAGTACCGTGTCACCAGTTAAGCTCCCAATGACCACACCAGTTGTTTCCATGTCAAAGAATGTAATGTCCTGTTTGAGTACAGCTTCTAGATATGCAACCCTCATTCTTCTTGCTTGTCTTTCTCCAGTTATAATCCAGCAAGACATCTCTACAATATGAGATAAAAAATCATAATCGCATTGAAATTTTTTAATTCTCACCATCTCAAATTGACAAAAACTATTACTCACTTACGTATAAATGTAGCAATCCCAACTCCAATGCCTAAGTATATACCTTTCAACGTGATCTGCAATGATGGTCTGTGCATAAGCTATCTATAATTGAGAAACAATAGTTGATCCATACATACAAATCTCAATCTATTTCATCCATTAGCTAGAGGGCTAAAATGTTTTGGTAGCTAAAAATTAAAAATGGTGAGATTACCTTGAGAACGTAAGGAACAATAGTAGACGGGTCAGAGGTTCCGAAGGCATCGATGTATTGACCAACCAAGAGCATCAAGATCGGCATACCAATACCACTTCCCATCGAAGAAATTGTCCCCAAGAACATCATCAATACATCATATCTGTCTGCAAATGAGAATAACATGTAGAACGGCACTACTTTTTCATCTTCCCGGTGATCAGCCATAACTTCTACTATGCATCAAACCTCAAGACAATATCTATACTACTTTTGTATGAGATTACTGCAACAAGTTTAAGCACGGCTAACCGGATACATCATTATTAAGCACGGCTACTGCAATATTTTACACTTGTTTATTTACATTGACTTTATGAGTTCATGTTTAGCTTGTCATTGACAAAAAGGCTATTGAAAGCGTAAACAATGTAGCAATTCTTTATTAGGTGTGGGCACGATGGTGGGAGAGTGCGATGCACGTGCCATGTTGGCGTATAAAAATGGCATTATTAGTTTTTAATGTGCTTCAAGCTAAAATAGCTCAGAAAAAATCAAACTCGTAGTGAGGGTCTCTCACGTTCTTGTTACTCATCTCATCTCACTGCCTCTAACAGAATTAATAATGTCGACAACATGCCACACCTAACTTGGATTCTGAATCAAGTAATCTACTGAATCACCTACTCAAGAGCAGAAAAAAAGGCTACTGAATCAACGGAGAGTCCAACTAAATAAATACTTTAGAAACAAGATTCATTTCGATTGTGTCATACCGTACCTTTTAAGATACCTGCTCTAATTACTAACATATGGGAGAATGTAATGCGCCATTTAGAACGGCATCTTATATGTTACCTCGAAAGCCTTAACTAGCTACTGCATCTTTTAGATCGACCCATATTCCCAAATCTCAACCAGCTGTGTTAGAGTAATGGTAGTGACTTATTCAATCAGGATTCAAGCTAGCTGGATTGAGTGTTAACCTCTTGCATTATAAGCACAACGAAGCTGGCCTTGTATTTGGATATTCTATCTCGAAATTAATTTGAATGACGGTGCAACTGAAAACGTTGATTGCACGACAAAAAAAATATATAGTATATATATTCTGAAGATCAACTACTTTTTCAAATGTTTTAGTTCTTTTCCAGATTACAGATTTTAGAAAGATTCACCAACTTTTCGATCCAAAAATTTGGAACGATCCAACATCTCTTAGATATCTCCTTCCTACTTCTCCTTTGAGGTAGCAGACTGATTCAGTATTCCGGCCCGGAATCGTCAACATGTGGCCTGTTGTACTATTTTTGATAGCTTTGGGAACAATCAGTTTCACCCACTATGCTTATAGATGGAGGAATCCAAAGTGCAAAAACGGAAAACTTCCACCAGGTTCAATGGGATTCCCTCTCATCGGAGAGACCATTCAATTCTTGATCCCAAGTTACTCCTTGGATACACCACTTTTCATAAAGAAGAGAGTCTCCAGGTAATATTCCATTCATGAGATATATATCATATATAGCTAGCTAGCTAGTTTAATTATGGGATTATCCGATTTTAACAACTGCTCACCAGATGTGTTTTCTAGACCTGTGTACATCTAATGCAATTTGGGTTTTCTGAAGGTACGGATCATTGTTTAAAACTAGTTTGGCAGGTAAGAAAATGGTTATAACAACGGACCCAGATATCAGCAATTATATATTCATGGAAGAAGGGAAGTCAGTTCATCTGTGGTACATGGACTCATTTGACAACTTTCTCGGAGAGTCTCTGATAAATACAACAGCAACTGCTTACATTCACAAGTATCTTAAAAATCTAGTTCTCAATCACGTGGGCACTGAAAGCCTGAAAGACAGTTTGCTCCCAAAATTGGAATTGATGGCCAACCAAGCTTTACATTCCTGGTCGACTGAACCTTCGGTCGAAGTAAAAGAGTGCACTGCCACTGTATGTATATACTGCATTCTGCATAAATCTAATGATCTATCCTTGCTTATTTGGTTTCTGAAATTTTGTATTGCTTTCATGTTATTGAATCATCAACAGATGATTATCGAGTTCGTGTTGAAGGAACAATTAGGTTATGACTCCAGTAAATCCACAAATAATTTGGTTAAGATGTTGTCTGAATTCATTAAAGGTATTATCAACATTCCCCTCAACGTACCCGGTACTACCTTCCATCGATGTATGAAGGTACAAGTTTAATTGCATACAACTAAACTATATCCTTCAAACTGAAGCTAATACTGATTTACTTTATGCATGTGTTTAACAGAACCAAAAGAAAGTGTTGGAGCTAATGAAGGACATCCTACACGAGAGACGAAATTCTAGCGCAAAACAGCGTAGAGGGGATTTTCTTGACCAACTCATAGATGACATAGAGAAGGAGAAATTCTTGAGTGACGAACTCGCTGCGGTGGTAATGACGGCTCTTGTTTTTGCTAGCTTTGAAACAATTTCTACAGCTCTCAGTGTTGCTATGATGTTTCTAACAGACCAGCAGGCGCCTTTGGTGGTGAAGCAACTACTGGTTTGTACTACCCCTAATAAGAAAAATTGTGTCAAAATTCCTGCGTCTGTATTATGATGTACCTCTTTCTTTGTCTCCCAGGAAGAGCAACAAATGATTATCAATAGAAGAGAAAATGTCGATACTCAACTTTCATGGCAAGAATACAAATCGATGACTTTTACGTCTAAGGTACAGATGAAACACTTACATACAAAGAATTCTAATATCACCAATATAATCTTGCCATATATATGTTAACCTAACTGTGTATGGAGAATACTTGCAGGTTATTAATGAAACGCTCAGGATGACAAATGGTATACCAGGAATTGTGAGAAAGGCCAATAAAGACGTACATATAAATGGTATACAAATTTGACCTCTTTTGTGCTCGTCAAGAAAATAATGCTTTGACCCGCCACAAATAATTTGATAATGTTTTTCTTGTAGGATATGTAATTCCCAAAGGCTGGATAATCATGGTTGTTCAAACAGCAATACATATGAACCCTGAAAAATTCAAGGATCCCCTCTCTTTTAATCCGTGGAGATGGAATGTAAGTATATATATTGCGAGACAAATCATTAACTCACAGATGGCTTTTTTAAGTAAATCAACATGACACCTTATTTTACAGTTCAATAATTTGGTTCGTTCCGTGTTGTTTAATCTACAGGACATTCGATCAAACAATATCGGCAAAAACTTCATTCCATTTGGGGGAGGGAAGAGGAACTGTGCTGGCACTGAGTTCACAAAGGTTTTGATGTCCGTATTTTTTCATGTTTTGGTCACCAAATTCAGGTATTATTACTTTGAACAAATCCAATACCTATAGTTTACTTATATTCCATCGGTATTTTATTTTAATGAAACTTCGAATAAATTTTGTCTCTGCAAAATCTTGTCAGTTGGATTAAAGTCAAAGGAGGACAGGCAGTTCGAAGTCCTGGTTTATCTTTCAAGGATGGGTTTCACGTTAAATTCTCACCGAAGAATACTGTATAACACTATTAAGAAAACGATTAGGAAATTTAATACAGATGTAGGTACAAAATACCGCACACCAATCAAGTATGCGAAATAATGATTATCAAGACCGAGCGAAGACAACCGCATACAACTTATCCAGAATGACGCATCACATGACGTCAGCTTAATCACGAGTAAAGTGTGAAGATCTGTGCGATAGTCAAGAAATCGTGCGTCAACAATAAAGTCCACGCGACGTTGACGCACGTCAGATCCGAAATTAGGGGCTTTATTATGATTCTCATGGAGTTAACTTAGATTATTCTATAGATTTTACTAAGGGTGTGGTTGTAGGATTTTCTGCAACTACAACAGATGACCGCAGCTGGGTTTTTACATTGTGAATTGAAAGTCATGCAATGGTACTATTTTTATTTTTTTTTTGATGGGTTTTTACATTGTGTTTTGTTTATATCAGTATTAACGTTTTTTGCTCCATGGTCCGTTTAGAATTTTCGATTCAGGCGTGTTCTATAAAAAAATATATATACATAAAAATAAGTTTTGAAAAAACTATAACTTCAGTTGAGAGAAATTCCGGTAAATAATTTGGTTGTGGGCAAAAGTTTCATTCCATATGACGTCCGTATTTCTTCGTCTCTAGGAATCTCGGCGTTGACCGTTTGAAGGAAAACAAATACAAATCCTTGCGTGAGTATAATTCCCTCCTGGATCTAAACACGGCCTCATATATTTTTGGAAATTAGTTTTTCACTATAAGTCTATAAATATCGATCCTATCAATATTAACACTCTACGTAAGTTATGTCATGATTTCTTCGACTAGTGCTAGGGTTTGGATGGATAAATTCAACATTCTCCCGTCGGAGCTCGTATTAGATATTTTCGCTAGTTTACCAACTGAACTACTTTTAGATTGCAAGTCAGTATCTAAAACATGGAAAAATCATATTCAACATTCATCCTTCTCGCAATGCACTTAATTCGTCTCAATAATTTCTGCAATTGATTCTGGAAAGTTGAGTTTTCTTTTCTTGGCTGCCAATCAACAGCTTTATTATCTTGAATATAATAAGAATCATGAGACACTCACAAATAAAATTAAAAGGGTCGATATAACACTTCCTATACGTTTCAGTATAACCACACCTTTGTTGGATCAATTAATGGTTTGATATGTCTGTGTGTACCCTAATATTTGAATAACAGGACTGGCCCCCTACGCGAATTCAAGATAGCAGAAAACCCAGATACTCATACCATGAGTGAACGTAGTGCGGCATAGAATTGCACCCTTATGGGAGCATTAAGCAGCACGTCATTCATTATCTTCTTTGGGCGAATTGCGTATCACTCCATCCGCGATGCGTAATACGTAACACGTCAGCATAATCTCATCATCTGCAGCCTGGGTGTTGCCAATTTCGTCGCGGTTTATATCATGATGCTTTTGGGTATAAAAAAAAAACCTAGTGACTAAATCCAAAACCGCGGAACGACAAAAAACTTCATTCAAGCGGTGATCCGTGAGCATATAGGCTTCATCCCAGCTGCAAGAGTAACCGCTTAATATGATGCCGCTAAACGGCCTGGAGATTGTTCTTCATTGTGCCTATCTGTCGTACTTACTGCCTCTCGCGAGGTTATGGGCTTTCAAGGGGCCTTACTTTACAAACGATTACATGCTTATTTTACCGGAATTGAATTTCATCTATGCTAATTTACTTCTGGACTTTTGGCGCGTATAGAGAACTACTCCCGGTAAAGCAGACCAGAATCATTTCCATCTTGGATGCCCCGTTGGTTAAAGCATTAGCGTGGCCATTTCCAGACTGACCACGACCAGTACATGCTGATGGGGGCATCCACACTACCGAGGTTTATTCAACCAGACGTGTCTGAATCGCGTTGCAAGATTACCACTGGTGAAAACATGCGCTACAACAACAGTTTATCTGAGCCTCCAACGAATGGTAGACAATTTTGGATTGTGGCAGCCATATTATAGTTTATCAAAATTACGAAACGATTCTATGAACCAACTGGATCGCTACTGCTAAAACTGACTGCGCCCCCAACTCTGGTGTGTGCGAGTTCGGAAACATTACTAGCATAAACAAGCCGTGCAACAACTCATATATGCTAGTGGGGGCAACTTCTATATAACAAGTGTTGGAGAATTCTCTCATGTCTAATGATCAGAATCCAATAATTAAGGATGCTACATACGCATCAGCACCACTTAGAAAAGGACAATGGTTACAGGCTTACAGCAAATTCAAGCAATAAGTCTGACCGTTCATCATACATGAACATATTTTGGTGGAAACAACGAGAGCATATAAAGCATTTGAATCTCCACTTATTAAGCTATAAGTGGTAGCCTTACGGAATGAGCTATAAAGTGAATATTAGCTCCCATTTAAGTTAATGGACGACTGTACATGAAAAGTTGCTGCTCCAGCCTACAGATTCAAAGAACTATGATGACTTGTGAGAAACATATATTACATACGTACACCAATTATAATGGGACCGGTTCCCGGAAGCTCATCAGCACAAACAGGTTCTAGACCATAATGTTGATCACTCCTACAGTCCTACTTTCACAAACGGAAACAATGTTGGAAAGTTTCCTTTGAGTAAAAAATTAGATAGATTAACTGTATTCCTTCCGTCAATACGACCAATCAGCTATGAAGCTTACACATGGAGATCGTAGATTGTCCGTTGTCTGATGTCTTGCCCAAGATGTGAGCAACAAGCCTTACTCTATCGAGTAACCCGAAGCTTCTCCCTAAAAGGTCAATACTTTATTGAAGAGTTTGAAATTGCTGTCATGACGAAGGGTAAGACGAAGTTACACCTGTCCAAAAGGTTACCTGCCAGAAAGGAAAAAATTACCTCAATCGCTTTGTCTTCATGCGTGAGTTGAAGCTCAGAACGAACAGATCCTAGAAGCCTCTTCTGATTCGGTCATTGATATTATTGTTGTGGACAACTTGGCATTCACGACCTTCAACTAATTGACTTCACGTCTCACTCTGGTGTTGGCGTCACGTGAAAAAGAATGCTGATTTATGCGTCATGAGTTAAGCCATGGAGTTCAATGTTTATAATGATCGAGATTGTTCACCATACATGGGATTCTTCGCAAGGAACAACACAGGGATAAATAATCAACAGGTAGAATTCAAGCCTTGATGAGGCTCTACCTACACCAATTGCAAAAAATTATTGGGGTTATGCCAGTAATGCGAGTTTTGGGGTAACATATACATGCTAGGGACGAGTTACGTATCACTCCAACTATGGCGATTGTCACTTGAGGGCGAGATACGTAACACCTTGGCACAAAGCATTATCTCGGGAGCGAGCCGTATAACACTATGAACCGCATGTTTAGGGGCGAGTTACACGAGACTCCGATATAGCACGAAATTTCAGGAACTTACCCTCACAATTTGCACTTTTAAGGAGTCATCCAAAAAGTATCTTGAAGATTATCGTGTTGGCCAAAACTATATTGCATGGTCCCGCACTAGTATGGCAAGCTGTTATATCTACTAAGGGCTTGTTCATCGTGATACATCAACATCAAGAGCATCCAGCTAGTCCGTAAATTAGAAGACCATGATACGGGTCCTGCATTTCATTATCAACACGTCCAGAAAGTGTTCCTGGCTATGATGGCCCGCTTCTTCCAGAACAATGTAGCAGTCTGGTTTTCCCTCTATGTTTGTCGTTTGATATTTAAGAGCTTAGTGCGCTAGAAGTTTGAACTTCCCAACACTGGAATTATGTTTCAAGAGTAAAGAAGAAGGAAGCAATATTCATATCCTTATAATGCAGCCAGGCGGATCATGTGAGAAGTCTTTACTAGCAAGATCGAGAAGCCTTTAACTAGAAAGATCGTACTTATTTATAAATCACATGGATTGGAGACTATCAACAAACACGATCTGGCTGCATGACTTTCAGTTGCATAACAAGTATCGTGATGCATCAGTTCATTTGATCAGTGAAGCTTATAAGAATACAGACAGCATCTAGGAGAACCACCGGTTCGAGGCATTTTCAACTTCTAGGTCAGTCAAATTTCCGGACGTTGTTTCTCCTAAAATGAACCGCGATGGCAGTCTGCGCACTTTCACTTTTAAGTTGCTCAAAGCGTATATGCAAGTCAATGAAATCAAAGGGGCATTGGACTATGCGGAATCTCCTTACTGAATTATTTTCATAAGAATTCAGGTTTAAGCTCCTTTTTTCCTGCAAGAACGGGCGACCGAGTGCAAACCCATGCCGTCTTCTAAATGATGGGCAACCAACGACATCGCAGAAGCCATACGATTGTCACGCTGGTTCCGGCTATTTACTTTTACGGGGGGGGAGAAAATTAGGTGTATATTGGGATTTAGTTTTGGTTTTCTCGGTTGTGCACAAGGCAAACAAACCTGAGACTGAGTGCACAAGAATACTTGACAGTGATGGTTAGGCATGCAGTGCCCAGGAAATACTCAATCCAGACACGGAATGACTTGACAGTTGCGAAAACATATTGGTCAAAAATAGTTAGACAGAAATTGTTGTGTTCCCGCCCACACAATATATACAACCAAAGCTGATCATTTATGAAGACTTGTACTGCGAGATTATTGATTGGTCGTCATCAAAAAGCCTCGCCCCAAATGCGAACGCAAAAGCTTAACAGGATTAAGCTAAACGGAAAATGGGTCATTTGTCCAAAAAAAAATTAAAACACGGTTCAAATGGACAAGTAAAAACTTTTATGGGTGAAATGGACAAAAAAAAAATAGCAAGGATGAAACTGGATTCATCCTGGCTTAAACTTAAAAAATAGCAAGGATGAAACTGGATGCATCCTGTGTAAAATAAAAATAAGAAAAAATATTTGAAAATGGACAGGATGAAACCGGTTACATCCTGACTATTTTTAAATTTTTGTCCATTTAAACAGTATCTAAATCTGACTGTCCTTTTCACCCAGGAAATTTTGATTTTGGTCTTTTTAACCAATTTTGTGTAAGCTAAATGGTTAGCTATACAACGGATGCCCAACACAAGGTTAATATCCTTCCAAGGGCAATTTCTTAACAATGATCGCAGACTATCTCTATTGGGACTGAATATCATAATGGGGGCGAGAAGTTAGTCTATCCACTCAAGTGCCGAACTATGCGCCAATAGGCAGGCTATATATGAGATAGGGTAACCATCCCGCGAATCTGTATATAAGAAACACAGCAACGGTATCTACACCACCAGTCTAGGAGATGCTGAGTCTCCCTTAAATACTAAATATCCACCATACTCCATGTCAATTTTAGTTATTACTAACAGGAGGCGACATGTTACATGCTTAGACAACCAATGGGGGCGTCTAAAGCTCTCGTGTCAATTTCTTAACCCCACAACAAGTTGGAGGTTAAGAGGGGGCGATGTGTGTACCCTAATATTTTCATAACAATATCAGCTAAAAGCGGCCCATCTTCATTGGCCCAGTTCCACATATCTACTTCCAAAGCCCTAGGAAAGATTCTGGAATATTCTAAGCTGCATTGTATAAATACAGGAAAGATAAACCCTAAAAAGGTATGCCTCCAAACCCTAAAAACTCCTGTGGAAAACTCTATGCTAACTTGAGCGTCGGACAGTGGCGGATCTATGTTGTGACTAGGGCTGGCTTAAGCCAGCCCTAAGTCCAAAAAAAGCTTTCGTTTTGTAGTGCAGTTGCTTTTGGTTACAAAAATCAAGCCTAAACAATAGGCTTAAGCCAGCCCAAGTCAAGCCAATTTGTTTTCAAGCCACCCCTACATTCATTTTCTGGTTCCGCCACTGGCGTCGGAGGGTTTTTTGCAGGTACCCCACTCCGTTTATCAGGAGGAGAAGATCGAGCATCAACTTTAATTGAGATTGTTTGTGGTGAAGATCAATTTTTGCCCAAACAATGTCTTTCTTATTGGAATGAGACTGTTTGCGTTTGTAATCCCATGACCAAAGAGTATGTTATTCTTCCCGAGTCTAAGACAAATTTTGGTGACTATAAGTTTTGGTCGTACGGATTCGGCTACCTTCCTTCAACGAACGAGTATATAGTTGCCGCAATGTATATGATTGACGAGTCTATACAGGTCGAGGTATATACTCTTGGCAGCAGCAAGGAGTGGAGAAATGTTGGAAAGTTTGATTCCAAAGCTTACAGTGTTTATGGCTGATGAAAATGTCCGTGAACATATTTTCATTACCTGATTAGCATAGGCAGCTTGTCACCAAAGCTGCAGCATTTGCAAGCTTGACTGCATGCTTAATCTTCATCAGTTGCATTTTCCTTTTCTTAGATGATGTCTCTTTTATAGTATTGTTGCAATTAATTTTGGTTCTTGGCTTACTAATCCGATAACATTATGCCTAACCCACTTAATGTGCAATTCCTTCAAGGTTACACCGTCTGTAAGTACGTCTCTTTTATATGTACGTTACCGGATTGAGGATCATAGAACCTCTGCAAAATAGTATTAACGGTCTTATTTGATAAGTGAAGTAGATTCCATCCAAACTGACTTCACCCTTGATGTTTTCCAGCATAATTTAGCATCTTTTTTGTTCTTCCTGAGATACTGATATGAGGCTTCTTTCAATCACTTGAAACATCTTGTAACTTTCCATTTTTTCCGGATGCAAATGGTCTCAAGCAAGGAAATGCTTGTCAGTGCCGTAAGCAAACAACTGTATGGAAACCAGACCACAACATGAGTCCACAAAGTAAACCTTATAACCTAAAGATTAGAATGGGTTATCCATTTCAATCGCATCATCGTCACTAATTTCACAAACTGATGATGATGCTAATGAATCATAACCTATGGAGTAAACGTTTTTATCACCACTAAAAATAAGAATAGGGTTATTCTTATGGATAGTAAGATGAAAGTGCAATTTCACGAAATCAGAGGAAGTGATTAGGGCATACCAAGCCTTGCAAACACACATACAATTAATGATTCAACTGGTAACATTAATAGGATTTCACAGTAGATATATCCTCTGGTATGGTTCACATAGCTTCCATTCTATATTTTCTTAGAGAATATAAAAAGATCAAGAAGTTAGGGTTAGCACCCGAAGCAAGAAATTAGAGGGCAAGCTGAATCAAAGTGGTGGTGGCCTTGTACTATTTTGATTAGAAAAGAAGCTACACGCTCACACAACTGGGGAGTGTTATAAAATTACCCTTTCCCTTTTTGTTTGTAGTTTGTTTCCTTTTTCTTGTTTTGTATTTTTTTTTTTTTATATATATACAAACTAGATCTTAACCCGTGCCGTAACGGCACGGGATGTTTTGTCTCTAATACGATATTTTTCACATTTTTCTTGCTTCATTTTATACGTGAGTAATTATTTTGATATTCAAATAGGTTTTGGGAAACAAAATGGGTTACCTGATCTTTTTATTTTTTTACTTAAGCATGTTATTCCAATTTATTATCTGGACGGAGTAATAATGTTGTGCCAACATGAAAATAAAATAAAAATACAAGAAATAAAATTTTTCCCTATTTATTGTTCCATCATACCATAATTTCAAACTTCAAAAAGAATATTTCATCTAACAAGACATATACCTAAACCGCCAATCCAACTCCATGATGTTTATGAATACTTTTGTTCAAAATTATTGATAACTAAGGCTCTAAGAAGTGAAGCAAAAACCCATAATATTTTCCCTACTATAGATAAACACTATTTATTTATTTTTTGCAAAATGTGAGAGTTATAAAAATGAAGAACCCTTGGCTATTGGAAGGCTGAGATATACACATGTGAGTTGAAAAAATAAACTTATAATAGTAAATCAAAACATGTGTAAGATTCTTTCTCAATCATATTGATAACATAATATTGAAGAAATTCGTGGATAAAAAGATTTCACACCAACTATGCTAAGTAGTGCATGAATGACGTTCTCACATCTAGTGTTACTCAAGTAATTTGGAGTTTTAAAGAGCATAGTCATATTGATATTTGTATCTACATAAATTCAACTAACCTTCCGAAGAAAAATTATTAGTTTCAAGGTAGAGCCGACACCTCGCCTTCAATGTATATAATCGGCCTTGAGATTAAACAAATACCCCAATATTAGTCAAATAATGTCTACAAATACGGGATCGAAACAATGTGATAACGGGAAAAATGAGAGACTAACATCAGTCTTACAAAGAAAATACCCTATATGTATCAAAGTTTGTTAACCAAACATGTATTCAAATTAAAAAGTCATCAACTTAACACAAAAATATAAAAAGCACCCAAGTTAAATCAATACTTGCATAAACAAAACTTATAAGAGAATTTTATAATTATTAAATACCTTTAAAATCACTATTAGAGATTTAATTGCATGCCCCGCAACGGTAGGAGGAAATCACCAGTTAATTTGTAGAAATTTCACTGGATATGTAGCAATTCGAGAAGTTTACACCGGTGGTGATGCGTTCCATCTAAGTGTTGTTCGATTGATTATTTTTTTAGAAGGTTTCGGTTTTCATTGGACAAACCGAGAGGGAGCGTTTCATTATATTCATTATCATTCGTAAATCCAAGACCAACTCGCCCTATGCTTACGGGATCTCAATACAACCTTAGATTTATCTATTGGACGGAGAAACCTTGATACTAAATATGTAGTTTTTAGTGTTATTTATTATATAACGTGACATCCAAATGTTTTTTTCTTCTTCTTAATTTTCATGTATTTTAACCGAGTTTATATTAGCATTAAGACGATCAACCACATTTCTAATTTATAGTGTTATCCTTTTGTAGCAAAGACATAATTAACATAGTCAATTACTACTCATCAAAACCGCCAATTACCACAAACCACCGGATATTACTTCTTTCACCACCACCACCATTTTCCATCCCTCGTAGAATATTGGGCGCACTTATAACTTTTAATCCCACACGTCATGTATAAAGTTTAGATTTAACAAACTTAGGTCGTCAATTAATTTATTCAACTATATGTTTTTTGTTAATACTGAAAATCATGCGTACGAACGGTTACAAAGATAGCAAAGTGGCACCAAAAACAACCATTTTGTCTTATATGATTTGGTATCATCCCAAAAGTATTTTTTATCCGCCTTTTTTGATCGTGTCAAAAACAACCAACTATACTTTTCACAATACAATGTTACCCATCATGTAAATTTTTTTATTATTTTTGATTCAAAAGAAAAAACTAATACCACCGCCATTAAAACCATCCAAAGGCCACTATTTCTTCCACCAAAACTAATGTTACCGCCTCCACCACTTTGTAACACATTCCACCGCTTCCACCACTTACTTCTTCCTCTACTACCACCACCACCACTAATATCTATTGAAATAATTTTTGTCAAAATTATTACTTATTGATGGAGATATGTATTAATATTAATTAAGGGATATTTATGATGTAAAATTAATAAATCATTTATCATGAGAAATTAATGTTTCCTAAATTAATAAAACACTTATACTAATTAATATTTAAGTTGAACAAACCATAACCATAGATTTATCTTCTCTCTAGACAAATCACTTATACTAATTAATAAAATACTTATACTAATTAATATTTAAGTTGAACAAATAACCACAATTGATTTATCTTTTTTATCAATTCCAACCAAGGTGGAACAATGGTTAGAGGCCACTCTTATGACACAATAGGTCATGAGTTCGAACCTCCCCGTTATAATTTTTAAAATTCAATATCTTGACTTGAGTATTCATTTTTAATTCATAATATTGGAATGAACACCACGTTTTGTAGTGTGTGGCACGGAGGATCACAGCCTTTGATTTATCTTTGCCAAGGATAAATCCTGACCACCACTCATATAGGCAAAGTTAGCCTTGGCGCACGTGCGGGTTATGGATGTGGTCTGCACAACCACGACCGTAGATTTATCTTTGCCCAGAATAAATCCTGGCCACCACTCAGAAACAAACTGTGCTTTATATTGTAGATGGATAGGTATAAATAAAGAGTTCAATGTCAGAGAGGGGAAGGGATTGTAGTGGAAAATTGTCAGGGATGGATAAGCTATAAATAAATGGTGGAGTATTTATGGTATGGAAATATACTTGCATATATTTATTATCATTTCATTTATTTCAATTATTTTACAAGATATATATTGTAATAAATTAATTTATTTTTATTTATTAAGAATATTTTGGAAATATAATTACGTAATTATAAACATCGGAAGCTTTAAAAACACTGTTAGCTTTTAAATAAGGAGGTCCAAGATTTCTCCATCCGTTGCCGCTGCCAAGAGTATAAACCACGGCCTGTATTGCGTTGCCTAATTTATACAGTGCAACGACTTTGTACTCATTCGTTGAAGGAAGGTACCCAAATCCGCATTACAAATACTTATACTGACCAATATTTTCCTTAGGCTCGGGAAGAACAATACACTCTTTGGTTACGGGGTTACAAACGCAAACGGTTTTATTCCAGTAATGAAGACAGATCAATCCGTTAATAGATCCAACAAAGGTACTATTATACTTATATTTTGGTAATGTTAGATTGAGCCGTCTAAGTTTTTCAATGGGTTTATCGGTATATTCAAAATAGTAAAGTTGGTTATCGGTAGCCAAGGCCAGAAAACTCAACTTACGGGAATCATTGAGACGATTTAAGTGCATCTTCAAGAAGGATGGATGCTGAATGAGATTTCTCCATGTTTTGGATATTGACTTGCAATCCAGAAGTAATTCAGTAACCCCATGACCAAAGAGTATGTTATTCTTCCCAAATCTAAGTCAAATTTTGGTCTGTATAAGTATTGGTCATGCGGATTCGGCTACCTTCCTTCAACCAATGAGTACAAAGTTGCTGCAATATATACGATTCGCAGATCTATACATGTCGAGGTATATACTCTTGGAAACAGCAAGGGGTGGAGAAATCTGGGAAGGTTTGAATTTCAAGCTTACAGTGTTTGCGGAAGACCAGGTATCTTTCTGAATGGAGCTCTTTATTGGAGGCCACACGGAAGAAGGGTAATTGTGGTCTTCGATTTGTCTGATGAAAATGTTCGTGAAAAAATTTCATTACCTGCTTCGCGACCAGGAATGTTCGTGAAAAATTTTCATTCCCCTACTGCTATGAATACAATAGGGGTTTTAGGTGGGTGTTTGTTCTGTACTACCATGAAATATTTGAGATTTGACAATATAAAATTTGGTGACGCCCACACAAAAAGAAAACTCTATGACATATGGCTATATAAAAAGAGGAATGATGATCATGACATGAAAGAGCCTGAGTTGCACAATTTTAAGATACAGTCATTGGGGTGGACTACAGAGTTTAAACAACTTCCCAATAAAAATCTACTAGCCATTACGAAGAGCGGCGGTATTTTAAGCTACACATCGGACTATCTCAATATTTATGACCCAAAAACTTCAACCTCCGAAAGGCTTGCAGTTCTCGATAGAACATTTCATCAAGTATTCCCTCACCAGAACACCCTACTTTCCCTGAAATTATTGGGAGAAGAGGATACAAAAATAATGGAGTCCGCAGTTAAGGAAGAAGAAGGCTTAAGATTCTCAATCTCGAAAAGGCAGAAGCTCGTATGAAGCAGGAGGATGAGATTCCTTTGTTTAATGATAGTATTTTCTAATTAGGCCGACCGAGCGAAGCGAGGGAGGACTCTATATATGGTGACTTTGTGTCAATGTGAAGCGTGACATTTTTTTCAATTACACAAAAATGATTGAATTTTGGTCCGGACACCTGGAAAAGACTAAGATGTCCCTCTAAATCAAATTTTACCTTTTTTCCTTTAAACATTTTCGTAAATAAACCAAAGAGGAAGGGGAATAAGGTATTAGACATTTTCGTAAATAAACCAAAAAGAAAGGGCACAACAGTAAATACATTTTTTATATATTTAAAAACCTCGTATATTTCAAACTACAAGTCGTATTTTTATAAATTTTATATATTTGGAAAGCCCTTTAAATTAGCTACGCAATGAGCACAAACAATGATATCAAATTTTTGTTTTTCAATTTTTTTTATTTTGCTCCAAATTTTGTATCTTTTTTCCTTAAAAATTAGGCATAACTTAAAATTAGACATAGCTTAAAAAAAATTGAAAAAAACTACAAGTAAAATAAAACGATTGACTAAGTATAAAAAACAACTAATTTTAAAATGAAAAGCACAACATATGGTGTTGAATCACCACCAAATTATTTGCAAAGTAAAAAAATACCATGGCCTACCTGTCTGGAAAAATGATACTTTCGCGTCGTGTTTGGAAAAAATATACCTTCGTGCCGTCTCAGGAAAAATAATATTTTCACCCTACGGCGGAACTAAATTGTGAACAAAAAATTTAGTTTTACGTCAATTTTTTCGGTCGGCCATCCCACCGTAGTAGCGGTCATCTAGTATTATCTCATTAATTGCCATTCCCAGGTATTTTATTTTTAACATACATAACATTATAGCAGTGTAATTTATTTATTTATGTTCAAATCATAGATCAGTTAGTATATTTGTTGCATTATGATCATTTGTTCTTATTTGAAACTTTAATTTGAAAACAACCTTTAACAGATATACCTGGCCATCAACTGCTCACCTCTAGCTGATAATTGATCACATGCATACATTAGGGGAGAATAAATGATTGAAATGACCTAATTTTCGTAAGAACAATCCAATTGAATGCCATGATTTATAGTCTCAACATAAAATTTGCTATTGCTAAGTGTTTTAATGAGCTAAACATAGCCCACCTTGTATATATGTGGTTACAACTGACAACTTGATACCTAACAATGTTATCTTGTTAGTCGATGGCTTTTTGGTGACTAAAGGGTTGTAGTATATAAAGAGATGGATGCATAATTCCAGTTTTCAACAACAATTCATCCTTCTACAGTTTATTAGAGAGAAAAAAATAAAATATCTAAATCCTGCAAATAATTCCCAGCTTCTTTCATCGCTGTTCTTGATCAGATCTTTTGAAAATTTCATGTCTTTGGACTTCTCGTGTGTAACTTATTGGGTATGTGATACGCAGAAAGCGCCATATTTTGAAGGCCAATCTTGAATTGCATAGAGTCAGAATGGAACGACCCACCTTTCTGCTGAAACAGACTATGGGGATTGGGATTGAAATTTAAATCCGTGCAAGGTGCATATAATTAATACTTGGTCCCAGAAAAGGATTAGCAGTAATAGACAATACAGAACTAACAGTAACAATGTAACAAAAACATCCATGTCAATTTTTTACGATGGGGAAGATTAAAAAGAAAGGAAATAACTGAATGTTTCATTCACATTTGGAGTTAGAAAGATTTTTGTCACTTAATATGTATCACCTGAGTCTTGAAATTAGTTTTACCATCAACGGCAAAGAGAAAAGTTGCCGTATCAATGATACACATGATTTTGTCGCATTCATAATCCGACCAAGTTACATGAAATAAAATCGAAAGTTAGAACATAATAAGTACCCAATCAAGAAGATGCATTAACGAATTGTTATTCTCCAGAGAGTTTTTGGTAGTTGTGATTCCTTGAATTATATTTCTGGTCACTCTTGTCCCACGAGATTATAGCACCTTGAATTTCTCGTCACTCTTGTCCCACGAGATTATAGCATTGGAGCAATATGTGTCTCGCATTTTACTTAACCAATGGAAAGCTCCATAAGCAAGCACCCTAGATTGAAATGAGCAGGAAACAAATGAGGAACCGTTTGAATGTTTTTCCACGAATCGGGTCTGAACGTATAGATTTTGGCAAAAGAAATATCCTTATCGACATCTTTACAAACGTAGACCACCTTAACCGAACCCATGTACTACGATCCAAAGTTTGATCCTTTTAGCATTCCTACCTAGGTCGAATGACATGGGTGGCCGCTGGGTGTATCCTCTAGATAAATAAACAGACCCAATATATATCAGAAAATGGGCTATTTGTCCAAAAAGGTACTTTTTCCGGTTCAGATGGACGGGTAAATCTTTTCCCGGGGTCGAATGGACAGGATAATTTTTTTATGTAAAACAGACATAATTACCCTTAAAACAAATATCTTATCTTCTCTATTACCCTATACCATCGGCTTTTATTTTCCCTCAACCATCTCCAAAAAAAAAAAAAAAAAAAAAAAAACATCAGTTCAGACTTCACATCAAAATCATTGAAATCAGTTTATCCACCTTCTGCTTACGAACAACGAAATCAATAGTATCTTCGTCTTTAAAGACATCGTCAACTCCAGTACCATCGTCTTTGTAGTTGAAATTGGAGACATCGTCAGTGGACCTCATTTGTATATAAGTATCAGGGTCCTGTGATAAAGGTCAAGACCCTTTACAGGACCTTAGTGGACCTCAAAAAAGCTTTTCGTTGAAAATAAAAATATTAAAGTAAGACAGTTTTTTATTAATATTTTAGTATTAGGGTCTAGTTAAATGTCCAGACTTCTTACTGGACTCTTAGGATAATATTAAAATAACCTTGTTGATGGAATTAAATAAGGTTTCAAGTAGGATGATCAAAGTCAGGACCCTTCGATCCAGGGTGGGGACCGTTTTTCCACCAGGCCACCTACACGCCAGGTAGGTGCCAAGTAGGATAATAAAGTCAGGACCTTTTCGATCCAGGGTAGGGACCTTTTCTCCACCAGGCCACCTAGGCGCCAGGTAGGTGACAAGTATTATGATCGAATCGGGACCTTTATATACATGATCAAAGTCAGGACCTTTCGATCTATGGTGGGGACCTTTTTCCACCAGGCCACCTACACGCCAGGTAGGTGCCAAGTAGGATAATAAAGTCAGGACCTTTTCGATCCAGGGTAGGGACCTTTTCTCCACCAGGCCACCTAGGCGCCAGGTATGTGACAAGTATTATGATCGAAGTCGGGACCTTTATATTCCAGGGTGTGGACCTTCACTTTACTCCACCCCTTACACCTCTGTTACACAGCACAATCGTTGTGAGATAGGTTTTATTTAAATATTTTTTAAATATAATATTAAAAGCTCTCCTGTTATTGGTTAATTTGGGAGGCTATAATTGTCGTGTGTAAACTTTCTATTGGTCAATTTGCGCGGCACCTTTCAACAAAACTTTACCCTCATCCGTTCATTGTTTCTTCTCCCTGCTCTTCCATCTTCTTGAGGTTCTACTGCTCTATCAGGATCACCTCTTCTTATTAGTCTTGATCTATATCTTAGTATTCTTTTCTTCTTCTTCTTTCACCATCTTATACTTTTCTTGTCTTTCTTATTGTGCTCATATCATGGCAGCTGCTACACCATGAAGGCTAGGTTTTATATTTTACTAATCATCCAACTGAGATAGATGTAGGATCACAATATCGCAACAGACAAGACTCGCGGGATAAGTAAACGACGGTGTCGCGAAGGAGTCGCAGAAGTTAAAAATAAACGACGCAATGAATAAACGACAAGCAAAACAATTTGAAGACATGAGATCTGGCGAAGGCTAAGAAGTGTGTCGCGAGAACGAATGTCTCGTGCATCTGCGACACTTCGCGGGACATTCCCGAAAATAAAGGATAGCTTAGCTGTCTACCACTATGTATTACCCTATATAAAGGGCTGAGTGAATCTGTGAGAGGGGGGATCTTTTTGGAATTGTTGGGCAAGTCATTAGGAGAGAGAAAGTTTAAGAGTGTTTTAATTTCTAAGTGTAATTCTATTTTCTTGTGTAAACAATTCATGGATTCAATCAATAAATATTCTTGATCTTACATCTTTCAATGGACTAATTAAGCAAAATCGAGTAAGGGGTGTAGTGTGGGAAAACCTGCTACTACATATGCGCTAGAAACAGGGGACCTCATCTTGTTGGTTCAAGAAAGTTTAGAAAAAATCTGCTCTCACAGTGATGAATTCAACTGGATCTATAAACTTTAAGAGAAGTTTCCATGAAAAGTAGTTATTGTTCATACTTTTTATTTAGATCTACAAAATTTGGGTTCAAAAATGGAAGTTTTATGGAAGAAATCACACTTTCAGGGAGAAAACACCGTCAACAATTCAAAGACATGAAGAGAGGAAGAGAAAAAAAAAAATAGGTTGTTGTGATGAAATTCAAGGAAGAAAGCTAATTTTTTAATGGAAGATTTCATATTCAGGAGAAAAAGAAAAGAGGAAAATTGTTGAAGGAAATAAAGGAAGAATGAAGAAAAGGATAAGAACAAAACGCCGTGAATTTTATCACAAACGAAAGCTCGCATGAGATGGTTTGAGTTGGAGCGAAGAAGCTTGATGTCGCAAGATCAAATCTCGCCACAGTCATATTTTTTCAAATATTTTTGAACTTTCAAGAGGGGAAAAAATGGAATAAAGCTATAGCATTGTGTGTTTCCTTCGCAAGCAACAAGTAGCCCAGATGGTCGTTTGCGAAGAGAACAAGCTTGGGGTTGCGAGTTCGAATCCCACCTTTTACATATTTTAAAAAAAAAAAAAAAAAACTTCCGAGAGCGAAGAAGTGAATAAAGTTATAGTATTGTGTGTTTCTTTCACAAACAGTAGCTAGCACAATTGGTCACTGGCGAAGAGTATAAACCAGAGGTCGCGGGTTCGAACCTCCCTCCTCGCAAAGAATTTTTTGGTTTCGCAAAAAGGGAAAAAAAAAAAACGTATAATCTCGCAAGGTTGTTTCGTTATCTCGCAAGCAAGAGGCAGCACAGTTGGTCACCTGCGAAGTTAATGAGTTCATGGTCGCGAGTTCAAGTCTCAACGAACGTGTATTTTTCACATGGATTTTTCGCAACAGTATCTCGCAAGAAGAAAGTAGGTGATTATTTCGCAGAAACACTTCGCAGAGGCATGCCTAGCACAGTTGGTCAGGAGGCATGAATGCGAGCAGAAGGTCGCAGGATCAATTCTTGCTCTCGCACACTTATTTTTGTTATGCGAAATTTCGCACAGACTTTGCCTATTTCGCAAAGAAGAAAGTTGATGATTATCTCGCAAGTTAATTTTGCAAATGAGGATTAGCACAATTGGTATGGTGCGAGAATATGCAAGAGGCAGGTCAAGGGTTCAAGTCTCACTTCTCACATTTCTTTTTTCTCGCGCGAGATTGACAACAACAAACCACAAAAGCTAAGTACCACTTTCCTTAAACATTTTACTTACAAAAATAAAAAGATTTTTGATTTGATTTACAAAACGCGATACAATCGCAGAATTACAAAGATTTCACGATTACAATAATTCGAGAACAATATCTCGCACGATCAATTTATATATTTCCCTTAAATATTTGATTTGTTTCAAATGAGAATGATATCCAACATGGAGAGTAGTAGCGGGCAAACCTTTATGGCGTACACCCTAGTTCGCGAATTTACCTTATGATTTCGCAAGAGGCAATGTACCTAAAGTGCGTCATATAAGGGGGTACCTATTAGGATCATTTCCATGAAAGATGTTTATCGTTTGAGACGAAACAAGTTATACAAAGGAAATCAAAACAAAGAAAAATGATTTGAACTTGCAATTAAATGAAAATTTTTGATAAAAGAAATGTTGAATACTAATCTAAATTTTTATTTGCATTACAAAGATATAGCATGAGGCAAAGAACATGGAGCGAGAGTTTCGCATGATGGATTCGCAATACTTCTTATATTTAGAGGATTAAGTACTTCTTATACTTCTCAAAGGATACTTCATACTTCTTATATATATTTCGAGGATTAAGTACTTCATATACTTCTTCAAGGATACTTCATACTTCGCATAATTCAAGAAACGATACTTCATATATACTTCTCAAAGCTTCGGAACTTCGCAGAAGAATAGAGGCAAGTACGTACTTTTCAAGTCCATTATTCTTCCGCTCGTTCCTTCATCAACAAAGACCAAAGATTACTACAACAACAGATTTTTCCTTAAAGATCGCTCTTCAAGCAATATTCAAGGAAAAAGAGGCAAGATGTAGGATCACAATATCGCAACAGACAAGACTCGCGGGATAAGTAAACGACGGTGTCGCGAAGGAGTCGCAGAAGTTAAAAATAAACGACGCAATGAATAAACGACAAGCAAAACAATTGGAAGACATGAGATCTGGCGAAGGCTAAGAAGTGTCGCGAGAACGAATGTCTGTGCATCTGCGACACTTCGCGGGACATTCCCGAAAATAAAGGATAGCTTAGCTGTCTACCACTATGTATTACCCTATATAAAGGGCTGAGTGAATCTGTGAGAGGGGGGATCTTTTTGGAATTGTTGGGCAAGTCATTAGGAGAGAGAAAGTTTAAGAGTGTTTTAATTTCTAAGTGTAATTCTATTTTCTTGTGTAAACAATTCATGGATTCAATCAATAAATATTCTTGATCTTACATCTTTCAATGGACTAATTAAGCAAAATCGAGTAAGGGGTGTAGTGTGGGAAAACCTGCCACTACAATAGAGAAGGAAGGAGCTATATATATTGTTCAATAGGTGAGATTAACTTTTAGCTCTTTCAAATTCGATATTAAATTTGGGTTAATTTCAATTTCAAACTCAAAGTTAGGGTTTTTAAATATTTATTGGGGATTTATTCAATATGATGTTTATTTATATAGTTTACAGTCAAATAAGGTATGGGTTATCTTTAATTTTGTGGTTTGGTTAGTTAATTTATGTAGGGTTCATGATACAGGATGATCTTAATTTTATGGTTACGACTAAATTTTTTTATGGTTAGGTTTACTGGAAAATCGTTGGTTGAAATAGGCATGCGATCTAGTAGATCATCATTATTTGTAATCAAGGGTTAAGTTGTGTGATTTCAATGTTCATTTAGGAATTGGTTGGTAATTCACTTTTTGCTTAAGAAGTTTATGTTGTATATAACTGAGAGTATGTTTTCTGAAATGCAGTTGCTTTTAGAACCCTAAATTGTCATCGCCATAATGATAAGCAAAGTTGTTCTCATCCACTACAATGGTGAATGGGCGCACAAAGAAGGTAATGATGACTACAAAGGTATGACACATCTTGCGGTGGTACCTGATAAGTACACTTTTGAGGATGTGAAGAAGAGAGCAATGGATGTTTTAGGTTTCTTTCACAAACCTTGTTTTGATGTGTATGGCCTCATAGATGTCCCGGGAACCGCATTTAAGCAAAGGATTAAGATTGTTAGTGAAGAAATGTTGATTTTTTATGTTGGCCAGACATGTGGAGTCCCAAGCTTTTACACAATCAAATATGAAGAAGAAGTAAAAGTATATATTCCTCCCGTAACTCCCAAAATAACTACTGGAGATGACAGCAGATCCAAGATGCTTCCCCACACTCCCTTGACCCCTCTTAACAATCTCACGTCGAGTTCCAGTGAGGATTATCAGTCTAAGAATGAAACCGCCAAGGGAGATGGTGGTGTTAAAGGTATGTTTATTTGTCCCTCTTATTATTGTACTTTTGTATTATGTTTGTCCTGACCAAATAGTCACACTAATGTTGAATGTTTTATTTTATCAGCGAATACTAGTGGTCCAAAGGCTAGGAGATGTCTTGAACCAAGAATGACTCCATCGACCAAAAACTCCGCTGTCTTCATGATGCGCCAACAACTCCAGCCACGGTCTTTGGATATTCCTAAACCCCCAAAGGATATGAAGTACAACGATCTACGTGTGGGTAACACTTTCAAAAGCAAGGGGGAGCTGAAACTTATACTTGCAATAGCCAAAGTAGAAAGAAATTTTGATTACATAGCTTGTAAATCCGATAAATGAGAGGTTTATTGCCAAATGCAAAGACAAGACATGCGAGTGGCGTCATGCGAGCAGTCCCCTTAGATTCTTGTGGGTGGTGGAAACTCATAGTTGCAAACGATGTGCATACTTGTGAAAGAAACAAAAGGACTGACCCTGAATTAAGAACCAAAGCGGCCGCTACTGGAATTGCAGAGCTTTTCAAGCACAGATTCAAAGAACTAGATGCGGCCTTTACGCCCAAACAACTGATTTTGGACATAAAAAGGGATTATGGAGTGGTTATCAATTACCGGCAGGGATACAGCGCTTGCAAGCGTGGTATTGAGGTGATCAAAGGTAGCCCCGATGAATCGTACCAACACCTCGTTGGTTATAGTCACATGCTTGGTGTTCGTAACAAGGGTACGGTTACCGAGATTATAACTGATTCGGATGATTCTTTTCTATATTATTTCTTTGCTTTTGGAGTATGCATTGAAGGATTCAAAAACTGTTTCAGACCCGCATTTGCGGTTGATGGTACACATCTTACAGGGCCACGCCAAGGAGTTCTACTGTCAGCTGTTGGAATGGATCCCGACGAGTCGATCTATCCTATTGCTTTTGCTGTTGTTGATTCAGAGAATAATGAATCTTGGGAATGGTTTATGAGAAATTTAGTCCGAGTACTTGGCGATAAGTATGCTAAGAATGAAGATGTTGTTGTGGCAACAGACAGGCACCCATTGATCGGTAGAGCCATAAGGTTGGCATTTCCTTATGCTAATAAAGTATACTGCATCCACCATCTTTCAGGTATTTAACAAGACTTTATATACTATAAACACATGAGTTTTGTGTTTAAATAGATTTGATGCTAGTTATCTGAATGGATACAACGTTAATTAAATTCATCAGACATCTGATAAATATTGAGTATTCAAATTAAGATACTCCATTTTCCTTATTTTTCTTGAGTCTACAAGAAGAATCGTATGAAGTACAAGCAGGCTTACAATCAGACTGATTGTATCTCTTAAGCACAAATTTAACATAATGAGAATGACTAAGACTATAAATGTTTGATTATCTTCTATCCTCATCCTTAAGATTACATCAAAAGGCCTTAGTCTTTCAAGTCAACGTTCTCATTCAGTGCATGGTTTTAGTGGAATTAATCACATCTATGTTTGTATCAAGTATAAGCATATCATCAACATACAAGCATACAATCACACAGGCATCCTTAACAAGTTACTTATAAATATACTTGTCAGATTCATTAACTTAAATCCACTACACATTATCTCATGATCAAATTTTCCATGTCACTGTTTACGTGCTTATTTGAAAACCATACAAAGATTTGTTAAGCTTACAAACTTTGTATTCATAACCTTTCACTACAAAATCCTCAGGTTGTCTGTGTAAATATCTTTATCTAATTCACGGTTTTAGGAATGCTGTCTTAACATCCATCTGATGTATCTCCAAGTTGTTTATGGCAGCAAAATCAATTAGCATCTCAACAGTTCCAAGTAATTCTCGTCACAAGTGAATAAGAATCAAGGAAATTTACACCTTCTTTTAGTTTATAGCCTTTAGCTACCAACTTAGCCTAATATTTTTCCACAGTTCCATATATCTAACGTTTCCCCTTAAAGACTCATTTACATCCCATGGTCTTACTCTCTAGAGGTAAACTAGCAAGCTCCCAAGTCTGGTTCCGACGGACTGAGTCCATTTCACTAAATGAAGCTTCTTACCATAATGGGGTTTCAATAGATGTTATGGATTCTTTACGAGTCTGGATCTCGATTAAGCTAGGCTTATTAAGAAGTCGTCTATAAGAAGTCTCGGTTATAATCTTTTACTTCTCCTAGGATCAACTCTAATTCATCTTCCTTAAAGATAAGTTCGACTATTTGAGAATAAATCTAGGGGATCAACATCACATCTCTAATGAGGTACATGATTAAGAATAAACATGTTCAAAGAACTCAAAGATCCCAAGATTCCATAATAGTATTCACACCAAAGTCGGAAAAAGCGAGAACTCACAACCAAAAACTATATGCAGTAGGGTACTCAGGATATCTTATCTATACACCCCCACACTTTGACGTATGCATAAGAAGGTTGTCTATATTTCATAAAATATGGAGTTTTATCTAATCCTTTAAAGGTTACTCTATTCAGGATATAACAAAATCAGAGGACGACCTCCCCCCCCACAAGTTGGCGTTTAATCCTTTAATCAATATGGCATAAATCATCTCCTTAATGGTTTTGTTCTTACGATCAACTATACCATTAGACTACGGTGAATAAGGAGGTGTGATCTCATCAATAATTCCATCTAACGAGTAAAGTTCTCCTATATGAATTTCATACTTTCCATCATGTTCAGACCTAACCCTTTTAGTGGTAACATATACTTTGCTTTCAATTTCAAGTTTATACTCTTAAGGCTTCTAAGGCATCATCCTTACCCCTAAGTAAGTATACAAGATAGTACCTCGTACAATCATCTATGAAAGTTATAAAAACACATTTTACCACCTTAGTTTGGGTTGATTTCATGTCAACTAGGTCTAACTGAATTAATTCTAAGGGCTTAGAATTACTCTGAGCAATTTTGCTAAAAGGTTTTATAGCATATTTTGATTCTACGAATATTTAACTTTTGTGTTCAATATCCAAACTAATTTGGGTATGCAGCCTATGCTTCCAAGTTTATGGATTGACTTATATAAGTTTACGGTTCCATGTCTACCATGCAAAACATTCAATCACACAAAAGAAAACACAAGAATCAACTACTTCATCAATTTTTTCGTTAAGCTTATATTGACCTTAAGTCTTATAACGTTTCCCTCAAAATCACATGCCCTTAGGTACGACAAGTTTTCCATATTCAATTAATATCTTAAGTCTTTTACCATCTACAACATAACAAGATACAAGATTCTTGCATATGCCCGGAACATGAAAACTTCATTTAATGTGAGAATGTCACAGATATGAGCTTCTGCTCGGCCTTTCCCTTTTATGCAACCTCTGTCGCAGGTGAGTTACTCATATAGAGTTTCTCGACATCTCCTATCTTCTGATAGGAAGTGAACAGGTCTCTGTTTCAACAAACATGCTAGGTGGCTCCAAAGTCCACCTACTGGTCTCTCACATTAGTTATTAAAATAACTTCCGACATCATGCCACTGAACTCGTACTAGTTTGTTTCAACTAAATTAGCATTAACTATCTACTAATTAAGGTTTTTATGTTGCCTACAATTTACTGCCGTATGGCTAGGATTTTACACACATAAAAATCACCTTAATTAAAGTAATGCTAGATTCAGGTTTATGAAACATACCTTTCTTAAGAAGACTACGCTTAGAGTTGCGTTTGATGTTCCAACCTTTGTCAGCTTTTGAAAAATTGTGTTCATCCACATGCTCCTATTATCCATGTCCCTTTCCAGTTTCATGTCACAATCTTCGTTTATACTCTGACTACGGAGATGGTAATTTCCCAATCACCTAATACACCACATCTCACAAACCTTAGTTCCGAATCGGAAAATAAAATATGATTTTTGAAGATAACATCTAGATATACAAACTTCGTTTGAATCACCATATCAAAAACTCATGGTTACCCCATAAAAACTACTTTAGTTAACAAAACATTTTTGCCCGTCAGAATTTTTCAGGAACGTTTCTCTGTTTTGTAAAATATCAAAAAAATACTTTTACAACTCCAAAAATTCTGAAATTTTACGTGGGTAATTATCAGGATGTCTACTACGTTGTGTCAAAATGGTTCATCGAAATTCCTTCTAGGTTGAGAGATAAATTCGAAACTCTACAGCTGACCAAAATTCGTTTTTATTTTTTCACTCCACAATTAACATCCATGATTATTACAAACTGTTAATGTCTTAAGATTGTTGGGTGCAATAATCAAAAACAAGGAAAAAATCAAATAAGCAAAAGTTATTGATACTTAGCTCCTTTATAGTGGAAGTGATCGATCTGATGAAACGGACGAGCTCCCCAAATCTCCGCAACGGTAACAAAGCAAAACTTTGGAAAAATAGAGTGAGTCACGTGTTCAACACGCTGCCCTTAAGACATTAGCGCCCGGCTACACTCAAGAGTGATGCTATAGCCCTCACAGGACGGATATCTCCAGGATAAAACACCCTACTACACCTACTACTAGCATATGTAGTAGATGCTCAACTTGAGCTTGGCAACTCCGAAAAAACCATTAAGGAAAATCGCGAACGCTTAAGAAACGGCTATAAAATATTTTCCCTTAGGGGTCCCTCTACAATAAAGAGAAACCCCTTTCCCATAGATTTTTACAAAAGTAGTGAATTTGTTTATATAATGGAACAAAACAACTTAAGAAGAAGAACTCCGCGATGTGGGACTAAAAAGCTTATATAGTCTCTTAAAACAACTAAAAAGTGAAAACTCCACGATGTGGGACTAATAATTTTTCATTCACAAAAGAAAACAATAAATTATAATTTTATTAAAACCTTAAAAATCCTTTTTTAATAATTGTTTTCCAACAAAACCAGACCACAACATGAGTCCACAAAGTGAACCTCATAACCTAAAGATTTGAATGGGTAATCAATTTCAATCGCATCATCGTCACTAATTTCACAAACTGATGATGATGCTAATGAATCATAACCTATGGAGTAAACGTTTTTATCACCACTAAAAATAAGAATAGGGTTATTCTTATGGATAGTAAAATGAAAGTGCAATTTCACGAAATCAGAGGAAGTGATTAGGGCATACCAAGCCTTGCAAACACACATACAATTAATGATTCAACTAATAGGATTTCATAGTAGATATATCCTCTGGTATGGTTGACATAGCTTCCCTTCTATATTTTCTTAGAGAATATAAAAAGATCAAGAAGTTAGGGTTAGCACCCGAAGCAAGAAATTAGAGGGCAAGCTGAATCAAACTGGTGGTGGCCTTGTACTAGTTTGATTAGAAAAGAAGCCTACACGCTCACACAACTGGGGAGTGTTATAAAACCCTATCCCTTTTTGTTTGTAGTTTGTTTCCTTGTTCTTGTTTTGTCTTTTTTTTTTTTAATCTATTACAAATAAAAAGTGGAGGCATATAACGTAAATCGCGTCCACACTATCACGACTTTATCAAGATTCCATGCACCCAGTGCACCCAAAGATTCATCGGTTACATTAGAAATAATATGCCATGAATCTAAAAAAGCAAAACGATGGAACCGAGAATGAGCAGCGGTCTTCGAAACAGAATTGCATCGGGGAGAAATGTTGGAGTCGAAGATCGGAAGGCCTTCGCTCGATGCACTTTTGTAGGTGATTGATAGGATCGAGATTACGATTTTGGAAGTTTGGAGATTAAGATGTAAAATGGATTTGTCGTAGATCTCTAAATGAAATCGATAGCAATGAAATGTTGGAAAATTTTGGTAAAAACAGAGGATGATAACACTAAAAGAAATTGTTGTACTCAAAAAACTTTCAAGGCTCAGAAGATTTCTTTTAGACGATTATTTCTACCCTCCCAATATCAATTGGCGATTGCAACAGGTATGCGAAATAATAACTCTTCCACCAGATCAAGAAAGCCCTACAATAGAGAAATTGGATTCAAGGTTTGCACCCCTTGACCCAATCAAGAACACACTAGAAAGAACTCTGATGATGCTTTAGATGGAGAGAAAACAGGTTGAATAGATTGATTAGAATGAGAGAATACCTTCACTACTTATAGGGATATTCATGCCTATTGGAGATGCCTCTTCACTTCCAAAAGACACATAAGGTGTCTATTGAGAATGGTTGTCTTTTATGAACCATCACACCTATTTAAAGGTGTCTCTTCATCTCCAACTAACATCCATTGTGTTTATCCAACACAGAACACTTCCCCGTCATAGTGGCAAACCAAAACAGAAAACCATTTTATTTTCTAAGATATTGAAAATATCCAACATGAAATATCTATGAAAATGAATATTTGGGTTCCTTTCAATGCCACCTAATTTGGGGTGCACTGGGTGCAAGATATACGGGTGCCATATATCATTTTCGTTTAACGAAAATCTCGTAATACTCTTAAGCTTCACGAAAATCTTTCAGAAACCTTTTTTTTTTTTTTTTTTTTTTTTTTTTTTTTTTTTTTAGATATCCATTTCGAAACTAGAAAAACTGAGGCTGAAGAAGTAGGAGAAACAATGTCAAGTCTTCCAGAAGAGATACACACCGAGATTCTTTTGAGATTACCAGTGAAATCGACACTTATATGTAAGTCTGTTTGCAAGAATTGGTATGCCCTAATTTCAAACCCTAATTTTGTTAAAACGCACCATAGTCTTACAATCCAAAAAACCAACTTTAGTTTCATAGTATCTGCGTTCGATGATACTAAGTTACGCAACGTTATCTGCTCAGTAAGCTATGATCCTTCATCATTATCTTCGAATGAATTTCATCTGTATTGTATGGAAATTAATAGTCCATTGGAATCCTTAGATTCTGATATTCAGTTTATGGATTCTTCTAAGGGTTCGGTTTGCTTTTGGAATGGGCAGAAAGATTTCTTTGGTGTTTGCAATACCAACAACAACGAATACAAGGAATTTCCAAAATCACCAAATAAACCCGTGGATCTGGATATTTTTCCATATGCTTTCGGTTATGATTACAGTTCTGGTGATTAAAAATTGATATGCTTATATGAGAATGACGATGATGGTTCTTTAGTTGATGTCTATACGATGGGACCTAATTCATGGAAAGTTATCCCTTATGAGATGGATATAGCTGGGTCAGAGGCTGGGGTGCTTGCTAATGGATTTTTTCATTGGTTAGGTAGAACGTTTTACGATTTATCTCAACTTATAATCTCTTTGAATATAAGCAACGAGGAATTCATAGAATTGCAACCACCCCCTTTAGAGAAAGGGAAATTGCCGAAGAATGTGGGAGTCTTGGAAGACTGCCTTTGTGTACTTGCTGATAATGTTTATGTTGATGATATTAATGTCGAAGTATGGGTGATGCAGGATTATAAAGTTCAAGAATCTTGGAGCAGACATTATTCAATAACCCGTGAGATAGTTAATAAATACTGTGGCTTGCAGCCTGCTTGGATTTTTAGCAGTGGTGAGATTCTGTTCGTATGACCCAAAGGATGGAAGTGCTAGAGAACCAAATATGCATGCTGAGAATAAAATATTAACTGTTCCTGGACCGAGGAATATGGTTATCTTTAAATCTTAGTTCAGCTGACTTTGGTGAGTGACAATCAAGGAATCAAGTGAAACATGAAAATGTGGAAGCTTCAGAAGGAAAACTTTCTCAATTCTATTAAATGGATCACCCTTTGGTAATTTCTCCAACTCTAGGGGTCTCCGTCAAGGGGATCCTCTTTCTCCATTACTTTTTGTACTCGCAATGGAGGGTCTGTCTCGCATTATTGACAGGGCTGTGGAAAATGGTTTACTCACGGGATTCTCTGTAAAACAAGGAACTGCCCCCATTACACACTTGCACTATGCTGACGACTCCGTCTTCTTCATCAGCCCAACATGGGAAGAAATACATAACCTCATGAGCATTCTCAAATGCATTGAAGCGGTTTCCGGTCTAAGGGTAAATCCATCAAAAACAAAGCTGATCCAAGTGGGACGGATTCCAGATTTAAATGATTGGACTATGAGACTAGGATGTCTAACAGAAGCACTTCCCTTCTCCTATCTTGGTATGCCTCTTGGGGCCAAATCCAAAGCCAAATCTCTCTGGGACCCTGTTATAGAAAAGTTTGAGAATAAGCTCCCGTCCTGGAAGAAAATTCATCTCACAAGAACTGGTAGAGTTTCTCTTGTAAAGTCAGTATTATCCAACCTAGTCGTCTACTATTTCTCCGTCTACCTAGCTCCCGTTTCAGTCATTAAATCTTTAGAAAAGATTATGCGGAACTTTATATGGGATAGTGGCGGATCTAAAAGAATGCATCTTGTCGAGTTCGATGTGCTTCTTAAACCTATCAAGCTCGGGGGTCTGGGTATTAAGAATCTTAGACTGATGAATAAGGCACTTCTCGCAAAATGGGTGTGGAGGTTTGGTGAAGAATCTAATTCTCTTTGGCACAACATGATCCTAAATAAGTACGATGGTCCACAGTCCATTTGGGCTCCTCAAATCCCATCTGGTGCTTATGGCTGCTCGGTGTGGAAGCGCATATTACAATTGAAGCTCAGTTGGTTATTTCTCTCTCGCATCTCTCACTCGGAAACGACACAACAATTTCATTTTGGCTCGACAAGTGGAAAGGCAGTTCGTGCCTAAAAGACATGTTCCCTTCGCTTTTCAAGATTGCTGGAGTTAAGAATGGCTCAGTTCGAGATCAAATTTCTGAAGATAATAATTGTTGGTCCTTCCATTTCAAAAGAATCCTTAGAGAAGTTGAAGTAAGTCAACTTATGTCCATGTTGTTACTAATCGGTCATTCTCCACCATCTCTGTCTAACATGCCTGATTCAAGGTCATGGACTCCGTCATATTCTGGCACTTTTAGTGTCAAATCCACCTACTTATCACTATTGGAGTTCCCTCAAGATCCATCATCCCCTCCCTTCCCTTACAAGTCCATCTGGAACAAGCATGTCCCCCCAAAGGTATGTTTCTTTTACTGGACTGCAGCATTATGTAAAATTTCCACTCAAGATTCCCTCCAACATAGATCTTACAATCTCGCGAGCCGTTGTCCCTTGTGCAAATCTGAGTGTGAATCAACCCAACACCTTTTACTGTCCTGCCAATTCACTCGAACGGTATGGACTCTAATCCTCCCCGACCATATCCCTTGGATTCCACCACCATCAAATCTCCACCTCGCTCAATCTTGGTCATTTAAAGACATTAATGGCCCGGCAAAGGAAATATGGGACATGGTTCCGGCGGCTATTATATGGGCTATCTGGAACGAGCGAAACAACCGAATCTTCGAAGAAAAGTATCTATTTGATTTTCAAATCAGTGTGGAGGTCAAAGCATTGATCTTGGCTTGGAGCTCTTCCTTTAAAAGGAATTTCAACTTCAGGCTTGATGAGTGCATATTTTCCTGGGAAAGCATGTTCCACTGACATCAACCTCTGTTTGTTTTATCTTTTTACTTCCTAAGTATTAGGATTGTATCTCTTTTTGATTCTGTTTTACACTTACAATTTGTACATCTAGCATTATCATTTTTACTTCTCTCCTTAATAAATTTCTCCTTTCACGAAAAAAAAAAAAAAAAAAAAAAAAAAAAAAATTTGCGTTTTGTTTGTCTTGTTCTATTATTGTACTGAGTTTGTGGGATTCTTCGGCATACACAAAATCTGTTGAAGAAGCAAGGCGGTAGAGATTTCTACACGTTTAGTTATTCTACCAAAGTTAGACCTCCAATTACAGAATGCTTTATAGAATATTAACCCCGATGATTAATATTAACTCCAACAAGCAGTGGCATCTCAAGCTAGATTTTAAACATTAAACCTCGTGTTTTTTGTTTTCACCGGCAAAAAACAAATACAATGAAACAAATAAAATTTGAACATGTAGAAAGTATGCCACGTCGATTTTCAATGGAGTAATTATAGATGCCTACTTTTGGTATAAGGATTTGAAGCTCCACCAGATATGATCTATTGTTCCATTCTTTCCACAATGTTGCAGCTTGAGATAACACTGTTGCCGATAGTGAATGGGAAATGACCTAGTCCAGCATATTACCTCAGGTTTTTCTAGTTTCGACAGAACTTATTTCTATAACTACGCAAGATTTTGATTTCTATAATTTCTGTAACTCCCAAAGGCTGGATAATCATGTTTGTTTAAACAGCTCTGCATATGAACCCAGGAAAATTTGCAGATCCCCTCTCTTTTCATCCGACAAAATGGAATGTATTTATCTATATGGCTAATTTTCATTCTACGGATGCTCAATTAAAGAAATTGACTACCAGATGACTTGGTAAAGTAATACTTCCTATTTTTACAGTTAACTAATTGATTTCTTGGTGTTAAATTATAGGTAGAGGAATTGTGTTGGGAGTGAGTTCACTAAAGTTTTAATGTACGTATGTTTCCTTGTCCTGCTCACCAAGTATACTTCGCCTATGTTTTTACTTTTATCTCAATCATACGTCTTTAACGAGACTTTGAATGATCATCTCTACTGAAAAGTGCCAAAAGTAGTTTCAACTAGACCAAAGTCAGAGGTGGACAGTCTGTTCGATGGCCTGGTTTATCAGTTAAAGGCGGTTCACATTGAAGTTTCACAGAAGATCGAGTAACATATATTGTTCTAAGTAACAAAAGGCGACATTATTGATGAGAAATCATGTTAAAAAGTAGAATACCTCGTAAATGTTTGGTTAAAGAAACTAATGTGTATGGTATAATTAATAATGGGATAATATAAGAAAGTGCTAGCAGTAAGAATAGTACTTCAAAATCTCAAAAAAGATTACCAGCAATAAAAGTATGCATGTTTCTAGGAACCTGATCCTCCTACCTGTTGCATCGACGCCGCTTTCTGCCTCTTCCAATTTTACCCGACTCCATTGTTTCAGTATCTTCTTCTCCCAATTCTTTCAACGAAAGCAAGGTGTTCTTGTGAGGGAATACTCGATGCAATGTTTCCTTGGAAACTGCAACCCTTTGTGAGGTTGAAGTTTCTGGGTCGTTAATGTTGAGATATTCAGAATTGTAACTTAAAATACCGCCATTCTTCGTAAAGGCTAGTAATTCTTTATCGGGTATTCGTGTGAACTCTTTAGTCCACCCAAATGACTGGTTCTCTTGCGCATGAATATCGTTCCTCTTTTTATGTAGCCAAACGTCAAAATTTTGACGTCGCAATGAAGTGGTATTAGTATAGAACAAAAACCCACCTAAAACCCCCATCGACTGACAAGCCCAAAACTTTTGTGGAACCGGGAATTGTTCACTAAAATTTTCATCCGACAAATCGAAGACAAGAATCACTCCTCGTACAGCGTGTCCCCAATAAAGAGCTCCATTCATAAAGACACCTGGTTTGCTGTAAACATCGGAAGCTTTAAAAACACTGTCAGCTTTTAAATAAGGAGGTCCAACATTTCTCCATCCGTTGCCGCTGCCAAGAGTATAAACCACGGCCTGTATTGCGTTGCCTAATTTATACAGTGCAACGACTTTGTACTCATTCGTTGAAGGAAGGTATCCAAATCCGCATGACAAATACTTATACTGACCAATATTTTCCTCAGGCTCGGGAAGAACAATACACTCTTTGGTTACGGGGTTACAAACGCAAACGGTTTTATTCCAGTAATGAAGACAGATCAATCCGTTAATAGATCCAACAAAGGTACTATTATACTTATATTTTGGTAATGTTAGATTGAGCCGTGTAAGTTTTTCAATGGGTTTATCTGTATATTCAAAATAGTAAAGTTGGTTATCGGTAGCCAAGGCCAGAAAGCTCAACTTACGGGAATCATTGAGACGATTTAAGTGCATCTTCAAGAAGGATGGATGCTGAATGAGATTTCTCCATGTTTTGGATATTGACTTGCAATCCAGAAGTAATTCAGTTGACAAACGAGTGAAAATATCAAATACGAGCTCCAACGGGAGAGAGTTGAATTTATCCATCCAAACCCTAAGCAGTAGTCGAAGAAAAGCAGGATATTCTTTAGGGCTAATTATAGTTTAAAAGACTTAAAGAGTGCAAAGAAACACGTCTTTGTATTTTTGGAAATTGGTTTCCCTAGATAGCCCTATAAATAGGGGATATTCTGTCCTCTCTGTACCAGCTATATATATATATATATATATATATAAACCTTGTTGTCTTCGACTGCTAGGGTTTGGATGGATAAATTCAACATTCTCCCCTTAGAGCTCGTATTAGATATTTTCGCTCGTTTACCAACTGAATTACTTTTAGATTGCAAGTCAGTATCTAAAACATGGAGAAATCATATTCAACATCCATCCTTCTCGCACATGCACTTAAATCGTCTCAATTATTCTGCAACTGCAACTGATTCTGGTAAGTTGAGTTTTCTTGCCTTGGCTTCCAATCAACAGCTTTACTATTTTGAATATAATGAGAATCATGAGATACCTATTGGTAAAATTAAAAGGGTCAATCTAAAACTACCTAGATTTGAGTGTAATCATACGTTCATTGGATCTTTCAATGGTTTGATTTGTCTCCGTTATTGGGATCATAGTTTTTGCATCTGTAACCCCATGACCAAAGAGTATGTTATTCTTCCCAAATCTAAGTCAAATTTTGGTCTGTATAAGTATTGGTCATGCGGATTCGGCTACCTTCCTTCAACCAATGAGTACAAAGTTGCTGCAATATATACGATTCGCAGATCTATACATGTCGAGGTATATACTCTTGGAAACAGCAAGGGGTGGAGAAATCTGGGAAGGTTTGAATTTCGAGCTTACAGTGTTTGCGGAAGACCAGGTATCTTTCTGAATGGAGCTCTTTATTGGAGGCCACACGGAAGAAGGGTAATTGTGGTCTTCGATTTGTCTGATGAAAATGTTGGTGAAAAAATTTCATTACCTGCTTCGCGACCAGGAGGAGGTCATTCCCCTACTGCTATGAATACAATAGGGGTTTTAGGTGGGTGTTTGTTCTGTACTACCATGAAATATTTGAGATTTGACAATATAAAATTTGATGCCCACACAAAAAGAAAACTCTATGACATATGGCTATATAAAAAGAGGAATGATGATCATGACATGAAAGAGCGTGAGTTGCACAATTTTAAGATACAGTCATTGGGGTGGACTACAGAGTTTAAACAACTTCCCAATAAAAATCTACTAGCCATTACGAAGAGCGGCGGTATTTTAAGCTACACATCGGAATATCTCAATATTTATGACCCAAAAACTTCAACCTCTGAAAGGCTTGCAGTTCTCAATAGAACATTTCATCAAGTATTCCCTCACCAGAACACCCTACTTTCCCTGAAATTATTGGGAGAAGAGGATACAAAAATAATGGAGTCCGCAGTTAAGGAAGAAGAAGGCTTAAGATTCTCAATTTTCTAATATTATCTCATTAATTACCATTCCCAGGTATTTTATTTTTAACATACATAACATTATAGCAGTGTAATTTATTTATTTATGTTCAAATCATAGATCAGTTAGTATATTTGTTGCATTATGATCATTTGTTCTTATGTGAAACTTTAATTTGAAAACAACCTTTAACAGATATACCTGGCCATCAACTGCTCACCTCTAGCTGATAATTGATCACATGCTGACCTAATTTTCGTAAGAACAATCCAATTGATGCCATGATTTATAGTCTCAACATAAAATTTGCTATTGCTAAGTGTTTTAATGAGCTAAACATAGCCCACCTTGTATATATGTGGTTACAGGTCGGATATTTAAGCACAACTGACAACCTGATACCTAACAATGTTATCTTGTTAGTCGATGGCTTTTTGGTGACTAAAGTGTTGTAGTATATAAAGAGATGGATGCATAATTCCAGTTTTCAACAACAATTCATCCTTCTACAGTTTATTAGAGAGAAAAAAATAAAAAATCTAAATCCTGCAAATAATTTCCATCTTCTTTCGTCGCTGTTCTTGATCAGATCTTTGGAATATTTCATAATTACGAGTCTTTGGACTTCTCGTGTGTAACTTATTGGGTATGTGATACGTATTTTGAAGGCCAATCTTGAATTGCATAGAGTCAGAATGGAACGACCCACCTTTCTGCTGAAACAGACTATGGGGATTGGGATTGAAATTTAAATCCGTGTAAGATGCATATAATACTTGGTCCCAGAAAAAGATTGACAATACTGAACCAACAGTAACAATGTAACAAAAACATCCATGTCAATTTTTTACGATGGGGAAGATTAAAAAGAAAGTAAATAACTGAATGTTTCATTCACATTTGGAGTTAGAAAGATTTTTGTCACTTAATATGTATCACCTGAGTCTTGAAATTAGTTTTACCATCAACGGCAAAGAGAAAAGTTGCCTTGTCAATGATACACATGATTTTCTCGCATTCTTAATCCGACCAAATTACATGAAATAAAATCGAAAGTTAGAACATAATAAGTACCCAATCAAGAAGATGCATTAACGAATTGTTATTCTCCAGAGAGTTTTCGGTGGTTGTGATTCCTTGAATTTCTCGTCACTCTTGTCCCTCGAGATTATAGCACTGGAGCAATATGTGTCTCGCATTTTACTTAACCTATGGAAAGCTCCATAAGAAAGCACCCTAGATTGAAATGAGCAGGAAACAAATGAGGAACCGTTTGAATATTTTTCCACGAATCGGGTCTGAACGTATAGATTTTGGCAAAAGAAATATCCTTGTCGACATCTTTACAAACGTAGACCACCTTAACCGAACCCATGTACTACGATCCAAAGTTTGATCCTTTTAGCATTCCTACCTAGGTCGAATGACATGGGTGGCCGCTAGGTGTATCCTCTAGATAAATAAACAGACCCTATATGCTATTTGTCCAAAAAGGTACTTTTTCCGGTTCAGATGGACGGGTAAACCTTTTCCCCGGGTCAAATGGACAGGACATTGTTTTATGTAAAACAGACAGAATTACCCTTAAAACAAATATCTTATCTTCTCTATTACCCTATACCATCGCCTTTCATTTTCCCTCAACCAAAAAAAAAAAAAAAAAAAAAAAAAAAAAAAAAGTTCACACTTCACATCAAAATCATTGAAATCTGTTTATCCACCTTCTGCTTACGAACAACGAAATCAATAGTATCATCGTCTTTAAAGACATCGTCAACTCCAGTATTATCGTCTTTGTAGTTGAAATTGGAGACATCGTCAGTGAAATTGATTCCTCCGCCTTCTGCAAACAACGGCACCAACTCCTGTTGGAAAATTGGGTTAAAAACAAGAGGATGAGTAAAGAAAAACAGAAACCAAACAATGGTGTACCCCTGACTTCAAGGCTCTTTCGATTCTTTTAGACAATAATTCGACCTTTCCCAATTAACTTGGCGAGTACAACAGGTCTCTCGAATTTCGCCTTCAGGATTCAATGAAGCCCTAACACCGTAATCGAATTCAAGGATTGTACTTCCTTGACCCGACCAAGAATCACACTGTATAAGATTCTGATGATGCTATTAGAGAAGAAGAAAACAGATTGCTTTTGATGTGTTGGAATGGGAGAACATCTTCCAAAACACCTGGTGACTCATGGGAAAAGACGCATCCGTTCAAATTTGAATTGAAACTGAATGGAAACTTCTAGGTTTTCTAAAATAAAACCAGAAAAAATTTCCACGAGACGCTGTCTCGGACTCTGCTAGGGGGCGTTGCCCCCTAGACCCCCACGATCTCACCGGTCAGGTCGATCACCGAAAACTCTGCGTAGCGGAAAACCTTGAAAATATCCAACATTCTCCCCTATTTTCAAAAAAAATAAAAAACACACAAAACAAAGTTTAAAAACTTTTAAATCAGAGTGACTGCATCACAAAAGTGACTGCCTAAGTACCCGAGTGGGATCAAGCCAACGTAGTTCATGCTTAGTTGAGAATAAGCATCATCGTTGAAACCAATACATAAGTGATAGGTATCTTTTGGATTTGAACCTTCACTTAGTGTAAGAAATTCAAAGCCTTATCGAGGTTCAGTGGTGAAACTAGTCTTGAACCAAGTACCCCTAATGGTAAAACCGGAATCTCCACACATATTGATTTCAGAAGATAGTGTGTTCTGTAGCTAGCACGTTAATGGCCATGTGCTTAAATCCTGGATTCATGAGTCTTCTTTAGAGAACGGTCTTTTCTCTTAGGAAACGGCCTGATTTCCATACTCATATAGGTAAGTCTCGAAGGTGTTTCTACGAGACACCTTGTGATAAAAGTTAGACTTATTAAGGATTTCCATCCATCCTGATTTCTTGCAGAAACCTGCACTAATAAGAAAATGGGAAGTTTTAATTTTAGTGCACCATAATCACTTCCATAACTTGTTGGTACCACATTGAACCTTGTTTATCCTTTCCAAAACATAGGTTGGGTTTCTGCTATGGGTGATCAAACTTCATTCACAGACCTTAGTCTCATTTCCTTACACTTTATTGAAACTACTGCCTTTGGAAGACTTTTCGTAAATGGGTTTGCCAAGTTCTTACTTGTTTCAATATAGTTCACAGCAACTACTCATCTCTTGAGTAATTTTCTTACTATTTGATGTCTAAGACTTGTATGTATAGACTTTCTATTATAAGTCTTGTTAGAGACATTATAGATAGTAGCTTGATTATCACAATTAATCAAAACTGCTGGAGATGGCTTCTTCCAAAATGGGATTTCAACAAGTAAGTTCCTAAGCCATTCCGCCTCCTTACATGCATCAGTCAATGTTGTCAATTCTGGCAACATCGTTGAGTCATAAATACAAGTCTGCTTCTTGGAACGCCAAGACACTACAACACCTCCTAATGTAAATATCCATCCACCAGTCGACTTGGAATTGGATTCTACATTGTTCCAGGTAGCATCACTGTATCCTTCTAATACATCGGGATAGCCTTGATAATGCAAACCATAATCAATGGTTCCTTTCAAGTAAGCCAACACTCTTGAAATTGCTTTCTAGTGTTCATCTCATGGATTACTTGAGAAACAACATAGCAATCCCACAGCATGAGCTATGTCTGGTCTTGTGCAATGCATGGCATACATAAGACTCCCAATAATACTAGAATACTCAAGTGGTGCATGAGTACGCCCAATATTCTTCATTAACTTTATAGTAGGTTCTAAAGGAGTAGGGACTGGTTTGTCATCAAAATGACCATACTTCTAGAGAAATTTCTCAATGTAATGAGATTGGGTTAAAACCAACTCATCTCCCTTTCTTAGGATTTTGATTCCTAAGATCACATCAGCCTCCCCTAAGTCCTTCATATCAAAGTTAGAGTTAAGAAACTTCTTTGTTTCTTCCACGCGAGATATGTCAGATCCAAAAATAAGCATATCATCAACATACAAACATAGAATCACACATCCAGAACTATCATGCTTACTATAGATACATTTATCAGCATCATTCACAACAAAACCATGTGACAAAGATACTTTGTCAAACTTCTCATGCCATTGCATGGGAGCTTGCTTCAAGACATAAAGAGATTTTACCAACTTGCAAACCTTCTTTTCTTGGCCTGGCAATATGAAACCTTCGGGTTGTTCCATATATATCTCTTCTTCTAAATCACCATTTAGAAAGGCGGTTTTGACATCCATTTGATGTATAATTAATTTGTGTGTAGAAGCAAGTGCAATTAAAGAACGGATTGATGAGATGCGAGCAACAGGAGCATATGTATCAAAATAGTCAATTCCATGTCGTTGTTTATAACCCTTAGCAACTAGTATTTCTTTGAACTTATCAATGGATCCGTCTGCATTCATTTTTCTCTTGAATACCCATTTACATCCTATGGGCTTGACGCCAGGAGGTAAATCACAATATATCCAAGTACCATTAGACAAAAGTGAATGCTTTTCATCATTGATAGAATCTTTCCAGAAATTAGCATCTCTGGAACTCATTGCCTCAGCATAAGTTTTAGGGTCATCATCAACATGCATTACATATCTGGTCATACTAAGAATTTCATTCTTACTACCTTCTACAAGATATTGTATCTGGACCAAATCTTTTCTCTTTTCTTGCTCTCTTACTTCTTCTAGGTTCGACGTCTTCTAAAATTTCAGAAGTATCTTCTATGTCTCGAGTAGGAGCAAAATGTTCATCATTGTTATTAGTCTCTACAGATTCTAGACTAGGTAACAATGGGTTTTCTATGGGTTGCATTTGGGAACTATTCCTATTCAAGTTCTCAAAAAATTCAACATCTACAGATTCTATAATCTCAAAAGTGTCAAGGATTAAAAATCTGTAAGTAATACTATTAAGTGAATAACCTACAAAAGCACATTTATAAGCCCTATTTCCTAACTTAGGTCTTTTAGGATCAGGCTTCCTAACATATGCTAAACAACCCCAAACCTTAAGTCTTTTCAAATTTGGTTTTCGTTTAAACTACAATTCATAAGGAGAAATATTCTTATTTTTCAAGGGAACTCTATTCAAAATATAGCATGCAGATAACATAGCTTCACCCCCATAAAGAATTAGGCAAATTAGAACTAATAAGCATAGCATTAACCATCTCAACCAAAGTTCTATTTTTACTCTCAGCCATACCATTTTGTTGAGGTGTATAAGGTGCAGTAAATTGATGAATTAAACCATGCTCTTGACAAAAGAATTTAAATTCATTAGGAAAATACTCACCACCACGATCAGAACGTAAAAATCTTAATTTTCTGTCTTAATTGTGTCTCTACTTCTGCTTTGTATATTTTAAACATGTCAAAGACATCATCCTTAGATTTAATCAAGTATGTATAAGCATACCTAGTACAATCATCAATAAAAGTGACATAGTATTTGTTTCCACCACGAGTCATATGATTCTTAAGATCACCAACATCACTATGTACTAATTCAAGCAAGGAAGAATTTCTTACGACATTTTGCTTGTACACAGATTTCACATTTAGAAACATTATCAAAATTGCAATCAGAGATCAATCCTAATCTTTTCATGTTTCTAAGAGAACCATAATTCACATGTCCTAATCTACCATGCCATAAATTAACAGAGTCAACAGTATAAGCAGACCCATTATTTATTAAATTAAGCATAACCATTCCGTTACAAGGATAACCTTGTCCAACAAACATTCCGTTCTTGGACAATACAAACTTATCAGCCTCATAGGTCGTCTTGAATCCAGTCTTCATAACAAGGTCGCCGGAAACAAGGTTTTTCATAATGTCAAGGACATGTAATACATTAGTGAGAGTAACAATCTTTCCCGAAGTAAACGAGAGTTCAACAGTGCCCTTGCCAACTACTTGATTGTGTACGTTGTTTGCAGAAACAACTTCATTTCCTTCTCCAGTAACTGGTTCATATGTCTTGTAAAGATCTTTATCCTTTTAGATATGGACGGTTGATCCGCTATCGTACCACCATCCACCACTATTTTTCAGCAACAGCATTGGCGGCTTGCACTACAATAACAAGTTTGTCATCGACCATATTGGCCTCCTTTTTTCTGTCCTTGTTATTTCTTTTTGAGACGACAGTCACGAGCAAAATGGACGGGTTTATCACAGAAGAAGCAAGGCCCCTTCTTCTTACTCTTCTTGTTGGGATGTTGCTTATTAAACTGAGTATCATTATTAGGTTTCAAAGCATTTGGTGTCTTAGAAAAATCTACACTGTTAACCTTAGAATGATCCTCAGTTTCCTGACTATCCTTAATTTCTCGTTTACGAGAGTCCTCTTCTATACGAAGATGACACTGCAAACCTTCTAACTCATAGTCAGTCTCAGCATGCTTAAGTTTCTTCTTATAACCATTCCAAGAAGGAGGAAGACGAGAAATAATGACTCCGACAATAAAAGCAGAAATAAGTTCAATTCCAGCATCCTTAAGATGATTAACAATGAGTAAAAGTTCACTGACTTGGGAAATAATTGACTTACTGACAACCATTTTAAAATCCATGAAGTTTCAAATCAGGAATTTCTTGTTGCTTGCTTCAGAAATTTTGTATTTGTTTTCAAGCGTAGTCCATAATTCCTTTGCAGATGAAATAATTCGATGGGCATTGTAAACACTGGTTCCCATGGCATTCAAAATATGACCACGACACATAAAATAATCTTCCTGACGTTTCTTCCTTCTGGCCTTCAAATCATCAGTGTCTTTTTCTGATGGTGCAGGAATTTCATCCAAACCGTCTTCAAGTATGTACCACAACTTGATGGTGATCAGGAAAAACTTCACAGTCTCTTGCCAACGAGTAAAATTATCACCGTCAAAACGTTCCAATCGAGTTAGGGTTTGGTTCATCACTTGCAGAGATTGAGCAGTAACATTTGAGTTTGAAGATTCACCCTCCATTATCGAAACTTATTGTCCAAAACTGTTGGAAAATTGGGTTAAAAACAAGAGGATGAATAAAGAAAAACAGAAACCAAACAATGGTGTACCCCTGACTTCAAGGCTCTTTCGATTCTTTTATACAATAATTCGACCTTTCCCAATTAACTTGGCGAGTACAACAGGTCTCTCGAATTATGCCTTCAGGATTCAATGAAGCCCTAACACCGTAATCGAATTCAAGGATTGTACTTCCTTGACCCGACCAAGAATCACACTATATAAGATTCTGATGATGCTATTAGAGAAGAAGAAAAAGATTGCTTTTGATGTGTTGGAATGGGAGAACATCTTCGCTACTTATAGTGATAATCATGCATGTTGGTAATGTCGTTTCATTACCAACAGACGTTTCCAAAACACCATTAATGGTGACTCATGGTAAAAAACGCATCCGTTCAAATTTGAATTGAAACTGAATGGAAACTTCTAGGTTTTCTAAAATAAAACCATAAAAAATTTCCACGAGACGCTGTCTCGGACTCTGCTAGGGGGCGTTGCCTAGACGCTGTCTCCAACAACTCCGGCATGAAAGATTTATAGCCTAATTAGGGTTTGAACAAACCAATTTCACAAAATGTCTCCTAGAACTCGTAAATTCCAAAACCCTAACTATGTGTTGATTTTATTTTTAAAATTGCATGATTAATTTTCGAATTCGTTGAAGTACCCGGGTGTAACTTGGCTATTTTTATTTATTTTAGGGGATATTTTGACTTTGCTGCTGTTTATGGGTAAATATCGTTTCTGTCGATTTCGGTAAATTCGGTAGGTGAGTGAGAAACTGGTTCAAACCCTAAACAAATGTGCTGCACGTGAGCACTTTATAGATTCGAGATCAATCTGTACAAGTCCGGCCTAAACCAAGAAATGGCCGTTCCAGACTTGCTTCGGTCACAAAGTGGAGGAGAAGGGTTGATTTGGGGAGGGAAGCAAAGAAAGGTGTTGAGGAGAGTAGTATCTCGACTTGTATCGTAAAGTGAAAGCTTAGGAAGCTTGCAAGAGATGAAAGCTTTTGGGAGAGCTTGCAAAGTTGCCTTTACGAGAGTGTAAGTGTAGTATATTTCTCCTGACCGAGACTTGTTGTCTGGTGGAAATAGGTAAGACCTATTTATACAAGTCGAGATTGAAACGTACCACGGCTTCATGAAGGAAGAGAGTAAAGGGTGAAATAATGGGAGGAGGTGGTAACCGCATGGTTTAATGGGAGAAAACGTTTTTCACCATTATTTCCTCTTTTATTTGACCGCTTTATTCCTTTTCACGCTTTCTTAATGTGAGCGTAGTGTACGCCGCATCTTTGTGACCGCCAAACGAAAACCCTAAAGAAGCATCCCCAGTTTGTGTCGATGTCTCGAGTGTTGGTTGCATCTTGAGTGCAAGTGGCGCTACTAGTGGCGCGTGTGGCATGTGCCAATGGCATGTGCGGCATGCCTTGGTGGTAGGTTGCACGGTTTGCAAGTTAGGTTACCAGCGTGTGTGTTTGGCATGTGCCAATGGCATGTGCGGAATGCCTTGGTGGTAGGTTGCACGGTTTGCAAGTTAGGTTACCAGCGTGTGTGTTTGGCATGTGCCAATAGCATGTGCGGAATGCCTTGGTGGTAGGTTGCACGGTTTGCAAGTTAGGTTACCAGCGTGTGTGTTTGGCATGTGCCGATGGCATGTGCGGCCATGTTGACCTAGTTGCAAGTCTTGCAAGCCTAGGGCGCTATGTTTGGCGTGGGCCAAAGGTATAGCGGCTTGGAAGTATGGCTTGCGACACGTGTTGGCATGTGCCAATGGCACATGCGGCCATGTTGACCTAGTTGCAAGTCTTGCAAGCCTAGGGCTCTATGTTTGGCGTGGGCCAAAGGCATAGCGGCTTGGAAATATGGCTTGCGGCACATGTTGGCATGTGCCAATGGCACATGCGGCCATGTTGACCTAGTTGCAAGTCTTGCAAACCTAGGGCGCTATGTTGGGCGTGGGCCAAAGGCATAGCGGCTTAGAAATATGGCTTGCGGCATGTGTTGGCATGTGCTAATGGCACATGCGGCCATGTTGACCTAGTTTCAAGTCTTGCAAACCTAGGGCGCTATGTTTGGCGTGGGCCAAAGGCATAGCGGCTTGGAAATATGGCTTGCGACACGTGTTGGCATGTGCCAATGGCACGTGCGGCCATGTTGACCTAGTTGCAAGTCTTGCAAGCCTATGGCGCTATGTTTGGCGTGGTCCAAAGGCATAGCGGCTTGGAAGTATGGCTTGCGACACGTGTTGGCATGTGCCAATGGCACGTGCGGCCATGTTGACCTAGTTGCAAGTCTTGCAAGCCTAGGGCGCTATGTTTGGCGTGGGCCAAAGGCATAGCGGCTTGGAAATATGGCTTGAGGCACGTGTTGGCATGTGCCAATGGCACGTGCGGCCATGTTGACCTAGTTGCAAGTCTTGCAAGCCTAGGGCGCTATGTTTGGCGTGGGCCAAAGGCATAGCGGCTTGGAAATATGGCTTGCGGCACGTGTTGGCATGTGCCAATGGCACGTGCGGCCATGTTGACCTAGTTGCAAGTCTTGCAAGCCTAGGGCGCTATGTTTGGCGTGGGCCAAAGGCATAGCGGCTTGGAAATATGGCTTGAGGCACGTGTTGGCATGTGCCAATGGCACGTGCGGCCATGTTGACCTAGTTGCAAGTCTTGCAAGCCTAGGGCGCTATGTTTGGCGTGGGCCAAAGGCATAGCGGCTTGGAAATATGGCTTGCGGCACGTGTTGGCATGTGCCAATGGCACGTGCGGCCATGTTGACCTAGTTGCAAGTCTTGCAAGCCTAGGGCGCTATGTTTGGCGTGGGCCAAAGGCATAGCGGCTTGGAAATATGGCTTGCGACACGTGTTGGCATGTGCCAATGGAACGTGCGGCCATGTTGACCTAGTTGCAAGTCTTGCAAGCCTAGGGCGCTATAATTGGCGTGGGCCAAAGGCATAGCGGCTTGGAGATTTGGCATTGTTGCCATGGTGCGCAGGGTGCGGCTTGATTTGGCATTGCTGCCATGGTGCGCAGTATGCGGCTTGGTATGGCATTATTGCCATGGTGCGCAGGGTGCGGCTTGATTTTGGAATTAGGGTTACGTGTTTGAAAACCCTAATGCGGTATTTTGAAAAAATACCCCTATTAATTATTTACACCGAGTTAAATGCTCTTAGTTAATGTGTTGCGGGTAACACTAGGTCATGGGGTTTTACGATTTTACCCCTTGTCTAAAAACCACCATCAACAGTTGCATTTGGTTCACCTGAAAATTTTAATTAGAGTTTGGGTTACATGACCCGTGTTGACCGTCATGACCGTTACATAAATAGGTTAAATACGGAAATGTCCAACTAAAACTCAAGTTTCCTTCTATTTACTAACTTTGCCATTATTTTTTCGTGAAAAGGGTATGGTTAATATTGACCAGATAAGCCCAAATACCACCATCAAGTTCTGTTTCAGTTCTTCTCCAAATTCCTTCACCACCTCCATCAACACCTTGAAACTCCTCCATCAGTCCACCCGCATGTTCACTGCCATCTAGAAATCCAATATACAAGTTTTACCAAGGGAAACTAATCGTTCTCGTTCTTCCTCATCTGAATCTAAGAGATACTCCATTAAACAAAAAAATGCTAATATCATTGATCATTCTGTCCAGTGCGATTTGTGCAATTGTCTCATTCTTATTATTTGTGGATTTAGCGGCAGAAGAAATCCCAACCCGTACTCTATCCTAAAAAACCCAGAAGGGGTAGTGGAGGTATTCTCATTTTCCATCCTAACCTTAAAAAGAAGACATTTTTACCAATGATTCTGATTTCATACATTTTCTTTTTGTAAATTTTGTTGTGAAGATGGCATGAAAGTGTTATCATTAGATCTTGTTTTGGGTAAGTTCGGTTCAATCAAGATGAGTAACAAAGAGGGATATGTTACAATGATTGAGCTATTAGTTATTGAAAACAACAACTAACAAGTTTAATAAGAGTAATATTTGGGGTGAGAGTGGATTTGGATGTGTTTATACATCTCATTTTGATGATGAAAATATCATTGCTGTTGTTAAGAGATAGAATTGTGAAAGACGCATAAACTGAATTTGAATTATCACTTCATCTTCATTTATAGAATTAGTGGTTGTGTGTGATTACTTACTTAATTAAGTTTTTAATTTTATAATTGGAAGAAGATTTAGTGTTTTGGTGTGATTAGAAAAGTTGGATATTAATCCAACTCGAATTTGCAGGGAAGGAGTTGTATAAATGGGTAAAAAAAATCAACAGGCAACATATCCCACTCAACATCAAAGCGCATAGCACGTGTTTGTGAAAAGTCTTCAATGAAGTTTTATGTCACGAGCTAACTGTAACTTATGTCGTTACCTAAATAGAAAATAATTAAAATTAAGTATACTTTTCTAACGGTCATGACGGTTAACACGGGTCATGTGACCCAAACTCTAATTAAAATTTTCAGGTGACCATAACTCAACTCTGGTCACTTTTATGTGACCCAAAGTCAAAATTTCCCTTATTTTAGTATAAATTGGTGTGAAAATTAGGTTGTTGTCGTAATGAATCTGAAAGTTAGGTATTTGAAGTACATGTCGATATTCTAATTCAACTCTACTGAAAATTAGGTTGTTGTTGTAATGAATCGATCTGTATTGGATGAAACTGGTTTACATTTGGTTGTTGTATTGGATTGTTAGTTGTATTGAATGAAACTGTATTTTGATAGTTAACTGTATTGGATGAAATTGGTTGCATCTGGTTGTTGTAATGATATAACTGGTTATATGTATTACATGCAGAAACTGTTTTCTTCTAGCTTTAAGATAGGATGTAATTGGTTTTCATCTAGATTTAAGTTAGGATGTCACTAGTTTACATCTGTTGGTATTCCTAATTTTAATGATTAGGTTGTAATAAAGCTGTATTTGATGAAATTGGTTCCACATATACACTAAGATGTATACTCTGATGCATTAAAATTGGTTTCATCATGTGTTTCCGCCCGATGAAACTGGTTTCATCATGTATATCCCATTGGATGAAACATGTTTTTTTGTTCGTTACCACCAGATGAAACTGGTTTCATCTTGTGTTTTCATTGGATGAAACATTTGTACGTCCTGTGTTATTACTGGATGAAATTGGTTTCATCATGTTTTGCTATTGGATGAGCCTGGTTTCATCCATGTTTCATTTTCTGTTAACGTTTGTTGTTGTATATTTTTTTTATAAAATAAAAACTAAATGAAAGCTTGGTTTTATTGACATTCCAAATCAGCTGGTCTTTTTGTCTCATAATGACCATTATGGTAGGCTGAAACGAAAGACTTGTTTCGACACCTGCAATCAGTTCGGTTCGACGGATTTATGTGGAAAGAGAGGGAGTTGCAATGGTTTTTCAAGGGAAATTTTGATAAAGTATTCCCATATAATAACACCTTACTTTTGTTGAAAGAATTTGGAGAAGAAGATACGAAAATAATGGAGTCGGGGCTTAAACAGGAAGAAGGCTTCAAGTTCTCGATATTGAAAAGACAGAAAGCCACAGTGTTCTAGTGAGGAAGGAGGATGAGATTCCTTGCAAGGTACGTAATTTTATAACTGGTATTCCTCTTCAAGATTTTAAAGTATATTATTCTTACTGATAGTAATTTCTAATACGTAGTTGTTGTTTATTTTTTTATTTTTATATATACTTAACATAGCAGTGTTATCCATATTCAATTTGTAAATAAGTATATTGTGGATTATGATCACTTGTTCTTCTGTAAAACTTCAATGTGAAAATTACCTTTAACCGATAAACCGGGCCATCCAACTGCTTGACCACCTTTGACTTTGGTGCAGCTGATAATCCTGATCACCACATGCATATATTAGGGGAGTAACAGAATGATTAAAATGTACTACTAGTTTTAAGAGAAATTCAATTGATGGAGAGGCATAGCATATACGGGGATAGATCGTTGCAAGCAAGGGTGGTCAATCCCTTGCTGGCGGTTCATATATCACCAAAAAATAAAAACGACTACTTGACAACTGATGGTGATGGCCGGGTCTGAACAACATATCTTGGTGGGACTACGCCGGAGCGGCTGTTCAAGCCTGGACATCTCTAACCGTGATGGCAGCTGACTCGAAAAGTGGCCCGCTGGACTTAAGCCGGGGCCTCCTTTTCCGGCTATACATCAACGGTAGAGTGGAATATACTAGGCAGGGGCGTCATCGGGGAAGCGGTTGCTCTCCTTGGAAACAAGGACGATGTCGGAATGCTGGTTGAGTGAAGAGTGTCCCCCTTGCATTGGATCTTCGCCTGGGGCGCCCATACGGTCGGGCCACGTACGGTGACACTTCGGTCTGCGGCACTCACGGTCTTATCTGGGCGGCCTAACTCACCGTCCACGGACGGCTAATCACCGCCCGTTAAAACCCAAACCCAATGAGCATAAGGGAAAAACGGGTCAATTAGTCCGAAGAGGCTTAGCATAGACGGTGGATAAAAGTAATAAGTAATAGTTATTCAATTTAAGCAAAGTCTTACCTTTATTTGGTGACTAGGAAACGAAAACAGTAGATTAGTTAGGTATTAGGGAAAAGAGTTAATTAGTATTTGGGTAGTAAGTTTTGGTACCTTTAGTGTTTGGGTCCTAAGTTTGTCCGTTATAATGTCTGGGTCGTAGACCGTTAGTCAAAGTGAAGTCAACTGGATATTTGGTCACACTGTTAGTTAGATTTAACCACAGTATACAGTATATATTTACACCTTTTGCGACTACATCTAACTTATTCTTGTCTGCTTCAACCAAACAAGACCTACGATTTTTCTACAGTTCACCCATGACCATCGCCACTCATTCACCTTCTTCAACATACCACCACCATCTTCTTGCTCGGACAGAATCATAATCCGCTTCTTCTTATCCTCAATATCTCTACTAAAGAAAAACCAAATCCTCTTTTTTAGATTGAACAAAATAGAAAATTAACAATCCCCATTAAGCATCAATTTATTAATGGGTATTTGAAGGGTTTGCATGTAATGAAAAATCAGGATCTGAGATTTAGGGTTGTGCTCATCTTAGCAATTGATTTCACAAATCTCAACTAAATATGTGAATTAAAGATTACAGAGACAGAGACAATTGAAGTTGTTAGCTATTTTCATGCTTTCTACAGAGACAAAGATTAGGATTTGATTTGAGATTGGGTTTCTATTATAGAGGGAAAAAGAAGACGAAGAATGATCCAACAACAACAACAATTCACAAACTAAGCTCTGAAGGGTTTTCCATAGATTTGTATATGGAGGGGAAGAAATTGGAGATACCCAGATGGAGATTAGAGTTGGTTTTTTTCTTTTTCTACCGGTGGAGCTTTGATGTTTTGATCTGTTTAATTGATTGCAACTGATTCGAAAGGATCAAAATAGGGATTTTTATATTTTGTGAAGCAATTGATTACATTTGGTCCCTTGATCGGGTGATTTTGTGTGGATTGGAAAATCACCCCAATTGATTTTATTCGTGTAAATTATTCACTCACGGGAGCTGATAGAAGTTAAAGGACACTAACAGTTTGACTATTTGACTTCTTTGACTAACGGTTCTACGACCCAAATACTAAAATGGACAAACTTACGACCCAAACACTAAGGGGTACCAAAACTTACGACCCAAATACTAATTAACTCTCTCAGAAAAGGCAACTTTGCAAGCTCTCCAAAAAGCTTTCATCTCTTGCAAGCTTCCTAAGCTTTCACTTTCTGATACAAGTCGAGACACTACTCTCCTGCACTATTCTGGTCTCAACACCTTTCTTTGCTTCCCTCCCCAAATCAACCCTTCTCCTCCACTTTGTGATCAAGCAAGTCCGGAACGACCATTTCTTGGTTTAGGCCGGACTTGTACGATTGATCTCTCGAATCTATAAAGTGCTCACGTGCGGACATTTGTTTAGGGTTTAAACCAATTTCTCACTCACCTCTCGAATTTACCGAAATCGGCGAAACGATTTTTACCTATAAACAATTGGCGACCACAATGGAGGATTGATCTTTCTGGTTACAACATCAAATTCCAGTTTTCGTCCTCAAATTTCGCGCAAGCATGGTCGGCTATCGTGCCATCTCCACAAACATTCATCCCGCTCAAGGTCATGATAACTCGTCGCCTTCTGGAAGCAATATGACCAATGAAGAGGTCCCAAGACTGGTTGACCTGATGCAAGCTCAGCAGATCCATGCCAAAAACATGGATCTGATGAAGGATGTGATTAACAACATACTCGACTTCCTCATCAGCCTAACATCGGAGCTAAGTGGTTCATGTTCCCCGGGAGATCAAGAGCAGGGGACTGACGTCCCGAATGAGCATTCTCAAATCAATGGTTTCGTCACTGACTGGAAGCTAGCGGACCAGGAGGCGACCATGTTGGTAGAAAACTTATGTGAATTGCTACACCTCTCCAAGGACCAGCGAGTAAAAACATTCTCTCGCTATTAACCGAATAGCACCGAACGCATCACTATTTCCTGCACCCACGGGGACTCCAAGGATCCCCTAAGATCCATCAACAACATTGTTTTCACCGATGATGATATGATGGTAGAGGACGGTCACAACCGGGCCTTGCATGTTACAGCTCTCGTCAGGAACATGGAGTTTCGAAGAGCACTCATTGACACGGGTGCATCTTCCAATGTCATCACTCTCAAGACACTTAAAGCTGCCAGGGTGCGACCTAACGAGATCGTACGACAACCCACTACGATGACGGATTTCGAAGGCAACCAAACTAGCACGTACGGCTACATCAACTTGGAGCTGGCAGTAGGGCCGATTAAATCAAGCGTGAAGTTTGAGGTGTTTGAAAAAGAACCAGACTACCACATGATACTAGGAAGGCCGTGGCTGCACAATCTCAAGATCGTTCCTTCAACACATCACCAATGCCTGAAAACAGTACTGAACGGAGAAGTTGTCCGCATCCCTGCGTCACTGTCCCCTTATGCACCAGTCTACTGCGTAGAAGCACATGGGCCGAAGGAGGGTTCAAAAGGCGTGACGACCAAGATTCACAGTTTTCTGTTACCAAAATGGACATCGCTCAGAGATAGTGACAAACTAGATATACTCCACAGAGGAGACCGCCCTCCCACCGTCTTCTCAGAAGGAAGACCCGCCAGTCTCCCGCCACCGGGCGTAACCCGTGCCCGCACCAAGCGATAATGCACCCTTACCGCAGGACGAAGCAAAAAGGGAAAACTCACACATTACCACCGCTGTTAGCAATTAGCAGGAGAGACCATGACCCGGTCTCTCCGCCCAAAAGAATGTTTTCACAATAACCAGGAGGAAGTTCCAGACGCCCCTCAGAAGCTACAAGACGGGACCGACTTAACCACCGACGAACTCGAAACTGTCAATATAGGGAACGAGGAATTCCCGTGACCCGTTCTGATCGGGCCGACTCTGATCTGCGAACGCTCAAAGTTAGTCGACCTACTCAAAGAATACCAGGACGTTTTCGAATGGACTTACGAAGAAATGCCTGGCTTAGATGCAAAACTGGTCACCCACCATCTGCACGTGGTACCCGGATCCAAACCAGTCAAGCAGCCTCCAAGACAATTCAGACACGACGTAGAAGATCAAATCAAGGCGGAGGTCAGAAATTACTAGCCGCTGGTTTTGTCAAACCTATTCACCATCCCACCTGGTTGGCCAATACCGTTCCCGTTAAAAAGAAGAATGGTCAGATCAGGTGTTGTGTCGATTTCAGAGATCTGAACAAGTGCTGCCCTAAAGACGATTTCCCGCTCCCTAACATCGACATGCTGGTAGACGCTACCAGTGGACATGGTATGTTCTCTTTCATGGATGGATATAGCGGCTACAACTAGATAAATATGTATGAGAATGACGTGAGTAAGACTGCTTTTCCAAACCCCTCTCGGAAACTTCTATTACACCGTAATGCCTTTCGGTCTGAAGAACGCTGGCGCTACTTACCAACGCGCCATGACTACCATCTTCCACGATATGATGCACAAGCAAGTCGAAGATTATGTAGATGATGTGGTAGTTAAATCGAAGACTCGAGCGGATCATCCGGAAACGCTACGACAAGTGTTCGAAAGATGTCGCGAATACAAGTTGAAGATGAATCCTTTGAAATGCGCTTTTGGTGTCTCTTCGGGAAGTTCTTAGGATTCCAAGTAACGGTCGCAGGATAAAAGTTGACCCACCAAGACGCAAGCTATCCTCACGATGCGCCACCACGAACCGCAAAAGAGCTCCTGAGTTTCATGGGAAAGGTAAACTACATTCGTCGCTTCATACCGGGGCTGGCACAGCTCATTACTGCGTTTACCTCTCTGCTGAAAAAAGGAGCGAATTTCACATGGACTACGTCTCAGCAAAAAGCGTACTGAAGATCCAAAGAACGCCGTCCTCCCGACCGTCATGAAGCCTCCTATGCCAGGGAAGCCACTATGTCTTTACACAGCCTTTTAGCGATACCGCCATTGGAGCCCTCCTCGCTCAAGAAGACGAAAAGGAATTGAATATCCCATATATTACTTCAGTCGAATGTTGAGAGATGCTTGAACTCGTATACCCTAAAGCAAAAAGGCGTGTTTAGCGTTAATTTATTCCATCCGAATTTCAGCACTACCTCCTCTCCAACAAGGTGGTGTTAATATCCAAATCGCACCACGTAAAGTTCATTCTCTCGAAACCCGCCCGATAGGGAGGCCGGCTAAATGGCTCCTGCACTGTCGAGTTCGACATAACGTGCGTTTCCCCGAGGGCCATAAAAGGACAGTCATTGCACTGCTAGCAGCATTCCCAGGAGAAAACAACGCAGAGTTACGAGAAGACCTCCCGGAGACCTTCCAGATATCTTCTTAGTCGAAAAAGAAGCATGGATGCTTTCTTCTTGGCTCTCTTCCACCCCCAAAGACTAATACCGAGGAGCAGTGTGGTACTAGTATCTCCTGCTGGAGAAGTCTTCTCGCACTCTTTCAAGCTAAACTTTCCATGCACCAATAACTCAGCTGAATACGAATCCTTCCTCATTGGACTATCACTAGCTAAACGAGCCGGGGCCACGCATTTGGAGATAAGAGGAGATTCCCAATTACTCATCAACCAGGTAAACGAGATTTACGCATTGAAAGAACTGACGCTGGCACCATACATGGCTGAATCACAAAAACTATTAAATTGTTTCGCTGAAGCAACCATCACACATGTCGGCCGCAGCAGTAACAAGCATGCTGACTGCCTAGCGACACTATCATCAAAGTTACAGTTCGAAGGATCCGAGGAAACCCTGACATTAAAACGGTGAACCATGGCTTCAACATGGCTTTCACAACCTGGGAAAGCCAAAGACGATGACTGGAGAACTCCTATCATTCAAGAACTCAACAACTCACTTTTCCAAGGGAAGGTCGACCTCAAGACTTTGCGGAATTTCTTTATGCTTCAAGATGTTCTGTATCATCGAAATCCAGACAGCTCTCTGTCAAGGTGTCTCGGGAAAGAGGAAGCACACCAACAACTTGAACATGTTCATACCGAAATCTATGGAATAACATCAGTGGTAACCCTCTATCGTCGTTTAAAACGACTTGGATACTATTTTCCGGAGATGGAAGCCCAATCCCGATTACTCCAGAAGGCGTGTCCCGATTGCCAGGCGCCCCTATGTCAGACAGAAGTCCTCAACATCAGTCACACTGGGGACTGGCGGGAGCCGTACATCGGTTTCCTTCGTGACGACATTCTTCCTACTGACAAAGAGGATGCGTCCAAGCTAAAACAAAAGTCTAAAAGATTCGTGTTCCATGATGGGGTTTTATATCGCAAGAGTTTCGGAGGAAGTCTACTGCGGCGTTTGGGCGGTACAGAAATCCCAGTTATGTTGAGAGAAATGCACGAAGGCAAACACCAAGGGAAACATAAACTGCTCCTGCAGATACACGAGAGGTACTACTGGCCGACCATGGAAGACGACGCAGCTACTTGCTCGTAAAATGCCGAGAATGCCGATTCACGGAAACCTCATCCACGCGCCTCCAACATCCTTACACTCGATAAGTAGCCCGTGGCCCTTTTATAGCTGGGGACTCGACATCATTGGGAAGATCAACCCGCCATCCTCAAAACAGAATGAATACATAATAACCGCGACCGAGTACTTTACCAAGTGGGTTGAAGGCGTCCCGTTGAAAGGAACCACCGGAGCCACGATCGCGGCATTCGTCAAGGAACACATCATCTCGCCGTTTTGGCGTACCTAAACACGTTATCACCGACAACGGCACACCTTTTGCTAACAAGCAAGTGCAGAACTACTTGAGAGGTACGGAATTAAACAAGTCTTCTCTCTCGTCTATTATCCCTGTGGGAATGGGCAAGCCGAAAGTACCAACAAGACCGATTCGAATCCTCATCCGAACAAAGTACACGACAATCCCAGGACTCGGCACGAGCAATTGCCGATGGCTCTATGGGCGTACGAACATCTCCTAGAAGCTCCACCGGCATGTCTCCCTACTCCCTTGTCTACGGTACAGACGCGATCCTCCCAGCAGAAATCAAGATCCCGTCTTCCAGAATCGCCGCAGCGAGTGGACCTTAGTGGAATGAAGCCGAATCACTCAATGCCAGAATCGCGGAACTAGATGCTATGGACTCTAGAAGATCCCGGGAAGAGGAACATGCACAAGCATACAGAAACAAGATTTCCAGGGCGTACAACAGCCATGTAAAATCCAGGGTTTTCAAGGAAGGAGATCCGGTGCTAAAACCGCCAAACACATCCAAAGAAGATGCACCGCATCAAGTTTTCTCCCAACCGGGAAGGGCCGTACATAATCACTAAAGCGTACAACAAAGTGGTTACTACAAGATTATCAAAGAAGATGGGGAAAGCTAGAGGCAGTCATCAACGGAAAGTGGCTTAAGGCATACTACGCCTAATCACTTCCCTGCAACATGCTACATCAAAAATGTAAACGTCCAGACACCCTCTCTGCTTTTACTTTCTTTCTTGCCAATTATCGAATTTCAATACAATCCAACAGATTAATGGAATTTCTTTATTTCTTCAAAAAAAGAAAAGAGAGGAGCCTTCAAATCTTGTGATACAAATCAGAAAAGCCCATCTAGTAAATTATAATCCCTACAAAATATCATCTTCAACCGACCATGATATCTTTCAGTCCTACTCTTCAAGTCTCGAGTTAACTCTTCAATCCTCCGAGACTCCAGGGCCAAAGTTTTCTCCTCTTCCAAAGATGGATTTTGTGGCAGAATCACACCAAAGAACGATACCAGCTGGTCGACCTTCACAATATTGAGACGATGCCGCAACATGGTGATATTAAACTCCAAGGATTCACGGTGTGGACACCATGTTCTCCCACCTTTGAATAGCTGACTTTTGCAGCAAAGAAGACGAATGGGCATATTCTCCATCTCAAAGAATCATTGGGAAAAGACAAGTTCACTACGGAAACCAAGGCGGACGAACAACACTTCACTACGCTTCTGGTAGCGATATGGCCGTATGTCTTCCATATCCTCGTATAAAGCACCACGAATTCTTTCCGCACTAGGAAACCGCCAACATTCCGCAGTCAACGAGTTTGGATTTGAAGGGAGGGGAATGACTAGGTCATCCTCGTCGATAACAGTAACGCATGCTCCAACGGGATATCTCTGCACGGAAGGGAAATTTTCCATTCATCAAACAAGCGGTGAAGCGTACGTCAGTCCACCGAAGAAGAAGAAAACATACTGGTATGATTTTCTTAACCCTAATGACATTTGTTGGGATGCTCCTGCAAGAGTCAGACCTCGCGCCTTCACCTGGAGAATCTGGCTGGTTAGAAGATGATTCGTCTTTGTGCGACATGACGAAAAGAGAAACTCAACAAGAAGAACCCTTTATCAAACGAGGGAGATAATGCAATTACGTTGGGTATGAATACATAACCTTAAAGAAGGAAAGGAAGTAATGATGGACGTAACGCTTCCAGATTTTTGGCATGGATGATGCCCTGATTGAAGCCGCGCGTGAAGGAAGGAAAAATAAGGAAACTTTGCTATCTGTAGAAACACTTACTCCCTCCTTGTTTTCACCGGTCCCATCAAGCTCGTGCCAGTCTCCCTAAACTTCCCTACAACCACCCAAGTCACGCCGGCTAGCACGCTCAGCTTCCCCATCTTGTGCCGGTCCCGCCAGCTAGCACGATCAGCTTCCCACTTTGTGCCGGTCCCGCCAGCTAGCACGCTCATTTTCCCAACTCGCAACAACTTCTCAATGCCGCCCAGCTTCCTGTCTCTCACGACGCTGACTTCCCAATTGTGCCAGCCTCCCGATTTGCGCAAAACTGCCAGAGGCAAGGATTCTGAATCCTATTTATAAAAAAGGTCAGACAAGCCTCCTCAATTCTCTTTAAGATTTGCTGTTGATAATTTGTCACCATCTTATGCTTACCTCGCAACAAAGCTCCTGTTCCGAGCTAAGCAGGGGACTTAATGTTGATGGTGGTTTTTAAACAAAGGGTAAAATCGTAAAACCCAAAATAACCTAATTTCACCGTTGACACATTTATTAGGACATTTAATGCATGTAGTCAGTAATTAATAGGGGGTATTTTTTCGAATTAGGGTTACAACGAACAAAACCCTAATTCCCCTCCGTGCCAATGGCAAATCATGTCAGCCACACCTAGCCCAAGCTAGCCGCGCCATGCCAAACACACTCTGCCTTGGCCCTAGCTATGCTAGTCACACCAAACGCGCCAAAGCATGCCAACCATGCTAACCGCACCTCCGTGCCAATGGCAAATCATGCCAGCCACACCTAGCCTAAGCTAGCCGCACCTCTATGCCAATGGCAAATCATGCCAGCCACACCTAGCCTAAGCTAACCGCACCTCTATGCCAATTGCAAATCATTCCAGCCATACCAAACGCGCCGAAGCATGCCAACCATGCTAGCCGCACCTCTATGCCAATGGCAAATCATGCCAGCCACACCAAACGCGCCAAAGCATGCCAACCATGCTAGCCGCGCACCTCCGTGCCATTGGCAAATCATGCCATCCACACCTTGCCCAATCTAGCCACGCCATGCCAAACACACTCTGCCTTGGCCCTAGCTACGCTGGTCACGCCACGCCAAGCCAAACACCCTTACCTTGGCCCTAACCGCGCCATGCCAAAGTAGCGCCCGCACCTAGGCTTGCAAACCATGCAACCTAGACCAAATTGGCCACGCATGCCATTGGCAAATGCCAACACGCTCGCTGGTAGCTTATCCTACCAGGGCGCGACCCAAATTGGCCACGCATGCCATTGGCACATGCCAACACGCTCGTTGGTAGCTTTTCCTACCAGGGCGCGACCCAAATTGGCCACGCATGCCATTGGCACATGCCAACACGCTCGCTAATAGCTTTTCCTACCAGGGCGCGACCCAAATTGGCCACGCATGCCATTAGCACATGCCAACACGCTCGCTGGTAGTTTTTCCTACCAGGGCGCGACCCAAATTGGCCACGCATGCCATTGGCACATGCCAACACGCTCGCTGGTAGCTTTTCCTACCAGGGCGCGACCCAAATTGGCCACGCATGCCATTGGCACATGCCAACATGCTCGCTGGTAGCTTTTCCTACAAGGGCGCGACCCAAATTGGCTACGCATGCCATTGGCACATGCCAACACGCTCGCTGGTAGCTTTTCCTACCAGGGCGCGACCCAAATTGGCCGTGCATGCCATTGGCACATGCCAACACGCCGTCGGTAGCTTTTCCTACCAGGGCGCGACCCAAATTGGCCGTGCATGCCATTGGCACATGCCAACACGCTCGATGGTAGCTTTTCCTACCAGGGAGCGACCCAAATTGGCCGCGCATGCCATTGGCACATGCCAACACGCTCGATGGTAGCTTTTCCTACCAGGGCGTGACCCAAATTGGTCGCGTATGCCATTGGCACATGCCAACACGCTCGATGGTAGCTTTTCCTACCAGGGCGCGACCCAAATTGGCCACGCATGCCATTGGCACATGCCAACATGCTCGCCGGTAGCTTTTCCTACCAGGGCGCGTCCCAAATTGGCCACGCATGCCATTGGCACATGCCAACACGCTCGCTGGTAGCTTTTCCTACCAGGGCGCTACCCAAATTGGCCACGCATGCCATTGGCACATGCCAACACGCTCGCTGGTAGGTTTTCCTACCAGGTCGTGACCCAAGTTGGCCACGCATGCTATTGGCACATGACAACATGCATCGGTGGTAGCTTTTCTTACCAGGACATATCCCTAATGCCATGCACGCTATTGGAACTTGCCATACACGCCACTAGCAGCTATGGCATTGCCACTTACACTCAACGTACAAGCATTCCGCACATGCCACATACGCCACTGGCAGCTCTGGCATTGCCACTTGCACTCAAGGCGCAACCCACAACAAAGGCATTCCGCACATGCCGGTGGAACATGCCACACACGCCTCTAGTAGCGCCACTTGCACTCAAGGTGCGACCAACACTCGAGACATCAACACAAACCGGGGATACTTTCTAGGGTTTTGGTTTTGGCCCGTCACAAGATGCAAATAAGTACACTACGCTCACATTAAGAAAACGTGAATAGGAATAAAGCGAGTCAAATAAATGAGGAAATAATGGTGAAAACGTTTTTACCCATAAACACCTTGGCGATTACCACCTCCTCTCATTATTTCACCCTTTACTCTCTTCCTTCATGAGGCCAGGGTACGTTTCACCTCGACTTGTATAAATAGGTCTTACCTATTTCCACCGGGACAACAAGTCTCGGTCGGGAGAAAAATACAACACTCTCAGAAAAGGCAACTTTGCAAGATCTCCAAAAAGCTTTCATCTCTTGCAAGCTTCCTAAGCTTTCACTTTCTGATACAAGTCGAGACACTACTCTCCCAGAATTATTATGGTCTCAACACCTTTCTTTGCTTCCCTCCACAAATCAACCATTCTCCTCCACTTTGTGACCGAAGCAAGTATGGAACACCATTTCTTGGTTTAGGCCGGACTTGTACAGATTGATCTCTCGAATCTATAAAGTGCTCACGTGCAACACATTTGTTTAGGGTTTAAACCAGTTTCTCACTCACCTACCGAATTTACCGAAATCGGCGGAAACGATTTTTACCTATAAACAGGATCATATGGAGATGTTGGTAAGACATCTTGTTGAAGAGAAGATCATCTTGGTGGTGTTGGATTAGATTATTGGTGTTGAGCTAAAGGCGTCCATGGTAATCTATATCAGGGTGGCAGAGAAGATCATCTTGTTGTGGTAGATAATGTGGTAAACGTTATCTCGTATGGGTGAAGACGCTACTTTGGATCTTATAGGGTGCTTGTGAGAGTTCTTGTGTTCGGTCACGTTATGGTGAGTCGATGGGTTGATTAGTCAATCAGTTGTGTAATTCTCAGTGGTGATTCTATAATGAATAAAGAGGTCGTAGTCGTTTGGTGGATGTAAGCAAATATACACATTGTGTATATTGTTGAACCACGTTAAATCTGTAAGTACTTTATTTCTTGTTTCTTTGTTTATGGCTTGCATATATGTAGTTCTCTTTCTCTTCTTCTTATCCTAGATCATAGTAAGGTTCATGGAGCAATCCGATAGATCAAGTGATTCTTGTTAGCTAATATGTTTCCTCAAGATTAGCACGTAGATGGCTCTGAACCCCAATAATTGGTATCAAATCTTAGGTTGGATAGAAGATTTGAAGAGAGGAGTTTTGGATTTTTTGGATTTGCAAGAAAATTTTGAAGACGAAGGATTTGGTTTCATCAAGTATGTGAGGATTTGATGTTACATCTTCCGAAGATGCAGAGTTTGATGATATCAAGTATGTGTAGATTTGATTTCATCAATTTTAGGAACAAAGAAAAGCAAAGTAATGTGTACTTCTGAAGGAATGAGATTATATCAGGTGATTTGCATTCGATGTGGTCAAGATGTGTGGTCTTGATAATTTGGTGCTCTATACTGGAGATTTGGCATTGATACTTATTGGAGCAGAAACCCTATGCATGGATTCAAGTAAGTTTTATTTATTCTCTATACTTTGTACCATATTCTTGTGAACTATTTGAAAGACCTATGTAGATTGGTTTTTCAATTAATTGACGTTTGCTTGCAAGACACAAGAAGGAAAGAGTATCATAGTTGAGATACGAATATTGTTTCGTATGTTTGTGGAAGTAAAGATGGAATATAAGCATGCCAAAGTCTCATTATTGTTCCAAACCAAGGGAAACAATAATTTAGTTATCAATCGTCATCAATTAGATCATGTTGTTGATTTCTTTCACCTAAAGTTGAAAAATGTGAAGATGAATTCATACTCGTTCTGCCTTAATTGTTTGTTACAATAAGGATTTGGGAAATCTCTTAGTAGGTTTCGTTTTGGAAGTATTGATCGTTGGCCAGGATTTGATATGTTCCATAAGTGAAGAGTTTGATTTTCAGTCTGAGTATTTGAAGCACGTGGCTACAAATAGTTGCAAGACATTGATCGTTGGATGAGATGTGATATTGGTTGTGGTGGAGCTATGGTTTCTTATTATTGTATAAGAAGAAGTTTGTCAACACAGTTTCTAGGGTTTGTTTGTCTATGTTGAGTATGGCATTATGTCGGGTAGAACAATGTTTTCTAGAGTTTCTCATACTGTTTCTGATGGAGAAGCTAGATAGTTTGTGATCTTTTGATTCTTGTCGATGACGTTCAGTCGAAGAGTTATTTTTTGGTTGTACACCATTTGAAGTCGATCAGAGCTGGTTGAAGTGCAAGACCATTGGAAGAAATTGGTTGGTCTATTTGTGTTGCGGATATGTTCCTACTTTAGTGAAGACCCGTTGTGAGGAATAAAAAAGGTATCGCTTGGACACTTAAGAGTTTAAAGAATAAAGATGTATGGGGGTGTGGCTACGAGCTAGCGCATATTACTTAGGAGAAAACACGGTGCATGAATTTGAATGGGCTACAATTTCGGCGTGGTTTTCCATCAACCTTTTGTTATCCATTGGCTATTGATATCCTGATTATCAGTGTGAGAATTTCTATTGGAGAGAGCTACATTATAACAATGATAATATTTTGGGGTTTTCTCATCTGCTATGGTTATTGAAATTGGTTTCAATAGGGACAGAGCCTATAGAGATGAAGGTAAAGATTTCTTTTGAGAAATTTGGCTCAACAACGATATAGTTTTCGTCAAGTTATTTTCTCTAAATAGCTTGATAAAAATAAACATAGCAACGTCTTGAATTGCTTGGAGCTTGAGGAAGTTACTGAAGTTTTCAGATTATGGATGGGTGTGATTTGGTCTTTGTGTAAATGACGGATTATCAAATTTCGAACGTTGGTGTACGTTTGGAGCAAGATTCGGAAAGGGATATGCACAAGAAATAATGTGTGACATTATGTATTGTTATGACGGTAACAATGAATTCTTCGACATTAGTCACAGTGTTATTCAAGTCTTACTATGTTGTGGTTTGACTCTCGCGAAGTCGAAACTATATGCCTGCTAAGAAATTGATAAAAGACTATCTTGACAATTATGTTAAAGCTCGTAAAATGGACATTGTTGTCAAAGCCCGTTGAGGTTGCTGAAGTGGTGAAGATGATTGGTTTGTCAGCTATCGAAGTCTTCGTGAAGCTGGACACGTGTTTTGTATGTATGCAGTTATTCAATATTTGATGAGCTTTTGAAGGAGTAAAACTCAATTGGCGAAATATGGTCGTAGAATCATGATCCAATCGTAGATAGGCTCGTAAAGCAAGATTCATAGAGATGAGTTCGAGATTGGCACACAATAACAATAATCCATGGATTGGTTGTATTTGGTGCGCAGATAGAGTCATGCTAAATATGCTTTGGTACATACAAGATGGTTAGTTTCTTGGAATCTAACATGAAGGTTGGTTTATGACAAACTAACGCAAGGTTTATCGTTAACTCGGTTTGGAGGACATGCTCATGGAAAAGAGCAAGTATGTGATCAGTTGTTTAAATAAGCAATTGACTCAGCTGGAGTTTAGAGACGAAGATAAAGACTATGGTTCTGCTAAGGTAATGCTTAGGCAGACGCATGGAGGCTACTGTGGTAGTTTTATTTGTTGATCGATTAGTTATGGATGTTAACCCTAACGGATGTGGTGCACAACTTAGAGTTAGTGGCTTATAAGAGCGTAACATTAACTCAGGTGGAGCAAGGAAGGCCAAGACGAAGTTTTGTTCATGGTATGGAACAAGTTCGAAGGTGGCAAAGGCTCAAGGGCGTATAATGACTATAACTAAATTCGAAGGTGGCATATGGACAACGATCATGTATGATCTGATTGAGTTGGCATGCAATACACCTAGAATGATTCCAATCAATATGGAGTTATGAACATAAAGGAGTAAGGTGTTTCTAAAGATGTTGCATAACGGATGATCATATGATGTTGATTTGTTGAGATGGTCATATTTTTCACCGTTGTGGAGATTTGTACAATCACCAGTAGGTTGGATTGTTAAGTCTAAGTTGGTAACGTTCAAGTTTGGTTTTCTCTCTTCTGGTGGAGGTTCTATGGAACAATTTGGGTGAACTACATTTCGGTTTGATTCCTATTGAGGATATGCAGGCAACCAGTGATGGTGCAATCAATGTTCAGAAGATGGAGGGATAACAAGTTGATTATCTCATGCATAAATGAATGATCCGAGGTGGAGAATTGTAGGGAAACGGTGGTTTCCTAGTTTAGGTCAACTTCCATAAATATGGAATACCTAAATTAACCATGGTTTCCTAGTCGGAGATGGTTTCCTAAACCAAGGAGGCTAATACTTGGGAACCAAGTTTGTGACTCCTATATAAGGAGGTCTAGGCTAAGTGTTTTAGTCATGGAATCCTCAATGTAAATCTCGTAGATATGTGAGGGATTCATCCCACCTATTGAGGTGGTTATGTGAGATACCTAATGGTGGATGGAATACATCATTATGGTGCTTATAGGATACTTATCGATGTTGGAAGATATGTCGTTATGGAGTATTCATATGGAGATGTTGGTAAGACATCTTGTTGAGGAGAAGATCATCTTGGTGGTGCTGGATCAGTGTAGTCAAAATCGCTCTCCAAGGTCGATTACTCGCCGAGTAATTGCTACAGGCTATATGACCGAGGCGATTTCCGATTCCAAGCTATTCCCTATTTTTTGCGATTAAGGCGGCCGATTTAGACAGATTTTTGAGAAAAACGAGTTAACAATTTTTCTGAGTTGGCCTTGAATGCACTAAAATCATAAAGAAAATTTCCGTAACCCCTCGTATGGGAGTTATAAAATAGAAAAACCTCAAATTACATGGTAAACACGTTCAATATAACAATATTACACATTTAATTATACGATAGTATAAAATTTTAATTTTAATTACGTAAAAATCATGACTTATGAGAAGCAATATATAAATTATTAATAAATAGAGTCCGAGTATTAGACCGAGTTTTGGCGATTTCCAAGTCCGAACTTATTTCTCCTCACTCCAAGCTCCCCAACCGAGTAGGACCGAGGAACGATTTCAATTACTTTGTGCTGGATTAGATTATTGGTGTTGAGCTAAAGGCATCCATGGTAATCTATATCAGGGTGTGCAGGGAAGATCATCTTGTTGTGGTAGATAATGTGGTAAACGTTATCTCGTATGGGTGAAGACGCTACTTTGGATCTTATAGGGTGCTTGTGAGAGTTCTTGTGTTCGGTCACGTTATGGTGAGTCGATGGGTTGATTAGTCAATCAGTTGTGTAATTCTCATGGTGATTCTATAATGAATAAAGATGTCGTAGCCGTTTGGTGGATGTAGGCAAATACACACATTGTGTATATTGTTGAACCACGTTAAATCTGCGAGTACTTTATTTCTTGTTTCTTTGTTCATGGCTTGCATCTATGTAGTTCTCTTTATCTTCTTCTTATCCTAGATCATAGTAAGGTTCATGGAGCAATCCGAGAGATCAAGTGTTTCTTGTTAGCTAATATGTTTCCACAAGATTAGCACGTAGATGGCTCTGAACCCCAACATAAGATAGATATGCTTCAGAAAAAAAAAACAACTAAGATAAATAGTGAATATTTATAAAATTATGTTAATAATCATGTCGGAAAATATGAATCTATGGGAAATTGTTCAACTATTAGCTATTAGAGTCGGAAAAAGTATTCATTGAGTGTTATTGGTGACACACTTTCAACTATCAACTCCCGCAACTGTACTCTCCAATCTGATCCCCATTAGTTCTCCAATTAGTTCTCTCATGGGTAATGGTACCTACTTTGGATCATATGACACAATACCTCCCACGCCTCTCTGTTCAATTCTTAAAATTATGTAAATGTAATCAACTTTGCGTGACATTCATAATTCTATTGATTAAACAATAATCAAGTATCCTGCACTACCAAATTTAGACTCGAAAAAAAATGTTCAAAGTCCAAGAAACATTGAGAATGAGAGATGCAAAGCACCGAATCATTTAGTGTTTTATTGTTACGGTTGTCGATTGCAGCCTCAAACCATGCAATTTTTCTACAAATTTTAATCTTAATTTTCTGAAACTAAACATAAATTACGCAACTCGCATAATTCCCCACTAGGAGCAATGCTATACACCATAACCTATTCTGATGTGAGTCAAAAAAGAAGAGAAAGATATTACTCTACTCCAATCAAATCATCTAGGTTAGTATTCTGTGAGGCATTCTGTAATGATAAGTCTAGCTTTGGTAAAAAACTAAAACTCAATATAAAATCTCTACAGACTAATTTAATTCTTCGACATATTTTGCGTAATAAGCATATCTTTATAGACAATTTGATTGCTCAACTTACAGCAGGCTTGTTTAAAGACTGATGCACCGATATGACAACCATAAAAGAACATACAAAATGACCCACCATCAAAAAGATTTGCATGAATAAACGTGATACCCGAAATGATATTCAGAAGATTTAATGCTCTTGAAGACCAAATACAAAAGAAATTGCAAAACAATTACCCAAAATTATTTATAAGAGACGCATTGATCTACAATGGATACAAAACAAACATACTCTCATTTCATGGTAAACTTTGAGGTTCTAACAATCCAAGACTAGTAAATGCGGCAGGTACCATTACCCATGACACTTACCTGTTGATGGTGGTTTTTAGCTTAGGGTCAAAATCGTAAAACTATGCACCTGACATGACGTCACTATGACCATTAGCGCATTTATTAAATTAATCAGCATGCTTACGTAAAATTCTTTTAGGGTACCTTTTTTCACGGGTCAGGTTCCGCGGCAGAACCCTTAACACTAACTGACATCACCTATACCAAACCCTAAATTCTCATCCTACCGCGCCAAGGCATGCCAACCATGCCAGCCGTACCACTGTGCTAATGGCAAACCGTGCCAGCCACATCATCGCGCCAAGGCATGCCAACCATGCCAGTCGCACCACTGTGCCAATGGCAAACCGTGCCAGCCACATCTCCACGCCAAGGCATGCCAACCATGCCAGCCGCACTACTGTGCCAATATCTAACCATGCCAAGCCAAACCGCACCTTGCCTTGGCCCTAGCCATGCTAGCCGCACCATATGCCAAACGGCATGCCAAGCCAAACCGCACCTTGCCTTGGCCCTTAGCCATGCTAGCCGCACCATGTGCCAATGGCATGCAAAACCCTTGGCCCCACACGCCAAGCCAAACCGCACCTTGCCTTGGCCCTAGCCATGCTAGCCGCACCATATGCCAAACGGCATGCCAAGCCCTTGGCCCCACATGCCAAACCAAACCGCACCTTGCCTTGGCCCTTAGCCATGCAAGCCGCACCATGTACCAACGGCATGACAAACCCTTGGCCCCACACGCCAAGCCAACCGCACCTTGCCTTGGCCCCTTAGCCAACCTAGCCGCGCCACCATGCTGGCCTTCCCTATGCGACTACCAAAACGAAGGCGTGCGACAATCAACGATCGCCTTCAATCCCAGGAGCAAATCCTAGCCGTCCAAGATTACCAGACAACGCATGATAACCATTGGCCCGAAACCCTAATTTGGCTACGTCAAACCGCGCCAAGGCATGCCATGCCAATTGACACAAAAAGATCAAGGCAAACAATCATGTTTGCCACAAAAAGATTGGAAATGGTTTGGTCCAAATCCACATGACATTGGTTAGCAGGCTAAGAACTATGACCGTTTTTCACAAATGTCGAGGTGAATCCAATAGTTCTGAAGTAAAATAGATTTGTGAAAATGTATGGGTGTGGTAAAAAGGAGACGGTAAATTAAAGTGGCTCTCTTCTCTACCCACCCACACAAATACACGAAAGCCCATACCTTTGTCGACCATTTTCCAAACCCCCAATTGAAAACACTATTGTTCATCTTCTCGGAGAATAAAGAACCCTAACTTTTCTATCTCAATCAGAAAAACTAGAAGTCAATCAAAGCCGAGGAAGAAGAATCGGCGGCGATGTCAAGCATTCCGGAAGAGATCTACATCGATATTCTTTTAAGATTACCAATGAAAATCAACACTTGTATGCAAGTCTGTTTGCAAAAATTGGTATGCCCTAATTTCTAACCCTAATTTCGTTAAATCCCACCATAATGTTACAATCCAGAAAACCGACTTCGATCTCATGATATCTTACTTGATATTAGTAAAGCACGCAACGTATTCTTCTCCGTAAGCTATGATCCTTTATCGGTATCTTCTAATGAATTTCATTTGTACGGCGTGGAGGTTGATAGGCCATCGGAATCTTTAGATTGTGTTGTTCATCGGCTTATGGGTTCTTGTAATGGTTTGTTTTGCATTTGGAATCGAGAGAAAGAATTATTTGGTCTTTGGAATCCAGTTGTAAAGAATATAAGGAATTACCCAAATCACCAAATAAACTCCGTGGATCGGATAGTTTTTCATCTGCTTTTGGTTATGATTGCAATTCTGGTGATTACAAAGTCATATGCTTGTATGATGACAATGACAATTAGAGCTGGCAAACAAGCCAAAACCCGCGGGCTAGACCGGCTCAACCCGTGACAAACCCGAACCCGGATCGGCTGGTTTCTAAACAAGCCGGGTTAGGGTTGGGAAAATCCTGGCTTGTAGAGAAACGGGCGAACCCGGACCGTCCCGCAAAAACCGCGGGTACAACCCGTTACCCGCATTTTCCCACACACTGCCGCGTGTCCCTCAGTTTCTATACGTGTTTGATATCTCTCCTCGGTATAAAAAGAAAAAAAAACCCTAGCAGTTCTACTTTTCTTCTCTTTCTTTTCTCTTCTTTTTCTCGCAGCCCCAAGACCGCACTCGATTGATTGAACCGAACTGAACTTCTCGATTTTCATCTTCTTCTTGTTCGATAATTACAATTAACAGCAACAACAATGGTTAGCGACTATCGGCAAGCAGTAAGTAAATTCGTGGATTTTGATATTTGTTTGTCACTTTGTTGTTTATTTGTTCATTTTAATCGTGTATGATGTATCATTCATGTATGGTTTTTGGGTTTTACGGCTGTTTGATGTTCAAATATTTGTTATCTAGTAGTGTTTTCAGAAGTGGGTTTTACTTAGTTTGTAGATCTTATGTATTTGTAGATGTGTAATTGTGTGTATCTATTCTGTTGATTTGTAATTGTGTGTATCTGTAGATGTGTACTTGTGTGTATCTGTTGATGTGTAATTGTGTGTATCTGTTGATGAGTTTATTTGTAGATGTGTAATTGTGTGTATCTTCGTTGATGAGTTTAATTGTGTGTATCTCATTGATGAGTTTAATTGATCTTTTTAGTGATGGAGTTAAGAAGAAATTGAGATATTGGCATAGAATGAAGAAGATATTTGTGTTGATATTTTGTATTGGGCCTATTGGCATAGAATGAAGAAATTTAATTGATTCAAGTCATTTGTTTACGATCTTTGCATTGCTGCTCTTGATTGTATTTATAAATTTTATATAGTAGATTTTTTATTCACTTTTTTTTATGAATTATAGGTCCTGTAAGTGAGCGCAAGTCGAATTATTCTCTCTTACCGACTTATTGCAACCAAAGGAGGGCTGCAAAGTCTAAACCAACAAAGAAGGGGGTAAGTGAATCTTTTCCTTAACCTGAGACTGAGAATGTTTTCTCATCTCTCTATTACTCTATATGCTTTAAGTGTATGAGAAGTACCTTTATAGTTTCTATTCACTTTTTGTTATGAATTATATGTACTGTAAGTGAGCCCAAGTCGAATTATTCTCTGCTTACCAGCTTATTGCAACGAACCGGTGGAGGGCTGCTAAAGTCTAAAGTCTAAACCAACAAAGAAGGGGGGTAAGTGAATCTTTTCCTTAACCTGAGAATGTTTTCTCATCTCTCTATATGCTTTAAGTGTATGATAAGTACCCTTAAAGTTTGATAGGTAGCCATCTAGACCCCGGAGCCAATGTATTTTATGGGCTTTGATTTTTATGCTAAATTGAGAATCTGGAGTCATAACATTGAGATATTTGTGTTGTTGTAATTTTTGGATTCCAAACATTTCAATCTTTGATGAAGCTAAGAATTGAGTTTATATACTTTATATCGAATGGAACTATGTATGGTTGTGATTCAGGTTCATTTTGATCTATTGGGGTTCTTTTAAGTTTTTCGATTCATTTATATTTGTATGTATCTGAAAGAGGATTAGGTAGTTTTATAGAATTGCTTACAGATGGACAATGCTTGTTCTTAATATAAGAGGGTTTTTGAAAGTAAATGCTTGTTCTTAATCTTATGCTCACCATTAGGCATACTGCATGTAACTTATTGTAGTTTGCTTCTTTAATTTCTTGCAAGTAAGTAAAGTAAATAAGTAATGTACTGATTTTGGAGTCTTTGAGTCTTTGACCTATTCTTTGTTGCTCCATCTCTAGGATGTCAGGTGGCGTACAAGAACAAGACCATTATAACGATGTTATGAGTAGTGACGGTGAGGAATGTGAGGATAATGATGTTGAGATGCTAGATTCTCATGAATGACTCGCAATCATTGGTTGTGCACTGCACTGTTTCACGTGGAAAGAAAAATAAACTTAGATCCGAAGTTTGGGAATTTTTTAAACTCGTTAAATATAAAAATGGAACAAAGAAGGAGTGTGCAAGGCTTGTAATTTTGGATACAAATATGAAAGCCAAAAAGGTGGAACCTCAGCCATGAAAAGGCATAAGTGCCTAACCGTCGATCTATGGACGTAGGGCGAGATGATATTATCTCGCAAAGAATGGCCGATTGTCTACCCGCGTACACAAAGTTGATCGATGAAATTACGGGATCTGTTTTCAGCATTACTCATTGCAAGAAATGTTCCATTTGCTTTGGTGGAGTGGAAAGAATTTAGGGATATATGTACTTATTTAAACGAGGATGCTAAACCAATATCAAGGAATACAGGGAAAGCCGATGTAGTAAAGAAACATAAAGCACAAAAAGAAGTTATTCATAATGATTGAAACTTGCTCCAGGTATGATTCAAAATTTCAAATCCTAATGACCCATATGTTTTGTTTATACTTTTACGTATGAGTAATTGATTAATATGATGTGCTAATGTGTATGACTTACCCTTACAGGTAGGATATGTCTAACATCAGACATGTGGACTTCTGTAACAACTACTGGATATATAAGCTTAACTGCATACTATCTTGATCAAGATTGGGTATTGCAAAAGAAGCTTCCGAATCTTGTCCCCTTCCACCACCTCATACGGGTAAAGCACTTACTTTTATTTCTTTATCTTCAATATAAATTCATGTTAACTTTTCTCCTTTTACCTCAAACGGGTGAACTCCTTTACGCTAAGTTATTTGCAATGATAGAAGATTGGGAATTGAAGACAAGGTATCCAACATCACCTTGGATAATGCTGCAAATAACGGAGCTTGTGCTGGAATTATGAAGAGTAGACTTGTTGCAAAGAAGATCTTGTTGAATGATGGAAAATTCTTTCATGTGCGTTGTTGTGCTCATATCTTAGCTCTTATTGTAAAAGAAGGACTTAAGAAGATTGATCCAGTAGTGCTTAAGATAAGAGCGTCGGTGAAGTCCCTTAAAAAGTCCCAAGTAAGAAAACAAAAGTTCTTGGACATTGTTAATACTTTAGGAATGTCGGAATAAAAAGGGGGTATTCGTCAAGACGTAAAGACAAGGTGGGATTCCACTTCTATTATGTTATAACTTATATAAAGTTAGAGGATTGTATTAATGTTTATTATATACTCACTTGAATGTTTGTTTTATACGGTGGAATTCAACTTATCTTATGTTAGATAGTTGTATCTGTATAAGCCGTTTTACACGTCATTTGAAGTTGGTGGATTCGGACTATCAAGACTGCCCAACCGATGAAGAATGGGAACAAATTGAAGTAGTCACAAAGTTTCTCAAGGTGTTTTATGAACTCACAAAGTTATTTTCTGGTAGTAAGTATCCTACTTCCAATGTGTATTTTGAAAGAATTTGTCAAGTTAAGGTGTTACTAAAGAAAGAAAGCGAAATGATATTGAATTCATTAGGAACATGGTAAAAGAGATGCGGGCAAAATATGATAGTTATTGGAAGGAGTTGAGTCCTATATTGGCTATGGCGATTGTGTTAGATCCTAGATTGAAAATGAATTTTGTGAAATTTACTTACTCCAAGTTGTATCCTGAGGTGAGAGACTTAGAACGTGAAGTTAATAAAGTGCGTAGTAATATAACAGCACTTTTTAATGAGTATTACACCTTGTCAAGTTCAAGAGCTTCCAACAGTTCTGCAACTCAAAATTTGGGTATTCAAAATGGTGGAATTCTGCTTCCCAAGAAGGAAGTGAGTTTTTTCGGAGTAATTTTAAAGCTTACTTAACTCTAATTCATGTTAGTGATGCCTAGTTATATTGCGAAGATTTTAGTCTTTTGAATTATTGCTTTTTATCTTAAAATCCTTGTAGTAGAATATTGTTTGTCTTTTTAAGGTACATCAATCGTGTGGATGTAGTATGTGGTGGTGTTAGCTTGTTTCTAAGATTTTTAAGACTCATATATTCATAGTTCACTCACTTCTAGCTTGTTTGTTTCATGCAGGAATATGTTGCAACACAAGAACGTGGTGGTGATGTACTATCTGACTTGTCAGAGTTAGATGAATATCTTAGCGAGTCGTATAGAGGTTGTGTAAATTTACCACTAGACATCCTAAACTATTGGAAGAACCATGAACAACGATTTCCGAGACTTTCAAGAATGGCGGGGATATTTTGTCAATTCCTATTTCAACCGTCGCCGGAATCTGCATTTAGCATTGGAGGAAGGGTAATTGATCGATTTCGCAGTTCCTTATTACCTGAAAATGCTGAGGCTTTGATAACAACTCGTGATTGGGAATATGGAATTGGTAAGTAAATCAGTAATATTTCTTTTAGTTGAATGTCTAAGACTCTAAATGTTATATATAACATTGGTTGTTTTTATCCATGTAGGAAAAGAAGATATGGATGAGGACAATGGGATTATTGAAGAAGATATATTAGGATTTGAACTTGAGGCAGTGGAGGATGGGGCAGTGGAGGATGTGGAGGAAGTAAGTTCTTATGCGTCTAATTAGTATGCGTACTTCTTCAATATAAAGCGGGGTAATTATGCAAATTCCATGTTTTTGACTTGAATCTTTTCTTTTGTTTGGTTTATTTTTTCTTGAAATTACAGATTCATATTGAATAGTTGGAGCAACTCAAAGATAGACATGGAATATGAGAATATTTTTGAATGACGGTTTTTATCACTTATCAATGTCTCCAAATTTTGCATAGAAAAGAGATTGGAGATGTTTTTTTGACGATTTTCACTTTTTTGATTAACCACACTATATATTTTGTGCAGGAAGTGGTTATTAATATCTTTATTGCCGCACTTGGTGATACAAATTACAAACAATGGTATTACTATAGTCTCGGAGGTTTTTTTTCTTTGTTGAAAATATCATCATGAAGTCATGAACTGATGAAGTACTGTAACTAAACTATGACTAGTATCTGTGTACTGTGTGTGTTCCTTTAAATGCAAAATTAGTTTAGTTTTGCAATTTTGACTTTTGAGTTTTTGAATCGAAATATCAAATGAATTAGATGAATGTTAGGTTAAGTTGAAGGGAAGGAGCTTTAGATGGCCTGAATGTGGCCGGAAATAGCCCAGAAATCGATTTCTGACGAGTTGACTCAACAGAAACCAGCTAACCCGTGAGCCCCCGTGAACCCGCAAGCTTTACACGGGACGGGCGCGGGTTGGAGAAATGACCACCCGTGAAGAATTTCAACCCGCAAGCTTAGGCTTGTATTAACCCGCAACCCGCGGGTTGGTCACAAGCCAGCCCCGGCCCGCCCGTTTGCCAGCTCTAATGACAATGATTATGGTTATTTAGCTGATGTCTATTCAATGGGACCAAATTCATGGAAAAACAGCACTCAAGTCAAGCCTTATGTGATGTTGAGGCGGGAAGAGTCTGGAGTGCTTGTTGATAGAGTTTTTCATTGGCTGGGTCAAAGAAATGACAATTTCTCTGATGTTATAATCTCTTTTGATATCAGCAGCGAGACATTTAAAGAATTGCAACCACCAAATGAACCTCTAGAGAATAATTATTCGTTTGAGAACCTGGGGGTCTTGAAAGAGTGCCTTTGTATGCTTGCTTATGGGGTCGATGTTGAAGTATGGGTGATGCAGGATTATGGAGTTCAAGAATCTTGGACCAGACATTATATTATAATCCATGAGAGAATTGTGAAAGATCGTAATTTGAAGCCGATGTGGTCTTTCAGCAGTGAGGAGATTCTATTTGAAAGCAGTGATTGTTATCATACTCATACTGATCTGGTTTTGTATGACCCAAAGGATGGAGGTGCTAGAAAACCGAATTTGCATGTTGAGAACCCAAGAGTTACATTTCCGAAGGCGATGGCTACAATTTTCTTGAAAGCTTAGTTCCACTTGACTGCAAACATGAATCAGGTAAGAAGTCACAAGCGCACTAGTTTACATTTCGTATTTTGTATGTCTTGTTCTATTTTTATACTAGAACTTTATCTTTATGTGTACCATAAGAGTGGAGTGCAGGTCTTCTATTGTGTCTAGTATCGACTCTTGTGCATCTAAGTAATTTCTATATAAAGCTTCAATGAACTACTTAACTATTCAGTTATTGATTTGTATATTTTCCATCATTTTTATCTAATTTTGTTTTCTTTTTATCTATAGTTTCGCAAATTGGTTCAACCGTCGGGTACAGGACTAATCCAATCATCTCATCATCATCTCGCAGAAGAAGAAGTTTAGTTATAAACCAATATATGCTGAAACAAAGAGGATTGATTCAATTGTTTCTCATGCTGCTTCTTCAAACTGTAATCAATCCTGGTACAATTCCATTAATATGTGATTTCTTATTTGATTTATTGAACAATATCCTTTTCCTGGTAATTTTAAGCTATTGTTTCAATATCTTGTGTTTCTTCTTTCTTTTTTACAGAGGAAGTAGCATACTAGCATCGCTGCATCAGAGAAAGAAGAAGCATAATTTGCGAAATTAGCCAACCACCTTGAAATTGCATCTCCACTGGAAATGAAGGATAAAGCTCTCCAGAAATTTGAAAATGACAATGCTATTGCTTTCAGGTAATTTGGTTTATCTATTAATTGAATTCCTCATCATCGACATTTAACTTTGTTTTGATTTAGATTGAATCGACCCTTGACCGTCTCTGAGTAGGTTAAAATGTAACACAAAATTGCCACTGGTTTAGTGGTAAATTAGGATATGAGTACTTGATTGTTTGTCCTGTTTTCTTCATCCATCCATGGGTTTATCCCCTTGCTAGAGGATATTTTAACCAAGAAGTTACTAGGTTAGACCAATTACTTCTTCCGCCTTCCTTTTATGTGATTCAACAATAAAAGCTACAGATCAAAGTTCATTAGTTGAGTGAATCTACGAAACAGGCTGTTGTTGGCTTGAATCAGAATAAGTAGACTCATAGGTGTGTATTAGTCATTTGTTCTTTCATTAATAGTTTCTAACTGCAGATCTTATTTTGTTTTCGCAATGTAGCAGAAGATGTTGTCTTGATTGAGTAGGCAAGATTAACTGGTCGACCATTTAGTTGTTCAGCTTAGACACAGGAAGGCTAAACCCAGAGACTTGATTCTTTGATGAAGTGGAGAAGTAATATCATATTCAAATTGAGTACATGTTCACAGATGCATTAGAACTGAAGGGCTTTTCTCCTTCTGTGAAGATGGCCATCAAGAATGTTGCCGAGTGAAAAAGGTTAGGCCTTTAAGAAGGGAACTCGAAGCTTGGATCACAGGACGATGAAAAGATCAATCTCCAGGGACCACGTCTGAAATTCCAATAGTCCAGGTTGACCCAGCATTTGGAAGGGCTGGATGGATATATGGAATTTTTTTGTGCCATGAATGTGTCATTTAACTTGTTGCATTCACAGGGTTATGTATCAACTCAGTGTGAGCCATGCACAAGGGCACTATTGCCAGGGCAACATGAAAGGGAAGGAAGGTGATGGCGGGAAGATGCTAAGGCAAAGGAGTGTGGACTACACCAGGGAAACGCAAAGCAAGAGGAGGGTGTTTCTGCACAATCATCAAATGATAGTGTTACATAAGAGAATGGCTTGTATGAAACTGAAAGCATAGTAACTTAGAGTAGAACTGGGATAGAGAATTTGCCCAAGTTGGAGAACTGAAAGAACCATGGATTGTTGTACTTTGTGTACCATGGTGCCAATTCTGCCAGGATAATCATATGTGCAGTTAGGAGACAGTGGAGTGAAGGTCGGAAAGTTCAGAGCGGATGGTGATCAGAAGGATATGTGCTGATCAAAAAGAGCTTCAATTGGGGAGCATCCCTACAATACTGTGCTTCCCTAAACAATCTTCACAACCTACTCAAGTACCCTTCTGAAAAACGCGATGTTTGTTCCTTGATGGGTTTTGTGAATGCTCTCAGATGATGCTGATATGTAAGAGATGAAACTGCTGTAGTTGAGTAGTAGAGAATGAAGTACCAACAAGTGGAAACCAATCTGGACATGAGCAAAAGCCTGAGAAGAAAACTTGAAGAGGTAAAATATCTTATGACTTCACTACCTTTGTCGTGTTGATGTAGTTCTGCAATTTCAGTGGAAGAGGATGAAAAGTGAGAATCTTAAAAAGCACAAAAATGATAAAAAGTGCTTCGTTTTTAGTAATGCTCAACTTTAAGAACGTCATAGTTGTTTGTATCTGTCACCTTCATATTCTTAATACAGCTCAGTTAACTTCTATTGTTTAACACTTAACAGATAGTCTTTTTTTAATGGTTGCTGACTTTCATTTTCTGTGTTTTTACTTGGGTACTAAAAGTGATAATCCGGGCAAAGCAGAGACTTGGTTTAATAAGCTCAACTTTTTTATTTGATCACTGTTTTGGCAGTGTAACCTTTAGTAGGGTATCAACATCTTTAATCTCAACTTTAGTAATCATTTGAAAGTCTTCTTAGGAACTCATCAACAGAGGAACATGGTAGTTTTTGGAACGACTGCTAAACCAAACATATGAAAGAATTGCTTTGCATGCCAACTTACTTGCATTAGGGCTACTTACTCTCCATACTTGGGTCTCTTTAACTGTTGTGAAAGTTCCATTCAGTGTGATTCTCCCCTCTCAGTTTCTTATTGTTGGTCATATCTACGTGTTTGGACAATACGGTTGCTCGCCATGCCAGTCCTTTGATGCAACGCTATTCTGCAGTCTCGGACAATATTTGATCCGAGCTGTAGCACCGAAGCGGTTTTAGTTTTATTTGGGCCGAGTTATACATTTATTTCTGTGCCCAAGTTTGGTTTCTTTTTCCAAAAATGGTCAGTTGTTGCACTCTGAATCTATGTGCCATGTTTGCGTGCATTGCTGTCTTTCATGTGTATCTGTGTGTGCATGTGTGTGTGTATGTACTCTGCTGCGAGATATATGCTTTCCTGTTTTAGGTGGTATAGTCTTGAACTCCTAATGGCTTTTTTTGTATTCATTCCTTCTAGTGGTTGTTGCATGCATGTCTTTGTTTTACTGCTTGAACTTTATCTCAATTTTATTACATTAAGATGCTTTCAACTTTGCCGTAGAATGGATGAGCTTTTCCGCTGCTTTGGGTGGACGATGAAGTTTTGTGGAGAAATGGTGAAGGAAGTGGTTTAAACTTCCCAAGAGTTCAGAGTTCATATCTCTTGTAACCTTACTTACATAAGTCCCACCAGGCAATTGAGACTTCGATGAATATAGTAATTGATGTTCTTGTTGTAGATGAAGTCATCAACTTGGGGAAATTATTGTCGATGGTGGCTGTGGGTGTCAACAGTAGAGGGTGCTACTCAAGAGGGTGCTGTCTATCTTCCAGTCTGAGAGGCCCTCTAGGCTGACGGACATACCAGCCCTCAGATTCTTTCTCTCCAAATCCCATTTTCTCTACCTACATATAACCAGTAGAGGATTATTGGGCTGCCTAGTGAATGAATAAGAGGAAACTAATGGGAACATAAGGAAAAAGCCTGGGAAGAAAATTTGAAGAGGTAAATATCTTATGCACTTCATTATTTTTGTCGTGTTGATATAGGTCTGCAATTTTCAGCGAAAAGATGAAAGTGAGAAACTTAGAAAGCTCAGCTTCAAGAACTTTATTGTTGTTTCATATTCTTAATATGATTCAGTTTACTTCTGTAGATAAACGGATAGGTATTTCTAAAAAGTGATAATGAGGGCCAAGCACCGATTGAGCTTAATTATCTGGATAACAACACTTAGAACAATTATTCAGACTGAGATATGAATCATGCATGCTTTGCTCATATCTGAATTTCTCTAAAATTATTCTTTTCTACTATTTGGTATATAGATGACCAAAAACCGCGAACTTTGGAATTAAATTCATTGCAGTTACTTCGGTTCCTGCATGCACAGTTGCTGGCTTTATCTAGTGGTAGTTATCCATGTTGCAATGATGATGGTGCAGAATGTTCAGAAATGAGAGCATGCAAAGTTAGTATTCAGGAGAAGTTTTGCTGTTTATTGACGAAAGCTACAACTCTCCAGTCTCCACAGTTCATAGATATGTCAAAAATACAGAACGTCTAGGTAAACTCAAGAAACTGACATAAAGGAGCGAAAATTTTCGGTTACATAGGATTGTTTCCTTTATTGGTTGCACATTCATTTATGTACAGGTCTAATAATAGTGAGGATGTTTGGAGCACAGTTGCAGCATATAATGAATTTCTAAGAGCTTCAATTGAGTGGCTATCACGGAGAGCCATTGATGTAAGTACTGCTGACCTCAATGTTAAGAAGTAGTTTTTAATATAATATCCGTCATATACAGTTAGATGGAGTTACAGGATATCCATCAGTCAAATTGCAACAGTTTCATCTTTGGCAGAAACCTCCTGAACTGCTTGCTTCTGGAATTGCCACAATGGCTGTATCTTGTGGAATGTTCTTGTTTATTTTATTATGTGTGTGCAAAGAAGTGTATCTTAAAGAGAATCAAGGCCTTCTTGACTGCAGTTACAAGCGGCATTTTTTGGATGAGCTTTACACTTTGGTTGTGGTCGGGATCTTTGTTTTCTGGGAATGGCTTGCTATTCTGGCCTTGGGAACAGCAACACTCTTGCCACTATTGATGTCGCAGCCTTGCAGGAGCTTTTATAGTAAGTTTTTTCTCCGCGCCTTGGTGTATCCTACTTCCTATACGTGCTATGATTTTCTAATCTAGAAAACAAAAAGATAGACAATGACAGAAAGTAAATGGAAAATACAAGAAGTTATACAAAGTTTTCACTGACTGTGCTGTCATTGTTGCTAGGGAATCTCGAGTCATTCGACATTACTTTCTAGAGTTCTGATGTTCATTATTACAATTTATTACCATGGCATCTCCAGTGTTAGTCCTTCCCAGCCTGGTGTTTTACATATCTACCAAGGACGCTAGTTGTCTGCTACTCTCCAAGAACAGAGAATTGGTATATCTTCTTCAAATGATGATTGGCTTCCCTTGACTTGTTCCATTGGCCCTAAATTCAGTGGAGAACAGCTGTTCGAAGATAATAGATAAATGCTGTGTTTGCTGTAGTCGGAGTCATCAAGTTCGATGAATAATTGGCGGTGGTGGCTGTGGGTATTCTAGCCTCTCTTTGGTCTTCTTTTTTTTGTTGTATATTGCGTTAAATAACGATTTTAATGATGTACCTTAAAAATTTCTGTTGATCTCCTTTTGGGTAGTATGATGAATCAAAATCTCAAGAGAGGATTGAGCGCAAAATTACAAATGCACCTGAAGGTCAAGGAACTTTTCTTTGGTTCTTTGAGTGGGAGGAAATCCAAGAAGTGAGGCCAAAGACTCCTATTGAAACCAAGCTTCCTTGTTCAAATGCGCGCTTAACAACCGATGAACCTCTTGTTATGGTTAGTCATTTGTACAACTTTTTTTCTAGTTCAAACTGCGTCACGGTTTTTGATTACCTTTGGTGTCAAAGCATGGAAATTAATTTTTAGATCTATAAGCATTACTTTATCCGTTTATCAGTGTTGGTAGAAAGTTGGGTACATTTTCATCATTACTTAATACTTGTTCATATGTCTTTACCACTACAGTATTGGTCCATTCAATATGGCAAGCCTCTATTGATAAATGCTAGGGCTATCCCCCATCACCACCAATTTTATTGTTAAAATGCCCAGTGATCAGGCTAAATAATTTTCTCACACATTCACCCTCCAATCTTGCGGTGTAGGTCAGCTCAGTAGAAATTGCTTGTAATTAGAATACATCCAACAATTTTGGTTCTCCTTGTGGACATGAAAATTGTAGTTTTCTGCTTGAAGATCCAGAGAAGACAGGATAACCGTGCTGCAACATCTGGCTCTCTCCTCTCCTGTTTTCACTATTTTGATTTTTTACATTTTAACTTGATCTGTATGGAAATATACTAGCAGTGTTGTGTTCGATAGAGTAAAACCTAACATTTAGATTGGCTACCCAAGTGTAACACAACAACATAGGTTTAGGAATTCTATCTAGCAAATGCATTAGTCAAAGTGACGAGCTTTAGATACGTGTAGAGAGTAAGGGCCAATGACTGATAATGGAGGGGGTCTTACGACACTCTTGAATCGAAGGTAAAAGAGCTAAAGGCCGGCGAGATGTTTGCTAGAAAATGAGAGTAGGTAGAATTACCAAAGCTTAGAGACAGCCATGCCCTGGTTAGACAGAAGAAAAAACTTGGGTTACATATGAAGCTTCGACCCTTCTCCTTTCAGGTTAACGGTGCCTGAATCCAATAACTCAATAAACACATTATATCTCATCTAAGTTCAATGACGGGAAAACACTGAGATTAATCAATCCTCATCTGATCTCGATTGAGTTGATGCGTCCTACAAGTTTGAGACAGGTTGCTAGTACATGAATTGTGCTCATTTGGTTCTCTTAAAGTTACATATTCTATACTGCTTTTGTGTGTATTGCAGATCCAAGAACAGAATCATGTTTATATTTGGCTCAATGAGTTCAACTCTTTAAGATTAGTAGGTCAAGAGAGAAAGTGAGGCAAATCAATTGAAATGTAAAAGAATGTGTTGTTTTCTTTCGTTGAATGAAGTAAATTATACCCTTATCATATTCACTGTCCATATGTTATACTCCCTCCGTCCCACTATTAGTTGACCTAGTAGCACAATTTAGAAATGATTTATCTTTCAAACTATCCCATGGATATTCGTAAATTTTATATTATTGGAAAACATTTTAAAACACCTACGTAACGAATATAAACATGAGTATCAAATTATATAAAATCAATTATTAATTGGACAAAATTATAAAACAACTAGGTCATCTAATAGTGGGACGGAGGGAGTATATAATAAAAAAGAAAAGTTAATTTTGTTGCAGGTTGATGGGAGTTTAGAGAAGAGGAATATGTGGTGAGCCTAATTTCACCTAACTACCGAATGTGAGGAAACCAGTGGGAACATGAGCAAAAGCCCGAGAAGAAAACTTATCTTATGCAGTTCATCACCTTTGTCGTGTTGGTGTGTCTGGCGATTTTCAAGTGAAAGGATGTGAGAAACTTAGAAAGCGCAAAATGATAAAAGTCATTCAGTATTTGTTGCGGTCAACTTTAATAATGTTAAAGACTTATTAGGATTCAGCTAACACTAACTCTGGTCTATATGGAAATAAAGGTACAAGGTGATGTTTGATGGAATAAAACCTACCCTTTCAGAGCTTGCTAATCAGAGTAGGATTCAGCTCCACCATTAGGGCATTAGAGTACACCAACATGGGTTTAAGAATTCTAGCACTTGGGAAAATTCTGAGATTAATCAGTCCTTATCTGATCTCTCTGTCAAGTTGATGCGTCCTATATGTTTGAGATGGGGGAATATGGTGTGGGCTTTGTTCAGTTCAAAAATGGATGTATACTGATGCTCAATGTAATTCAGTGTTCACTACAGATCCCGACGTAGCTAAAGACTTTACCATCTTGGCTAGCAGAGGCATGGGCAAGGTAGAAAAATGAGATGAAGTTGGGGAGTTTTTGCGACCACAGAACAGAAGTATGGTTTCTTCCATGAATGGTCACTCCAGTAGCAGAAATTTAATTTCCTATGTTGATAGGCAGTCCTATTCAAGATGTACCTTAATTCTCTTAGAAATGGTCTATCAAAATTTAGATTTATTTTTTGAAACTCTCTCCGTTGATTTTTTCTTGAAAAATAATAGTTAATGACGTAGATATGGATAAGAGTTTCTTAAAGTAGGTATTCTCATCCGAACTCAATCGTCCAAATCGGTCAAACTAAAAAGTAAGGTTTAACCATTGACCCAATGTGTGCTACAAACTAAAAACCTTGGGAAAAAGAGCCTATGAACCAAACCCCTATTGATGTAAACCATGGCTGCTAATAGGGGGGACCGGAATTAACAGGGTACCGTTTGGGTGATCCGACGGCCAGGATCAGATATAACTTTTTTGTCTCATATGAAACGGTACCCTGGCAAATCCGGTCCCCCCATTAGTAGCCCTGATGTAAACATCACCTGCATACATAAATTTCTGATTACTACTAGGATCTGTCAGTCTTGCCTAGCAGACCCCTTGGACATGATCATTGGTACCCATTAACTCAGCTTTGGCATGGTGGCTAACTTCGAACGCATAGGACATATGTTAAAAGCCTACACCACCCTCCTAATTTCTAATCGAAAATGCTCAAGTTAAAACCAGTTATTAGGCTCACCAAACATTTCAAGCATCCAATTATAAGTTAAGTTTAGACAAAATCCAAATAATGTGCAAAAGCAAAAAAAAAAAAAAAAAAAAAGTAAGATGTATATTGTACATTTAGGCAAGGTTAGTTGACATCTCCTACCTAATATTAACAGTAGTGGGGAAATCAGGCAGTTACACACACAAACTGTTGAAGTCATAATTTAAGAGTTAACGTACAGGAAGAAATCTCCGAGCATGATAACATATATAAGTACGTCCGAGAAATACATAGCTATCTGACAACAAAGGGGATTCAAAAGCACTGTTGTAAACACCCAAGACCAGACCCATCATATGCGAAACCGACAAGCTTTCAGTTACAAACTATATAAAGATCATGTACAATATCACAATGATAATAGCAAAATGTACAAAAATGACATGGGAACAAGGCAAGCAAACTAAACTACCCACGTACCCGTGATATACAATATCATAAGCTTAAGAATTATAGTAACTTTTAAAGCTTCTAAGCTTGTTGTAAGCTCTGCCCGGCTTACTGCAAGAACTTCATTCGTACTCTGTGGGGGGAGGAGAACAAAACAAAACGGGATGAGCGCATGCCCAGTAGGGGTTACGAAAATAATATGCCATAGTAAAGCAATCAAAATGTAAATCAAACTAAAGAAGCTGAATTTTTGGGTATACTTGATACGAATCTCTATTAAACATGGCAAAATCTCGCATTTACTACAAAACTGGAGTTTTCATTAAGGCAAGTTAGTCCAAGATGCCAAGAGAGTTTTCAAAGAAACAATATTGCAGCCACATTCATGTTGGTAAGAGTAAATAAAGGAAATGTTTTACTGCCCATTTCTTTATTTTTGCTAAAGCTTGTGTGGGAAATCAAAGATACCAGCAAATGAAATAGAACGACAACACTATGAAGTTAAAACTGTCAATTCCATTCTAAGAAGAATTTTAGAATTTGTATGAATAAGCCACCAAACACACAGTAGAGAAGTTAAGATTTTTATCACAAAAAATAAAATACTGACCATAATGTAAAGCATGTTGTATAACTGGCTACATAAACCCATTTAGAAAGTGGTCTAGTAAACCAAAATATAACTTCATTTCCTTTCTTTTGTCACAAGATAGATCCCTTTACTTTCTTTTTGAAATAAAACCAACCAGCTATTAAGACAGGGAACCAATGAAGTTTAGCAAAACTCGTACTCAAGTAGATAAATCATGAGTAAAAGAGTAAAATTAAGAAATCATCGTCAGATCAGACCAAAAAATACATTTCTACATATTTTGGTTGGTATGAAATCAATAAAAACCAAAGTGTATAATGGTCGCAACAGATAAAATTGAGGAGGTAGTTGTTTGAATAAAAACAGTACCGACCATATAAAAACAAACACCGAGAGAGACCGTCTAGAGTGTTAAGGACTGAAAAGCTTTCACGAATTCGAAGAAATGAATTCATACCACATCATATAATTATTAGTATAAATATGAAAAGAAAATTCAATTATTCAAGTTCACTCTCGGCAACAAAGACATTGATTTAGTGGGACTTCACACGACTACCACTTCCTAAACAAGTGGAACAACTCTTAATTTATAGCCACTTCGTTAAGTAGTTGTGGGATAGAAACGTGAACTCTAAAACCAGTGGCGGAACCAGGTTTTGAAAATGGGGGAGCTAAAAAGATTTTTTTGTCATACCCAAGTCAATGTGGAAATAGCAGAAAAATGTGCTCTATAGACTCTGCTTCCGAACAACAAAACTTACATAAATTGTTAGTAACATTAATTCATCGAGGTTGCAGGATTGTAATAGTCATCTATGATATGAATCCAAACTGTTCGTTGCATTGAGAAGAAGTGGAGTGTTCTAACAGATGTGAATAGCATGTCTTAAGATATCCTATTCAGATCGAAACTATTGGAAGCACTAAAATATGAGACAGTATCAAAACTTTACAAAGGGAAGGACACATACCAGTTTCCATCCAGCACGATATCATTGGTTTCCAGACTTTTTGTAAACATATGGGTACTCCTTACTCATGCTTTAAAATTAGATCACCCTTCCGCTTGTCATACCTAAAAAGAAACATTTTCGTTCCGAATAAGGCAAGTGTCATTGTCGACCATGAAATGCTAACGAAAGCGATAAATGTGTCCCCATATTGCAATATGTATCGCAGTTGGGGGCGCTGAACTATTTGCTTCATTCTTTAGCTAAGAAATCTGTATAAACATTACCTGCCCCTATATGTGAAAACCAAAAAATTTAGAAAAAGCAAGTTCTCGAAAGTCGTTGCACATAAACCCTTTAACCTGATTATCCATTTCCCCAACGAATATTTTTGATAGTGGCTTGCTGTAGTGGTGTGCAAGAGCCATTGAATCTTATTGGTTGAGACACCACCATACCCTCTTCAGTGGTACACAAGCCTTGGGATAGCATATTCATAAGCATCTTCTAAAGAAACATCCCGATAGCTGTTACAATTTCAGAAAATATTGCGACTCATATGAATGGCCATAGGAACTGAACAAATCAAAGCAATTACGGGGGGGATTAAGATTCAAGTTGTCTAGCTGCCCATTACCTGAAAATCATGTCTAGCTAAGAAAACATACATTCTATACATTGATAATTCTATTTCTTGGATGCAGTTCATTAAACTTCCAGTTGAATTCAAAATAAATCCAATGATTCCTATGAACTCCTACATACAAAGGATTATGCCTACATTTGATTTACAGGTGAAATAGCAAATACATAACACAATTACTTTGAGACATGTCAACAAACATTTACCCAGCAACTCGAGTACTGCATAATGTGTACTAACCCTCACCGACTCCCTGCCTGATTTTTCTCTATTCTTTTTCTTCTTTATCTGATAATAACAAGAAATAAACCACAGACATGTAAATGATGGACTAAACTGCTCGTGGTGGACAAACTGATAAAAAAAAAATTGGACAAACGCAAATTCATAACCTGGTGAGGTTTTGTAAGAAAAAGGGGGGCTAATGCCAGCAGGTTTAGTCAACCTGTGCTTCTGCCCCTGCTAAATACTATGGACCCTCAGAAAACTTCTACTGATTCAACACCTAAATCCTACAAATTTCTACTGGTAGGAGCAACCTTAGTCAGACTAGAACCTGACCGTTTGCTTCAAAACTTAACACTGAGAGCAAATTCATTCACTTTTACAAGAGACTTTAAATAAAACCAACTTCAACAAACCATTAAATTGAAAGAAAAACACACCCAGGCCTTGAAATTTTACATAAAAAAAAAAAAAAAAAAAATCTATACAGCAAGACTCCACAGTAAAACCCATAACTCCAAAACACCAAACAACTACAAAAATACATTCAACTGAAATCTAAATACACCCCATGCTTTAAAATTACATAATGTAAAAAAAGAACACCAAAAGCTATACATGCAGTAAGACTCCAACTTCACAGAGTTAGGCCAAACAATATACTAGTACGACCGTTGCCACGGTGGGAGGGCCGACCGAAGAAGAATATGAAGATGGAGTTTGTCCACGATTATTTTCGTCCCGTTTCAGAAAAGGTAATACTTTCACCTCGTTTCGAAAAAGTGACATTTTCGCCTCGTTTGAAAAAAATGATACTTTCTCCTGTTTCGGAAAATCGATACTTTCACCCCGTTTCGGAAAAAGTGATACTTTCTTCCCGTTTCGGAAAAAGCGATTCTTTCGCCCCCGTTTCGGAAAAAGTGATACTTTCTCCCAGTTTGGAAAAAGTGATACTTTCGCCCCATTTCAGAAAAAGTGATATTTTTTTCTAAAATGAAGCGAAAGTATCATTTTTTCCGAAACGGAAAAAAGTATCACTTTTCCCGAAACAGAACGAAAGTATCACTTTTTCCGAAACGGATCGAAAGTATCACTTTTCCCAAAACGAGATGTGATAGTATCATTTTTCCTGAAACGGGATGTGAAAGTATTATTTTTTCTAAAACGGAAAATTAGTCGATCCATAAACCAAAATATGGTTGCATGATGTGTTATGCATCCTTTGTGGTGGTTTGCATAATGGCTATGCATTCAATTTTCGAGAATTGTGCCTAAAATGATAGTATTATTTTTCTTGAAACGGATGGAGTACATCGTTTTATTAGTTTCAATGGAAAATTAGTTGATGCATAAACCAGTATTTTGCTACATAAAGTATTATGTATCCTTTGTGATGGTTTGCATAATGGATATACATTTAATTTTCTAAATTTGTGCCTAAAATGATATATATCTTCGATTTTTTCGTAAAAACTCCAAATTTAATATTGTTGTTTGTACTTGTTGCGTAGAGTTTTTTATAACCTTTCTAACGAGATAAAATTTGTAAAATTCCAAGGCACGGATTTTTAGATATGTTATATTAAAGTTTGCTTTCCAATTATACCCCTAAAAAAATAGGATACACAAGGAGTTATAGTAATTGGACTAAAAGGGAGGGATATTTTTGGTTTTTCGGCCCTAACCATTTCCAATCTTTTTGTGGTAATTGATCACTTAGATTTTACAAAAAAGTGGCCATATAAAGGACCTCCCTCGCTTCGCTCGGTCGGCCCAATCAAAAGATAACAAACAAAATCAACATTAAACAACACTAGTAGTAGATAATAGTTTATACCTGATGATAATCAACAAAGCCATCAGCTATTAGATGAATTGATTTTGGTTTTTAGGAACAAAATTGATTTTATAGGTTTAGGAATTTTTTAAGATATTAGAGAATAGATCGAGTTTTCTGGGTTTTGATTACTGAATGAAAGATTTTGATTTGGTTAGTAAGGCTAAAGATATCTCTGGGTTTTGATTCTGAGAGAAAAATTGGGTTTGATTCGTTTTTTTTTTCCGGAAGAAAAACTCTCTGAGATGATAACGAAAATATTTGGTGAAAACAAGAGAGACCGAAGGAAAGAATATTTGGTGAACCATATTTAATATTTTCTAAAAAAGAAAAATAATACTACGGCCTCTTCCTATGGGTATGCCAAACACTGATATTTGGCATATATGCACCCATTATGGGTATGCCAAACTGCCAAACTCATATGCCAATATGTTATTCCTGGCATATAGGCATAATAGGAGACAGAGTTTCCATCGAGCGATAGAAATTCTATCGCTGGCGATATTCTCTTTATCTCCAGCGATATTCACTTTATCTCCGAGTAATTTTATATATATATAAATTATCCTTCTCTCCTACTTTTTTATTATTCTAATATATTTTTATATTTAAAGGGTCCCACTAAATATATTATAACACTAAAACTTTTATAAATACCCCACCACACAAACACAAATATTTTTTTTATTCATTAGAGTCCCACCCAACACAATTAAATATATGTTTTTAATCAAGTTTGACATATCTACCATAGTGGGGAAACTCATTTGCCATGCCACATGGCATGCCAAACAACATTTTTTTGCCATACCCATAGGAAGAGGCCTACTAATAAAAAACTTGGCATTTTTAGGGGTCACTGAAAAGAATTATGGTCCAACAATAAAACAAAAAGGTCACCCAAATGAAACATTTAGCCGGCCCTTATCTCGCGTAATTCGTAATGGCGGAATTACCCTTGCACATTCGGACGACATAGTAACATATTTATCTCCCGAATGCATTCGGTAGAAGATAGAAGGTCTAGGACCTATGATTATTGTCAATGCAGTATTAGAATGTTTTTTGTCTATTTTTTTTCATTTTTTTTCATTTTTGAGTTATAAGAGTGATAGAGAAAAAGGTGAGTGAAAAAAGTGAAAAACCATTTTTTTCATTACAAAGATGGATGAGATCAAATGGAGATGGTGAGATCTATGCGGATTCAAAAAGCGAGTGCAATCTTAAGTAAAATAAAGGCAGACGACCCCGACAACTTGTCTTCTTTGTCTAAAATTAAGTCGGCCCTAGCTACGATCAAAAAGACGGAATGGGATGGTAGAACGGTCATGCAACAATCGGAGTGGTTAGCGGAGTTACACGACTACACCTTGAGAAGAGAAGAAATGGATGGTAAAGTGGTTCGTATTTTCTTGGCACATCCCGAAATGATCCAATTGGCTCAGTGCTTTCATCAAATTTTGTTGATAGATGTTACTTATAAGACAAACAAGTATAACATACCGTTGTTGAATATCGCTTGCCACACTTCCGACAAAAACACGTTTACGGTTGCATGGAGTTTAATGGATCATGAAAACAATGTGAGTTTCATTTGGATGTTGGAGACGTTGAGGTCAATTTACAACGGCGATAATTATCCACGGGTTATTATAACGGATAACGATCAAGCCCTAATGCATGCAATAGCGGTAGTGTTTTCGGAAGCCCAAAACTTGCAATGTACGTGGCACATTCAATGCAACCTCAAACTCAATTTCCATCGTCATTTCCAAGCTAGGAAGCCAAGAAAGGGTACCAACAAGTCGAAGGAAGAGGATGAGCGCATTAGTAAATTAACCGTGTATGAACGACAGGAAGAGAAAAGGTTATTTGAAAAAACAATGGAAGGAGGATGGAATGATTTGGAAAATGTTCATGAAAGCATGGGACAAGATCGTTTGGTCGAAGACGGAGGAAATTTATGAACATAACTTGAAGAAATTTGAGGATGAATATGACACGAAATACAAAAAGGCCGTTGCGTATTGTAAAAAACAATGGTTGGCACCGCATAAGGAGAGGTTTGTGTTTGCATGGACATATGAGTATCGAAACTTCAAGAACGAGGCGACAAGCATTGCGGAGGGGTCTCATGGACGATTAAAGAAAATACTACTTGGTAGTCAAAATGGAGTTGTGTCAATCCAAGAAGCAATCCATGAATACACCAATCGTGATCTCACAAAGATTAAGGGTTGTATGCAATTTAGTGTACAATAATTCCCTACGGAACATGAGAAAGAAAGATTGCTTCTAAGGGGCGTTGTTCATAAAGTTTCGAGATGGGAAATAAATCACATGATGGAACAATTGAAGTTTTATAAAACTTACGATGACGAGAATACGGTTTGTGTTTGCAAGGATATGATAGGTATTGGACTCCCATGTCGTCATAAGTTTGGTAGGTATGTCGAAGTGATTGACATCAATGATATTCATCCATTTTGGAAGCAATTAAATTTCATTCCAAGCATCCTGGTAGTTGATGGTCCGTCGTTCTTTGAGTCGGAATTGTGTGAACGAATAGCGGAGCGTTATGCTACAACAAATGGCGCCAAGACTTTGCCTAAACAACAAAATAAAGAACAATAGTTTTAAAAAATACACAATCGGAATACAAAGTAAAATACAATAACCGAATAAAAACATTCGGAAGCAAAAACAAAATCATGGTCTTCGAATACACAATATTTGGACAATAAAACATAATATTATCTACCGAAAATGCATCAATTGAAGTTCAGGAAACTCAAAAGTTTATAGCCTATATAATCGGACGTAAATAATTATATTTCAACCGAATACACTATGGCCCCAAAATGTTTTCAGTTTGAAGAGTTTACATTCGGAAGTATATCACATACGATAAACTTCTGAATATACACCGGCCCCAAATTGGGATTTTGACAAAATCACCATTTTGACTATTTATCAAAGGATACATTCAGTGGTAACATAATCTCCGAATACTATGCATCTACATCAAGACATTCGGGAGTAAAAATAAATCTTAACTTCCGAATAAACCAAACAAAAGTTACAGGAAGAAATGGTTCATGACATTCGGGAGTATACCTAAACAACTATCTCCCGAATACTCCAGATGTTCTTCAGAATTGAAGAACACGACTACATTCGGAAGTTTACAAAACATGCATATCTCGTGAATAAGGTTAAAATTAGAAAATTCTAGAATTTTTTTTAGCGATTCGTCGAATTGAAGCGACATAAACCCAAAAATTGTTAGAAGCTTACCTAATTGGAGCCATCTAAAGTTGCCGGAGTGTTTGACTTTTAGATTCGCCGCCATCAACTACTCCAACCGTTGCAACTCCTTCGCCGTCGTCATCACGTTCTTCATCACCAACAATCTCTTTATTTCTTGCTAAAATTCCAATTTTTGGGTCGATATCGCGAGGAACGTTTTTAGTTCTAGGTCCTATGGGTTTATCTTTTGTAGACATCGTTGAAAAAAAGAATTGACGATGTTTTGATTTTACGATTCACGACGGCGATGAGATGAATTGAAGAACGAGGGGAAAAAATTTTTCTCCACAATCGGGAGTGAAGGGGAAGAGCAGAAGAAGAAGAGTTCAAATGGGTTGAAAGGAATTTGATTTGGTTTTTATTTTCTTTTTAGTGCAAGGGCATTTAGGTAACTTCAATGTGCTATAGGGTATCCCTTAACTAGTGTCCTTGGTTGGGTATAAATTTTTGGCCCCTAAACTTTTTCAGTGGTCCCTGAAAATGCCAGGATAAAAAAGAATATCCGAGATTAAAAAGACAGACTACTAAAAGCCTAGGAAAATATCTGATATTACAAGAATGACATTGATGTATACAACGTTTTTACACGTTTCACAGACGCTGGTCAATTAATTTTATTTAATAAACCAATATAACTTATTTTGTGCAACGTATTTTTAAGTGGGCAATGGATATTGACGTTGCGTCCTTGTGCAACGTCAATATCCGTTTCACACCCCCGAAATTGATATGTTGCAAAATGCAGGATATGGTGTAGTGACATCCAGTGTTACTCAAGTAATTTGGAGCAGTAAAGACCATAGTCATATTGATATTTGTATCTACATAAATTCAACTAACCATCTGGAAAAAAAATTATTAGTTTCAAGGTAAAGATGACACAAACTTCTGTTGCCTTCAATGTGTAGAACACTCACTAGGTTTAATTGGCCTTGAGATTACAAATACCCCAAAATTAGTCAAATAATGTCTACAAATACGGGATCGAAACAGAGTGTTAATGTGAAAAATGAGAGACTAACATCAGCGTACGTTACAAAGAAACTACCCTATATGTATCAAATTTTGTTAACCAAACATGTATTCAAATTAAAAAGTCATCAACTTAACACAAAAATATAAAATAACCCAAGTTAAATCAATACTTGCATAAATAACACTTATAAGAGAATTTCGTAATTATTAAATACCTCTAAAATTATTATTACAGATTCAATTGCATGCCTCGTTAAAATTACGGTGGGACGAAATTGCCAAATTAATCTGTAGAAATGTCACTGGATATGTAGAAATTCATAGAAGTTTACACTGTGGTTATGCACTCCATCTAAGTGATGTTCTATTGATTATTTTTTTAGAAGGTTTCGGTTTTCATTGGAGAAATCGAGAGAGAGCATTTCATTATATTCATTATCATTCAGAAATCCAAGACCAACTCGCGTTGTGCTTACTGGATCTCAATACAACCGCAGATTTATCTATTGGAGGGAGAAACCTCAATACTAAATATGTAATTTTTAGTATTTATCATATAACGTGACATCCAAATGTTTTTTTTCTTAAACAAATTTCATGTATTTTAACCAAGTTTATATTAGCATTAAGACGATCAACCACATTTTTAATTTATAGTGTTACCCTTTTGTAGCGGCACATAATTAACATAGTCAATTACTACTTATCAATAACCGCCAGCATCACAAAACCACCAGATATCACTTCTTTCTCCACCACCACCACTGCCCATCCCTCGTAGAATATTGGCCACACTTATAATTTTTAATCTCAGACGTCATGTACAAAGTATATGTTTAACAAACTTAGGTCGTCAATTAATTTATTCAACTATATGTTTTTTTTTTTAATACTAAAAATCATCTGTATGAACGGTTACCAAAAATAACCATTTTGTCTCATGTGATTCGGTATCATTCCATAAATATTTTTTACCCTCCTTTATTGATCGTGTCAAAAACAACAAACTATATTTTTCACAATACAATGTTACCCGTCATGTAATTTTTTTTTTAATTATTTTTTATTTAAAAAGAAAAGAGCAATACCACCACCATTAAAACCATCCAGCGCCACTATTTCTGCCACCAAAACTAATGTTACCGCCTCCACTACTAAGTAACACCTGCCACCACTTCCCCTACCTACTTCTTCTTCTACTACCACCGCCACCACTAATATCTATTGAAATAATTTTTGTCAAAATTATTTATTGATGGAAATATGTATTAATATTAATTAAGGGACATTTTTTTTTTTTTTTTTTTTAATAATAATTTTTTTTTTCTATACATAATTATATAATAATAATTGTAAAATTAATAAATTATTTGTCATGAAAAGTTAATGAGACACAAATTTATAAAACACTTATACTAATTAATATTTAAGTTGAATAAACCAAACCATAGATTTATCTTCTCTCTAGACAAATCTAGACCACCGCTTACACAGGCAAACTTAGCCAAACTGTGTTATGTATTCTTGATATGCATGTGTTAGTTAAAACCATAAATGTATAGTTATCATTCTTTTTCAAGAGGCTTCACAGTACAATGTAACGTCTCCCAAACCTAGAACACCCTATGGAATGATGAATTAATGTTAATTACCATATATATACATGAAAAACACCCAGCTTACAACGTCACAATAAAATAAAATAATAATAATAATAATAATAATAATAATCTTAGTTTGCAACTAAGATTCCCCTATGATATGAAGCGTCCTTGAATCTTTCTTAGCGGTGAAGACTAATGTGCTTGATGAAATTGCATACATCATATGCCAAATATAATTTTCCTCGCAAATTGATAATACAATCTTGTTGCCTCATTAAATAGTGAAAGACTCGCATTAAATAAATTACAGATCCAAATAAAAGAAATTCCCCCTCTAATACATGAATCAATAAACTGTAAATGTATAAGAGATTTACTCTTTGTAAGCATATGCGTTTGAGGCCTAAAAGTAAATAAGAGACCCACTTTAAATACCAATGGTATGAAAACTTGCAGACTGAACTGATATTATACCTTGACCTAAGAGTATATAAGAGACCTAAAACAATCATAATTCTACAATTTGCTAGCACAAAATGAACATGAGTATCTTGCCTTAAAAATTGTGCAAACTTCAACTAGGTCACTTAATAGTGGGACGAAGGGAGTATAAATGAAGAAACATTAATTGAATACACAAATTGTATTGCCATTTTAAGTATATTTAGCTTGGTAGTTTCGTACAGTGTATAAGTACCTCAATTGTTGAGCGAAAGTAAAATAATCGCAACAATCACGCTACAATATCCGTGTCCAAACAAGATTCCAAGTCCAAACCAATGTCAGTTTCAGAAATAGATGTTGGCACTTCTAAAGATGGATGGACACAGGTGAAGGGTAATAACTCTTCTAATAAAGGCACTCCTTTTACTTTTACTTCTTTTACTCCCTTTACTCCTTTTGTAGATGAGCTATTAAGAACTGAAGTAGTGGTTAAGAGCAAGTATGAAGTTCTATATTCTGAGTTGGGCCTTGCTAATATTAGTGAGGTTATGGAGGAGGAGGAGGAGGAACAAGTTTTAGAGAATTCAATTGACTGAAATGGTAGTATGGGTTCGAAAGAATGGGGTGAAATTGATGTGGATATTCTATCAAGGAAACAAGCTAGAAAAGTAGCCAAGAAATCTTCCAAAATCATGGTTACGAATTCCAAGTCCAATGAGGAAACTCCGAGCCGTGACACTGATCATAACAAGGAAATTCAAGCCGGGTTGGAGGAAAATGTTTTTGATATGAATAATATTTTGTCTGAGGAGGAACTAGAGGAGGAAAGCACCATTCAGATTGATGAAGTGCGTGCTAATTTCATTAGAAATCTAGACGACAAGACTATTTCAAGGAAAAAAAGTAGCTAATGGATAGAATGTCAATCTCCTAGTAAGTTTTCTCCAATTAAACTTGTTGTTGGTAACTATGCTTATGAGGATGGAAATGGAGAATTTTATGTGGAGGAAGATGAGGATATCTCTGGTAATTATGCTTTTGATAGAACGCGCAATTTGGGGATATGAATTACTTCCCCCAACCAATAGTGTCTCCTAAGGGGTGTTTTTTGAGGGCGAAAATACTTAAATACCCTTTCCTCAAAATAAAAATCTAATATCTTAAAATCAAAAAACAAAATCATATCCCCTACTTCCATCTTCACTGCTGACATTCTCGTTAGGGTTAGGGATTTGAAACCTAAATATTCTCCACTTTGAAAACGATTTTTTTTTTTTACATTCGGAAGTGATGAAGACCATGCCGGAATTGATGGTGCCGGCATGGTTGGTAACTAACATTCAATGCTGTTACTTAGTTCCGGCATGCTCGATAGAAATCTATCAATGCCGGTAGTCAAGTGAAAAAAAAATCAATTTTCTAGATACTTTACATCATGTGCCGACAAAGAAATTTAAGCAATGGACTATGCAGTTAGCAGTACAGGCATGCTCGAGAATTAACTGACTGTGCCGGCAGTAGACTAATTAAAACTAGAAAAATATTAAAACGGAATAGGTTTTGAATTTCAATACCAGAAAACTCTGCGAAGAGGCAAAAATTTATGAAAATTTCCAACAAATGTCGGCATGGATGGACGACCGAAAAAGACGCCGGCACACTGTGTTGGTCTGCTGGCATTGATATAAATATAAATACCATGCCGGTTTAGGTTGTTTCAACATGGTATTCATAGTTATATCAATGCCGGAAGGATGTTTTGCAGGTGCAGCCATGGTGAATCCAAAGTTATATCTGGAGAAGATTCAACAGAAATTTTGAAGACTTAGAGACATCTCTTTGGTCACTATGGTCACTCATCTCAACCAAAAATTGTGAACCCAACATTCATACTTCTAATCTCCAAAATGATAAACATTTCTATAAATCATTTTCAAACTAATCAATTAACATAACTAATTATTATTAACCACTAAACCTAATTAGTGAGGGGTAGATTAGGATTTATATAAAATACTTAGATAAGGGGTGACCCTGATTTGATATTTGGATCCAGTTTTTGTCTTTTTCCTCTATCCCCCAATTAGTTTTGATGTCCCCCAATTGCGCGTCCTTTTGATACGGCTATTATTGCTGAATATTTTTCCAAGAGCAAATTGTATAAAGTTGGTAACAACATAAATATATTGAGAAGAGTTGGCTATAGATTTAGGTAGCTTCTTTTAATTTTCTTGTATGAGGTTATTAATTTAGCTTTTCTTTGAAGTTATTTTAATCCCTTTGGTTTATGTGGGCAAGGAGTATTTGCTCCAAAATTGTAATTTTTGTAAAGAAAAAAACTATTGAACTTAGCAAAAAAAAAAAAACATTGAAGCAAAATCGGCATCCAACTTCACCTTTCTGTAAATTTTGTTGTTTTGATCATATAAAATTAAATCCCATCACCTCCCACAAAGTCTCATCATTCTTAAAATTCCATATTAACTGTGGATACGTGCCGGTCAGTGGCGGAGATCTACAACCAGACTTGGGCTGGCTTAAGCCACCCCCAAACTTAAGAAAAAAAAAATTAAAATAGGTAGTGGAGCTTAGACTTGGGCTGTCTTGAACCTTCTCCAAGCTACTCCTTGATGTAGTTTTTACAGTGGAAGTAAGAATTCGTTTCTCGGACTTTTGAAAGGATTGGTTCTAGACTATTAAAAGAAAATACTAACAAGAATTGCTAAAATAGATCAAAAGATTGATATGGTGATTTTGTGTTCAAATAGGGTGAAAATCCAGGATTTCGAGATTCCACCGCTATTATGCATACTAGAATTTTAAATAATTTTCTAAAACTTCTCCCAAAAATCTCGAGACGATTTAGGACACAAAGTACGTCTCGGAAAATAAATCGTTCAAATCAATACAAAATTCTTAAATAACTAATAATTTTCGTCACTTATATGATGGTCTCTATAATAGATATATAACTCATTAATCAAGCATTAGGACACGTAAAGATTAATTATTATCGTTACAACACAAGAATATAAGGGCCATGGAGAAATATTAATATAGAAAATAATTTAAAACACTCTAGCATACATAATATGGTTTCCTCTCTAATCCTAGAAGAGGGGTTTAACTACTCATATTTTGAAGAAAATGCACAAAAGAGATAATGAAATTCATCTTTATTAATTAAACTCAAAAGGGACTTACAAATAAGAAGAGAGGTGAACAATTTTCCCACCGGTGTGAACAATAATATCTCGAGCCAGGACAAAATGCTCGTTCTCGACCAAAATCCGGAGTAAACACCTCTAACACTCTTGTATTGCTTGTGTCAAAATAACTAGAAGACGAAAGAGAAAATCCCACTAATACTCCTCTCCCTTGATCGTATGTAGTACTCTTGATTTATATGCAACCATTTCCACCACATGACTTATTTGATTATGAAATATTAATTATTCTTTTGATTCTCATGCATGAGATAACCAAATAAAGACCCCATTAATACCTCTCCATGTCGACACTTCTTCATGTTTTATTGGTGGAAAATATATTGTGAGTAAAGAAAAGGTAAATGCCCGCTTCTCCATTAATTGCTTTGAATAGAAAATATTAACAATTATTCTTTTTGATTCTCATGCATAAAGTGATCAAATAAAGATACCCTGGTGACCTCTCCATGTCGACATTTCTTTCCATATGCTATTGGTGGAAAATATTAGGAGTAAATGATTTGATGTATAAAAAGGTAAGTGACAACTTCTTTCTCATTTTTGGTACTTTAAGTCCATATATTCTCCAAGACATCTCTCCGGTGATGTTTCCATAAGGAACCCATGCACATTAACGATCCATTTTTTTCTTTGGAAGGACCACTCGTAGACTTCATCCACCACACGACAAAATGTGTCGAGCAACAAAATCTCATATGCTCCATGATATGTAACACCCGCTGATGTCTCCAACTCGTACTTCCACGTTGGGCTTAGCCCACTTCCTTCTCTTCTATCAAAATGTTGAGTAGCGGCCCTTATAGGAAATTGAGACTAACTTCCGATTTGTGACCATTTTACGTGCAAAGTCCAGCATTTTAGTCCAGTCGGCTTAATTTTCCAATTACTACAAAACTAAACAGAACCATCAAATTGTACAAAAATAAAGAACTGAAAATTGTAAATCGAGATGTAAAAATGAAGTGTTTGCACACTCATCAAATACCCCTAAACCTACATTTTTCTAGTCCTCGAGAAAAAATAAGCATTTCTCGGGAGGGTTTACTAGAGGTGTACCCACAAAACCTTTACTCCAACTCTGATTAGTCACAAGTATCCAAAGAGCTATGAGGACATACATCTTCTCAACCTATCGCCAAGTAACTAGAATGCCAGAGATAATAAAAGTATCCGCTCTAAAGCTGAATATGAAAAGAGGAGACACATCCGCAATACTGCTAGATAAAGAGATATCCGCTAAACAGCTAGATAAACATTGTAAGATGCATCCGCTTTACAACTTGATAATATTAGGAGAGATAAAGATGAGAGGGACGTCTGCTATACAGCTGGACAAATTACGTGTGATGAGTTGAACCATTGCTAGAAAGATCTTGTGCCAGATGGAAAGCGGACTAACAAAGCAATCAATATGCATCTCTCTTTGACTCTCTCATAGTATTCAGTAGAAACAACGTCTTCTTCGACTTCAATTGTTGATGATAAACTCTTGAACTTCGTAGAACCTTGACAATTAACTCTTTTCTTCAATTTCTTGCTCGAAACTTCCTTATAGATTTCTAATTCCATATGGCCTTATTGAACAAAACTAACAACAAAATTTAAATGTACATAATATTTTTCATTTTCTTCTTTCTTCTTTTTTTTTTTCATTTTTTTTTTTAATTTTTTTTTTGATGAAACACGATAATAACAAGACTAATATTTACATGGCCATGAGACAAGGATTTAGCACTTGGATCTTCGCAACTTGTAATATCTTGGTATCATGAACTTCAACAACTTAATTACATCGTTTGATTTTCTTTTCTCTAAGTCTTCAACTTTGATTTTGAATTTTGCTTTTTATTTATTTATTTTTTTATTTATTTTTTGTTGTTGTTGTTGCTTATAAACCTTAAACGTCTTCAACTTTCTTCATAGATTTTGATGTCGCTAGCTTGTTGATGATGATCAGTTTCTACTAAGAGAGAGTCGTAATCCAGTAACTAAGACTATATTGTGAGGTTGCTTTGTCTTTCTAGAATTTCCTTTTGACCGAATTGTCTTTCCATCATGGATGGTTAGGTCCATCACGATTACCCTCTAAAAGGTACATGTTCTCTCCTGATTGTCAATGATCTCAATGTCTTTTTCTCTAATGTCTCACTAGAATGTTATCCCTAGCAATTCGAATTTCCATCTTTTCGGTGAGAAACAATATGTAAACTTAGCTAACTGAATACTATGTGACTCTAAATGTTGGATATTCTTGGTACAACTAAAAAAAACTCTCCCTTACCCCCAAACCTAAATTGAACATAGTCCTCGATGTTCCAAATATAAATATGAATGCATGAACAAAGAGAAATTCTGATAAAAAGAAAAAAGATAGGGAAAGATGTTACCAGGACCATGTACCACAAAGATGGGTTGCCTCCCATTAAGCGCTAAGTTTAAAGTCTTCAGATTAATCACTTCATATCATAAAGCAATAACCGAAACAACTGCGGATCATCTGCATCAAAAAGTGTTAACACAGATAGAAGGAAACTGCAACATACCAAGAATAAACATAGCACACCTTTGCCTAGTTTCCTGTTTAAGACAACTATATCTAGTTGTGGTTCAGGTTCAGGTTCTATAAAGGGGTCTAAACAAAATATTTTCATGGGATGCACCTCCTCATAAGTGAGATCCGAAATATCAGGTTCTAAGGTCTGGAAAAATTTAGAAGCACACAATAATAACCTGAATAATTGAGGATCCTCTAAGTCAATCAGATTTGACTCACACAATTGACCACAATGAAAGTGGTGGCCATTTTTAAGAAAATGTGTCGACGATTCTAATTTCCTAAAATAATTAGTTTTAGTTCTAAAAACTATATAATGACACATTTCAAATTGAGATACTCCCACATTTGGTAAATAAAATTTTGGTGGGACAACAAAGTCAATTATGGTATCATGGACCGGATTAACCACATCAACCAGAGGATGGGTTTCTATCAACTGAGTTTCTGTTTGGACATAACTAGGTTCAGGAAAACGTGCATGAAGATAGTATCTTAAGATGGTAGAGGCACATACGTCAAGTCCCAAGTTGGGGACCTTTATAAGAGTCAAAGGTAAACCACATGGAGAATGATATTCACCCTCAAACCTAGAGTTGTCACTATCCTTGGATAAACTAGTCACAATTTCCTTAGTTACTAAATTATCAGATCTAGGAAAATGGTCTTTTATGTCTTCTAGGTTGTAATCATGTGGTTCCATATTTCTATAATCCTCAGAAGATACTATTGTTTTTGAATCGCTAGACTCTAAAACACTACTCTCAGGATAAACTCTTTCATCTAAACCATCATCGGCTTCATATCACAATGATATACTACACCATTTAAAACTATGGTGTCTCTAGTCAAATCCACTTCCTTTTGAATAGGTGAATAATCATCAATATTATTAGGATTTGAACTAGAAACACCATGATCATCGTAAGGATCAATTGGTGTAATAATTTCCTCGTTATCATGACTACATTTTTCATAATATTCATCAAGACTATCCTCATCATCATCACAATATGAAAATGGTTGAACCTTATCTAATTTGCAATTAAGTTCATTTAGAGAAATACTTAAAGCTGCAATTCTTTCCTTTGTATCTAAGTCATGCCTGAGTGACTCTTCATAAAATTGTTCCCTTAGTATGTCATTCCTATTTAAATTTTCAGTCAACTGCTTGAGTGAATTTTCTAAAGAAAGACTAGGATCATAAGAATTATTTTGTTGCAATTGTTTCATTAAATCCTCCAAAGACGGAGAACTTACATTTTGGTCATTATAATATTGCTCACTTACCCGTTCATATGACTGGTGGGCGTGCGAATAGTAGTTGGCATCACCATGGTAAGAACCGTAACCTTCAGAAGATCGGTAATGGTCCCAAGTACTATCCACACTATGGTCAAAGCAAGGATATTTTCCATTAAGATACTCAGTCGGATAATCATTATATTGGTCTTTATAATACCAGCTAGACATTTTTTTTTCTTTCTTTGGTTGCACGTGCAAATGCAAGGTCGACTAAAATTGGTAGACTCAAGTTACCTTAAGCAAAATATACCTACAGTCAAAGATCGGTCAACGGTACTGGGCTAAGGTTTGTGGAATTTCGGCTGGTAACTCCCATAAGGCCCAAGGCACGGGTTCAGCGTACTTTTCACGGGTTTTCCTAAAATCGGTTGTCTGACGATGCAATTGGTGTGTGCAACGTGTTTATTTTGTTCTTAAATAAATAAAATAAAATCTTAATCTAATTATGTATAATAAAACAAAATCTAGAGAATAAGAATTTTCCTAATCTGAATATTTACAAGAATAAATGCATATCTAACAAATGAAAATAAAATCTTGGGTTATCTTACTTACCTTTTTTGGCAAAAAAAATTTATCTCCACTTTTATGCCAAGTTATCCTGATCACCAAAAATAGAAAGATACCCAAGTGAAATATAGAAATAAAATAATAAATACAAGAAAAATACAATTTTGAACAATCCTAATATTTACAAATTTAATAAAAAACTAAAAATAACAATTATAAGTCCCCGGCAGAGGCGCCAAAAACTTGTGTAGTTTTTACATTGGAAGTAAGAATTCTTTTCTCGGACTTTTGAAAGGATTGGTTCTAGACTATTAAAAGAAAATACTAACAAGAATTGCTAAAATAGCTCAAAAGATTGATATGGTGATTTTGTGTTCAAATAGGGTGAAAATCCAGGATTTCGAGATTCCACCGCTATTATGCATACTAGAATTTTAAATAATTTTCTAAAACTTCTCCCAAAAATCTCGAGACGATTTAGGACACAAAGTACGTCTCGGAAAATAAATCGTTCAAATCAATACAAAATTCTTAAATAACTAATAATTTTTTTCACTTATATGCTGGTCTCTATGATAGATATATAACTCATTAATCAAGCATTAGGACACGTAAAGATTAATTATTATCGTTACAACACAAGAATATAAGGGCCATGGAGAAATATTAATATAGAAAATAATTTAAAACACTCTAGAATACATAATATGGTTTCCTCTCTAATCCTAGAAGAGGGGTTTAGCTACTCATATTTTGAAGAAAATGCACAAAAGAGATAATGAAATTCATCTTTATTAATTAAACTCAAAAGGGACTTACAAATAAGAAGAGAGGTGAACAATTTTCCCACCGGTGTGAACAATAATATCTCGAGCCAGGACAAAATGCTCTCGACCAAAATCCGGAGTAAACACCTCTAACACTCTTGTATGGCTTGTGTCAAAATAACTAGAAGACGAAAGAGAAAATCCCACTAATACTCCTCTCCCTTGATCGTATGTAGTACTCTTGATTTATATGCAACCATTTCCACCACATGCCTTATTTGATTATGAAATATTAATTATTCTTTTGATTCTCATGCATGAGATAACCAAATAAAGACCCCATTATTACCTCTCCATGTCGACACTTCTTCATGTTTTATTGGTGGAAAATATATTGTGAGTAAAGAAAAGGTAAGTGCCAGCTTCTCCATTAATTGCTTTGAATAGAAAATATTAACAATTATTCTTTTTGATTCTCATGCATAAAGTGATCAAATAAAGATACCCTGGTGACCTCTCCATGTCGACATTTCTTTCCATATGCTATTGGTGAAAAATATTAGGAGTAAATGATTTGATGTATAAAAAGGTAAGTGACAACTTCTTTCTCATTTTTGGTACTTTAAGTCCATATATTCTCCAAGACATCTCTCCGGTGATGTTTCCATAAGGAACCCATGCACATTAACGATCCATTTTTTTCTTTGGAAGGACCACTCGTAGACTTCATCCACCACACGACAAAATGTGTCGAGCAACAAAATCTCATATGCTCCATGATATGTAACACCCGCTGATGTCTCCAACTCGTACTTCCACGTTGGGCTTAGCCCACTTCCTTCTCTTCTATCAAAATTTTGAGTAGCGGCCCTTATAGGAAATTGAGACTAACTTCCGATTTGTGACCATTTTACGTGCAAAGTCCAGCATTTTAGTCCAGTCGGCTTAATTTTCCAATTACTACAAAACTAAACAGAACCATCAAATTGTACAAAAATAAAGAACTGAAAATTGTAAATCGAGATGTAAAAATGAAGTGTTTGCACACTCATCAAATACCCCCAAACCTACATTTTCTAGTCCTCGAGAAAAATAAGCATTTCTCGGGAGGGTTTACTAGAGGTGTACCCACAAAACCTTTACTCCAACTCGATTAGTCACAAGTATCCAAAGAGCTATGAGGACATACATCTTCTCAACCTATCGCCAAGTAACTAGAATGCCAGAGATAATAAAAGTATCCGCTCTAAAGCTGAATAGGAAAAGGGGAGACACATCCGCAATACTGCTAGATAAAGAGATATCCATTAAACAGACTAGATAAACATTGTAAGATGCATCCGCTTTACAACTTGATAATATTAGGAGAGATAAAGATGAGAGGGACGTCTGCTATCTGGTTGGACAAATTACGTGTGATGAGTTGAACCATTGCTAGAAAGATCTTGTGCCAGATGGAAAGCGGACTAACAAAGCAATCAATATGCATCTCTCTTTGACTCTCTCATAGTATTCAGTAGAAACAACGTCTTCTTCGGCTTCAATTGTTGATGATAAACTCTTGAACTTCGTAGAACCTTGACAATTAACTCTTTTCTTCAATTTCTTGCTCGAAACTTCCTTATAGATTTCTAATTCCATATGGCCTTATTGAACAAAACTAACAACAAAATTTAAATGTACATAATATTTTTCATTTTCTTCTTTCTTCTTTTTTTTTTTCATTTTTTTTTTAATTTTTTTTTTTTGATGAAACACGATAATAACAAGACTAATATTTACATGGCCATGAGACAAGGATTTAGCACTTGGATCTTCGCAACTTGTAATATCTTGGTATCATGAACTTCAACAACTTAATTACATCGTTTGATTTTCTTTTCTCTAAGTCTTCAACTTTGATTTTGAATTTTGCTTTTTATTTATTTTTTTATTTTTTTTATTTTTTTTTGTTGTTGTTGCTTATAAACCTTAAACGTCTTCAACTTTCTTCATAGATTTTGATGTCGCTAGCTTGTTGATGATGATCAGTTTCTACTAAGAGAGAGTCGTAATCCAGTAACTAAGACTATATTGTGAGGTTGCTTTGTCTTTCTAGCATTTCCTTTTGACCGAATTGTCTTTCCATCATGGATGGTTAGGTCCATCACGATTACCCTCTAAAAGGTACATGTTCTCTCCTGATTGTCAATGATCTCAATGTCTTTTTCTCTAATGTCTCACTAGAATGTTATCCCTAGCAATTCGAATTTCCATCTTTTCGGTGAGAAACAATTTGTAAACTTAGCTAACTGAATACTATGTGACTCTAAATGTTGGATATTCTTGGTACAACTAAAAAAAACTCTCCCTTACCCCCAAACCTAAATTGAACATAGTCCTCGATGTTCCAAATATAAATATGAATGCATGAACAAAGAGAAATTCTGATAAAAAGAAAAAAGATAGGGAAAGATGTTACCAGGACCATGTACCACAAAGATGGGTTGCCTCCCATTAAGCGCTAAGTTTAAAGTCTTCAGAATTAATCACTTCATATCATAAAGCAATAACCGAAACAACTGCGGATCATCTGCATCAAAAAGTGTTAACACAGATAGAAGGAAACTGCAACATACCAAGAATAAACATAGCACACCTTTGCCTAGTTTCCTATTTAAGACAACTATATCTAGTTGTGGTTCAGGTTCAGGTTCTATAAAGGGGTCTAAACAAAATATTTTCATGGGATGCACCTCCTCATAAGTGAGATCCGAAATATCAGGTTCTAAGGTCTGGAAAAATTTAGAAGCACACAATAATAACTTTGAATAATTGAGGATCCTCTAAGTCAATCGATTTGACTCACACAATTGACCACAATGAAAGTGGTGGCCATTTTTAAGAAAATGTGTCGACGATTCTAATTTCCTAAAATAATTAGTTTTAGTTCTAAAAACTATATAATGACACATTTCAAATTGAGATACTCCCACATTTGGTAAATAAAATTTTGGTGGGACAACAAAGTCAATTATGGTATCATGGACCGGATTAACCACATCAACCAGAGGATGGGTTTCTATCAACTGAGTTTCTGTTTGGACATAACTAGGTTCAGGAAAACGTGCATGAAGATAGTATCTTAAGATGGTAGAGGCACATACGTCAAGTCCCAAGTTGGGGACCTTTATAAGAGTCAAAGGTAAACCACATGGAGAATGATATTCACCCCCAAACCAAGAGTTGTCACTATCCTTGGATAAACTAGTCACAATTTCCTTAGTTACTAAATTATCAGATCTAGGAAAATGGTCTTTTATGGTTGTAATCATGTGGTTCCATATTTCTATAATCCTCAGAAGATACTATTGTTTTTGAATCGCTAGACTCTAAAACACTACTCTCAGGATAAACTCTTTCATCTAAACCATCATCGGCTTCATATCACAATGATATACTACACCATTTAAAACTATGGTGTCTCTAGTCAAATCCACTTCCTTTTGAATAGGTGAATAATCATCAATATTATTAGGATTTGAACTAGAAACACCATGATCATCGTAAGGCTCAATTGGTGTAATAATTTCCTCGTTATCATGACTACATTTTTCATAATATTCATCAAGACTATCCTCATCATCATCACAATATGAACATGGTTGAACCTTATCTAATTTGCAATTAAGTTCATTTAGAGAAATACTTAAAGCTGCAATTCTTTCCTTTGTACCTAAGTCATGCCTGAGTGACTCTTCATAAAATTGTTCCCTTAGTATGTCATTCCTATTTAAATTTTCAGATCAATTGCTTGAGTGAATTTTCTAAAGAAAGACTAGGATCATAAGAATTATTTTGTTGCAATTGTTTCATTAAATCCTCCAAAGACGGAGAACTTACATTTTGGTCATTATAATATTGCTCACTTACCCGTTCATATGACTGGTGGGCGTGCGAATAGTAGTTGGCATCACCATGGTAAGAACCGTAACCTTCAGAAGATCGGTAATGGTCCCAAGTACTATCCACACTATGGTCAAAGCAAGGATATTGTCCATTAAGATACTCAGTCGGATAATCATTATATTGGTCTTTATAATACCAGCTAGACATTTTTTTTTCTTTCTTTGGTTGCACGTGCAAATGCAAGGTCGACTAAAATTGGTAGACTCAAGTTACCTTAAGCAAAATATACCTACATACCAAAGATCGGTCAACGGTACTGGGCTAAGGTTTGTGGAATTTCGGCTGGTAACTCCCATAAGGCCCAAGGCACGGGTTCAGCGTACTTTTCCACGGGTTTTCCTAAAATCGGTTGTCTGACGATGCAATTGGTGTGCAACGTGTTTATTTTGTTCTTAAATAAATAAAATAAAATATTAATCTAATTATGTATAATAAAACAAAATCTAGAGAATAAGAATTTTCCTAATCTGAATATTTACAAGAATAAATGCATATCTAACAAATAAAAATAAAATATTGGGTTATCTTACTTACCTTTTTTGGCAAAAAAAATTTATCTCCACTTTTATGCCAAGTTATCCTGATCACCAAAAATAGAAAGATACCCAAGTGAAATATAGAAATAAAATAATAAATAAAAGAAAAATACAATTTTAAACAATCCTAATATTTACAAATTTAATAAAAAACTAAAAATAACAATTATCAGTCCCCGGCAGAGGCGCCAAAAACTTGTGTAGTTTTTACATTGGAAGTAAGAATTCTTTTCTCGGACTTTTGAAAGGATTGGTTCTAGACTATTAAAAGAAAATACTAACAAGAATTGCTAAAATAGCTCAAAAGATTGATATGGTGATTTTGTGTTCAAATAGGGTGAAAATCCAGGATTTCGAGATTCCACCGCTATTATGCATACTAGAATTTTAAATAATTTTCTAAAACTTCTCCCAAAAATCTCGAGACGATTTAGGACACAAAGTACGTCTCGGAAAATAAATCGTTCAAATCAATACAAAATTCTTAAATAACTAATAATTTTTTTCACTTATATGCTGGTCTCTATGATAGATATATAACTCATTAATCAAGCATTAGGACACGCAAAGATTAATTATTATCGTTACAACACAAGAATATAAGGGCCATGGAGAAATATTAATATAGAAAATAATTTAAAACACTTTAGCATACATAATATGGTTTCCTCTCTAATCCTAGAAGAGGGGTTTAGCTACTCATATTTTGAAGAAAATGCACAAAAGAGATAATGAAATTCATCTTTATTAATTAAACTCAAAAGGGACTTACAAATAAGAAGAGAGGTGAACAATTTTCCCACCGGTGTGAACAATAATATCTCGAGCCAGGACAAAATGCTCGTTCTCGACCAAAATCCGGAGTAAACACCTCTAACACTCTTGTTATGCTTGTGTTAAAATAACTAGAAGACGAAAGAGAAAATCCCACTAATACTCCTCTCCCTTGATCGTATGTAGTACTCTTGATTTATATGCAACCATTTCCACCACATGCCTTATTTGATTATGAAATATTAATTATTCTTTTGATTCTCATGCATGAGATAACCAAATAAAGACCCCATTATTACCTCTCCATGTCGACACTTCTTCATGTTTTATTGGTGGAAAATATATTGTGAGTAAAGAAAGGTAAGTGCCAGCTTCTCCATTAATTGCTTTGAATAGAAAATATTAACAATTATTCTTTTTGATTCTCATGCATAAAGTGATCAAATAAAGATACCCTGGTGACCTCTCCATGTCGACATTTCTTTCCATATGCTATTGGTGGAAAATATTAGGAGTAAATGATTTAATGTATAAAAAGGTAAGTGACAGCTTCTTTCTCATTTTTGGTACTTTAATTCCATATATTCTCCAAGACATCTCTCCGGTGATGTTGCCATAAGGAACCCATGAACATTAACGATCCAATTTTTTTTGGAAGGACCACTCGTATACTTCATCCACCACACGACAAAATGTGTCGAGAAACAAAATCTCATATGCTCCATGATATGTAACACCCGCTGATGTCTCCAACTCGTACTTTCACGTTGGGCTTAGCCCACTTCCTTCTCTTCTATCAAAATGTTGAGTAGCGGCCCTTATAGGAAATTGATACTAACTTCCGATTTGTGACCATTTTAGTGCAAAGTCCAACATTTTAGTCCAGTCGGCTTAATTTGCCAATTACTGCAAAACTAAACAGAACCATCAAATTGTACAAAAATAAAGAATTGAAAATTGTAAATCGAGATGTAAAAATGAAGTGTTTGCACACTCATCACTCCTAGTTCCATATCTTAGTTCCGCACCTGGTACAGATAGTTATAATCCCCAGATAAGTGGAGAAACTTTTTCAAGATTCTCCAAGTCCATACTCTTGCATAATCCATTCATCAACCCTGACATTAGAAACATGAAAAAGTAAACATATGAACCCTCCCGATACATTTACATTCACGTTGAAAATATCCTCTGTTACGAACATATCTTCTACCAAAGGTTTTGCTGGTAGTGCAAACTCTTCGAATCTCTCGTTGATGATATCAAAACTGACCAAATAGGTGTATATATAGTCTTCATCATAGGCATGCGCAAGCCAGTGAAAACCTCCTTTAAAGGCCACTCCTTTAAAATAGCAGTGTTTGTAATAAAGAGAGTAAGGTATGCTCTGAATTGTATTCCATGAATTCGATCAAGATATAGATGTCGACATTAGAACACTTTGAAGCATGGTCAACCACAACCTTAATCAACTTGTAATCGCTAGTCTTATCGTTATAAGGCTAACCCCTATGGGCTAGATTGAGCTGCTAGATTGGCCAAAAAGTGTTGCAATTTATAAAAAAAGTGTGGTTTAAAAGTTTACACTAGTGCTTGATACTTCTCTCTCCTAGCAAGTGCTCGCAGTTCAACTAGCAGCGAGATTGAAATGCTGAATCATTCAACGCTGAAAAAGTGACTTTAAAGCTGAATGGTTCAACGCTAGATACTTTTTATGTGTTGCAAGAGAGAGAAGGTGATGAAGAGAGAGGAAAAGATGGAAAGAAAAAATACGTGGAAGAATTTGATGGAGAGAGGAAGTGATGTGATTGGAGAGAGAGGAAAAAATGGAGAGAGAAATGTTAATCTAGCTGTTAGATTAGAAATACCATATGACTTAGGAGGTTGCCTTAGCTGACGTGGACTGCTAATCTAACTTCTAGATTAGAAGACCATAGGACTTAGCCTAACCAAATCCATATCCATCTAAGTTGTGGTAGTCTAGTTTGTGTGTCATATCGTATTTTGTTGCACACTTTTGTTGTTGTATCGCAAATATAAAACTCTTCACAATCACTTTTAATAGTCGGCAACCAACTCAAGCCATCACAGGAACATAAACAATAACACTCAACTTTATCATAATCTTGAAATATGAAAGGGTAATCCATCCATCGGTTCAACAGTCTCATGACAGTTATACATTGATGTTGATGATGTCGACAAAGGAAATAAAGATGATACTGACTTATAATGAATCGTATAGATTTTGTTGCGTTTAGCCTCACATAATAAAATTGTAGTATCCTTTTTCATGTTAATAAGCTCATAATCGAAACTACAACTATCGAAAATTGCACGAAAAGACTTACTCACACACCTGAATCGCAATAAAGGTAATTTGACATCACTGTAATTTTCTTTTTTGTTACAACACCAAAACCTTTCCCTGTTTCCTTAAATTACTCTTACATATTTTAGCTTGTTAGTTTCCTGGTTTAGCTAGACTTCTCTTTATTAGTTTCATGTGTTTAAGTTTCCTAGTTTACAATGCTTGCTACTCAAGTTTCTTGAGCTATAAATACTTAGCTGCCAATGGTATTAAAAAACGATCAATGAAAACTCAGTTTATTTAATACTTGATTTCGTATTTGGTTGCTCACCCCAAAGAAAAAGGGTTTTATCTGGTTCTTATTTGTTTCTTGCTTGCCATCCCGTGTTAAGAGGTCTAGTACCCTAACATCTGGATCAGAGCCACTTTCGATCAAAAATACCAAAAAACTACACCAAATTTTTTTTCCCTTTAAGATGACATATATTGAGGATTTATCAGCTTTACAGAAGAGTATTACTGGTGTTGCTGACAAGTTGGATATTCTTACTGAAATTATCACCAACTTCTATGTTCTTGATGAAGATACGCATACTAAGAAGGCAGCCGAAAAGCTTTTGCAAAAAGAACAAGAAGGCATCGCTCTTGCTGACAGGCTTACCACATCCTTGCGTACTCTATTTACAGAATTTTTTCCTCCAAATCGTCAAAATAATGGCGCTGCACTTCCACCACCACCACCACTGCCACCTCCAGGTAATCAGGGTGTTCAACAACTGCGGCCTAACTCGGTTAATATCAAGTTCCCTACTTTCAATGGTGAGGATCTTGATGGTTGGATTTTCAATGCTGACCAATACTTTAGTGTATATAACAACTCTGACGCTCTCAAAATCATTGTTGCTTGTGCACATCTAAAAGGAGAGGCTAATATTTGGTATAGATGGAAGAGAACCAGAGTTGTTGTGACAACATGGCTAGAGTTATGCAATTTAATTCGTGCTCGGTTTAACCCTGAAAAGTTTGTTGATGCTCGCCTAACCATTAGCACCATGGAGCAAAAATGTATAGTTCATCAACATATCTGAGTTTGAAAAATTACTGAACTTTGTTGAATTTCCAGAAGATTATTTGATAAGCTATTTTATTCGTTCCCTTAAACCACATATTGGGTCTGTGGTAAAACTGCTTGCGCCCCAAACTTTGGATGAGGCCTATACTAAGGAAATACATCAGGAAGTAGCTTATGCAGCTACCAAGTTTATCCCTAAACCACCATATCGTCCACCTCCATTCCGAAGTCCAATTACTCCTCAACTGGCTCAACAACATCAGCCAACTTTGCATTCGGGTTATAGGAGATCGTCTCCAGAAGAACAAAGACAAAGAAGAGCTAAGGGTATGTGCTTCAAGTGTGATCAACCATACAGAACAAATCATGTATGTGTTAATCCTCAATTAACTATCTTGGATATTGAGGAACCTACAATAGAACTTACTATACAAGCTGCGGATTCTAATTCTGCGACTGATATTGATAACTCAGTGGAGGATGATTCTACGGTTGAGGATGCTCCGAATATTTATCTGAATTCACTCATGGGTTCTCCCTTTTCTACTACAATGCGTATTACAGGTTCCTCTAAAGCTCGACCAATTACAGTTCTAGTAGACTCTGGTTCTACTCACAATTTTCTCAGTCCATCATTTGCTAAACAATGTGGTTATTCCATTCAATCCAAGGATACTTCTCTTCGTGTTACAGTGGGTGATGGTGGCCATATACACACTCAAGGAACCTGTTTAAACATACCAATTCAACTGCAAAATCACATGTTTACAATTGATTTTCATGTCTTGGCTGTTAATGGCTGCGATGCGGTTCTAGGGGTCCAGTAGTTGCGCAAGTTAGGGCCTATTGAATGGGATTTTGAAAAATTATTCATGAAGTTTAAATATGACGGCGCAGACATTCAATTATTGGGTAATAACTCTTCTGCATTGATGGCTTTGGATACTGCTCCCATGCAGAAATTGCCACGTAAAGAAGTTTATGGTTTTTTTCTACAATTAACTGCAGTACACAATTCTGCGTTAACTACCCCTTTAATTTAGAACCCTGCCATTAAGAAGTTGATATCTACCTTTCAAGATGTGTTTGAAACACCAACTTCTCTTCCTCCGTCAAGACTACATGATCATCGCATTCCATTGCTACCAGATTCTGCTCCTGTTAATGTTCGTCCATATAGATATCCACATTTTCAGAAAGATGATATTGAAAAGATTATTTCAGAACTCAAGCAAGCTGGTTTTATAAGTCCAAGTTCTAGTCCATTTTCTTCACCCATATTAATGGTTCGTAAGAAGATGGGTCCTGGAGAATGTCTGTTGATTACAGGGATTTAAATAAGTTGACAATTAAGGATCGATATCCCATTCCTATGGTGGATGAGTTGTTAGATGAACTGCATGGTGCCGTTATTTTCACAAAGCTTTATTTACGTTCTGGCTATTATCAAATACGTCTATATGGACCTGATATCCCTAAAACGGAATTTAGAACTCATGACGGTCACTATGAGTTTCTTTTCATGCCTTTTGGACTCTCCAATGCGCCAGCTACCTTTCAAAGCTTGATGAATCATCTATTCAGACCATATTTGAGGAAATTCGTGCTCGTTTTTTTTTTGATGACATATTAGTTTATAGTTCCAACATGCAAGATCACATTAAACACTTAACTTTAGTGTTTGAAATCCTTCGCAAGCATCAGCTATTTGTCAAAGAATCCAAGTGCACTTTTGCACAACCATCAGTAGGGTACCTTGGTCATGTTATCTCCTCTGAAGGTGTTGCAGTTGAGCAAGAAAAGATTGATAGTGTACTTTCTTGGCCAGTACCTACCACAGTTAAAAGTCTAAGAGGATTTCTTGGATTGGCAGGTTACTACCGAAAGTTTGTGAAGAACTTTGGTAAAATATGTGCACCTTTGACAAATCTGTTGAAAAAGGATGCATTCTTATGGACTGATGAAGCTACTTCTGCTTTTCGAGCCTTGCAACATGCATTAAAAACTACACCGGTTTTGATGCTTCCTGACTTTACGAAAGAATTTTATCTAGAATGTGATGCATCAGGAACTGGTTTGGGAGATGTTTTAATGCAAGCTGGTCGGCCAATTGCTTACTATAGCAAAGCATTGGAAGGTAAGAATCTCAATCTTTCTATTTATGATAAAGAAATTCTTGCAATCATCTCAGCAGTCCAAAAGTGGAGACCATATTTGTTGGGAAGGCATTTTAAAATTTACACTGATCACAATAGTTTGAAGTACTTTTTGGATCAGCGTATATCCTCAATTGAGAAACAGAAATGGGTTTCTAAACTTTTAGGATATGATTATGAAATAATTTTTCGCAAAGGGAAAGAAAATATTGCAGCTGATGCTCTTTATCGAAATCCTGGTTTAGCCTTTAATGCTATGACTTCTCCAGTATTTGCAGGAGTTAATGAGATCATTCAGGAGACCAATGGTGATCAAGAATTAGGAGCCTTAATTGACCAGTTACGGCGCCATCCTACATGTAAGCCCAATTACTCTTTTCTTAATGATGTCTTACGCTACAAGGGACGCATTGTAGTAAAACCAACATCTGCCTGGTGTGCTAAACTCCTTCATGAGTTTCATTCAACTCCCTTAGGCGGTCACTCTGGATTCCTTCGGACATACAAAAGAATTCAGCACAATTTTTATTGGAAAGGTTTAAAAAAAGGGTTATTTAACGTTTGGTACCCAGTAAATGTCCAACACATAGCTTTGGTACCTAATATTTGAAATATTAAGGGTTGGTAACTTGACCCGTCAAAGACTGTGAAGTCAAATCGTGGACCTAACTTTGTTATATATATCGTTACATAACTTTTGTTATTACCTATTTGCCATATGAATGCTAACAATGACAAGAGTTGTCCTAACGTTTGGTTAGAGACAACAAAAAAAAAAAAAAAAACGTGTCTTAACCTCCATAATCTATACTTATATTAACGGTGAGGATGACATCTCACATGTGATATTAACTATCAACCACCACCACCACCTTCTCTAACTGCTGCGTGTATTTCCTTCTCCTGAATCTCCTCCTTCCCCATAGCCAAGAACAAAACTCCACCACTAGTCTAAACTACCAACTAATACAACTTTCTTTTCTTCTTACTGTAGTATTCTCCTTTCTCTTCTTTCTTTTCTCATTCTTTAACAAGGTCAAGCAACAATACATATAACCATCACCACCACTATTTTCTGTTTAAGAGAAGAATTTTCAATCAAAATCACGTCAAATCATTGACTGAAAAGGTATGTGTTAAAATTCATGTTCTTCTTTAATTTTAATAATATGCGTTAAACTTTTTCAATTTTGAAAGTTAGGTTAACTTTGATAATTTTGTCTGATATATATATATATAGTGTTTAATTAGGGTGATTCTAGTTAATGGGTGGACTGATTTGGATGATTGAGGTGAATAAGAATTTGGGTGTACTGCAGTTTGTGCTAGAATACGATTCTAATGTATGTAAAAGAATTGAAAGGGAATGATATTGTTGTTGCTGCCGTAAATGTGGAATGAAAGAAAATTTGTGTTAGTTAGTGGTTGTGTAAAAAGGTGATTAATAGGAGTATACAGTTCTGGTGGGTTTGGTAAACTTGGAATTTGATGAAATTGGTATTGAAGATTATAAGATTTTGATTGAATATTTGTGAATAAGAAAATGATGAAATAGCTGAAGAACAATTGAACTAGGTGTTGGCGTTAGTTTTTATGGATGAATGGCTATAATTGTTGAATATTTTAGAGTCATGGTACGATTATGAGACTTGGGTTTTTGTTAGATCTCGAGATTGCAGGTGGTAGAAGATATAAAATGGGTTAACAGTACAGCCACAAACTCATCTTTTCATCACCAGCAGAAGCACAGTAGGTGTTCGACAAAAGTCTTGAGTGAGCTGAACACCCCGATTCAAGGTCAAATTGTAACCGTCTGTTCAATTTATTTGTAACCATGTGATTAAGTTGGATGGATCACACGATTTTCTTAAAATCACGTGCTAACGGTGTTAACGAATTGTTAAGTAATTAATATTTATTAAAAAATTTAATTATTTAAGTAACAACATGTTAAGTCAACTGTTTGACTCAACAGTCTCTGACGGGTCAAGGTACCAACCCTTAATATTTCAAATATTGGGTACCAAAGCTATGTGTTGGACATTTGCTGGGTACCAAACGTTAAATAGCTCTTAAAAAAATAAATTAAGGATTTTGTTTCTCAATGCGATGTTTGTCAGAGAAGCAAAGTTGAAGCCGTATCACCTCCAGGATTGCTGCAGCCTTTGCACATTCCCACTGATATTTGGTTAGATGTGTCAATGGATTTCATTGATGGGTTTCCTTCTTCCAGCCGTAAGACTTCAATATTAGTGGTGGTTGATGGATTGTAAAAATATGCACATTTCATTGCTCTTGTGCATCCATATATAGCTGCTGACATTGAAACCATTTTTGTTCGAGATATTGCTCGTCTACATGGAATGCCGAGAAGTATTGTGAGTGATCGTGATCCCATATTCATAAGTAATTTTTGGGAAGCTTATTTTGCAATGCACAATATACAATTATGCCGCAGCACTGCCTACGATCCACAATCAGATGGTCAAACTGAGGTAACTAATCGAACTCTAGAATGTTATCTTAGGTGTTTTGCAAGTGTCAAACCCTCTGAGTGGGTTAAGTGGTTACCATGGGCCGAATGGTGGTACAATACCAGTCACCATTCTGCCATTAATATGTCTCCATATCAAGCTGTGTATAGTAGAACTCCACCAACAATCTCTAGTTACCTTCCTGGTTCTACAACTGTGCATGGTGTTGATGTAATGTTACGATATCTGTTAAGCCTAAACGATAAAAAACTTGTATACAGGATACGATATCTGTTAAGCCTAAACGGAGCTCATCTCATTGGACCCCACATTCTACTCTTTCTGGACTAGACCCGTACGCAAAGAGAACTAGGTGCAGTTATAACAACTATTTTTGTTGATAAAAAATGTGGCCATGACGAACTGCTAACTCATGTATATCATCTGTGCACAGCAAGTGTTTGAGATCTTGCATCTATCAACCATAATCAAGCTTGCAATACAGTTGTTGATTCAATTGCATTGTAGCATCATTCTCGTATTATGTTTATCCTTGAGTTCCTCTTTTCATAGCTCAGATCAGCTATCCCTAATTACTTTCCCATCTTAAAAATAAAGAAGAAGTAGTTGGAGCAGCAACAGCAATGTCAAGTATTCCAGATGTGGTTTATCTTGAAATCCTTCTAAAGGCACCAGTGAGATCGACATTTGTATGCAAGTGCGATAGTATGCAGTGCGATAGTATGCATCATTCATCTAGGCTCTAGCACATTAAGCTCAATATACATGGGGCATGATAGCTTTTGTATAATAACCCATGCTTGTAGTGACTAGTGAAGACAGAAGCAGTTAGCACATTAAGCTCAATATGCATCTAGGATTCTAGGCTCTAACACATTTAGCACATTAAGCTCAATATGCATCATTATGTTTTCAATAGCTTTTGTATAATAACCCATGCTTGTAGTGACTAGTGAAGACGCAGTTACAAGAACAAATATATCAACAAACAAGCAAGAGAAACTTGAAAACATAATGAAATCTTTTAACACCCAAGGCACCAGTCATTTCAAAAGAAACAAATAAGCAATTAAAGCCAATTAAAACAATGAACCACCATGAAATCAGCAGTACACATCCACAATTTCAAGCACATATTCAACAAGAACTACGATCTGAAACAAAAAAAAAAAATATATAAAGATCTCAGCGTAAACCAAAATACGTATACCTCCGTCCAATGCTTGAACAAATGACCAAAATACGTATAAAGATCTCAGCGTAAACCAAAATACGTAAGAAACATATCTGTTATGACCAATCGGTTGGGATCCAAAGGGAACTGCTGTAAGGGGATTGCTTCCTTGCTTTCTTATGTCCCCAACACACAACAAATGTTCGCTTCCAATTGTTGTCCTTTTCGTTCCTGTCTATATCTGGCTGATCAAATTCTTCCTCAACTTTCTGCTTCCACAACTTATTATCCTCAGAAAGATACTTTAATTCTGAAGAAACACGGGCAACTTTTGCAATGTCAACACCTGGAAGAGATTCAAGTACCTTGAGCTTAAGTTCTCTTGGTAGTACATTAAAGCATGGTGGAGAAGGCAACCCAGCCTTCTCACAAAGATCAATAAGAAGCGGCAGCGCAACTTTATCCTTGATCATCCTCCAAAATTCAGAAATTTTTCCTTCATGTTCCAATATTTTATTATCAGAATCATGATCAGATGTCCCTTGTGTATTCATAGAATCACGCACAAATCTTATAGAGGGAACATAACGGGGTTTATCCACAATACAGCTGTACAAATTTTTTATGATTCCCAATCAACATCCCATCAACACTTAGAGAGTCCTTAGTATAAAACAATAAAGAAACCATATGAGTTTTTACGTCATAACCAGAATCTAGAAGATGAGGAAGTGTATAATCTATATCCAAGCAGAATTTTGATATCTTCCTTCCTTGTGGAAGATGAAAACCATTAAACCTCGATTTCGTTATAGGATCAAAAGCAACAAAACCAAATTCTAAAAAGACAGCATGCACCGCAATAATCCAAAGATTAAACTTCTCTAATTCAGATATAACTGAGTAGTACTCCCCACTAAGAACCTTTCTAAGATGCCTTGGAACTGAAGGTATCTTCTTCTCCGGTGCAGAAACAGAATTATCATTACAAGTAGTACTTTCCTCTTGTTCCACAGTTTTATTTGAAGTGCTTGATACAAACCCGTTAGGGTTTAGTGAGTGGAAAAGATGATCCCCTGAAGGGATTCCTGAATCATTAAGACGAGCAGCATCAGTCCTGTCTTTTCCATCTAGAGAGAGTTGTACAGTCTCAGAAGCAACTGAGATTCTCTCTGCGGTTGTTTTTCTTGGATTTTGAGGAGAAGATGAAGCAGCTGCTAATAATAAATTTTTTAGGGTCTCTTTCGATTTAATACTTAACTTCATAGCGCCGTAGATAGATGCAGAAGAAGAACAGTGTATATATGGATTAAAGATTCAATAATAACTTTATTATTTATCAAATTGTAGTGTTGACGAGATAGTCTTGTTGGATGTTTTCCTTTACGATGATGCGCTTCTTATATCCTGCGATTGTTGGTAGGATGGTCAAGGACTAGATTAGGAAATCAAGTTTGTTTGGGAAACCCATTACTATAGTGTCCTAAGTATAGCAACTTAAAGAGGTTTGTCTCTTAGAAAGTTAGGAAATCCCCTTATAGAGTATAACTTCTTTAAATTAATATTCAATAATATAATATTCTCGTCAAAATAATAAAATTTCATGGTCCAGACTCGGGCACTTGGCGCGAAAATAATATATTTTAGAAGTTCCCCTTAGTGATTATTAGGTTTCAAATAATATATAAAATAATAATGCTACTAGAAAAATAAAAAATTAATTTCAATATGATTTAATATTGGTTTATTTTTCTTTAAAATTCAAATAAAGTTGTATTTCATCCTCAGTAATTCGTAATGCAATCAAAGAACCCGAGGCCACACTGTTATAAATTATAATACAACAAGAAGTAATTTGAAGTGTCATTAATACTTGGAGTGCTTGTATTTGTATTTCAATTAGTCTATAATATAATACTTTTACACAATTAGTCGATATTTTACTTAACCTACAAGTATTATTCAACCTCCAGGTTAGGAATTACTTTTTAAAACAATTATAAATTGCTTAATTATAAAATAATAATTTATTATATTATGGATAATATAATATTTCTTTAAAATAATAATTTTTCTTGGTCCCAAGCCTATTATTTTATAAAGTTATATTGTACTTGTAGGAAAGTAATCTTTGTTAAGGAATGTGTTTAGTCCTATTGATATGTATAAATAGCCATAGAGATCTAGAGAAGATACACCAGAACCAAAAAGAGTTCTCTTCTTCTCTTTTAAGGCTTTGTATATTTCAACCAATACGGTGAAATATAAAATTTGCATATTCCTTCCCGCGGATTCAACCTCGTTAAATACTCGTTTTTCTTGTGTGTATTGGGGTACCTTCATAATAGTGCAAACCGAACGCTTCCGCAGGTTTTGGCGCAAATATTGGTATCAGAGAAAGGAGACGCTCTTGGATACAGGTACTCAGATTGCAGTTAAAGTGAAGGTATTTTTTCCGAAGATTGCATGAGGTAATACTGATCTTAAAGGTTATGCTTGTTATATATATTTGTTTGTTTGTGAATAATGGTTGACACGGAAAATATCCGACAATTGAACCATCGGTGTCTACAAGTAAAAAAAAAAAACAAAAGAAGAAATACTTCATTCACATAGATCACAACTCGAGGTAAAAAAGTTTACGGAAACCAATAATTTTGGTTTATGGAGAATGGACGTAATGGATATTTTTGTTCATCCATATCTAGAAGAAGCTCTAAAAGGTCGGCCATCAAAGCCTGAGAAGAAAACTTGAAGAGGTAAAATATCTTATGCACTTCATTACCTTTGTCACATTGATGGAGTTCTGCAATTTTAGTAGAAGGATGAAAAGTGAGAAGCTCAGAAAGCACAAAAATGATAAAAAAAAAAGTGCTTCATTTTTAGTACTGCTCAACTCATAGTTGTTGGTACCTGTCACCTTCATATTCTTAATATAGCTTACTTAACTTTTATTGGTTAAAACTTAACAGATAATCCTTTTTTAATGTTTGCTGACTTTCATTTTCTGTATTTTTACATGGGTACGTAGCAAAAGTGATAATCCAGGCAAAGCAGCGTCTATGTTTAATAAGCTCAATTTTTATATTTGGTCACTGTTTAGACACTGTAACCTGTAGTAGGGTAACATCTTGTTGTTAGGGGGAAAGTTACTTTTACTAGAGGAAAAGCTGAATTCTGGGTGAATTTAAAAAAAAAATTTTACTCCGTCACTAAAATTTTTTAGATTTGATTTTCCATATTACCAACTAAAACTACATAGAATCATATTGGAAACCAACCCTCGAGGGTCGTATGTGTTGGATGTTCCGTTCTTTAGGATGAGAACAATCCAACTGATAACTTAAACTAGTGGTAACTAAGGTGGAAACTCCGGTCAAAATGACATTACACCTACGTTGCCAGATTTGCAGCATTACTATGGCAGTTTTTCGAAGATTCTCTATGGAATTAGAGTTGGGAAGGTTGGGTGTTACTCAAGCCATAATCGTTCTTGTATATTAGACGGTTCAACACTGTCGTTATATCAATGGGTTCCAAGTTTGCTGTTTAACAGGGGCGAGTCCTTGTAAATTACTCCTCTATATATACGACCCTTGCTTTTTAGTGGACCATTTAATTGGGCCGACCGACCGGAGGGCCCGAAGGGCCCGTAGGGAGGGAGTCCCTTTTATGGCCACTTTTTTGTCAAATGAAACCTAACACAAAATTGCAATTTCATAAAAAAGATTGATTTTGGTGGTAGTCTTTGGGACATGAAAAGCCTAAAATATCCCTCCTTTTAGTCTAATTATTATGACTCCTTATACATCATATTTTTTTCAGGGGTATAATTGGAAACCAAACTTTAATATAACATATCTAAAAATCCGTGCCTTAGAATTTTACAAATTTTATATCATTGGAAAGGATTTTAAAAAATCTACCCAACGAGTACAAACAACAATATACAATTTAGTGTTTTTACGAAAAATTCGATAGTGACTTTTAAAATATATTTCATAGCCATTATGCAAAAGCACCACAAAGGATGCATAATACATGGGAATATTGGTGCAAACCACCACAAAGGAAACATAGCACATGGGATAAATTGATGCAAACCATCACAAAAGATGCATAAAAAATGGAGGAAATTTATCTAAACTACCATAAATTGAATGCATATCAATTTTAGCCCTATAACACCATCACGCATATTGGTGTTTCGATTTTCTTCGGTCGGCCCTCCCCACCGTGGCAGCGGTGATCTAGTGGATTAATCTTGAGATTTCAGTTGTAGGAAAGTAGTTCATTCGGTCCAAGCTACAGTCGTGAGTAGCTTGATCAAAAATCTCGAAGTTCCTGAAACAAAATCCACCTACTCTCTCTTTCGTAAGCATTACCTGAGTGTGATGCAGTTCTAAACTGATGGTGCTTTAGTTGGGCCGACCGACCGGAGGGCCCTTAGGGAGGGAGTCCCTTCTATGGCCACTTTTTTGTCAAATGAAACCTAACACAATTTGGCAATTTGATAAAAAAAGATTGATTTTGGTGGTAGTCTTTGGGACCTGAAAAGACCAAAGTAGCCTTATACTTCCTTCATAATCCTCATCTCTTTATTAGATTTCTTCCCCACCACCCACTGTTCCATTTCTTCATGACTTTACCCACCACGACCGTTGCCATCGCCAGCAACTCCACCAGTACACCCAGCAACACCTCAACAACCACTTGCAAGTCTATCATCGCCTCCGCCACATCTACCACCAGCACCTTTACCACGAGCAGATGGATACGAAAATTAAAAATAGACCTCAATTTCCATACATTAAAGAACACAATTATCATCAGCTCTGCTCCGCCGCCAGCGCCACCAGCTAGCTCCACCAAATCCGCCATCGCCATCGCTACCTTCAATAAACCACCAGTTTAACTGCCGGTACACCATTACCTTCACCTCAACCACCAGACAACTACCGTCACCGTCACTGTCACCGCCGCATACTACCGCCGCCGCTCCACCACCACCATCTCTCCCGCAACCAGTATCACCACTGCGAGCAGCACCACCGCCAACACCATCAGCACCAAAACCACTTTCCCCGCCGGCAAACGCAAATTCTACCAGCAGCAGCAGCACCACTTCCGCCACCACCGCCAGCAAATTTGTATCTGGACGAACAAGATGATTTTAAGAATTCGTCATTTCTCCTCCAAGTCATACAAACAATAACAGAAACAAACAATTAAATCAAGAAATAAAAAAGAGGATAAAAAATGATGAAAAAAATAAGGGAATTAGAGATGAAATCACCTTGAAATCAACATGTTCATCACAAATCAAAAAAAAAAAAAAAAAATTGAATCAAACCAAACAATAGCCACCACCACCTCCAACATAATCCTCGCTTGCCATCGTTACCGGAGACTGGTGGATAGGGCGAAGTGGTGTTTACGGCGGAATAGAAAATCTAGACAGACAAGAAGGAGGTGTTTTTCGTTTGTGGACAGGAAATTTTGACCTAACTCCCAACTCTTGGAATTTTGCAGCTTAGAATTTAAGCTGGCTGCCTTTAACACAACTTGGAAGTAAGGATGAGTGCCTATAACCCAAGGTGGTTGCCATACGGACACAAAAGATAGGAACCCGACTTCTTCAAATTCCTTTGATTTTGGTCAAATGTGAATTTTAGGGAACAAATGAAACTACCACCTCACCTGCACGCCTAAACAAATTAAAAAATCTAAAATCAAATACAACGTAGGTGTTCCTTAAAATAATAAAAAAGTAAAGTTTCTGTAAAAATGCCCTCTCAAAATTATATAATTTTCCCAAGAATTTTGTGGTATTATGACGTGGGTTAACCCAAATTTTCTTTTACAGTCTCATTGCAACGGTGTTTCATTTTTTTTCGGTCGGCCCACCCCACCGTGTAGCGGTGTTCTAGTATATACTTCACTGCAGGTATAATAAGATTCCTACTAAAAATGATTATTATTTGGGAGATTTTTTTTCTATAAATTCACCCCAATGTCAGCTTCCCCTTTAATAAAAGTGGCTTTCCCCCTAATAATTATTAGGCCGACCGAGCGAAGCGAGGGAGGACTCTATATATGGTGACTTTGTGTCAATGTGAAGCGTGACATTTTTTTCAATTACACAAAAAAGATTGAATTTTGGTCCCACACTTTAAAAGACTAAGATGTCCCTTTAAATCAAATTTTACCTTTTTTTCCTTTAGACATTTTCGTAAATAAACCAAAAAGGGGGGAAATAAGGTATTAGATATTTTCGTAAATAAACCAAAAAGAAAGGGCACAATGATAAATGCATTTTTATATATTTAAAAACCTCGTATATTTCAAACTACAAGTCGTATTTTTATAAATTTTATATATTTGGAAAGCCCTTTAAATTAGCTACGCAATGAGCACAAACAATGATATCAAATTTTTGTTTTTCAATTTTTTTTATTATTCTCCAAATTTTGTATCTTTTCTCCTTAAAAATTAGGCATAGCTTAAAATTAGACATATCTTAAAAAAAATTGAAAAAAACTACAAGAAAAATAAAATGATTGACTAAGTATAAAAAAACAACTAATTTTAAAATGAAAAGCACAACATATGGTGTTGAATCACCACCAAATTATTTGCAAAGTAAAAATATACCATGGCCTACAATGCTGGAAAAATGATACTTTTAAGCGTCGTGTTTGGGAAAATTATACCTTCGTGCCGTCTCAGGAAAAATAATATTTTCACCCTACGGCGGAACTAAATTGTGAACACAAAATTTAGTTTTACGTCAATTTTTTCGGTCGGCCATCCCACCGTGGTAGCGGTCATCTAGTCTAAAACTATAGTAGATAAATATTCCCTTGGTCAATGTTACAATTAAAAACTGTTAAACTGTCCTATCTTTTTTTTTTTAATGTCAGGAATCAACCAAAATGGATCGACTTATTTTGCTGCATACCAAATTCAAGTGGATAATTTAATAACATCATCAGCAATATTTCTCAAGTTTGTACAGTTAGTCTTAGCCAGATTTTAAAAATTGATTTATATATACTGATAGAGTTTCTGAAACGAAAGAGAACCTTGTGTTTGGATTTGATCAACTATTCCATTGAAGAAGCAGCAGTAGACGTAGAAGATCATTTGTTTGTCGTTCTATAGCATCAAGCGGTCCTATCTACTTTCCCAATTAATCCTTTGTGAAGATATACCCACAACAATGCAGTGCAATTCATACCCAATGAGTCCAGTGGCAATGGAAAAATTGCCAAATGGGTGAGTTTGATCATGGGAATCCCCACAGTGAACATTCCAAATGGGCAAAGGGTCAAATCTAAACATCTGACTGTCCAGTCTCAAGTTGAGTCAATCTGCCAAACTTTTGGACTAAAAATAATATATTAAAATTCTAAAAATCCTTCGAGAAAAAAAAAAAAAAAAAAAAAAAAAAAAAAAAATCTGAAACCTGCTATAAAATCAACAAAAATTAAATAATTAAGGGCCCAACCAGGTTCGAACCGGTGACCTCTTGATCTGCAGTCAAATGCTCTACCACTGAGCTATGGACCCTTAGGTGACACCATGAGAACAACATATTATAAAAAAACATTATTGGATCATTGGATCATCTAAATCTAGAATTCAGAATAGCAAGTATCCGTTTCAAAAACATTGAAAAACCAAAAAAACAACAACAAATTAATAAAACTAAACCTTTCAATTCATCCTCATCAGCAATATTGTATTCAGAAAGGTAGTAAAATCTCATAGAATGATGAAGGATATATTGTTAAGAATTTGGGCTCCTAAAATGATGGCCTCTAGAAACTAGTAAAATTGGATTGATGGTATACTTGATTGTGTTCCATTAAACCTCCAACTGACCATTTTAATTGTTTGATTTTTAAAATGATGAATGAAAGAAAAAATCACATGAGAAGATGGAAGAAGAATGAGAGCAGTCTGGTTAAATATTGCTATGAGTTCTTCTAGAGATTGTTGTTTGACCATATGGAATTATGGATTCTTCTAGAATAAAGATCATTAAACTATAAACCCTAAAACCCGGTTATTGAACAGGCTAACAACCATTCCCTGTTTCCTTTCTAGATTCTTCCAGCTTATGCATTGCCCCTATTAAATTTATTTTTTTTATTAACATTTAAAGTTATAACTCCAATTACAAAACGACCCTTGATATGCTATTATTATTGGCTTTTCAAGAAAATGAAGCGAGGGCAATTTTAGGAATCCAAAATTTACAGCTTCAAACACGGTTGCTAAGTAGAGTTTGCTTTATATAATACAAGGGGGGCAAATTAACACTACCTTCCATGTTAATTCCTGCAATATTACGCCATTGGGGACTCGAACACAGGACCTCTTTAAACTTTGGGGAACGGGGATGACCAGCTGAGCTAGGGGCCCGTTATAAAATTTGATTTGATAACAATGATATTTTTTTCGTAAAATAAAATTTAATATTCTTATTTGTACTCATTACGTAGGTATTTCAAAGAGCTTTCCAAATATGTTAATTTTACAAACATCCGATGTGTATTTCGAAAGATATCAAGTTTTTAAGAAAATTGATGTATTTTTATAACAATGGCATTTATGTGAATATGTAAATATATAAGGTTGTTTATGTAAGTATTGATTCAATGTACCTTTTTAACCTTGAATACATATGTATAGTAGTGGTTGATATTTGAGGTCATATTAGTAATATCAAGGTTACACCAAGCTATTTTGTCCTTTTGTGACCAACCAAAATACCTCTTTTCTTTATATTAGTAAGATAGAATAGATATTCACTTTTGTAGTTTCCTACAACATACGAGTACCATAATAGTAAGTAAACCGTAATCGTTAAGAAAGTAAACTAATCGCAACAATTACGCTTTCAGCAAAACCAGAATCCAACTTCAACTTTCTATAAGTTTTGTTGTTTTGATCGTAAAAAATAAAATCCCCATCGATCTCCTGTAAAGTCTCATTGTTCTTGAAATTCCATATTAACCTTGAATACATGTTACAAGTGGAGAAAGCTTTAGTCCAAAATGTAAAAGTAGATGGTATATGATGTATGGAACTATAACCAATGAAAACACATCTTAGAGCATCTCCAATGCATAGGGTCAAGGTCATCTTATGTGGAGGTCTTATTAACACATTCTTATGTGTGGGTCATCACTAAATGACAAAAAAAAATTTAATGTAAATTTTTTTACTTCAAGTTGATCTCCAACCCCCAAGGTATTATCTAACAAACTTTATTTGAATTTAGAGACAAAATAATGATGCGGCTTTAAGACCCAAGGTCATAGAGAAAGTCTTATTTACACTTTCTCTATTACCCCCACTTAGCCATGTCATCTATCTCTATGACCTTGACCCTTGTGTTGGAGATGGAAATTTGATGCACAAAGTCTTAAATCCTAGGTGTCATTTAATTTTAAGATTTTTACCCCTTGCATTGGAGATGCTCTTAGGAGAAAACTTGTGAACTCGAGAATGTCCCCAGAGAGGATGATAAACTGAACCAATAATCTTCGTAAAAGAATAATCAAGGAGGGAATGAAATAAAACTTCTTATGGAGATCTGAAACGTAATAGTTGGAGTCATATTTCTGAGAAAAGTTGCAATAAGGAATCATTATACCAAAAATCTTTTGGACAAGAAACTCTAAACAAAAGAGTATTTCCCATTTATGTGTCTTTGTGCCTCTTTTACCATTTTTTTTTTGGTGTTCTGGGATATGAAACTCTATTTTGAATACCATTTTGATATAAGGAAACACTTTAGAGGACCATGATCTAATTCAGAAGCACCATCAATTTGAAAAAAAAAATGATTTTAGTAGAGAAAAGATTTTTAATAAGATTTTCGAAATGACTAAAGCAATGTGTAGAATTAGTTTTAAGATGCGTAGGACAAATCCATTAATATCTACTGAAATCATCTATAAAGACTATGTAGTATCTGTATGCTAACAAAGACTCAACAGAAGATGGACCCATCCATCACAATGAATCAAAGACAATGGTTTAAGAATTTGAGATTGCGAAAGAGAAAAAACAGGTCTTTTAGTTTTAGCAAGTTGACAAGGATCGCATAGAGAAGTAGACGGTGCCGAATTCACCATCATATATGCTTAGCATTATGTAGTAATTGAAAAAACATTTTTAGGTGGATGTCCTAATTTATCATGCCAAATCACATAATAAGCAGATAAAGAAGTCGTCAAAGAACAATGAGACTTCTTAAGCGAATATGAATTGTAAATTGGATAAATATTTATTATTCACCATATCACACCAAGTCAAAAGTATGTCATTCTGCAAATCTCTAATTTGATACCCAAAAGGATCAAACCTAAGATAACATTTGTTCTCCTTAGTAAATCTAACAACGAATAACATACTATATGTTTTATTTTTAGGACTAATATATAGGACATTCATCCTAGAATTAGGCTGAAAATTTGATTAGATTTTACTCTTCCTACCACCACCACCGTAATTGTTGACATTACGGCCATACATGGCAGAAGGATCGATGTTGAAAATAAAACACAATATAACTAAAATTTGCCACTGCTCATGACTTAGTAATCTTGGTTTAAGTTCAGTAAAAGTAAATGGTGTCTCACGATTTTGTGCAGAGATAACAAATTATCATAAGCTATTCCTAATCGATCAAGAATGTGCATTACATTGTATCAAGATAAACAAGAATAGTTAGAATCCCTTTTCTAACTATTTCGCGAGCGGTGAACTTATTTCTGAAGTTGGTATCAACAAATACCCTAATTTCACGAGCATAAGAAAGACCAAGAACATCTCCTTAAACTGTATCGGTAAAAGTTCACTCAAAACAACTTGCTATAAACTGACCAACCTTACGCCAGTAGATCCATCTAGGATTAGTACCAGCAACTCCATCAACAAATATTTCTCGTGACGTTTTCTTTAATCTCGCTATCAATTTAGCCAGAAAGATCTGTAGAAATCAAGATTGACTCAAACTGATCTTCTACTTAATAAGTCAGAACTAGAAGATATAAAGATAAAAGTGAATTCTATTATTGAATGGGATATTTTACATTGAGAACCCATAGGGTATATATAGCGATACCGTAACTTGGTATGCAAGAATAATACTTGTAAATCAATTCATACTAAATATATCAAATACTAAATATAACCCTAAATACTAAAACTTTCCATATAATTTATTATTACCAATCCTGTACTCTAACACCCTCCCTCAATCTCATGGGGATTGCAAATCACATGAGATTGGCCTTGAAAGTTGTTGATGAAGTGCGATGCCAATAAACGCCGAGAAGTATAAGAAGAAGCGCGTCTCCATTAAAAAGAATACTGATTAGGAGAACCACCAAAGTAGCGAAAAATAACAGAACCATTGATGGAGCATATAAGAACCATCAATAAGAGAAAAGAGATAATACCCTGCAAAATTGGGATTAGAAAAGTTGACGAAGAATGGATATGATGGGTGTTGGTTAGGATTAAGTGGTTGTTGGGCTCGGGGGGCTTGGAAAGTGGGGTTTTGACGGACGTGGATTTGATTGACTTTTTCAAAGTGTAAAGGAAAACAAAAATAATTGGACAGAGTAGAAGAGATCAGAATAGGTGATAGAAGGAATTAAAGATGGAAAAGAAAGAAAGTGGTATTGATGAGTTGATGAGTTGATGTAGGGTCCTGGACGAACAGTAGGGAAAAGAAAAAGAAAAGAAAAGTGGGATGGAAGAACACGTGATGAGGTAACGAGATAAAGGGAGCTGGTGCTGGTAGTGGTGACAAGTAGGGTTTGGTAGCAAACCGATAAAACCATTTTTTTTTTTAATATAGATGATAAACCTAAAAATAAAATAAAACCTAAAAACTAATCATATTGCAGCGGAAGAAAGATCCGGCGGACGGTAGCATTGGAGACTACCGCCGATTAGAAAAGAAAACGAGGTGGGCAAATGTGTCCTGATCGAACCCGTTGATACCAAGTCGAACTAGAAGATATAAAGATAAAAGTGAATTCTATTATTGAATGGGATATTTTACATTGAGAACCCATAGGGTATATATAGCGATACCGTAACTTGGTATGCAAGAATAATACTTGTAAATCAATTCATACTAAATATATCAAATACTAAATATAACCCTAAATACTAAAACTTTCCATATAATTTATTATTACCAATCCTGTACTCTAACATAATATATTTGGTGCTTACTTGATACGCTAAGAGGATCCACGGTTATCCTTAATTTCCAAATATGGAAAAATACCATACGTAGGGTAGCCAGACATGGATTTCACCAAATATATAGCGAGGCGGATATTTAAGTCCGGCTGTTGTCGGCGCAGTTTTAAAGAGCGTCCGAGCTCTCAAACACAGTTATAAACTCCCTTCTTACGGCATGCATTATTCTCGTTTTAAGGTGTGAGTTTTTCTTTGAGTTCTTCTTTTCGTTAAGCTAAAAAGAGTCATCTCATCCCTTATTATTTTCCCTCTCAATCTCAAAATCAAGAAGAAGCAATGTCAAGTATTCCAGATGACGTCTACCTTGAAATCCTTATAAGGGTACCAGCGAGATCCACTTTTGTATGTAAGTGTGTTTGCAAAACTTGGCTTGCCCTAATTTCTAACCCTGGTTTTGTTAAATCCCATCTTAATCTTGCTATTCAAAAGGAAAACACACATATCATGCTTATTGGTAGAAATAAGGTAAACTGCTTGATAGATCATGATTCATTATTATCATTAATATTGCCAACACATGAATTTCATCTAAATACTGTGAACATTAGATTCCCTTTCCAATACTATGACATCGGTGTTAATTTATTGGGCTCTTGTAATGGTTTACTTTGCCTACGGTGTCTTAATTATGCTTATAATGGAAGGCTGTGTCTTTGGAACCCCGCCACATCAGAATACAAAGAAGTTCCCAAATCACCAGATGAGTTGGGTCCTGGCAATGTCACTTCAATTGCTTTTGGTTATGATTCCAAGGCCGACGATTACAAATTGTTGCAAGTTACAAGTTCCTTGAGAAAGAATCGTGTTTCTTGCTGGGTCCAAGTCTATACGTTGCGATCGGATTCATGGGAAACCATTCAAAAAATCCCTTATTACTATACTCGTGAGGGATATCCTGGGGTGCTTTTTAACGGATTTTTTCACTGGTTGGGCAACACACGTTATAATCCATTGCCCGAATTAGTAGTCACCTTGGATATCAGCAATGTTAAATTCAGAGAATTGCAATTACCAAAAGAAGCTTTGGAGAAAAAACATTTGTTTATGGATGTGGGAGAGTTGGAAGGGTGCCTTTGTGTACTTGTTCATGTTAAGATTTCTTTCGAAGTATGGGTAATGCAGGATTATGGAGTTCAAGAATCTTGGAGAAAACGTTATATCATTGGCTATGGAAGAGTCATGCCTTACCTTTCTGTGACGCTTATATTATCTTTCAAGAGTGGTGAGATTTTATTTGAATTTTGTCGTGGTGATCCAGTTTTATATGACCCGAAACATGGAAGTGTTAGAGAACTAAGTACTTCTGGTTTGGGGAGGTTGTATGAAGGAGTTAATTATTTTGAAAGCCTTGTTCCTCTCAAATCTGGTACCTATGCAGGGAGAAGGAAAAACCGAGGTTATTTATGGTAGAAGCTGCCTGCTGATAAGTTTAAAAAGACAGTGTAAAAGGATGAAAGAAAGAATGGGCTTCGATCCTTTTATTACAGCGTTTATGCTAGGTATAGAGGGATTGATGTCAATGAGTTAGTCTTAGCCACGGTCCTTGTTTCTTAAAGAGATCAATCCAACTTATTGCCAGATTTTAAAAATTGATTTATACGTACTGATAGAGTTTCTCAAACGAAAGAGAACCTTGTGTTTGGATTTGATCAACTATTCCATTGAAGAAGCGCAGTAGACGTAGAAGATCATTTGTTTGTCGTTCTATAGCATCATGCGGTGACCTCTCTAAAATCAACAAAAATTAAATAAATAAGGGCCCAACCGGTGACCTCTTGATCTGCAGTCAAATGCTCTACCACTGAGCTATGGACCCATAGGTGACACCATATCAACAAAATGGGAAGACATCAGTAGCATATTATGAGCAACTGGATAACAGAAGACCATACTGTGAGCAACATGGGAAACCTTATAGTCGTTTCTTAAAACAAGTGCCTCAACTGTTAAGCAAAAGTGAACTAATCTCAACAGTTACGCTTTCAGCAAAATCAGCATCCAACTTCAACTTTCTGTAAATTTTATTGTTTTGATCATATAAAATTAAATCCCCATCGACCACCCACAAAGTCTCATTGTTATTGAAATTCCATATTAACCGTGAATACGCGCTACTGGTTATAATCTCCAGAGAAGTGGAGGAAATTTTACTCCAAGATTCTCTCACTCCATACTCTTGCATAATCCATACATCAACGCTGACATTTGAAACATGATAAAGAAAACATAGGTACCCTCTCGATAAACTTACATTCATATTGATATCCTCCATCATAAACTGTTGGAATTTTTGAATAGAAATATGAATAGGTGTGTCAACTCACTTGAGTCTTTTCAACATTAGTGTCTTATCCCAAGGGATGTGACTCTCCATTAAGGGTTGTGACTCTTCATGAAAGGACTTCTCCAAGAGTCACCTCTAGCCTATATAAACCCCACTTATTCTCCATTGCAAGTGTGTTTTTTTAGAGTCATAAAACTAGTACTAGAAATTTAAGAGTTTGCATGTGTCTTCAAGAGTTAAAGAAGAGTTTGTGCTACATCCATTCGCGTTCACTGTTCGGTGTTATCGAAGTGCTGCGAAAAACATCGAGGTATTGTTGAATGTTGGAGACATGTGCCGCTAAATCTGTAACAGCATTATATACAGGGCATCAAATGTCTTAAGCAAGGAGATTACTCGCCTCAATACACCCAAGTAAGTCTGTTTAAGTTTGTGATTGATCATCTCTTTTCTATCACTCTTTTCTTGTTTTGTTGTTGGTATTACAAGATGTAATACATAAGTGAAAACCGTGTTACAAAGAGTTGTAACGAATCGGTGGATAATACACGAGTTGTATTATTGGAGAATCGGTAACGAAGATCATTATCCAACAATCTTAAGACATTTGAGTTGTATCTTTGTTACTGACTTAGTGGTTTAGAGGTCACCACATTCTTTCCGTTCAACTCTGAAATAACCCTGTTTAAGGACAGTGGATTTGGCGTTTCAAAACTTAAAGTATGGAGTCTGGAAAACCATAACGCATGAGACACTAGACTAACCGTGTCTTGTCGGTTCTGGAAGAAAAGCATGGTTATCGATTTCCAAGTCCGCATGATTTGTTAATGATTCAACCAAACTGAAACTGTTTAGAATAATTGGTACTAGACTCCAAGAGAAATAATTAATGGACGGAAAGGTTGCCTACTAAACAAGATCGACTGTATGATTTATACGAAATCATGCATAATGGGTTATCTTGACTGTACCTAGAGGTTTGGCATCCTCTTTGTTCGTGCATTAATTGTTGGTATTTAGATACTATACTGAATAGAAAATTCAGAGAATTAGAATACAAATTTCAGTGGTTTCTATTCAGTTATTTTCATGTTTAGAGGCATGAATGGTATCTCTTTATAAAGACGTCTGGTGTATGAAAGGGTGCATGACGGTTATAGTTGCACATGGTTTTGATTGGCAGTTTCCAGTAATTTTTGAAATTGGGAAACATGCATTGGTGGATAACACTTCGAAGGTTTAAGAAGGTATACTCTGAACCAAAGTCTTACACATTCCCACTGAGAAAATCTTTGTTTCCCTGTAAGACAAATCCGAATGGGTGTCTGTGGTTGACCATCTTATACACCCAACAGTGAGATCAGGGGTGAAGATGCAAAGTCTAAAGTGTTAATCGGTTGGAATACCGATTGCAGAAAAGGTCATGATCCCAAACATTTTGCTTAAGCGCGGTTCATGGTGTTTACATCTGTGTCTGTTTATTTTAAACAATGAACATAATCAGATTCTGCCATTGGATGTTCCCTGTAAATCCAGTTAGTAACCGTCTGGGAATTGGGATGTAAACGAAACGATGATTGGAGATTCTTATTTGAATCATTTTAAACTACATATTTTCAGTGCAAGCTGTCGAGGGTTCCTATTAAGGAGTCTTGGATGGATATATCAGCATAGGACACACAAACGGTGCATTCTTGTTGTTTGATTCGCAAACAACATGAAGTTTGAAGATAGTGGTTTGAATTAAATAGGCTATCCCAACGTGATGGTTACACCGATTTGAGGATTCAAATTAAAACTCCGAAAGGGTGATTCAACAGGAAACTGGAAAGAAACCGGTTACGGCTTCTCTGTTTCATCCGGTTACAATGAAACGAGATGTGTACTGTTTCTTTCATCAAATCGTTATAGTTGTGTTTATCTGTCATCGAAAGAATCTGGATTCTTATGATCAGCCCTTTCTCAATTAAGGGAGGAAAGCTGCTGCCCTTAATGAGAGGTATAGCTTTGAACAGATATACTAATTCTGATATTAGTAGTGGTTCAATGTGGGGGCACGAAGGTTCCATCAACTTTTCATTCAATCAATGAGTTTTGAATTTATAAAAAATAGATTCATAAAACCCTGATTGAAACAACGGACCAAGAATGAACATTAGTGAAAATGTTCAAGTTTGTAGGTCTGTTGGAAATTTTTGGGTGCATCTCCCAACTGGAGAGGAATTTGGGTAAATCCTTTTAATCGTGTATTCAGGACATTCTGATAATACTCTACACCAAAATTCAGAATTTTTGGAATGGTGGAAGTAATTTTAGAAATTTCAGAAAGTTGAGTCTCGTTTCTGCGAAATTCTGAAGAGCAGGAAATCAGTTCTAGCCCGGAATGTTTTTCCAATATTTTTTGTTGCTCTTTTGATTTTGTGGTAAAAGTGAAAGCTGTAGATCAGGATTTTGTCTTGATTACATTTTTGGAAATTCTCTATTGGAGTCAAGATGCGAAGGATACAGCAATTCCAAATTGGTCCGCACTGTCAAAATGCGCGTCTCTTCAGCAAAGGGAGTCTGGTTGTTGCTAAGTTGAAATATAAATCATTAAGGAGAAATAATAATGATTTTCTAAATCCTAGTGGATATCTAGGAATTGTGGGGGTCATGCTCGGTCTCACTAAGCAAATATAGTGTACATTAACTATGCAATAGATTATCCATCGTTGAAGTTAAAGTTTAAATGGGAAGTTCGTCATGTTCGGCATGTGGTCACTACAAAGAATTAAGTGATTAATTACTTAATTTGTGCTTGATTAGAGGTTGATTTGTGATCAGTTGATTAATTATCTAATCAAGACTGATTGGTTTAGTGACTTAAGTCCATAATTTGAATTGGGCTATAGTGCCTCGTTTAAACTTTCAGATTGATTTGAATTGGTGCAATTAGAAACTTGCGATGGATGATATTGTACTGTTTTCAAAACTTGTACTGACGCAAAGTTTTGGCACCCGTTAAAAAAAAATATCCTATCTTATTATGTTGAGATACGGTGAAAACTCAAGGGGTTTTTAACTCTGCTGAGAATAGCATTGTACTGCTCAGAGACGAAAATGATGAGTTTCTTCATGCTGGTGAATTCGTCAAACAGTGGGGGCGCTAAAAAGATGTAGCAAGTACAAGAGATAAATCTGCTAGACCGGACATGCGTGGGTGTATGTACTAAATGAGTTGCATAAATTTAAATTTATGATTATAATTTACTTAACTCAAACACAAATCCTGGTTAGAATTCTAAGAGATGTGAGGAAAATTATTGGGGATAATAATTAGTACTCTATATATACGACATATCGAGGAAAGTGATATGTACATGGATTCTTAGATATAGATGATCTGAAATCATCAAGTTGGAAACTATGTGCTCGTTGAAGAAAGATTGCGCTAGCAAGGAAATCGTTTAAACAAAGGTTGATAGTAAGATCAACAATGGACTCCGGATCTCTCTAAAGTTGGAGAAAAAGTAAGAGCGACTTTGAAATTTCCTTGAATATATACTTGTGGAGAAAGTTTACGCATGTACAAAATAAATGTATTGTTCTGATCAAACAATATAACTATTTAGAAATAACACATAGTTTGAGATTATGGTATGCCTCGACAAATAAATCGACGGTATAGCACCATAATGCAATTGCTCTCAAATGCGCGCATCAAGAAGAAATAGTGTATGTGAATTGTATCTAGCCGGCAAATGATACGAATTCTAGAGAGCGTATAATTGCGTCATCGAGGGAAATGGGATTAGCCTATATAGAGTATTTATAGCGGACACCCAACCTAGCGATTGGAGATCCCATGGTTATCTAGGTTCAAAAGGGACAACCAAGTTATAAATTTATACTCACCGAAAACACTGTGAGAGTTTACTCTCTTTCCCATTTCTATGATGAAACAGGTGTTGCTGTCAAGCGAGAGGTTGAGATTTTCTCTTAATGATTCCTATGGCTTAGTTTAACTAAGAAAAGTATGGCAGGATACTTTCAAATAGGAGATCACCTATATGAGTGTGAAGTGGTGCCGCTTCTATGATAACTATAAGGCTAAGTTAATCTAGAGCACTCATGAAAAACCAACATCGTTCAGGGCAGAAATGAACACAACCGAGAACCGGATATGTAAGGAAATAAACTGTGTGATATCTATTGCATCGGTTTACATCATAAAGTTAGGCGGTTCAAGACATCGCGTTCACCGAACAACTAGTAAACCAGTGGGTATTCACTACGGAAGATTCAAAGCCAAAAGCTATCTCTCCCGATGCGGTGATGTTCGCGCACAAACTCTTTCTAGTGTCTGCATTAAACTTGCATGAATTTCTATTCAATGTGGGGGATTGTTGGAATTTTTGAATAGAAATATGAATAGGTGTGTCAACTCACTTGAGTCTTTTCAACATTAGTGTCTTATCCCAAGGGATGTGACTCTCCATTAAGGGTTGTGACTCTTCATGAAAGGACTTCTCCAAGAGTCACCTCTAGCCTATATAAACCCCACTTATTCTCCATTGCAAGTGTGTTTTTTTAGAGTCATAAAACTAGTACTAGAAATTTAAGAGTTTGCATGTGTCTTCAAGAGTTAAAGAAGAGTTTGTGCTACATCCATTCGCGTTCGCTGTTCGGTGTTATCGAAGTGCTGCGAAAAACATCGAGGTATTGTTGAATGTTGGAGACATGTGCCGCTAAATCTGTAACAGCATTATATACAGGGCATCAAATGTCTTAAGCAAAGAGATTACTCGCCTCAATACACCCAAGTAAGTCTGTTTAAGTTTGTGATTGATCATCTCTTTTCTATCATCTCTTTTCTTGTTTTGTTGTTGGTATTACAAGATGTAATACATAAGTGAAAACCGTGTTACAAAGAGTTGTAACGAATCGGTGGATAATACACGAGTTGTATTATTGGAGAATCGGTAACGAAGATATCTATCCAACATAAACATATCTTCTTCCAATGGTTTTGCTGGTAATGCTAACTCTTCGAATCTCTCGTTGACAATATCAAAACGGACCAAATAGGTGTATACGTATTCTTCACCATAGGCATGGGCAAGCCAGTGAAGACCTCCTTCAAAGGCCACTTCCCTTAAGACAGCAGTTGTCGTAAGAAAGAGAGTATGGTATGCTCTGAATTCTTTTCCATGAATGTATATATTTCCACATTAGAACACTTCCAGGCCTGGTTAGCCGCCACAACCATAATCAACTTGTAATCGCCAATCTTGCCGTCGTAAACAAATCCGTATGCATCTAAGTTATGGCAGTCTACTTCACGTGTCATAGGTATTTTCTTGCACCCTTTTGTTATTGAATCCCAAATATAAAACTCTTCACAACTACTTTTAATAGTCCTCATCAAACTCAAGTCATCACAGGAACATAAACACTCAACTTTATCATAATCTTGAAATACGGAAGGGTAATCCGTCCGATCAACAATCTCATGACAGTCACACATTAATGTTGATGATGTTGACAAAGGCAATAAAGACGATACTGACTTGTAATCTATCGTATAGATTTTTTTGCTTTTAGCCTCACGTAATACAATTGTAGTATCGTTCTTCATATTAATAAGCTTATAACTGTAACTACAGCTATCAATTAATAGACAAAAAGTCTTACTCACGCACCTGAATCGCAATAGAGATCTCTTTGGTAGCCTTACGAAGATTTCCAGGAGAAGCTCTTCAGGGAGGTAATTTGACATCGCTGTAATTGTCTTTTTCTTCCTCACAATTGTGTATTATGTCGTGCGAGAGGATGAGAAGGATGGAGATATATATTACTATATATTTCAAGTGAGTTGTAAAACCCTAACAACGAAAGACTTATATAATGTAGGAATTCAATATCTCTCGAGGCCTAAATATAGCCCATCTAACTGGACCCCACATTCTACTCTTACTGGACTGGACCCGTACGCAAAGAGAACAAGGTGCACTATGGGTGAGCATTTGGCCGTAATCCGCGGATTTAACCGGGCATCCGTTCATTTGCGGATGGATGCCCGGACCGTTCGTTAATGGGTTGGATGCGGATGGAATTTTTGAAATCCAACGGATAACGGATCCGGCCCGGATAGAACCTTGAAAATCCGTTGGACATCAATATCCGTTAACTTAAGGGAATTTATATAGTTCTAGAAAATACTATGGATCATTTAGGAATTTTTAAGATGTTTGCTTGGGGTGTTGTATATGACATTTTTATATTTGTATACATATATAGGATATGTAGGTTTTATAAGGAGTCATTTGTGTCAGCTTATTTTCTATACTATAAATTTTAACTAAAACAAATCCATTGGATTATCCGCATCCAATCCGTCCATCCGTCTATCCACTGGATGCAAATCCGTTGGATATGGATTGTATGCGGATGCCAAATTTGAAATCCGTAGTGCAATGAATTGGGTGCAGATGAGTCGAAAACTGGTCCATACCGGCCCATGCTCACCCCAAACTATAACAACTATTTTCATTTTTCACTCATAAAGGATTTTCTTTCAACTTACGTCATTGGTAATAAACTCTAAGAGCTTTATTTTTTGCTATGAGATTTCTTATTGTACCAAGATTCGGCCATCGACAAGGCCATTTTCAGAACCTTGGTTTACCCACACAAATACACGAAGGCCCAATGCTTTCCCTGACTATCTCGAAGAATAAATAAACCCTACTTTTTTCTGTCACTTGGTATCCAAAGATTTAAAGGCCTAGACAAATAAAACTCCCACCTCGAATGGTGAGAAAATCCTCAGCTTCTTATTGGTTGAAATATATCTTTTTCAAGTTTTGTGAAACAAACGTTTTGGTGAGGACACTTGGCAACACATGATTTATTTAAAAACAAGGAGACCAAATAAAAAAAGAAAACCAACTTGAATTTGAAAAGAAGAAAACCAAATTGAATTTGGAATTCATGACGTGACAATATTTAGGTGAGGACTTGGCAACATATGATTGGTTTTAAAAAATATAAAATTAAAAGAAAAACCTAACTTTCCGAGTTTGGAATTTTATGGAAGTCCAAATTTAATTTGGAAATCGAGTAACAATTATATTATGACTCTTTTTCCAAATTAATATATAAAGGAGGGGAAAAAATCTACATATTTTATGCGAAAATTTGCACACTAAATAAAAAATATATTGCCGCAGGGCGGAGCGAGGACCTGCGCGTCAAATATGCATCGCCACGGAGAGGGACGAAGCCCCGCGCACACCAAATCAAAAATGCATTGCCACGAGGTAGGGCGAAGCCCCGCACACACCAAGTTAAAAAGAAAAAATAAATAAAATATACGCATATTCTCCACCCATTTAATGTGTTTGCCCGTCACACTAAACCAAAAATACATTTCCACGGGGGACAAGCCCCACGCTCACGAAATCAAAAATGCATCCCACGGGGCGGGACAAAGCCCCGCGCACACCAAATCAAAAATGCATTGCCACGGGGCGGGGCGAAGCCCCGCGCACACCATGTTAAAAAGAAAAATAAATATAATCTTCACATATTCTCCACCTATTTAATGTATTTGCCCCGTCACACCAAATCAAAAATACATTTCCACCGGAAAGGGGCGAAGCCCCACGCACACCAAATCAAAAATGCATCCACATGGGCAGGTCGAAGCCCTGCACACAACAAGTTAAAAGAAAAAATATGCCCGGTGCGTAGCACGGGCACAAATCTAGTAACAACTAGCGACCGAATCTGAAGTTGAGGGAAAAAATCACCAGCAATGTCGAGCATTCCAGAAGACATCTACAAAGAAATTCTTTTCAGATTTCCGTTGAACTCAACACTTGTATGTAAGTGTGTTTGCACTAATTTCTAACCCTAATTTCGTTAAACTGCACCATGCTCTTACGAGTCCATCTATGTGCACCCCCTCTTAACCCGGGGTGCACATTCCTCCCGTGTTGATTGGTTAGGCACTTAACTCTGGTTATTATGGTATATTGGGATATTAAATACCATGTGGGAAACTGGAAACGTGGGAGAAAAAAAAATATGTTGGCAAAAGTGGGTCTTCTCTCTTCTCTTTTTAACGTGTTTTTCTGTCAAAGGCTCCATTAAGAGAACCCAAATTTACTCTCTTCCTTGGAACATTTTCTTGGTTAGAAGCTATATTAAAAAAAGAAAAATTAATGTAAGGATTTGGACTGGCAAATTTGACTAATGGTGTACCTATAATTCATTCTCGTAATTCTTTTTGATATTGTCTTCACTTCAGATTGAAGTTTATCCCCATCTTGATCAGTTGTGTCTTCATTATCAGTTAAATTTTCTGAACGCTAATCACAATTAATGACTTCCCTTTTTCTTTTATTGAAGCAACTGAATAGCTTCTCACGAATCTCACCCATACTCTCTTCCATGTTCCAAAAAGTTTTGTTCCTTTGTGTCGTCATTAAGAATTGATCATCAAATCAGCGATTAACATTGTAAATTATACAGATACATTGTCATGTTTTTGTACAAACTACTATTGCTACCATTTTTCTTTCTCCATTCTTTTCTTTTTGATTGAGAAATCTTTATTTAATCTGATCTATTCATCAAAGAAAAATCTGAAGTGACCCACTCAAGCTTACTAAATAGATCTGCACGTTTTTATCATACCAAAATTGAATCGAAATCTTAGGATTTTTTTTAGCTTGATTAGATCAAAGATTTACAATCAAGCGATCTATATATTGGATTGAAAACTTTTTTTCCAGGGTTCAAAGTCGATGGAGAGAGAAAAGAGAATCTGGGTGATATTAATTTCCAATATTCAACCTTTAAAGTCATTAACTAAGGTTAGAAGCCAACCAATCAACATGGGAGGAATGTGCACCCCGGGTTAATAGGGGGTGCACATAGATGGACTCATGCTCTTACTATCAGAAGTGCCAACTTTAGTCTTTTTGGTAACTAATATAAGGTCACGCAAGGTCTATTCCTTAAGTCAAGCACGGAGCTATCAATGGTCTAGTGGGGACCGTAGTCCCCACCAGATTTTGTTATTTCAATTGTAATCGTTTGGTAGTTTGCTATTATTGTACACGGGAGAATAAATTGACGGGGGAACAACTGAAAATTGGTTTTACAAAAATGACTTTGTATGCTTCCTTTTTTTTTTTTGATCGATCAAAGAGGAAATTCATTGAAAAGGAGGTACTTAAGAGGGGTAGCTTAACCCAATGAATACATCAAGAGCAATAAGAAAAGGGATCCGAAAGGAGATTCGGTAACCCAAGACAAAAACAAACCAATATCACGAAGGTCGGAATAAAGAGTCCCGACGTGCTATCACCGTATGTGCCGTTAGACCTAACATCCTTGTGTTCGACTCCGCCCAAAAGAACGCTTGGAGTTTAACATTTCTAATGATGCTAACCAAATTTTTATTTTTCCTTTCAAAGACTCTTGCATTTCGCTCCTTCCATATACACCACCATATTGCAACCGGAATATTATTCCATATTCTACTAATTCTTTCATCTCCCCAATTAAACTTCCAAGATTTCACAGTTGTGGTGGCATTTGAATCATAAGTCCACCGAAATTGACATACTTCAACAAACTAATCTGATATTCTTCGGGTCCTCCAACCATCATAGAATAAGTGCGAGCTAGTTTCATCATTTTCCTCGCAAAAAAAACAAACACTTGAAATATCCATGCCCCTTCCTATAAGTTTATCCGCCGTCATTACCTTATCATGAGAAAGGAGTCAAAGAAAGAAATTTATTTTACAAGGATACTCATGACTCCAAACAACATCGATTGGAAATGTTGGCTCATCTTGTTCTCCTTCATTATTTATACCATCCTTCACAGTATAGTGATTATGTTCACTTCCAACCCAAATTCGACTATCCAAATTATCTTCTTGAATGGACACGTAAGAGAAGATTTTATATTGTGGAAACTTCATTTGATATGATTTGAGGGTATCCTTCTCTGGACATAAAATTCCACCTTATACCACAATCCCTAACTTCATACATACTAGCCACCACAAACTCTTTGGTCCTTGAAGCTTCATACGCCAAAGGAAACATATCACATAATCTTCCATCCCTTAGCCAAAAGTCTTCCCAAAATTTAGTTTCCTTACCCGCCCCAATTTTGAATCTAATATTTTTATTGAAATCTTCTAGCTCTTTGTAGATATCAAACCACAAACTACCTCCTTTTGATCCCTTGGGTTGGAGAGTTTCCCATCCGGTGGATGTTTCACCAAATTTTTCAACCATAATCTTCCTCCATAAAGCATCTTTCTCTAACCCAAAACGCCACCACCATTTCTTTAGCAAAGTCGAATTCACTTGCTTAGTTCTTCGAATGCCAAGACCACCTTTTTCTTTTGTTTTAGAAACCATTGACCAACGAATATTATGAACTCTTTTCTTATTAGGGTCATCATCCCATAAAAAATTTCTTACTACCCTATCAATTTTCTTTGTTATGGAGCATGGGGTAAGAAAAATTGAAAGATAATAAATAGGAAGACTAGCCAAAACACTTTTTATGAGAGTTAGCTTACCTCCTCTTGAGAAAGTTTTCCCATTCCATGAAGCAACTCTTTTCCCACAAGTTTCAAGAGTTTTTTCCCATTTTTGCGAGCCACCCACCTTGTCTCCCAAGGGAAAACCGAGGTACAAAATAGGGAAATTATCATTCTTGCAACCTAACATGGCAGCAAAATTTTCAATTCCCTCTTCGACCGCGACCCCAAATAAACTACTCTTCGAAAAATTTATCTTCAAACCTGAAGTTAACTCGAAACAAAGAAGTTGGAAATGAAGAGCGTCAACTTGTTCCCTCTTAGCATAAAGAAAAATAATAGTATCGTCGGCAAATTGCAAGTGATTTATTTTTGTTCCCCCTCTTTCACCGAGAAATTTTCGTTGGTGAAGTTTTAAGTTGTATGTTGACTTTGTATGCTTCCTTAATTGTCGGTAGTATTTCTTAGCAAAGGAAAAAGAAGATTAAATGGGTGATCGATACTTGATGAAGCTCCATGTATTACTAGCAATATGCTAATATGAAATCAGTACCCTAATTCAAAAACAAAACAGAAAAAAAGGCACATGTTCGTTATACCGTCGACTCATGGAGTTTTTTGCAAATTCATATACTTACGGCTATAAATTCAAAACAGCGTGTTCACAACCCCAAATATAGTTAGTAAAGTTGGAAAAAAAAATTGCGACCTTTGGCTGCCTAGCCAGATTTTTATCATGACTATCAATATATAAATTTGTCCCCCTAACCAAAAATTCTAGATCCCTCCCTGCCTTAAGTTACGATCCTTTATCGATATCTTCCAATGAACTTCATTTTATGGTTTGGAAATTGATACGCCATTCGGATCTTTATGTCGTACTTTTCAGATTATGGATTCTTCTAATAGTTTGGTTGCATTTGCAGTTACAGGAAAGAATTATTTGGCATTTGCAATCCAGGTTATAAAGAATATAAGGAATTGCCGAAATCACCAAATAAGCGGGATTAAAAGTGGTTCCCATCAGTGGCGGAGCCAGACATTTCCCTTACCCCGGGCTTGGAGAATTTTTAACCCCTGGCTTAAGCATAAAATTGACATTGGATTTTTGGCCCAAGTCAATTTACGTAACAAAAATGTGGGCTTTTGAAGTTTTGGGGGTGGCTTCAGCCAGGGGAAGCCTGGCTTTAGCTCCGCCCCTGGTTCCCATATGATTTTGGTTATGATTATGAAACTGGTGATTACAAATTAATGGCGGAACCAGAAAATGAATGTTGGGTGGCTTGAAAACAAATTAGCTTGATTTTGGCTGGCTTAAGCCTATTATTTGGACTTGATTTGTTATAACCAAACACAATTGCACTACAAAATGTAATGTTTTCTGGACTTTGGGCTGGCTTAAATTAATATGTTTGTATGACATATTAATATGTCATAGACTGCCCCTGCAAATTAATATGTTTGTATGACAATCACGATGGTTCTTCAGTTGTTGATGTCTATATGATGAGACCAAATTCATGGAAAAACACTCAAATCATCCCTTACGAGATGGATACAATGATTGACCAACGGTCTCAAGTCTCTTAGGAATGATTCTGTAATTTTTGCTGGCTAAACAAATTTAGGAGTAAGGTCTGCAAAAATTTAGATAAATATTTTTGTTTTAAATTCCATCTCAAACGGAATTTGATAGGTATCCAGTTAGCTTCTTTGTTTTAAAAACAATCTCGGTAGAGGGGCGGCAAGAAATGGTAGAGGGGCGGAAAGTGTGATAGCAATGTCCCTTTTATTGGTTAGGAGGTGTCTTATAGGGGGTGTAGATTGACTAGATTACCCTTTTCACCTTAAATGGACTAATTTACCCACTACGGGAAAAATCATCATTGACGACATTGTATTAGCGTTGTAGTACACCTACGACAACACAATTTTATGCGTTGTGTAGGTGGGGTATTGTAGAAAGTCCAAGCTTTTCTACAATGCTTGACTAAGAGTTGTAAAGGGTGATGTGGTTCATGGTTCGACGATATTTTTCCAAAGTTGTGATTCTCTTTCGATTTTTTTTTGAAAGCCTAACACAACTCTTGCTTGTGTTGTAGGATTATTTTACACAACAAAGGGTGCGTATCGTAAAAATATGTAACACAACACTTGTATAAGTTGAAGGTCTATCTTAGACAACCTAGGATATGTATTGTAGAAATATGTAACAACTCTTATTACTATTATGAATAAGATGTGCATAACACTTGTTAGAGTTGCAGAACTATGTTGGACAACACCTAGTTATGTCATAAAGACATTCTTTCACAACCACTGGTTTGTGTAGTTGAAATATGGAACACAACTCTTATTAGAAGTTGTGTGCATAAAACTTTTTTGAAAAAAAATTTACAGCCAAAACCGAATTTGCCGAAAGTATTTCACATTCACATTAAGCTGCCAGTATAACACATTTACATTCATTCAAGTTAACCTGCCACTCCAATTGCATTACCTAGCTAACTTAAAATCACCTTGTATGAAAGTGTTGCGCAACGAAAGAAAAGAAAATGAAAGATTTTTTTTTTTTACATGACCAAAAATATCATATAAATCGCAAAACGCATATATTGGCCTCCCCTATAAATATGGCAGTAGCATACACATTCCAATACAGTGGTCTAGGTTACATTGCTAAATGTAAATGATCCGCTTTTGCTACGCACTGTCTTCTCGGTAAACCAAACAACGATTATGAGAAACATAGCATTAGGTGATACCGTAGAGGCGCTGGCTTAGACGTGAAGTGTCATAGACCACTTAACCAAAATCCAATAATGGAACCGATGGATGACTTGTCATAATTTGCAACTTCTTGATACCATATCCAACTGCGACAAGTTTGGCTGTGATAGAAGTAGGAGAGAAGCATAAGTACGTTAAGACGAAGGTAAGATGTTTTGACAAAATCAGTTATTTGAGAGAAGATTCTTACACATTCCCCATGAGAGGCCTTCCATCTGGACACTCCTCACGGTTTCCTCAAGATTTGCCATATCTGTCTCGTCATCCCATGGATTCACATCCAACAAAATTGAAGACTTTCCGGCTGAGAGAGAAAGTTAAAATGAATGACAGTTGCATATGGTTCTTAGCAAAAAAAAAAACCACAAGACCATACACAGAACTAATCGCATTAGTTTCAAAAGCACAATTTAAGGAGAGCATACTCACATTCTTTCTTTTTGCCAGAGGCTTTGACAGCTGTTGCACGTTCTTCTGCAGACTTCTTTTCCTCCTCTTTATCCTGTCCAAAAAGATTAACATCAGATCATCGTCATCATCCTCAGCTGGCTGCAACTCAAAAAAAAAAAAAAAGATTGTGTTATAAAGACTACAATGAACTATCAATAGAATTCACAAATCCCAAATCCAAAACACTTAAGATGGATGAGTTCCGAATCACATTTGATAAACCTTCGCACATTTCCAAAAGAAGTAAAAAAAACCAAAAGAGACTATTAACTATAAGATGGTGATATATAGCCTGCTTTGCCTTGGTATCAGATTCTAGGCCCTTCTCTGAGTTGAATGTTCCCTTCTTTAGATCAGCACCTAAATTCAAAACGAATATTCAAAATCTTACTACAGAAGTTCAAGTATAAACAATAAAAACAACATACCACTAAACAAGATAAGCAACAAATGTCGCCAACTGGAACAGTATTTTTAGGCATCCCAACTCTTAACTGGTTACCTCTGACATCTTCTCGATCTTCCATGTCCATTAAATCGCATAGCCTTGGCAGGTTATTATTGTGTTCCCCCTAGTTTTCAATGGACTTTCATCGCTTTCAGGATTTTGGCCTTGAAAATCGAGAGGCATTCTTATGCACATGCTTTCTAATAATCTCATTATCTTCGATCAGCTGTCCGCACTCCATTAAATTCTTCTAGCAACAGATTAAGGATTCAAGAGTCTTCATACCACCACAATCTGCACACGAATTCCAATTTAGGTACTTTAGAACATGTTGAACATTTCAAGGGATCCAGTAAATGTATGATGTAAATGCAAAATCGTGCGAGCTGACTATTAAATAACTTTGTGACTATGAAGATGATTAAAAGTTATCATTTGGAAAAAGAAAGGATGCTTAGAATACTGAAAAATCCATGAATTACCTAAAAAAAAAAAGAATTCAATTTTGAATCCCTTAGGCTCTTCAATCCTGCACCACTTGATATCTTTCAAATACTTGAGAGCACCTTCGTCACGCTCTTTGATCTATATTCCAGAAAGAGTAAATTAAACCAATAATTCTAGAATCATATTCCAACAAGGAGAAAAGTGGCTAATCATATCACTTACCTCCTCCATCAAAACTTCATTTGTCTTCATAGCATTGAGCCAAAAATCAGGAACACCATTCTCTACTGCAAGTACACAATCTAGTTAAGATAATTCAAGCATTGTTTTGAAATTGAAAAACTCAAACAAAGATTTAAGTATATCTTATACCTTACGCATATTTATACGCTTCTTTGTCAGCCTCAACCTCTTTTGTAACTCCGTTGACTTCGACCACGCCATTTACTATATCAAATCTCTGCAACCAAGTCCAGAAACACCACTTTTAGAGTCTGCTAACAGTAGGTAAAATTAACACTATGAAGGTAAAGTCTAATCGAATCCAACCGAGGGTTCTCCTTTGAGGCATCAACTAAAATCTTTGAAGCAAATGTTCCTTCAATGGTTGGTGTTCATAGAATAAATAATGTACACACTGTAAAAGTGGCTCATACATCTTTGGTGCTTGGCTTCAAGTATGGCTCTCTCTTCAAAAACATTGCTTCAATTTCATCATGCTTAGTCTACAAACAAGAAACAAAATGTCAAAAACCCATTGTAGATAGAATCAAAGACCCACAAGTCACTGAATACGAATAAGAAGGAATAAGCACGATATTTAATCATCACTGGGAACTCAACAATTTCAAATCCTGATAAGAACCCTAATCTCTAAAAGAATTGAATAACAAAAACCATAAACAAATAATTCAATTAAACCTCTATATCATTTCCGACATTCAATTAGATTATAAAAAAACCCCTAAATCCCAAAAAAATACACAAAAAAATAAATGAACCCTGACTCCATAAACTTACCATAAGATCCCCTTTTCTTCCACTAGAATTTATCTCAGCATCTCTTCTCCACTGTTCTCGAGCTCAAACTTCTTCAAGATTCATCGTTGATAGAAGCAATCAACAGCTATCTCCCATTGATTCAACACATAAGAGCTCATCTCTTAACAACTATCTTTAATAAAAGAAATCAACAGTTGCAAGCCCTAGCACTCTTCTAAGCATTCACCATTCATCAGTTAAATCACTATAGAGTCACCACCACCACCTGCAGTATATCAGAACACCACCTCTCTTGAATCAGGCACATCTACATCTTCTTAGCTTCATCAACCCGTATCAGTACCACCAACAAACCCGAGAACATCATAATCAATCAAACCCATCTCTTCTACTCTTTTCTTTGCTCAAATCCGTCGAACCCATTAACTCAACATCAGACCAACAACACCCATCTTATAATTCATCACCAACAGCTCCATAATCATCTTCCTATCACCACCAGAATTCAATTCCACAACTAGGGTTGAAAAAATTGGTTCGATTTGGTTGAAGAAATAATAGGGTTTTACTGAAATTTGGTTAAAGAAACTGGTTAAGTAATCTAATTGAAAGAATTTTGAGTTCGATTTTGACTTTTAATTGAAATATTTTGAAGAGATCTTGAGATTTGGTTTCGTTTCTTCAACAATGAGGATGTAGGGTTTCTGCTTCAAACTGAAACTGATTCATTTGTAATATTACTGGTTAAACAAATCTTGAGGTTTATTTTCTGAGGGAGGCGCAAGGTTAGAGAGATTTGGTGAAGAGAGGGAGAGGAGATGACGACGATGAGTAAAGATGGGTTGAGTGAATTAGTTTTTCTCAAGTTGTGATTCTCTTTCATCTGTGGAGTGTGGAGGAGACGATGAGCAGAGGAGGAAAAAAAAACCAGAAGAGATGAGATGAAGATAGACCAAAACAGATAGAGTTCGAGTGATTGAGGAGGGTTTGGTAAATGAAAATGATGGACGGACCAGATTTCGTTTGGTCCACTCATACGGATTGAGAAAAGAATCTGACGGTTGAGATTGTATTTGTGATGCTTATACGGATTGAGAAGCATTTGTGTTTCTTTTTGTGCTAATACGAACTCATGTATTCGGTTTATTATCAACCTTCGACAAGAAAAAAAAATCCAAAAAAAATATTAATAAATTTAGGACATTATTATCGACATTCTGATATAAAAAAATCCAAAAAATGTATAAGAATGAAGCTGAAAAATAAGAAGTGAATTCGATAATTGGTGTGTTTCTTTGTGCTTTCTATTTGTGCTTCGGGATTGAATTTCGACTATTCACATAGGTCACGAAGTAAGTTCGAAGCTCCGGGAGGGTTTCAGAGTTCAAACTTAGCATGATACATCATCGAAATTGATAAATATGAATCCCGGTGTCGATTCGAACTTCAAATGTGGTATAATGGCATACAAACTATGAAGTATGAACCTCCGGGAGAGTTCTGACTTCAATAAATATGAATCTCAATGTCCATTCGAACTTCGTAAAGATGGAGCTAATGTGTCACTTCTTTCGGGATATTCTTCTAAACCTTAAACATATTCTTTTTTAGAAACATCAATACTTAACCTGGATCTGAGATCGAAACCTGACCGCGAGTTGACTACTCTAAGTCAGAAACTTGGTAAGAACGACGAATCCATCCATTTACAAGCAAGATTTCTTCGAGATATTATATGAAACCTTAAAAAAACCCTATTTGTGCATATTGTATGAGTACCAGGATCCGAGATCAAAACCTGGCCGTGAGTTGACTACTCTAAGTCAGAAACTTGGTAAGAACGACGAATTCATCCATTTATAAGTAAGATTCCATCGAGATATTCTACGAAACCTTAAAAAAAAAACTATTTGTGCATACTGTATGCGTACTAGGATCCGAGATCGAAACCTGGCCGCGAGTTGACTACTCTAAGTCAAAAAACTTGGTAAAAAACAGCGAATCCATCCATTTACGGGTAAGATTCCTTCAAGGTATATTCTACGAAACCTTAAACAAACCTTATTTATGCATATTCTATGCATACCATGCTCAAGATCGAAACACGGCCGCGAGTTGACTACTCTAAGTCGAAACTTGGTAAGAAATCTACGAATCCATCCATTTAGAGGTAAGATTCCTTCGAGATATTCTACGAAACCTTAAAAAAACCCTATTTCTGCATATTGTATGCGTACAAGGATCTGAGATCGAAACCTGGCCATGAGTTGACTACTCTAAGTCAGAAACTTGGTAAGAACGACGAATCCATCCATTTACAGGTAAGATTCCTTCGAGATATTCTACAAAACCTTAAACAAACCCTATTTATGCTTATTATATGTGTATAATGCTCTGAGATCGAAACCTGGCCGCGAGTTGACTACTCTAAGTCAGAAACTTGGTAAGAACGACGAATCCATCCATTTAGAGGTAAGATTTCTTCGAGATATTCTACGAAACCTTAAAAAAAAACCCTATTTCTGCATATTGTATGCGTACAAGGATCCGTGATCGAAACCTGGCCATGAGTTGACTACTCTAAGTCAGAAACTTGGTAAGAACGACGAATCCATCCATTTACAGGTAAGATTCCTTCGAGATATTCTACGAAACCTTAAACAAACCCTATTTATGCATATTATATGCGTATAATGCTCCGAGATCGAAACCTGGCCGCGAGTTGACTACTCTAAGTCAGAAACTTGGTAAGAACGACGAATCCATCCATTTAGAGGTAAGATTTCTTTGAGATATTCTATGAAACCTTAAAAAAATCCTATTTCTGCATATTGTATGCGTACCAGGATCCGAGATCGAAACCTGGCCGCGAGTTGACTACTCTAAGTCAGAAACTAGGTAAGAATGACGAATCCATCAATTTACAGGTAAGATTCCTTCGAGATATTCTACGAAACCTTAAAAAAACCCTATTTCTGCATATTGTATGCGTACCAGGATCCGAGATCGAAACCTGGCCGCGAGTTGACTACTCTAAGTCAGAAACTTGGTAAGAACGATGAATCCATCCATTTACAGGTAAGATTCCTTCGAGATACTCTACGAAACCTTAAACAAACCCTATTTCTGCATATTGTATGCGTATAATGCTCCCAGATCGAAACCTGGCCGCGAGTTGACTACTCTAAGTCAGAAACTTGGTAAGAACGACGAATCTATCCATTTATAGGTAAGATTCTTTCGAGATATTCTACGAAACCTTAAAAAAAAACCTATTTCTGAATATTGTATGCGTACCAGGATCCTAGATCGAAACCTGGCCAGGAGTTGACTACTCTAAGTCAGAAACTTGGTAAGAATGACGAATACATCCATTTACAGGTAAGATTCCTTCGAGTTATTCTATGAAACCTTAAATAAACCCTATTTCTGCATATTATATGCGTACCAGGATCCAAGATCGAAACCTGGCCGCGAGTTGACTACTCTAAGTCAGAAACTTGGTAAGAACGACGAATACATCCATTTACAAGTAAGATTCCTTCGAGATATTCTACGAAACCTTAAACAAACCCTATTTATGCATATTGTATGCATACAAGGCTCTGAGATCGAAACCTGGCCGCGACTGGACTACTATAAGTTAGAAACTTGGTAATAACAATGAATCCATCAATTTACAGGTAAGATTCCTTCTGAATATTTTACGAAACCTTAAACAAACCCTATTTACGCATATTGTATGCAAACCAGACTCCGAGATCGAAATCGCCGCGAGTTGAAGCTACTCTAAGTCGGAAATTTGGTAAGAACGATGAATCCATCCATTTACAGGTAAGATTCTTCCGAAATATTCTACTAAACCTTAAACAAACCCTGTTTCTGCATATAGTACGTATACCAGGCTTCAAGATCGAATCCTGGTCGTGAGTGGAGTAGTCTAATTTAGAAACTTGGTAAGAACGACAAATCCATTCATTTACATGTAAGAGTCCTTCAGAATATTCTACGAAACCTTAAACAGACCCTATTTCTGCATATTATATGCAAACTAGGCTCCGAGATCGAAACATGGCCGTGAGTGGACTAATCTAAGTCATAAACATGGTAAGAACGACGAATCCATCCATTTACGAGTAAGATTCCTCCTAAATATTCTACGAAACCTCAAACAAACCCTATTTCTACATATTGTACGCATACTAGGCTCAGAGAAACGAAACACTGGCCGTGAGTGGACTACTATAAGTCGAAACTTGGTAAGAACAGACAGAATCCATCCATTTACAGGTAAGATTCCTCCAAAATATTCTATTAAACCTTAAACGACCACTATTTATGGCATATTGTACGCATACCGGGATCAGAGATCGAAACCTTGCCGCGAGTGGACTAGTCTAAGTCGAAACTTGGTAAGAACGATGAATGCATCCATTTACGGGTAAGATTCCTTCTTTCTTAGGAATATTCTACGAAACCTTAAACAAACCCTATTTACGCACATAGTACGCATACCGGGCTCGAGATCGAAACACCTGCCGTGAGTGGACTAGTCTAAGTCAGTATAGTGTATTGTTTTTACGATATTGAATTTTTACTGTCATTGTCACTCTTGTTTTATTTTCTTTACTAACACTAGTATTTTTCTTGTAAAATATACAATTAACAGCTCCATTTGGGTTCTACGGTGTTTTAGAAGAAATTCTATTGTTGGACTACAATCATATGTTTTAAATTCCAATATTTAAATGTGATTGGGCTCACACCGATTTTGGTGTGAAGGTAGAAGATGGCTTTACATTAGTCAATTTAAAACATCATAAGAACCAATCTTTTATAACGATCATTCATTTTAGCAAAACAAGCGCGACAAGTTTTCTATTCTCGAGAGTCAAATACATCTAAGCGGTATGTGATGCATTACGGAAAGCTTGTGGCTTTTGCGGCTCAGTCACTTGAGCATTACTTTTTGAGCATTATATTTTGTTTTACAACACTTATGAAGGTTTGTCATAAAGTTAGTGTATAGTTAGTGTATTAAAGAACCACAAACTTGACGGAACATGTGATACTGTAGGATGGTTAGTGGTGTATACTTCCACGCTTGAGGCTCAGGATCGAATCCCCCAACCTCATTTTTTCCAACATTATATATTTTTACTTCAACAACACTTATAAGTGTTGCTGTAGCTTTCTATTTAAAAAAAAGAAAAAAATCAAAACTTACGAATCGAAAGGGTGGTTGATGAGTTAGACTTCCATGCGGTAGTTTCATGTTCGAATCTCCCTCTATCATATTTTTCATTGTCATATTTTTGTGTTCTTCAACAACACCTATGAGAATTGTGATAGGCTAAGTCACTACATATTTGGAACATTATATATTTTTACTTCAATCATATTTTTGTGTTCTTCAACAACACTTGTTAGATGTGATAGGCTAAGTCACTACATAAATGGAACATTATATATTTTTACTTCAACAACACTTATAAGTGTTGTTGTAGGTTTCTATTTAAAAAAAAAAAAAAAATCAAAACTTGTGAAGTCGAAAGGGTGGTTGATGAGCTAGACTTCCATGTAGTAGGTTCATGTTCGAATCTCCCCTCTAACATATTTTTCATTATCATATTTTTGTGTTCTTCAACAATACTTGTGAGTGTTGTCATAGGCTAAGTCACTACATATATGGAACAACGTTGTTATAGCTAAATGTCGTCACAACTGTTTTGCTTAAGGAGTTGTCGTTTGTTTTCTTAGCGCAACCCCTTGTTTCCTAAGGGTTGGCAGTGATGATATACGACAACTCTTCCTTTGAAACCAGTTGTAAAACATAGGATTTTCTACAATACTTAGCGAAGCGTTGTAAATCTCCAGTTGTAGATGTATATTTTTCCTGTAGTGACCTTTGCTTTTTTGATTGAAAAAACTGAATTGTCCTCCATCATATAAACCTAATTATGAGAAGAATCAAAATCAGTTTTTTTTTTTTTTTTTTTTCATGTTCTCTACTTCCATTGTAACTGTAAGCACCGCCTCCATTAAAACAAAGTCCGAAAATTCATCGTCTTCGATTAATCTGCGATTCGCAAAATTGATAATCGTTGATTGAAGTCTACATTATAGATGACGAATAAGAAGAAATTAGACGAAGATTATAGCGATTCTAATCAAGCAAATGTTCCATTAGGTGAAGAACAACAATCTCAACTCCAAACCCCTCCACCGGAGAAATTAGTTGGAATGACATACATGAGGTATGTTTTGCGGAACCCATTTAGGGTTTAGTTTAATTTGTTCGTTTTAATTTCAATTTCTATCAAAAATTAGGGTATTAGGTGAAAAACCAAGTTTCCATATCTTGGGTTTTGGTTACTTACGGTTGCAATTAGTTTTATTATGAACCGTATCTGAAGATTTTGATGCTCGTACTGTTTGTGACAATTGAAATTTTATGAAATACCAACCGTATGTTCTTAGGTTAAGATTTTTTTTTTCAGCTACGGTTGCTAATTTCCACGGAATTACGAACCGTATTTCTCTCTGCATGTTAAATTATTTGCTTGCGGTGCCTATTTGTATGTTAGTTACCAACCGTGTATTATAATAATATTTTTTTAATTATCGTTGTTATAATTAAGATTCGAACTCTAGGAATTGTGAAGATTAAATTTAAAGGTTTAATAAAAATAATGGAAGCGAGAGTTACTGGGTCTAGGATTCCACCGCACTCGTATCAATAGGCTCAATTATTTATTCTTCAGCAATTATCGCTCAATAAATAAAACAACATCGACTCTTATTTTTCCAACTTGATTCTCCAAATATTAATTATAAATCGTAAGCATGGGACATCAAACATCTAAGCAAGCATGACCCATCTAATAAAATGATAACTAATTTTTTTCAAACCATAATTCTATTTTAATTAGTGCAAAAGTCATATAGAAAATAAAATAAGTTCACCCATGTATGAAGTTCGGCTTCCTCCGTCGACCCAGTGTAGGGGTCTAGCTTCTCATGGTAAAAACACACTCAAAAACATAATTCATAGCTCAAATGGTGTTTTTATTAGAGAAAAATAATTATACCACGAGTTTGCAACGCTTCTTGGGTGTTACGAGTCCACCGTTACAATGAAATTCAAATGTTGTTCTTTGGCGTTCTTTATTCTGAAAAACTACAAATGGAAACTGTTGTAGAAAAACTGTCGCTAAGATGTGAACATGCGACCGTTCATAAACGATAGACCAGAAGTGTTGTCTCTTCTTCTTCTTCTTCTTCTTGTCTGCAGCAGCAGAGAAGTTGCTCTGCAACTCTCGATTCTCTCCCCAAAACTCTTGTTGTCTTCCTCAGACCTCCAGAGACCCTATTTATATCCAACAACGCTCTCCAATCTTTGCAATTAATCAACAATATCCGCTTTTATTTCCATGCAAGATACGGGATTCATTTGTATTATTTTCTTCTCCACACGTCTGCTAACAATGTCTAAAACATGTGATAGCATGCGTACTTGGTCAGCAACAACTCTGTGTCCAAATCCCTTGAAAATCAACAATATCTTCCACCAATCAAAACCAACAGCAACCCGAAACATACTCTTCCCCTGTTTAACGAGATATGAATAAATCTTCCACTTTTATCTAACCCAAATCGATTACCTTCCATGTTTATCTGTAACAGGGAGATACCAAATCATATCCAGCAAAAAATCACCAAAAATATCGTCAACAATCAATCCAGAAAATCTCGAACTTTCAAAAGATATTTTCCTGTGAACGCGTCTTTGTTTCCTTCTCTCCGATTATCTGGTCTAGCTGGATGGAAACCAACATTATTCTAGCTCCTTCACGTTCCAAACACCAAATAGATAGAGTAAACTACTCTCTAGCCACATGCCAGCACACGCAGAACTTGGGATGAAGTAACCAAAACCCGAGTTACCGTGTTTTCTTCACTGCCGATTATACAGCCAAATCCATTTGATTTTGAAGTCCATACCATCCCTGTTACTCTGATTTAAGTCATCCCTAACAATTTCAGTCATTGAATCTCCTTAGAACACAATCAAAACTTCAACCCTAATTATGTTCCTTGAAAACATATTTTCATGCCAAATTTCATAATTCAAAAGGTTGAAGATGACCTCCCCCTAATCCTGTATGGGTGTCCCTTTAACACTTGCCTTATGTGGTGTAAATAGTAAGGAAGGTGTCCCTTATCCGTTGAGATGCCCCTTAGTAACTGAGGTGCCCCTTTTCCAAAACTGAGAGTCCGAATGACACGTGTCCTCCGGGGTACAAAAACCACTTTTCGAGCAACTTTCTCCATAAGAGCTTATTTCACAAAAACTCCTACAAACAAGTTTATTAGTGATAAAATGAGTCTCATCTAATGTATTTATGGGTGAAAATGCGTCGCACTTTCGTGCTCATCATATTAGGTAAGGTTCATAATTGTGTACATTTGTAACCGTATATTATCCTGTGTTTGAAAACCTTGTGTCAAGTATTGTTACGGTTGATAACGATAAGAAAGTTACCAACCGATTTGATATACGGGTTGTTTAATTATTCAGTTACGAACCTATCCATGATATGGTTTGATACGATTGTAAAGTTACAAACCGTATATTGTTTTGGTCACATTTTTTTGGTTTGTTTGTTCAACCCTTTGGAATTCATTCAAATTATTACTTGTGTAGGAATCCTAATAGGGTGAAGAAAAAGAGAGGGAATAACTTAACTCTGATTGATCATACACCCACCCCTCGCGGTGACAAGCATTTAGGGGTAGATTATAGAGGTGTCCCCAAGAATGCGAAGAAGAAGAAGAATCAATTTGAGATTAGGCTTAGAGAACCATCTGTAGGTAACTCTGGGGTTGAATTAGAAGGAGCTGAACCTAATGATCAAGAAATTGAAGAGGTAGGAGTTGAAAAGAACCTTGAAGAAGCTGAACCTAATGAACAAGAAATTGAAGAGGTAGGAGTTGAAAAGAACCTTGAAGAAGCTGATGATAATGAAGAGGAAGAAAATCCTGATGAATCCAATGGCGAAGAAGAGGAGGAAGAAGAAGGAAATGGTGAAGATGAGGAAGAGGAAGCAAATGATGAAGATGAGGAAGAGGAAGCAAATAATGAAGAAGGAGTACAAAACAAGGGGAAAGAAATTGTTGTAGCTACAACTCCAGCTCCAGCTAAACCGAGGAAAGAAAATAAGCCGAGAAAGGAACCCGCACCAAAAGGGTTGCATATTCCTAAAGGAAAAGACCTGTTGTTGCCAAGGAAAAAAAATAAAAAACCGTACCGTCAGATATAGTTTCCTCCAAGCAAAGTTACAAACCGTAAATTACTCTGTAACTTCCAGTTAGAGAGCTCATACTTACGTTTGGTAACTACAACTCTAACGAACCGTAACTCTGGTATAAATAAACTTTACAGAGTTACGGTTGGTAATTGTGCTTCAGTAAGGAACCGTAACTCTGGTATATGAAATTTTTACAGAGTTACGGTTGGTAATTTTACAATCATTACAAACCGTAACTCTGATGAAAAATTAATTTTCTGGTCTACGGTTTGAAACTATATTTTAATTACCAACCATAACTTATTTATTTCCTGGGTATTCATGAGCTTATCCACTGATTTTTCATTGGTTGATTTGAAAATATAGCCGTTGAAACCTTCAACAACTTTATTATCAAAAAATGGATCTATTACATAATAAAAAAAAAACCAAATTGTTATATATATATATACAAGGTCTTTCATGCCCGTGCATTTGCACGGGCTAGGTGTCTGAATTTGTGCAATAAGTACAGTTCTTTGGTTCACATGGCAAATTCGTTGCTTGCTCATCAAAATTTTTTTTTGACCAAGAAAAAAGGAAAAAAACTCAATCCAATATTTACAAATTTTCCTTTGCTCGGCACAATGAAAAAAATAGCCGGTGTTCTAAGATTACCAAAGTTCGAACTTTTGGAGTCCCAACTTCTTAATCCTTCCTTGATAATTATGCAAAATTTCTTCTGAAATACAAAGAAAGAACAAATACCTAATTAGTAATTAATCATTTCAAAATCTAATAAAAAAAATATTAATCAAGACATGCAAATGTGAGTTATAACCGAAGAAAACCAAAAAGAGCTATTGACCAAGGATTGCAAAATTGGACTAACTATAACCGAGATTCTAATATTAAGCAATTAGCAAAAGCAAGACTTACACTATGTCAAGACTGATTGGCCTCATCTTGAGATGGAAGACCAAGGGTTGCAAAGAAATAGTACCAACTTTATTCTGAAAATAGAACATAGCATTTCCTTACTGCATTTTTTAACCCAAAATCCACATTGTAGTTCTCTTCCCTTCTCATATAGGCCAATATTTTCAACTGTTCACAAAACAAATTGAAAACAACATATCAAAATTTAAGTTTTCTACTATGCATAACGAAACCAAATTCTATATGCCATGTACTCAGCATAAACTTGCAAAATCAAGTTTAAGTTTCGTTTTACCGCTTGCATCGATCCTGTCCAGACGTCTAGTTGGTGTATATATTAGCGTAGTCAGGCTGCGCCTCCTCTTCACCTCTGGAGCTTACCGGTAGTAGCTTTGCTAGTATCAACATATTGTGTACTAAATGTGATATCTCTGTGCATATATAGTCTCATATGCTTCGCCCTTGTTACCGTTGTAAACAAAAAAGTGGATTTCTAATAAGAAAAAAAAGAACAAAAAAACTATTAACAAAAAATGTTGGAAATTCCACGGCAAGTGCCTTTATAAACAATTACAAATAGTTCTCCAGTAACATGATAGAATTAAGTTCTAACAATAATCATCCCTTTGGAGATTCCTACTCTACTTTCTGACATTGGTGCTGATTTGCGGAAACGATTTTTTCTTCAAGTCTACGATGATACCTTGTTGATCCAACAATCTCCGGTGAAAAAACAGCATGATGTTCATAACTGCACATAAATCAATCTCGTTATCAAATCATTTAATCACAATATTGACTATCGAGAACTTACCTAAAACTGGTGAGAAAGAAAATTGATGTGTTTTTTTCTTTGGAGAAGATGTCTAAACTTTAGAGATCTTTTTGACCTGTTTTCCAAATATTAGGCACTGTAAGACTCACTTGCATTTTAAACAACGCAGCGATTGAAGCACATCTTTGACAAAATTTACATCCAAATATATTCCCATTCAGGATGTGTCTCTTCATATCTAAACTGTAAATAGATGAACGGGTGTCGCGATGAGTTAAATGTTGCCAATAGATGTCGTGGCTTCATATTTTTACATAAATCGTGAGAGTAAATATATTGTCCGAAGAGATTATTGATAATGTTTTCCATCAGAGCCAGAGGTGTCCCAAAGTAATATCTGGGATAGAGCGGAACAGTAAACAAAAGTAAACACATGTAAGTAAGTCAATTGAAATTTTTATCATCCACAGACAACAATGAGAGTTTGAAAGAAGACATACCTGGGCAAACATGAACCTTGTTACGGAAACTAAAAATATGAATTCAATTTTTACTTTCTTTTTTTCACGAAACTGAAAAGATGAATTCAATTTTTAGTTTTCTTTTTCAATTGATGATTCTGCAACAGAAAATGTGGAAAAAATTAAAAAAAGGTATTTCCTAGCGTGATTAAAAAAAATCTGATCAGAAGATACTTGCATTCATCGATATACAGGGCTCGTACACACCGCTTCATAAGTGTTGGAATCCAACAATATGATGATGGCAACGAAGAGGGGTTTGTTGATCGGAGTGCTGTATATTCGGACTACACAATTTATGCAATCCCAAAGTCATGTCTGTATAGCGTAAAGGTGTGTGCGTGAGAAGGTGCCATATTTTAGGTAACGTTTCTTGACCAAAAGACGTATCTATTTCGTTAGATAAAACTGATTGCTTACGTGGCTTCCTTATTTGGGAGAAAACACAATATTTAACCTGGTTGCGACACCTCAGCATAATTATCCTCCTTTATATAAGAGCATCTCCAACAGTGGGTGCTAAAAATCCTATGTGGAATTTTTATTTAGATCCTTATTTATGGGGTCATATGTATGTGGCAAAAATAATAATGCTTTGCTCATGAACCATCTCCAATAGTATGGGGTCTTATTTTTAAAATTTGTTGTTTTGGATAATGATAAAATTGATTCCCTCTTTCCTATTGGTTCATAACAATTTATTTAAAAATTAAAAAATTAAAATATAGTTAAAATGATGATGTGGAGGTCATTCCCAAGGTCTAAATAAGACCTTCTCCAAGACCTTCATATTTATTTTAACACCCTTCCTATTTTCTATGACCCACTGTTGGAGATGAATTTAATGTAAATGAGGGTCTAAAATCCTATGTGTCATGAAAAAATAAAACCTCCACCCTCTGTTGGAGATGCTCTAAAGAAGTATTGATGCTTATCCTCCTCGATAGAAGTTACACCTCCACATGAATCATCTCTTACCTTAAACTAGATTATGGCTCCAAACCCTGAATTTACATTGGAAGAAGATTTATGTATTTGCCGCAACTTTGTTCTGTGCTATCCAAAAAGAGGAGAAGAACGACGCCGATGTGGTTTTGTGAGTACAAGTTATTTGAGAACTCTTTTTTGAAAACTTTTGCTCAAAGCAATTAACCCTAATAACCGCGATGGAATAATGTTGTATGTTCGATATGGAACTATTCGGGATAACGTTCAAGAATTTATGGCATTAGTTCCTATTATGGGTGAAATACGATTAAGGGCACTAGTGGAAAATAGCCGTTTTAAGATAGTTCAATAGTGTCGTTTCAGAGGGTAAAAAGACACTATTAGAGTGCCGCTGAAAGTGCCGTAGATTTAGTGTCTTTTTCTGAAACGACGCTTTCAAGGTGCCCCTAAATAACGATGCTTTGAGAGTGTCGCTATGCGACATCCCATATGACGTCGTAGATTTGATTTATTTTTAATATTAAAAATGTCATATCTCATTTTGGTAATTGTCATTCATTTAAATTTGAAACAATTGATTGATTCAAATTATAGTAAATGAAACTCAAATTAAATTGAAATTCAAATCCCAAATTCAGATGAAATGATAATTCAAATTCAAACACTAAAATTAAAATGACAATTCCATAATCTTATACATCCATACAAAATGACCATTCCAAATTAAATTGTACTCGTAAATTTTAACTCAAAATCATACAAAAGGATTCAACTCCTAATTTATAAGTTCAAGCTTTCTTAAAGAGAAGTGCTACAAGTCCAAAAAATTTCAACATCAATTTCAGTGATCATCACACAGGCACCGGCTAGCTTGATAGCGAATCTGAGAAGAACAACCCTTTCCAACATCTCCATATCCAAAGCAACAACAAATGATCTTACCAGCAATCATGACATCGGGAACCCCTCATGAGACCATCGGTAAGAGAGTGACAAGATCCATAAAGATCGTCGGGAAGAAAGCAACATCAATCGTGGGCTGGAAACTGAATGAACTATTGAATATTTTCATACACAGGCCTTCCCCAGCACACTACCTACATTGATTTAGAAGGAAAAGGGTAATTAAAGTCGATCTCTGAAGAGAAAGTAGTCGAATAAACTACATGATCCAACTTACAGACACAAGTAACTTTAGGAGAAAAAATATCAGTTCTCATTGGCGTTTGTCAGTGACACTATGTACTACCAGTTAATTCATAATTCAGTCACTCAGTATCATGGTATTAAGGGCTTCACCTGACTCAATTTCATTGATCAATTTGTGCAGGAAATAATCCATGAAAAACTCGATCGACTGACTCAAAGTAATATAAGCGTTACACTTATCGGTACTACATTTTACACAAGTAGCTTTAGGAGAAATATATCAGTTCTCGTTAGTGTTTCTCAGTGACACTATGTACTACCCGGTTAATTCACATTTCGACACTACATATTATGTTATTAAGGGCTTCACCGACTCAATTTCATCGATCAATTTGTGCGAGGAAATTATGGGTGCGATCAACCCCGGCTACGAGGTCCAACCCAAGGATGGGTGCAACTCTTTTCCATTGATGCCATACGATCCTCCTTCACCGCTGGGAGATCTCGGAAACTGAAGTTGAAATTGAAACCAAAAAGATAAATAAAAGATTAATTCAAATGAACATAGTACGCCATTAACATAGTCGAATCTTTTAATTAATATATATATATGCAAGTCTCCGTCAAACAAATTATAAATCTTCTGGATAATATTAAACAAGAAAGACAGCATATATATATTTGCATACTATGTTTGGCGGCACTTAGTACGCCATTACTAAATTCATAAGTCAACGTCAATGCTACCTGGAGTCCTAGCTAAACGTGGTGCATTGTATGCGAATCCAACCCTTTATGCTCTCAAACGTATTTTTCGGTTGTGTCTCCAAAACCTACATGCGAGACAAGCAAGCTAATGGATTTGAGATTATTAAAAAATAGGTCGTTAGAAAGGACACATGATAAGGAAAATGTGAGAGTTTACCTGATGAGAAAACCGATAAAACTCCAAAAGTAGTTGTGGCCGGTGTTGAAATCTACCCGACTTGCTTGAGGAAAAAAAAAGTAGGCGGTTTGGGGTGATATACAATATAGACAACGGTAGATATCCACCATGGGATGCGTCTCAAGACACGCCCAACCAACAGTTTCACTCTCATACTACAATAACGAATAAACCAAAGTCCCATTTTCAGTGAACACATTTCAATACATAAGAAATTGAGTAGCGAAGTTAGAAACTTATTCATGAATCTTACTTTGGATAGTACTTGGAGCTTCTCCTAGACCAGCCCGATCTCTATTCATCTACACATAACAATCAAATTAAGTAGTAGAGTCGGTCAATTTGAGCAGCAGTAAGAACTCTCACAACATCTGGAGTCCCAATTTGAAATACCACTCCATCTCGTTCCTCTAGACCAATGCTAAACACAATGTTCTCCACTCCTTTCGGAGAAAATTGACTACGTATTCGTTGCCTTTGGGTCCACTGAAACCGTCTACAAGGTCGGCTATCGCACCAAAACACCACGCGAAATGAGCATGTCCAAGAGTGCCAAGGTAACTTGGATCGGCACACACAAAAATTTTCTCCACACCGTCATCATTATCATTACAGGTCTTAGTAGGTTTGGAAGCTCCTTCTACAAATTCACAAACCTAATGATCGGGAATAACCTTTGCAATATGGGACAAACAGAGAAGATACAAAATAATGAACATGGAACATCGAGTTGGAAGTCAGCAAAGTCATCCCGTACAAACATAAACTGAGAAATGCCATTTTACAAACAAATCCACAAGTTTGGCTAAAAAGAAACATAGTGATGTCAAAGCAAAAGAAACAAAAAAAAGGTAATCAAGAAAAAGACTAATGTGTCTATCAAGGTTACATAAACACAGGAATTAAGATTGTGTTGCATATGCTTAGAATGTACCAAAATAATCTAAGTAGAGAGAGAAATTTATAATTCATCAAGGACAAAGTAGATGCGAGAAATTTGGATTGATTTACATAAGCATACTCTTGTACATGAGAAAACAACAAAAGCCGACATTATGAAATGAAATATAATTTAAGCTAAATGCTTTCTCATCCTCACTCCACTTCCGTGATTAATATCGAGTGAAAAAATTATGTCCTCTTTGAGATCTTGCTTCCCAAAGCCTATACGGTAAGGCGGCCCACAGAAAGTTTCAACTACCTCTATAAATAATACAATTTCTATGGTACGCAACGAAAAATGCATCTTTATAACTCATAATGAATCATCGGCTCATCACACCTTTTGAACTTATTGTGATTCCTAACACAAACTTACGTATGAGAGTTGCTACTATATCAAGGAAAACACAGAACCTTCAAGATACCCAATGCGAGTCCTTCCAAGTGCAGAATCCTAGAATACGAGCACGAGGCAATTCCCCCTCCTTGTACTTCTTTTCGGCTTTTCGAACTTCCTCATCAGCCACATCAGATATCGAAAAAAAAGTTTCAAAACAGCAGGCATCTAAATGGTGAAAAACATATGGGAAAATCAACAGACGCAATGATACGAACTTACACTAACATACGGCGGAATTGGTACTGGAGTTGAAGGATTCTCTAGCAGCAAGCCCACCCCTCTATCAACTCTAACTACACGGGCGCCATCATAAATATCACCAGTTTTAACATGCTAGAGATAAACCACATCATTAGTCAGGCAACAAAAGACATTGACAGAAATCACAATCCCAACCATTACATCATAATGCCAATACCAGCTAACATTGATGAAATTGGTGCAAAATGAATCACAAATCAACTTCTTCTAGGGTCACTAAACAGGCCAAGTTGGTGACACCCACACAAAAATTGCCATTGGCTCAACTCTTGGGCATACGAGTTATAGAAAGGTTCACAGACCTGAATTCATACACCTCACAAGAGAAGTGCCCAAGAGGTACGCCACTATGCCCTTATGTGCAGTATAGGTTGAAACAAGTCATTACATATAAATATGCTTGGAGTTGTTCATTTACAATCTCCAGAAAAATCTTAGCTATTCAGTATAAAGATGTTGTTCACAATATGAACAAGCTTCTTTCTCAAGAGAAGTTCCCATTTACCTTTCAAGTTCTTATTTAGTGTTTTATTTCTCGTGGGTCTGCTCATGGGGTTGAAAGCCAAATGTTTTGATGCATACTCCTTATCCATCACACACCATCCAACTCTTAACCTGTCACATCCATAACCTGCAAAAACAAGCAAATAGGAGTCTTGTCACATAACCATGTACAAAACAAACACAATGAATAAGCTGAAAACTGACCTCACTTGTTAGCACAAACCAACGGAACAAACCATGTTATAAAAATCTCCTTGGTTTCCCTGTAATGAACTCTCGGCACCCATTAGTACCACAAAGTTCATTGCACAAACGGAAAAACAGATAAATAAATCTCTTCAACCACATTAACAAAAAACCAAACCAATCTTTTGATACAAAAATTAGTACAAACATGAATAATTTTAAAAACCAATCAATTATTTGAAGAACGTAGAGAAAATATGAAACCTTTGAAGTTTAGAGTTTCCCACTCCAACTCCGTCACTTACCGGTGCAATGCTAAACCAAACAAAATCGCAAAAATAAAAAACCCGATCTCAAAATACTAATAATCCAAACATAAAAATATGTAAGAAATGAAGAATCATTCGTTTGTTACCACTACAAATCCCAATTTTAGATCCCCCAATTATAAAAACCTAGGGTTTTATTCTAATAAAAATCCACAAAATTGATTCTACGAAAAACTAAATTGGTTGGTTCTTCAATTACATCTGAACCCAAAACAATTAAACTCAAAACTAATCATTAAATTCACCTTGCTAATGATTTTTCAAAAGTAATTAAGAGAAGTATGTTAGTTGATTCTTCAATTGTTGGTGAACGTGAATCACCTGTCTTTGGTGGTGGTGGTGGTGGCGGTAATTTGGATTGAGCGGAGAGGGGAAGAGAGTCCGAGTCTCGAGGAATGAGAAATAAGATTTAGGGTAAAAAAACTAGAGGAAATGAACTCTTTCACTGGTTAGTGGTGGTGGGATCAAGTGAGTTTCATTTTTTTAATTTGGTCGACTTCGTGGATGGGAAATGAAGTTGAAGATATGGTTTAGGTTTAGGTTCGGTGAGAAGAAATGGTGGGATGAAGTTCGCTTCATCTGTGAAGGTTGGAGAGAAAAAGAGAGACTAAAGAAAGAGAGAGGTGGAGAATAATATGTTTTCTCTCTCTCTGCTTTGAGATAGATAAGGTTGAGGTGATATATCACTTTTCAGAGCAAATCCTGACCGTAGTTCCTACCTAGGAAACCATACCAAGTGAGTGACGTTGTCTAAGTCAACAAAAGTCCTCAACCGGCCATTGATTTGACTTTAGTCAAGGACACTATAACTAAGATCGTTGTCTAAGTCAACAAAAGTCCAAACACAACGACACTTTGACCATAGTCAACGACATTTTAGGTATGTGGTTGAATCACGACATTCTCGTATGTGTCATGTCATTGTGTCTCAGATAGGTCATTTTCCACTAGTGGGGGTGAAACTGACGCTGAAGTTTTAGAGAGCTCTATTCAAGAATGGAGACGATGGAAAAGGTCGAGTTTTCAATCCTTACCTCATTTCAACATCCTTAAAGACTTCTATCGCACTCGTAGGCCTGGATATTAGTATCATTTTAAGTCACATCAAAGAAAATGAGTTTTAATGTCATTTATATTTGTAATGGTTTAATGTGTTTCAGTGTTAGTTACGGTTTGTAACTATATTATCATTACCAACCGTAACTAACAATGGATGGTACAATGTGTTTCTAACCATATTTACGGTTCGTAAGTATGTTATTGTTACCAACCGTAATTTACAATGATACCTTGATTTCCACTCAAATTAGCTAATCAAATAGATATGTTTGTGAACAAATTACTTCATATATTATCTAATCAAATAGACATGATATTGTCACTTTTAATCATATCAAATTTAGTCAAAATACCAAAATACAAATTATAAAATGGTCTTCACTAATACTTGAAAACATTTAAGCATCCTCTTCATCATCGGTCATAACTACGAATTGCTTCGGCATAGACAACATTATGGCCTTCCATAATTCAATCATTTTCTCAAATCGATTGCACCAAGTCTTGGGGAGTTCACCGTCACAACCGAATTCCCTCAACAATGGAGGTAATGGACTTCCTTCATGCAATCGGAGGCCGATGCAATCGGACCTCCTTTCCATTTCCTTGAAGCTCCCATTTAACACCTCATCGGTTTCGTTTCTTTCAACTCTCATCATCGGCTTATAGAAGTCGCGGTAACCACGTAGTTCCATTAAGCATTTTTGCCTTACGTAAGTAACTTGGTTACAATCCCACCCTATCGCGTCTTCAAAGGGTCAAATTTGATCCACGAAGACGTGGTAACCACAATTCCCATCACCATGAACATCCTCCGTAGCCTTGATATAACTATGAATATAGTCGGGGAAAAAACGAAGGTAATATTCATAGAGAATGTAATGGTTCCGGCTATATCGACCATTCTTGTCTCTAGGTGATGGTTTAGGCACTCCTTTTAGATGAGTCGTCTCCTTCTCCTTTTCAACCATCAGAGTCTTTCCATTGTTCCTTGCTAATTGTTTAACACCAACTTTACCAATAAGTCTTTTTATTGAACTATCTTGGGAGGAAACCTCGAGTCCGACATAGGAACCTTGACCTTTAACTCCATCATCTTTTTTTCCACTTTATTTACGACCATTTCCTTGAACAACAACTTTGCTTCTTTCTTGTTGTTTAGAGCGAAATACCAGACCTTTTCCTTTAACATCATATTTGCTTGTTGCACTTTCTTGAGTAAGAAGCTCGATACATTTTTGTTGTACATTTCGATGGCTTGGTTCTCCTTTATCCGCTTGACCTCTTTTTCGTTTGTTTCTACCTTGAACATCATCCTCTTCCATCTCATCCTCCGCTTCATATTCCTTTCTCAAACATTCATAACCACAAGGATCTCTTTTCTTTGATTCTTTAGCCAATTCTCTTGCTTTTTTATTTCCTACGTACTTCTTTTTTTTTGGTAGGAGGCCTCCCCTTACCTTTCCCCTTTGGTGGTTCTTTGATATCATACTTAAATTGTGGATATACGAAATCTCTCAAGTTACTCAACCATATTTTCCTTTGGCCTTGCCTTAGTGTAGAATATTTCTCGGCTAGAGCTTTTCCAATCTCGGTATCGGCAAACGTTCCTCCAAATTGTGGATCAAAAATTGTTTCACGGAATGTTAATTGTTGCCAAAAGGGATCAACATCTTGAATCGGGATCACTTTGTCTTGATATGTGGCTATACATGCCAACATGGGAGTCCCAAACTTGTCATGTTTGGACAAACACACTCTTCTTCATAATCTCCCAATTCAATGTTGTACTTCATACATTATCTTCTCAATTGCTTTTTGCGAAACTTGATGTGTAATTCCACTTAGCCACTCATTGTCTATCCATTTTGTGTGTTGTTTACTTCGGCTTTTTTCAAAAGACTCCGTAACTCTATCGTGATCACAGAGGAAATACGAATGCATGGCTTCAAATAATGTAAATAACCCACCATTACAACTATGAAGTTTCTTCTTCAACCGGTTGTGAGATGACTCCGCCGTACTTGTAGCTTGGTTGTCATAGTGCCTATATTGGTTAGTGAACACCGATACGAACTTCTCTTTGTGCGGATCCAACCAATTATCAAACAAATACTTCACAACACTTGGATAACCTCTTTTCCAATGAGCCACTAACATACGAGCTTTATCCTCATATTCATCCACGGTGATAGAATAGGTCAAGGCTCTCCACTATGTTTTGAAACTTTCCCATTTTAGTTCCGCCAACTTGTCATCCTTCTTAAATTTCTTTTTGGCTTCAATCTTGTTTATGTAACGGTAATTTCTTTATTCTATCCATTTCGCTTTTTCGGGTTGGACGGACAAGATGCATGCACTTAGTTTCAATACTTTTCCACAAGTGGAACGTGCAAAGAAGGTTATGAGCTTCCGGGAAAACCCTCCTTATTGCATTCAACAAAGCTTGCTCCTTGTCCGGTAATAATCACCTATGAAGTATATCCCTCTACGTAGAATAACTTCACTTGTTTTAGTGCCCACACATAGCTCTCTTCGAGCTCATATTTCAAGAAGCAAAAACCAACACTAAAAGGAGCTTTAGTAGAAGTTTGCCCGACAATGTTCAACAATGGCATCTCAAACTTGTTGGTTTTTTATGTGCAATCCGTTAGAAGCACTTGATGAGAGCACCGTGCCAACTTCACAAACTCAGGATTAGCCAATAAAAGATGTCTTATTCGTCCTTTCTCATCATCATCGTGGAAAACCGAGTAATTATGCAACTAACCCAAATTCCTTAATTGTTGCATTTCGTTCCTTTGTTCCCATTTCTTAGCCTTCAATTTTTTTCTTGCATTGTAGATCTTATCCAAAGTAGAAGCATTTTGTGGGTTTCTTTCCTTTAAGTGGTCGAGGAAATCAACAGGCTTCATACGAATTTGTGTCAGTGATTCTACGATCTTCTCTCCTTCTTCGGTAAGGCGTCCAACATAAGCGTGTGATAGCAAACTCTCCGGTATAGGGTGGTTATGACTACCACATACAACTTTCTCCAAGAACCACCTTTTTGCCGCATTGTTTTTAAGCCGAAGCTTGAAGGGGCATCGGGTCTTCTTACCGAAAGTAGTATTATTCCTCTTTGTCTTTGCTACTTGCAAGGTATCCTTTTTTACGTGACTTCTATGTTGTCCACTACACTCGCAAACCATTTGAAAGGCACTATCACTAGTGTTACTATTACAAACTATGATACACATAATCAACTTTCCTCGTTCTCTAGCCCACTTCTTTGCATCGTCTTTCTCCTTCCATGTATCCTCGGTTAAATAGTGAGAGCTAGAATCTTTGGTGAGAACTTCATTTGCTAAAGGTTGGTCATCCATTATAGGAGGTACATCAACGACCTGGACAAAAATATACCAACATAAGTCTTAACGAGGCAACAAAACGAAAACATATATGAATATACGATTGGTAACGAAAGAGAATAAACAAACCGTAAAACAGTTACTGGTGGTTACTGTAATCCTTTACAAACCGTAATAAGCTTACGGTTGGTAATTGTCATCCTCCAACATACCGTAATTACATCAAAAAGAATATTAAAACACAGTTAAATATACGGTTGGTAACTAAAAAGTCACCAATACACCGTAATATCTGATTCTGATTGGTCTCGATTTACACATTAGTAACCGTAACTAGTGCGAAGAAATTCTCACATGCACATGATAAGTTCTGGTTTATTAACTACTACATGTACTTAGCAAACAGTAATTATTTTTACGGTTTTGTAATCAAACAAATTTTACCAACCGTAATCGTATAATTTACGAATTTTCCCCAAAATTCAACGATTCTGGTTGGTAACTACAAATTTATGTACCGTAAATGTAGTTACGGTTGGTCTAATGCTCAATTCCAACCGCATGTTCATCTGAAAGTTTCAAAATTTTGATCTTTTTACGTAATTTAGAGAATTTTGAGCAACAAAAAGCTAATGGGAACTAGTTTAGAAGTATACCTGGTCATTTTCTGTACTTGGTTCTTCACTTTGTTGGCTAATTTCTTCAATTGGTTGAGATTGACCCTCACTTTGGTCTAAAACATCTCTACCATCTAAAAATACTCCATATCAGGATCTTCATCAAGAGGTATGTAGTACTTGTTTTCTCTATCATATAGAGATTCACCCACCTCAAATTTTCCCACTTTGGAATCACTCATTTTGGTTGAGTGAATCAAAATCTAGGTTTCAAAAATATCACATAATTTTCTTTTTCTTCTCCTTTAAACTTTTTTTTATAACTCTAACAATCTGATTTTAGAGTTATAATAAGTGAAAATTAATTATCAACACTAATCTTGATTATCATTACTAATCTTGATTATTAACAATAAGGGCTAATTAGTCATTTCCAAATTTTCTTTGATAAGGGGCACTTGAATTTCCTTGTAATGACCTTTTTTGTCTTATTAGGTTGCCGCCCCTCTACCATTTCTTGCCGCCCCTATACCAAGATTGTTTAAAAAGTTAAAATTTTAAAAACAATATTTAATGATCTGGATTTGTAAGCTGCCTCGTTGCAGGTTACAATTTAGTTTAATAATGTTCTTAAATGGTCTCGCCTACAACCCTTTTCCAAATCAAAAAGATACGTCAAAAGTTTTCATGGCTGCTAATAAACTACTGGTTAGAGGGAATGTTAAAAGTTTTTGCTTTTGACAACTAAATCATTTGTTTATTAACATACTAGATCTTAACCCGTGCCGTAACGGCACGGGATGTTTTGTCTCTAATACGATATTGTTCACATTCCTCTTGCTTCATTTTATTCGTGAGTAATTATTTTGATATTCAAATAGGTTTTGGGAAACAAAATGGGTTACCTGATCTTTTTATTTTTACTTAAGCATGTTATTCCAATTTATTATCTCGGGATTTTATTTTAATGTTGTGCCAACATGAAAATAAAATAAAAAATACAATAAATAAAATTTTACCCCATTTATTGTTCCATCATACCATAATTTCAAACTTCAAAAAGAATATTTCATCTAACAATACATATACCTAAACTGCCAATCCAACTCCATGATGTTTATGAATACATTTGTTCAAAATTATTGATAACATAAAATTGAAGAAATTAAGTGGATAAAAAGATTTCACACCAACTATGCTAAGTAGTGCATGAATGACGTTCTCACATCTAGTGTTACTCAAGTAATTTGGAGTTTTAAAGAGCATAGTCATTTTGATATTTGTATCTACATAAATTCAACTAACCTTAGAAAAAAATTATTAGTTTCAAGGTAGAGCCGACACAAACTTACATCGCCTTCAATGTATACAACACACATTGGGTTTAATCGGCCTTGAGATTAAACAAATACCCCAACATTAGTCAAATAATGTCTACAAATACGGGATCGAAACAAAGTGCTAACAGGAAAAAATGAAATACTAACATCGGTTCTCTGAAAGAAAATACCCTATATGTATCAAAGTTTGTTAACCAAACATGTATTCAAATTAAAAAGTCATCAACTTAACACAAAAATGTAAAAGAACCCAAGTTAAATCAATACTTGCCTAAACAAAACTTATAAGAGAATTTTGTAATTATTAAATACCTTTAAAATCACTATTAGAGATTTAATTGCATGCCTCATTAAAAACGGCACGGTAGGGACGAAATCACCAGTTAATTTGTAGATATTTCACTGGATATGTAGCAATTGAGAGAAGTTTACACTTTGGTGGTGATGCGTTCCATCTAAGTGTTGTTCGATTGATTATTTTTTTAGAAGGTTTCGGTTTTCATTGGAGAAACCGAGAAGGAGCGTTTCATTATATTCATTATCATTCGTGAAATCCAAAACCAACTCGCCCTCCCTTACGGGATCTCAATACAACCTTAGATTTATCTATTGGACGGAGAAACCTTGATACTAAATATGTAGTTTTTAGTGTTATTTATTATATAACGTGACATCCAAATGTTTTTTTGTTCTTCTTAATTTTCATGTATTTTAACCTAGAGTTTATATTAGCATTAAGACGATCAACCACATTTCTAATTTATAGTGTTATCCTTTTGTAGCAGCACATAATTAACATAATCAATTACTACTCATCAAAACCGGCGATACCACAAACCACGGATATCTCTTATTTCTCCACCACCACCATTTTAAATTTCCATCCCTCGTAGAATATTTGGCACACTTATAACTTTTGATCCCACACGTCATGTATAAACTTTAGATTTAACAAACTTAGGTCGTCAATTAATTTATTCAACTATATGTTTTTTGTTAATACTGAAAATCATGCGTACGAAAGGTTACCAAAGATAGCAGTGGTACCAAAAACAACCATTTTGTCTTATATGATTTGGTATCATCCCAAAAGTATTTGTTACCGCCTTTTTTGATCGTGTCAAAAACAACCAACTATACTTTTCACAATACAATGTTACCCGTCATGTAAAAAAATTATTATTTTTGATTCAAAAAGAAAAAACCAATACCACCGCCATTAAAACCATCCAGCACCACTATTTCTTCCACCAAAACTAATGTTACCGTCTCCACCACTTAGTAACACCTTCCACCGCTTCCACCACTTACTTCTTCCTCTACTACCACCACCACCACTAATATCTATTGAAATAATTTTTGTCAAAATTATTATTTATTGATGGAGATATGTATTAATATTAATTAACGGATATTTATGATGATAAATTAATAAATCATTTATCATGAGAAATTAATGAAACCTCAATTAATAAAACACTTATACTAATTAATATTTAAGTTGAACAAACCATAACCATAGATTTATCTTCTCTCTAGACAAATCACTTATACTAATTAATAAAATACTTATACTAATTAATATTGAAGTTGAACAAACAACCACTATTGATTTATCTTTTCTATCAATTCCAACCAAGGTGGAACATTATTAACATATAGAACAAAGATACTTGTGAGTAAGTTGTCAAATTGACTAAAAATTGAGGAGACATAAATGATCTCCTAAATTTATCGTAAGAAATGCCGATGATTTTATAATTAGTGGTAAAATCACTGGGCGATGGTATCAGTGACCTTTTTGATAATCAAACCACAAGTATTTCATTTCATAAAAGAAACATTTACATGATGATTTTCAAGATAGATAAGTACATCAAAAATAATAAAACAATTTCAAGTAAGATGCAACGCGCAAATAAATCGCCAAGAGCAAAAGCGATCCACAACAACGACAACACCCAATTCTTGTACATAGAGACTGGAGAAGGAATGGTATTCAAAATTATAATTCGACCATTTTTCTTCTTTGAAAAGAGGTGCTCTTATGAGAAGGGAGTAATTTTCCCAAAAAATCTTCATGTGTAGCGAATAACCCGGAAAATCTAGATCTATTTTTTTGATGAAAAGTTGATCTTGACCACGTTAAATCGCCGATGTACTTGTATCTCGATAACAAATCACGAACAAATCTAAGGAAAGAGACACTATGAAAATGTAAATAGAATCTCCCTAATAGCGAAAAATAAAATCGCCCTAGTAGCGAAGAGAAAATCGCTCTAATAGCGAAGAAATTTATTATAATCGACTTCTAATCAGGATTAACTACAAAAACAAGAAATCTTTGCTCAGATCCGTCCCCTAAAGGACCAAATCTGAGCAAAGAAGAAAAATGATGAAGAGGTGTTTTCTAAGGTTTTGAGAGGAAGGAGAGAGAAGAGAGACAAAATAAAGAAGAGAATAGGAAGGATGATACCAGTGACCTTACGTTGAAACTCGCCAACACCAAAACCTACAGATCCAATAAAAAAAATGTTGAAAAAGAAATAAAAAGAGAGTAATCCCATATGTGCAAAATAATAATACAAATTAATTAGCAAGTGAATATTAAAGTAATCTGAGAATTACAATTATTTTTTGGTTGGTAACCTAGCAACAAAGTTGGGCTCCAACTCCCCTTTGAATAGCAATGCCTAATCTATGAAAAATAAAACTACCAAAGCCGCTACTAGCATCATTGCTAATTAAGAAATTCTTCAGATGCTTGAAGAAAACCAAAGTATCTTCACCAAGTTCTCCTAAAGTAGAGAAAGCTAGAACACAAAGGCGATACCCATGTGAAACACACTTGTCCAAATATTTTGTGCGCTTTCGTAAAACCGCACTAGAAATTTCTTTTCTTGAGACAAAAGAGCTAACACCATCACCAGTAAATGGCGAGACACCTGTGAAATTCACAAAAGTGTTGAGTTTGTCTCTTTGTTTTCTCAAAATATAACATCGTAGTTTTGAAATTCACAAAAGTATATCATTAGTACAAAACAAAGCTAGGATAAGTTTGCCTTTGTTAGTGGTGGTCCGGATTTGTCCTGGCAAAGATAAATCAAGGGATGTGGATTTCCTGACCACCCCCTACAACTCGCACGCATGGCTTAATTCCAATATTATGAATGAAAAATGAATACTCAAGTCAAGATATGGATTTTCAAAAATTATAACGAGGAGGTTCGAACTCATGACCTATTGTGTCATAAGAGTGGCCTCTAACCCGATGTTCCACCTTGGTTGGAATTGATAGAAAAGATAAATCAACGAGTGGTGGGTTGTTCAACTTAAATACCATAATTGCTTTATTAATTTGGTGTTTCACTAATCGCACATAATAAATAATCTATTCATTATAAAGTGTTTTATTAATTAGTGTTGCACTAATTGCTCATAATAAATGACTAATCATTTTTAATTATAAATGTTTTCTTAATTAATTATAATATTTTTTTATTAATAAGTAATTTTGATAAATCGAGAACTCAAGACCTATTGTGTCATAAGAGTGGCCTCTAACCAGTGTTCCACCTTGGTTGGAATTAATAAAAAAGATAAATCAACGGTAGTGGTTTGTTCAACTTAAATATCATAATTGATTTATTAATTAGTGTTTCACTAATTGCACATAATAAATAATCTATTCATTATAGTGTTTTATTAATCTGTTCACTAATTAATAGTGTTTTATTAATTAGTGTTTCACTAACTTGCACATAATAAATAATCTATTCATTATAGTGTTTTATTAATCTGTTCACTAATTAATAGTGTTTTATTAATTAGTGTTTCACTAATTGCACTTAATAAATAATCTGTTCAACTTAAAGTGTTTTATTAATTAGTGTTTCATTAATTGCTCATAATAAATGACTAATCATTTTCTAAATTTAAATGTGTTCTTAATTAATTATAATATTTATTGCTATTAATAAGTAATTTTTATAAATAATATCAATAGACATTTTTAAGCGACAATGAGTAGTAGAAGGGTGGGTAGAAAGATTAGTGGTGGTTAAGCGCGGAGCCAAGCACAATTATATTTATTTTTGTTCTTTTATCGTAAAATGGGATACAAAGTCAATTTTTCACATGTATCCAACTTGCCAAGAATTTTTTCTCCCTCTTTCCTCAAAATCCACGGCTCAGCCCCTGGTTTGTGGTGGAAGAATCAAGTAGTGACGGTGAGTCTTTGGTGAGTAGTGATGGACAATATTAATTTTATGTTGTCGTTACAACATCGCATCTTGTGGAAGATGTGGTTGGTTGTTTTTAACACTTTTGATAAATTAAGGTACCATATATTTCAGGGATGATATCATACAAGACAATACTTTCATGACCGTAGTTGGATCACCCAAATGGTACCCCTGTTATCTTTGGTACTATATTGTATAAATCATTATTTTTTAATATTAAAATAAAATTGATTGCAATACAAAAAAGAATATATACACGGAAAAATAATAATGAAACTAATCAATTGACGACATTTTGTTCAATCTAAAACCTCATACATGGCATTTGTGATTGAAATTAGAATTGCGTCTACCAACCTACATGGGATGGGCGGCAGTGATGGTGGTAGTGGTGGAGTCAAAAATTTATATTCAGGAGGCCTACTTTAAAAAAAAAAAAAAACATGTAAACTTTGGTGGACTAAACCATAAATATATATGGACAAAGTACTATTTACAGTATAAAATAAACAACAAAATTTATGTTGTTATTGAAAATTTAAGGGGTTAGAGCCAGGTTAGTCAACCCTTGGCTCTGCCACTAGGTGGTGGTAGATAAAAAAAAATGGATTCATATGGTTTTATGGTGGTGGCGGGTATTGGTGAACAAAAACATATTATGCTAATTTCATAACGCCACAAAATATGTAACGTCATATTATGGACGATATTGATTAGTTGATTTCACTGAGATGAGCGCCGGCCCGGCGACATATTTCCAAAAAATATTTAAACTTCCATGTCCATGTAGAGGATTATCTCATTATAAGCAATGGACCTAAATATAAAAGTGTCTGGAAGTTAAGATTATATTTCTTTCGTTTGAGCAAATCTCCGGCGGTAAAATGTTAAAGGAAAAAAACAAGAAAAAAAGAGAGGAAAATCCCAACTATTTTTATGACAAACCCATATTAAATCATCGGAGTTGATAAGTATTCGGGACACAAATTATACGATATACGGAGTATTAAAAATGAACCAACATCATGGCGTCGCCGTTACGGCACGGTTAAGGGCTAGTCAATAGTATAAAGCGAGTTTAGCTAACTTTGCCTATCTCAGTGGTGGTCGGTGATTTATCCTTGGCAAAGATAAATCAAAGGCTGTGGTCCTCCGTGCCACACCCTACAAGTCGCACATGTGGTGTTCATTCCAATATTATGAATTAAAAATGAATACTCAAGTCAAGATATTGAATTTCAAAAATTATAACGGGGAGGTTCGAACTCATGACCTATTCTGTCATAAGAGTGGCCTCTAACCATTGTTCCACCTTGGTTGGAATTGATAGAAAAGATAAATCAACAGTGGTTGTTTGTTCAACTTAAATATTAATTAGTATAAGTGTTTTATTAATTAGTATAAGTGATTTGTCTAGAGAGAAGATAAATCTATGGTTATGGTTTGTTCAACTTAAATATTAATTAGTATAAGTGTTTTATTAAGTGATGTCTCATTAATTTCTCATGATAAATGATTTATTAATTTTACATCATAAATATCCCTTAATTAATATTAATACATATCTCCATCAATAAGTAATAATTTTGACAAAAATTATTTCAATAGCTATTAGTGGTGGTGGTGGTAGTAGAGGAAGAAGTAAGTGGTGGAAGCTGTGGAATGTGTTACAAAGTGGTGGAGGCGGTAACATTAGTTTTGGTGGAAGAAATAGTGGCGCTACATGGTTTTAATGGCGGTGGTATTAGTTTTGTCTTTTTGAATCAAAAATAATAATTTTTTTTACATGACGGGTAACATTGTATTGTGAAAAGTATAGTTGGTTCTTTTTGTCACGATCAAAAAAGGCGGATAACAAATACTTTTGGGATGATACCAAATCATATAAGACAAAATGGTTGTTTTTGGTACCCACTTGCTATCTTTGGTAACTTAGTTAAATGCACGCATGATTTTCAGTATTAACAAAAAACATATAGTTGAATAAATTAATTGACGACCTAAGTTTGCTAAATCTAAACTTTATGCATGAAGTGTGGGATTAAAAGTTATAAGTGCGTCCAATATTATACGAGGGATGGAAAATGGTGGTGGTGGAGAAAGAAGTGATATCTGGTGGTTTGTGGTCCTGGCCAGTTTTGATGAGTAGTAATTGAATATGTTAATTATGTGCTGCTACAAAAGGATAACACTATAAATTAGAAATGTGGTTGATCGTCTTAATGCTAATATAAACTCGGTTAAAATACATGAAAATTAAGAAGAAGAAAAAAAAACATTTGGATGTCACGTTATATAATAAATAACACTAAAACTACATATTTAGTATCAAGGTTTCTCCGTCCAATAGATAAATCTAAGGTTGTATTGAGATCCCGTAAGCAGAGGGCGAGTTGGTCTTGGATTTTTGAATGATAATGAATATAATGAAATGCTCCCTCTCGGTTTCTCCAATGAAAACCGAAACCTTCTAAAAAAAATAATCAATCGAACAACACTTAGATGGAACGCATCACCACCGGTGTAAACTTCTCGAATTGCTACATATCCGGTGAAATTTCTCTGATTAATGCGGTGATTTCGTCCCTACTAGTTGCGAGGCATGCAATTAAATCTCTAATAGTGATTTTAAAGGTATTTAATAATTACAAAATTCTCTTATAAGTTTTGTTTATGCAAGTATTGATTTAACTTGGGTTCTTTTATATTTTTGTGTTAAGTTGATGACTTTTTAATTTGAATACATGTTTGGTTAACAAACTTTGATACATATAGGGTATTTTCTATGTAGAACTGATGTTAGTCTCTCATTTTCCGTTAGCACTTTGTTTCGATCCCGTATTTGTAGACATTATTTGACTAATGTTGGGGTATTTGTTTAATCTCAAGGCGATTAAACCCAATGTGTGTTGTATACATTGAAGGCGACGAAGTTTGTGTCGGCTCTACCTTGAAACTAATAATTTTTCTTCGGAAGGTTAGTTGAATTTATGTAGATACAAATATCAATATGACTATGCTCTTTAAAACTCCAAATTACTTGAGTAACACTAGATGTGAGAACGTCATTCATGCACTACTTAGCATAGTTGGTGTGAAATCTTTTTATCCACAAATTTCTTCAATTTTATGTTATCAATAGATTGAGAAAGAATCTTACACATGTTTTGATTTACTATTATAAGTTTATTTTTTCAACTCACATGTGTATATCTCAGCCTTCCAATAGCCAAGGGTTCTTTATTTTTATAACTCTTACATTTGCAAAAAATAAATAAATAGTGTTTATCTATAGTAGGGAAAATATTATGGGTTTTTGCTTCACTCCTTAGAGCCTTAGTTATCAATAATTTGGAACAAATGTATTCATAAACATTATGGAGTTGGATTGGCGGTTTAGGTATATGTCTTTGTTAGATGAAATATTCTTTTTGAAGTTTGAAATTATGGTATGATGGAACAATAAATGGGGAAATTTTTTATTTCTTGTATTTTTTTATTTTCATGTTGGCACAACATTATTACACCGTCCAGATAATAAATTGGAATAACATGCTTAAGTAAAAAATAAAAAGATCAGGTAACCCATTTTGTTTCCCAAAACCTATTTGAATATCAAAATAATTACTCACGAATAAAATGAAGCAAGAGGAATGGGAACAATATCGTATTAGAGAAAAAACATCCCGTGCCGTTACGGCACGGGTTAAGATCTAGTTATTAAATAAAGCGCCCAAGCTTGTCTCTTTGTTTTCTCAAAATATAACATCCTAGTGTTGAAATTCCCAAAAATATATTAAATAAGGGCCCAACCGGGTTCGAACCGGTGACCTCTTGATCTGCAGTCAAATGCTCTACCACTGAGCTATGGACCCTTAGGTGACACTATGAAAACAAAAGATGAAAACCTTGTTCAATAAGGATGGAGATGTCTAGAAACAAATAAACCCATCTTTAAACAAGGACGGGCATGTCTTTTTCATCTTCCAATAGAAAATAAAAGAAATTGAGAGTTTTCTTGGACGTATGTAATGTAATGTAGTAGTACTCTTTTTAAGTTATAATCACTTGAAATTCATTTTCTGTTTCCAATTCCTTAAAAAGAAGATGATGAGTTAATGATGTAGCAGGCAATATAGAGTTGAGACTTGTGAGTGTTTTGCTAATTCATTTCTGGCTAATGATGTAGCAGGCAATATATAGTTGACACTTGTGAGTGTTTTTCTAATTCATTTCTGGTTTCAGGGAGATAAAGCAGCTACAAAAGCTATGCCTGTCAATCGAGTTGGTGATTTTGGATTAGATCATGGGATTTCGTGTCATTTTACTCTCTTTCAAACAATAGAATTTTCTACTATTTTTGCTCGTGCTAGTGCCCCTAGAAACTCTTGGATTTTTTTCAATATGAGATTGAATGCCATCACTCTAATTTGTATTTATTTCTTATTGGTGCTGGGAATCTACACAGATAGGATTGCATACATGGTCACCCGATGCTATGGAGGGTCCCACTCCAGTATCCGCTTTGATTCATGCAGCTACTACGGTCACTACTGGCGTTTTCGTGATAGCAATGTGCTCCTCTTTATTTGAATATACACCGTGATGGACAAATCAAAGGAACGGGGTGATCCTGCCATTCAAAATCCAAAGGAGTGCCAGATACAAAACCCAGATAAAACCACTAACAACCCACAAAATAAGAAGCTTTTTTTTTCCATTTCCACACACAATTAAATCCTGCTCCTTGCATTAGCTCCTCCTTATCTTTCTTAAGCTTACAGGTACTCGTTGTTTTAGAGTTAAAAGGTCTGCAATTCAAAGCCATACTTCTAACCAAAACCCATTGACCAATCTTCATACCGAGTCTAAGAAGCTTGAAAAGACATCCATCAATTGAAGTAAAACTCATTTACAAACAAAGCTTTTATAGAAACCTTCAATACATATTATGAGAATTGGGAAGCTTTATAGTAAAAATATAAATGAAAAAACATCCATTGATCGCATTTTAGATCTATTCACCTACGTTCGTATAACATGAAAGTACCTTAACAATTAAACGAACAAATCGCAACAGTTATGCTTTCAACAAAATAATAATCCAACTTCAACTTTCTATAATTTTTTATAGTTTTGACTCTATAAAATTAAATCCCCATTGACCTCCCGTAAAGTCTCATTGTTCTTGAAATTCCATATTAACCGTGAACACCTGCTACTAATTATAATCTCCAGAGAAGCGAAGAAACTTTTAGCCAAATATTTTCCCACTTCATATTCTTGCATAATTCATACATCATCGTTTTTTATTTTTTTATTTATTTTTTAAAGCCCAAAGCTTATATTAAAGCTTAAACCTCAAAGAGGTGTACTACCTACAAGCCTATGTAGCTAGGAAAAGAAAGACAAAAATCCCCCCACCCCGATGCTTACGAGTTTCGAAATTAGGTCGCTGGTATCATCACCCAACGACTTTACCACTGTACCTCAGTGACATCCAGAGTGACATCAACGTTGATATTAAGATGAGTGCGATCGAAAATATAATCACACCTAGCTTTCCAAATATATATACCAGCAAGTTGTAGCATGTATATTTTTTCATTGTAATTAGAACTATTATTACTTGGACAAACTTAAAGTTGAACTAATCCAGGAAATTTGTGTTCGAGTCAAATTAAACATGGTTTGGTCTATACAGTTGATGCCAAACGGAGGTGTCAGCTAGGCGGCATATGAAAAGATGAGTCATGGTTTCCTCCCCACTGTTGCGCAATTTGCAAATGGGATCAATATAGTTCATGCAGAATGCTAGCAGTCTTTGCATCTGTGGGGAGTATATGATGACCTCATTTTCAAAGAACTTAAGATTTGTATGACATGAGCAATGTCCATTTTCCAGATGAAAACTCAATGCATGGGTTGTGCATCAACACTATGGATATTGTCAGTTTGGGCTCTGTAAAGGGATTTTACAGAGAAATTTATGTTGTATACGTCGGCTTCCACTAAATCTGATCTTCCTACCTGTGAGGATTTGCAGGTAGGTCAATGGTTGTTGACTAGCCAAATGACTATTTCGTTGCGTATATAGTCACTTAATTAGTTAAATTAAGTGACAATTTCATCGCGTATATGGTTGTTGATGGAAACAAGCCTATCTTTTTGACATACCCAAATAAGAAAACTTGCTTATCTATTCTAATATATAAAGGGAACACCCCTTACTGTTCAAAATGAAGCTGCAAATTTGGATATTCCAAAATTGCCCAAAATTCTTAGGTTCACAAAATTTGTTTCATAAATACAATGAGGTCAAATCGGTAATTTTCTAGAATCATTTGGAAACGAAATGGATTTTCTTAATCCATTTGGTGACGTAATAAGAGGTGACCCTACTTTGTGACTCATAATATATGTCCACGTGGAGATTAACCCAATCCCACTTTAGATCCGACGGCTGAAAGTGAATAACATCTTTGGAAATGATATCATGTTCAATTTAAATCTAACGAGTCAGTATGTTAAAATGTTGATACGGGAGGATACAAACATAAACTTCCCTAAAAACGCTGATAGTTGACATCTGTCCATATTTTTTTATTTTTGCATGGCGCATTGCGCCAATGCTTGAGTCTTCTTGTCTTTTAGAGACGGAGGGAGTATTATCCCCGAAAAAAGTCGTTCTTGGTTTACCCACACAAATACACCAAGGCCCTATGCTTTTACGGACCATTTCATTTCTTTGTCAAAAAAAGAAAAGAAAAGAAAGTACTCTTTATCAGACACTCTTCGAAGAATAAAGAAACCCTAACTTTTTCAATCTCACTCTATAAAAAAACGAGAAGCTGATTCTGAAGCTGGGGAAGAAGAATCAGCAGCGATGTCAAGCATTCCGGAAGAGATCTACATCGATATTCTTTTAAGATTACCAGTGAAATCAACACTTGTATGCAAGTCTGTCTGCAAATATTGGTATTCCCTAATTTCTGATCCTGAATTCGTCAAATTGCACCATAATCTTACTATCCGAAAAACCAATTTTAGTCTAATTGTATCTAAGTTAAGGTCACGCAAGGTCTACTCACTGAAGTTCTACTCCTTAAGTTATGATCCTTTATCGTTATCTTCGAATGAATTTCATTTGTGTGGTTTGGAAATTGATAGGCCATTGGGATCTTTAGATTATAATTTTCAGTTTATTGGTTACTCTAATGGTTTGGTTTGCATTTGGAATCCAGAGAAAGACTTATTTGGTCTTTGGAATCCAGATAGTAAAGAATATAAGGAATTACCCAAATCGCCGGTGTTACAGGATGTATTCCAGTATGCTTTTGGTTATGATTATGAAACTAGTGATTACAAATTGATTTGCTTGTGTGATAGTGGCGATGGTGCTTCTTCAGTTGTTGATGTCTATATGATGAGACCGAATTCATGGAAAAACTCTCAAGCCATCCCTTATGTGATGGATATAGAGATCGCTCAACGGTCTGGAGTACTTTTTAATGGATGTTTTCATTGGCTAGGTGCAGGGAACGCCGACTGTTCTTATGTTTTAATGTCTTTGGATATCAGCACCGAGAAATTCAAAGAATTGCAACTACCAAGAGAAACTGTGGAGAATAATAATTCGTTAACGAGTATGGGAGTATTGAAAGAGTGCCTTTGTGTATTTTCTGTTGATGTCAATGTTGATGTGTGGGTGATGCAGGATTATGGAGTTCAACAATCTTGGACGAGATATTATACCATAACCCATGAGAGAATTGTGAAACAACCCTTTCATTGGAGGCATGTGTGGTCTTTCAACAGTGGTGAGATTCTGTTTGCGAGCTTTGGTTCTCCTATTGATCTAATTTTGTATGACCCAAAGGATGGGAGTGTTAGAAAACCAAATACTCACATTTCTGGGTTCGAAGGATATAATTATGTTGAAAGTTCAGTTAGCTTAGTTTCACTTGACTTCAGTACTTAATTGGGGCGTATGGCAATTAGAGGAATCAATTGAAACATGAAAATATTGAAGCCTGAGAAGAAAAACATGAGAATTTGTTATATGGTCCTTGTTATACACATTCAGCTAGTTCTTTATTGAACAATGATAAGCATAAGAACAGTTGATAACCTGAATGAGGTAAAAACTAACTCACAAATTTACATTTCACGTCTTGTATGTTCTGTTTTTAATTCTAGAACCTTAATGTATATCATGAAATAGGAGTGTAAAATTTATTCATATTGTCTCTGGAGCATTTTAGCAATGTGTAATTACTATTTCTAAATAGATCTTCAGTGAACTACTTAACTATTTTTTCATTTTTTCCCTTAACACCATCCGGTTAATATTTGAAGTTATCTAGCAATCAGAAACTCTAATTTTCTTCACTCTTGTCGCCTTAAATGGTTTTGCTGGTTTGATGCCATACTATCTTCCTGTATCTATTTGTAATTTTGGACCTCCTGTAGTGGCATAAAAAATATTTTTCTGTCATGCTCTTGAATTGCTAGCCTTGCGGCATACTCATTTCAAGTAATTTATGCCTTATCTTTTGGTTATATTTGGGTCCTTGTTCAGTTATTTTTATAAACATCAGAAGGAAGATGTCTTTAATTTGTGCAGTAACTCTTAATTATGATCCTTGTTGCTTAAAGAGGTCTACTCTATCCTGTTGTTCATATCTAATTTGTTAGTAGATTTTAAAGAAAATGAGTTACAATCACACTCTTAGAGGTTCTCATGCGACGGAAGAGAACCTTGTATCTAGAGTTGGTTGACTATTCCATTGAAGAAGAAGTAGACGAGGAAGATCATTTCTTTGTTGTTCTATAGCGTGTGGTGTTCCTATATACTTTCACTGTCCCATCATTTAAATTGGTCATTTTAAAGTGCTGATACTTGAGCAACTGCAGGTTTGTTCATGTTCCAAGTAGTATCTCTTTGTCTAGTTATACTTGGCAGCTTAATTAATTTTTGTCTGTTCATGCAAAGTTCGTTCAATATACCCTTTAAATTTTAAAAAGGTGTCTCTCTGAATCACTAGAATTGAATCATGGGTAGATTTTCGTGCTCAATTTAGTTCTTTCAGTTTCAGACTTTAAAGTTCTATATTACCTTTATGTGTGAATGCAGAGCTAAGGGAAGAATCCTGTGTGGATTTGTTCCAAGACTGCTGTACAACATGTTAGAATTTCATATATGTCTCAATGAGTTCAACTGTTGATAGAGTAGTAGGTCAAGACAGATACCGAGGCAAATCATTTGAAATGTAAAAACGGTTGTTGGATGAAGTAAATTATACTCTCTGCATATTCACTGTTCATACTCTATAATAAAAAAGAAATGTTGATTTTGTTGCAGGATGATGGGAGTTTAAATGATATTATATAACCAGAAGATAAATACAAAGAGAATGAAAGCTGACGATTTCTGGTACTGGGAGATTGGTTGTAATAGAGAATTGCGGGTTAGCCTAGTTTCACCTAATTATAGAATGAAGGATCGATAAGTGTAAAGCAATGGAAACATGACCAAAAGCCTGAGAAGAAAATTCGAAGAGGTAAAATATATTATGCAGCTCAGTCAACTCCTATAGATTAACAGGTACTCATTTTTTAGTGTATATTGGCTTTCTTTTTCTGTAGTAGTATGGGTAGTGAATATGATACTCAGCGCCATGTCAATTTATTTTTGATCACTGTTTTGGCAATGTATGCTTGTTGTAGTGGTATCAACTTCTTCCTTAATGTCAACTGTAGTAATTATTTCAAAGTCTTCTTAAGAAATTATCAATACTGAAATTTGATAGTCTTCGGAGCTAAGCCAACTTTGCACCAACACCACTCACTCTCCGTACTTGAGTTCTCTTTGAAAGTTGTGTTTGTTCCATTCAATGTGAAATCCCCCCTCTTAGTTTCTTACTGTTAGTTTCGCTATGTCAGTGCTTTCATTGTTAAAAACTTCCATTATTAATCAACAACTTGAAGATTTTACCACAATTGACTTCTTCCGACTGTCATCGGAAGTGCCTACAGTATATGTGTACACATTCTGTCTGACCCCTCTCTAGTGTGATGGTGCCGATATTTATGATATCCTGCAGTCTTAGCCAGAGATGTAAAATGTTGTTGTTGCACTCTGTATGCGACGTGTCTGTCTTGTGTGTGTGTTTGCTTGTACTCTGTGCTGAGTTTCCTGTTTTGAGTGGTATAATGTTGAACTCCTGATATCTTTTTGTTATGATTTCCTTATATTCTTTTTTCTATGCATGTTTTTCCCTTTTCTACTGGAACTTTATGTCAATTTGCTTACATCTAGATGCTTTTAACTCTGGAGGAGAATGGAGTAATTTTTCTGCTGCTTTGGGTGTTCGATGAAGCTCTGCGAAGGAGGTGATTTTAACTTTCCAAGAGTTATCAGTGTTCATGTCTCCTATACAACACCCTTGTATAAGTCCCACCATATAAATGTTCTGTAAAATCAAAGACAAGATAAAATCGATGTGTTTGTTGAGGAAATTTATGAAGTTCAACCATAATTGGCGCCTTGGCTGTGGCAATGTCAGTATTGTTGTTTGTTCTCTCGAGAGTAGGCTGTAATTGGCTTTGGGATGTTACTCAAGAGATTGTCGTGTATCTCCCAGCAGCCTGACACAGCCTCTAGATCGACGAATGTGAAAGTCCTCAGATTCTTGTTCCTCAAATCTTAATATTTTATCCATCTACTTGTGTACAGTATATATGTTTTTTAGTCTCACAATGTATAACCTACACAGCAGTAAAAAAATGAAAATGTTTTTTGTATCATCTTTGAACAGACTGTTTGACATCTTGCATCCATCAATTACAATCAATCTTACAAAACATTTGTTGATTCAATCACAAAGTAACTGTATTGTGTATGCATAAGCCGTTTCAAATGCGGCCGACGGCCGGAAACAAACACGGACAGTGAAATGTAAGTTGATTGTGCACATTTTATTGACAGCGGCATGACAAAGAAACATTATCCCCAAGATGCCAAATCCAACTGAATAAATTACATTACATTATTGAGGGAAAAGTTAACATCAGTGGTTGAGCCAGCTGTTGTCATAGAAATTTCCAGGAATCTTCCAAAACCCAACTTGGCAAGTATTATTATAGGGTTTTATTGACTAGTGGCAGTCCTCGGGAAATTCAAGTTTTCACAGAGGATATAATGGGAAATTCCAACTTCACAGACACACCCAAAACTCAATCTCTTCCTCTATAATCTATATCCTTCTAACTCTGTAAGAGGATTTCTCTTCTCCATTCTACTCTCTCTCTCTCTCTCTCTCTCTCTCTCACAATATAATCAGGTAATAAGTAATCTTTTTCTTCTTCTTTTTTCTGGATTTTAATAGTTTCAATTTCTTTCTTGTTTTCATCAATTGAATTGAATCAATCAGTGTTAACAGTAGTAAGTCTTAATTGAAATTGTTTTCATCAGTTTCAGGGTTCATAGATCTTGAAATTTCTTGTTGTTTCTAATCAGTTGACTTCTTCAGTTGATTGATTTGATTGTTCAATCATTTCTCTTGATGATGTATTTTGATTAGGTTTAGATTTAATTTTACTTTATTTTAGTATGTTTGATGAACACGGAATACTTTGATATCATCGAAGAATAAGATCTACTTTTTACAGTAATTTATTTTGATGTTCTTCTGAAGAAGTTTTGTGTATTGTTCTTCAGACATAGTGAAGAACGCCTTTTTTGGATGGTTCATAGATTTGGATTTTTCTGGAAGAACTTGGAGTTATTTGTTTATTGGAAGGAGTTTGATGTACGAAATTAGAAGCAAGGATTGATTGGTTGGGAGGAGTCGTCGAAGAAGAAGAAGAACCGGTCAAGATCGGATTATAAATCTTTTTAGGTCTTTAGAAATCTCAAAGACATGCCATTAACTAGATCTCAAGAGGTGTTTGTTTCTCTTGTGCTGATTTTATTTTTGTTAAATGAATTTTTATGATGATTTTCTTGTGTATTGATATATTTTGTATTGGCAGCGAGGAGTTAGTCCACATGTTTGGCAATCTAGTGATGCAGGTATTCCTCTCAAGAAAAGGAAGTTTATGTTTGTCAGGCAGCCGTCACCAGAGCCTGCAACACCGTCTTCACCAGAGCCTGAATTACGGTCTTCGCCTCGATTGGAATCTCGTGAAGAAGAACAATGTATTGGAAATACTTCAGATGCAAGTTGTCCGACAGAATTTAGTGGGTTTCATGGTTCTAGTAGTACTGAGAAATCTATACCGGGGAAAGAAGAAGAGGGTTCTGCTGGCGGAAATGTTAGCTTGGCTCTGAATGCAAGTGGTCCGACAGAAGTTAATCGGTTTCATGGTTGTAGTAGTAATGAAGAATCTATACCGGGGAAAGGAGAAGAGGGCTCTGCTGGCGCAAATGTTAGCTTGGCTCTGACTGCAAGTGGTGCGACAGAATTTAGTGGTTTTCATGGTTGTAGTAGTAATGAGGAATCTATACCGGGGATCAGAGAAGAGGGTTCTGCTGGCGGAAATGTTAGCTTGGCTCTAACTGCAAGTGGTCAGACAGAAGTTAGTGGTTTTCATGGTTCTAGTAATAGTGCGTTGACTGTTTCAGCAGGTTTTGGTTCTGAACTGAGTTTGCAATTGGCACCTTCCATAAATCCTATACCAGACACAGGGAAAGAAGAAGTGATTAGAAAAACCGATTGTAGCATGGGTGTCGAAACTGATAATTCTACAAACTCAATAAAGACTGAATTGCTATTTGTTTCCAAAGTGTCAGCAGATATGGCTTCTGCTGGTGAACAGACTCAAAGGGTATGCAAGGATCAGGATAAATTAGATCCCAATAAATGGAACTTGGGGTTGCCCAACGGTCAAAAATTCAGTAATAGCAATGATTTGAAGTTGGCCTTAAACAGTGCTAGTGATGCAAATAGGACACACTGGGATTTGAACACTACGATGGAGACATGGGAGGGATCTCTGAAAGGTGCAGCTTCTGTTGGTAGGAATGGTTGTACTAATGCAGTAGGTGATGTCAGTGCACGTGATGTGAAGCCTGTGATAGGCTCAACTCAGATGGTTATTAGTAAAGCAGAGGGCAGTAATGTTGATTTAGGAAAGAAGATCCTTAACAAGAGTAAGCAACAGTGTGAACCGGATGATCTCCTTCGTTTAGGGGTACATCCTTCGATTCCTCAGTCAGGTATGAGTCTAGGACTCCCGTCTCTTCCGAAAGAAGTAGATTCAAGTAGAGTGTCATCTAATTTGAAGTTATCTGAACGGCTGGTGCCGCCACCTAAAGTCAATAGAATTGTCAAATCTGAACCATCTGATGAGGGTAGTAGACTTGAACCTGTAGTAAAACCGATACCTCCAAAAATAGTTCCGTTGCAGGGGCGTACTGCAGAAACACCTAAACCCGCAAAAATTGTACCAAATTCTGTAAACCTTAGAACACTCAAATCCGAACCAGGTCAGGGTGTTTGCGTTGAGAACCCGAAGAGAGTAGAAAAAGTGTGTATGCAATCAGAGATTCGTCCTCTTAACTCTTTGGTGCCCACTCCTTCTGTTGCTGTTGCTTCTGACACAAGAACACCTGTAAAGGATGGAATTTCACATGCCGTACAGTTTCCTATTGCGGGGTTGTCAAATCCGAACCAACAAGGAGGTCGTAAAGTTGAACTTGTAGCAAAAGTGATACCTCCAAAAATAGTACCATCACAGGGGTGTACTGCAGAAACACACATGCCTGCAAAACTTGTACAGACTTCTGTAAACCTAAGAGCAGTCAAATCCGAACCAGGTCAGGTTGTTTGCGCTGAAAACCCAAAGGGAGTAGAAAAATTGTGTATGCAATCAGAGATTCGTCCTCTTAACTCTGTGGTGCACACTCCTCCTGTTGCTGTTGCTTCTGACCCAGGAACACCTATTACTGGAGGAATTTCACCTGCTTTACAACTTCCTATTGCAGGGGTGTCTAATTCTAATACCATAGAGGCAGCAGACCATGCTCTACTACCCGCCAAGAAAGAAATGTTATTGTGTGGGGGAGTAGAGCAGGGAGCAACTAACAACGTTCCTGCTGCTGTAGGATCGCTCTCCCGAATAGCGAGTCCTGATGGAAAAGAATCAAATTCAGCTGATGATACTATTGGTCTGCCGGAAAAAGAATGTCTGGATGTTGCTAATCCAAATGATACGGAATCAAATTTGATGGATGGGCATCATTCCAAACCTCTTGAAAATAGAGAGGCATCTGAAAATGATGAGAAGGTTGACATTCCTGCTGAGGAGGAGTGTCGGTCTGGAAATGATTGCACATCAGGTGGTAATCACGATACTAATGCACATGACATGGAGAATAATGACTGTGAAAATGGAGTTCAAAAAACTTTGGAGCATAGTGCAATTGAAGAAGGTATAGGTCAAGTACTTGAAGGTGCCAGAAATTTTCCTGATGATAACCGTGAATCTGCATCAGATGTCGACATGGACATTTCTGAATCTGATGATTGTGCAGAAAAATCTGAGAGCATATTGCTAGACCGAAAGGAGGAACAGTGCCACAATGGTGTGGCATTTTTTAACGTACCTCTGCCAGTTGAATCGTCAATTGCCAGAACTCAGGAGGAGGAATTCATTAAGTATGTCAGACAACTGGATCAGGCAGAACGAGAACTTCAAAGAGGTAATATAATGACATTGGCTTCTGATGTAGTAGCAAGCACATACACAGGATTTACCTCAAGTGATGGTATGGATGTGGCACTTTCTTTACAAGAGAATTTCAATAAAAAAGTAAGTTATTTGGGTGCAGGTTCTTCGGTTTTCTCAAAGACAGAATCACATGTGAATAATGAAGAAATAGCTAAAGATGTTAATGCTGGAGGTAATAAAAGCAGGATTATAAATTTGCCTCGGGCATCATCTAATGTGTCACAATCAGGTGAATCTGGAAAGATTCCCATCGAAGGCATGGTTTTTTCGTCGCGGAATCATGGGGAAGGATCTAACGGTGCAGAATTTGAGGGTGAAAAATTCCGTGGACGGGGAAATAGGTGATAATCCTAATTAACTTGCTAGCTGTTAATTTAGTTCTTTTTGGATGTTGCAGCATTTGATTTATTTGGTTGTGCTTTACAGAGAAGGTAGGTACATGGATCCCAGATTCGAAAGAAAGAGGAATCGGGATCATCAGCCATTTCGTAGCAGTGGATCTGAATTTAGGCATAGCAGAGGAAGGGTTGATAACCGAGTACGAAATGTGCGTAATGAATGGGATCCTGAGTTTTCTACAGAACATGGTCATGGGCAATCTACTTTTCGCTTTACTAGGTCCAAAGATAATACTTCTTCCAAATATGAGGGCAGTGATTTTGTTCCACGAGGTGGGAGGACTGTTGGTACTGGTAGGGGAAGGGGAAGGAGGAAGTCCTTAGATAACGAGTTGCAAAGTTACCGCCATCCACCTTCTAGGAGGCGATCTCCTGGTGGGAGAGAGGGGCCTGTGTCACGTGGTGTACGAATTCGAAGGGGTCCAAGAGATGTTAGCCCAGATAGATGTATTCCTGAAGATGATCCTGATTTGATTGGATTGCGACATGAAGAGAAGTTCATAAGGGTTTTACCAGGCGAGGTTATGAATAAAGATTTTTCACGTTCTCAACCTCAATATGAGAGATTACAAGAGTCTTTTCTCCATGGAAACCAAAGATTTTTGCCCATGCAGAGGCGGATACCGCTACATATGCCTCGAGTTCACTCAAAATCTCCTCCAAGGTCCAGAACACGCTCCCCTGGCCCTTGGTTGTCACCTAGAAGGAGGTCACCAGACGAGTTTGTTGGACATCCAGATCTGAATAATTGCCGCTCTCCTCGGCTTTACAGGATAGAGAGGATGAGATCTCCTCAACGGCATCCATGTTTTGCTGAAGGAATGGTGGTTAGAAGGAATGGTTCTCCTCCACAATACATTACCCGACCATGTAATGACTCGAGAGAGATGGGTTCATCAAGAGATCTTGATCATCCACGGTCATATATGCGCAGTAGGAGTCCTGCTGGACAGATTGTCCCTAGGAATGCCAGAAGGTTTGTTGTTGACCCCCGAGAAAGGCAGGAAACTGATGAATTATTTGCTGAAGCAATTCACTCTGGTAGATTTCATGATTTATTAGTAAGCAATGGAGGTGAGGATGATAGAAGAAATGGCATTGAGAGACCTGGTCCAGTTAGGTCATTTCAGCCTCCTTATAATGACAATTCTGATGGAGCGAACTTCCATCATCATGACGAAGATGGCCCTCCTAGTAGGCCTTACAGATTCATAGCAGAAGTTGATGGTGAAATTCATGAGAGAGGAAATACAAGGGGAAGAAGATTTGAGAGAGGAAGTTTAAGAGGAAGAGGGTTTGAAAGACATATTAAAAGCCAACCAGATAAGGCCCCACCCAGGACAAGGAGCGGCGAAGAGCAAGAAGAAAGTTACTGGCAAAGTGACCAGCAAAATTGGCACGAGATGTCTCCCTTTTGAGTAGGAGAGGATTTGTTTCTGTTGTAAATTATGGTGTTCAGCACAGGGGCAATGTTCCTTCATCCAGAAAGGGCAGTTACAGTTTGCTGTCAACCAAATGAATACTGATCCTTGCTGGTAACTGGCGCCACATTCCTTTTCAAAGGATCTTTCTCATGGGTTTGTTAAAGAAACAGACCTTGCAAATTTTACTGATCAAATAGAGTCTGCTTTTGAGAAACCTAGACTAGCAGTTTTCTCAACTTGGCAGTTACCAGGTTTAATTGATGTTTATCAGAAAAAAAAACCTAGTTATAAAAGTTCCGATCAAAGGGTTTTAAATTTTGTATTCATCGCATTTATGGTTTCGAATCTGGATGGGGGTCCATTTGTTATTTGTCTTGTGATTTGCATGGATGTCGTTCAATAGCTTAGATGAAGAGAATCAAGAAAAGGTAAATGGATTATGCTGCCAGGAAAGGATCATATTTTGCAGAGCCAGAAATAAACCAAGAGATGGCAGAATCTCACCACTCAGCAAATACAAGTCCCGCGAGAGTTGAACTTTGTGGAAACCCCAGCAATGTATACTTCATCTGGACAATTTCACTCGGCCTTAGAAGTTTGTTGGCAAGATCTGGACTAGGACCACAAGCAGGGCGCATCATTCCAGTTCAACCCCCTCAATCATTTGGTTTGTATGTTCTAGTTGGTTTGAACTTGATCCTGTTAATGTTAAATCTGATGTTGCTTCTGACTTGATAATCAAATCATACGACTCATCTACTCGTAATGTCATGTAGGTGAACAGTTTACAAAACAAGGGTTGCTGCAGAGGAGATGTCTTTCCTTTTGCCATCTGTAGGAATTTTCGCAAATATTGTTACTTTCAGAGATAAAGAAACCGAGCTAAATGATGGATACTTCAGATTATCATATGATTCCCTTCTCTCTGCAGAAAGGAAGTTTGGTACCGTTGCTGGTCTCCCAGATTCAGGTGCTCAGGTAAATGGCGCACTAGTTTACATGGTATTGACATCTTTAACACAAATATTTCGTTAGGGAGGCCATAATATTCCAACTCGAGCCTATTGCCATTTGCCATACTTCATCAAGTAAAAGTGTACTATAACCAAACTGTGAGGTTAGAAGCTTTTTCATTCTTGAATACGGAAATTCTGCCAGTGAAGGAAATAGCTGATTTAAATTGTGACTATAGTATGGGAGCAACAACAGTTAGATTGGTTCTGCTTTCTTGCTTGTGTATTCGCGCATCGATGCGTCTTCTTTACATTTGAAATGAGTTTCAGGACATTATCAAAGGAGAGCAGAAAATCTTTCAGTATAATGTGTGAGATTGGGGAAAACCACTCTAAACTTTCAGCTGGAGTTTAATGAAAACTAAAGATGGAATTTTGTATTGGAGCAAGCAAGAGGATTCAATATTGTGAATTTTGGAATAAGGTAGAGATGAACATTTCTCTCAGTATTACGAGGAGGATAACGGAAAGCCCCTTCAGACTTTCATCTGGATTCAGTATAGTGATTATGGGAAAAAGATATATGCGAGCTTGAAGTTCATTTCCGGAATTTAATTTAAAGCTTTCCTTAATCTGCAAGAAAGAGCATATTGCCAATGTGCATAATTTGGCAATATGCCAGAGATACACTCAATTGTGTTGGTTGCAGAACAATATCTCGAATTTCCTTCAAACAACAGATGGTTCAAGCGTCTGCCTCATTGATTTGAGGATGTAATTTAAACAGCCCGAGTTACCTTCAGTTACTATGTACAAAAATCTGGGCAAAAGCTCCAAATGTTGTAAATTCTGTCAGGTGAACTGAATGGCACGCGTTTGACAAGCCAGATGGTGCGAAAGAAAAAAGTCATTTAACTACTGTTGTGTTGGATGGTGACTCCATCACTGGTTTTGGTGTTGTGAGAGTCTAATGCAACACCACAGTAAACAGCAAATAGTTATAGACATCGCCATTTCAGGTTTCACTTTAGAAATCCATGGTATTTTGCTGCAGCTGTTGTCTTGGCACACTCCTGTGACAAATACTGCCTCGTGCAGTCTGCCCCTTTAAAACTCCAAGCTTGAAAACTGATTCCTAGTGGAATAATATTCGTGGTAAAGGACTCGCCACTCTTGGCAAGTGATGCATGTCTACAAATGTTTCAAACAATTCATATGGTCTGAGCTATATTTTCTTTAAGGTGCATCAAAAGAAAATGTCAATCGACTATAAACTCTTGCTGGCTTTCTGCAAAGTACTAAATCATATTTTAGCTACTGGGCTGTACAAACTATTTAGACCCTCTCGACCTATGTTATGAAAGACGAGGGCCCACCTAGGCGCACGAGGCGTGCAAGGGGCGCCTAGCCAATAAAAAACGCCCAGGGTAAAAAATGTGGGTAGATTTTTGGGGTTTTCGAGGTTTCACCCTAAACGAATTAGTAATGTAGCTTCCCCCTAAATTATTAATACTTACTTGTGACTTACCACCTAAATCTAAAATTCTGACATAAATGACCTTATACCATATGTGCAACACAAGCGTGTGTATTAGCTTTGTATTTTGGTCCCAAAATTTCCAACTATGTCCCTCACTGTTTTGACACGCTTTATATTAATCATCCTTCACAAACCAACGGTGGCAAGGGTAAAAAAGACGAAGAGTTGTTGAGTTTTAAAAGAAAACACACAAATCAACGGTGGTATACAAATGGTTAGTTTTTGATAATTAAATCTTGGAAATGGTAAAGAGTTTTTGACGAAAGTAAAAAGTCCTATCGTTTTGAATACAAAACTTCCAATTGATCGTCATAAAAAAACAACAACTTCTTATTAGGGTTTCGAACCCAAAACCCAAATTGCTGATAACTGTGAATTCCCAACATGAAAATTAGTTTATGCACTACGGCACGGAATCATGGAAGTCAGGTATTATTACGTTGATTCATTATTGATATGTGATTTGATTAATTAATAATTGGTTTCAAAAATCGCTCATTTGCACATGGGGATCATCTTGACATTACTATATCATTAATGGTGGAGATTCATAATGTTTTAAGTCACCCATCACCCAAACGGAATGGTGAAAACTAAGGGTTAAAGTACTGTAACAAGCTAATTATTTGAAAGATTAGTTTATTGGGGAGATTTTGTTTGGTGGATTGTAAGGTGGAAAGAAGCAGAAAGACGTATGTCTGGGGGAAATATGTGGCAAATAATCGAATCTCCTCCCATCTCTGCATATATAGTTTGAGGTGGTGATCGATAATTCATTCAAAGAGGTGATCAACCATAATGGGCTTATAGACTTGGGCTTTTCAGGTATTCCGCTCACTTGGTCGAACAAACAACAAGGTGAAAATCTAATACTGGAAAGGTTAGATCGTGGACTGGAAAACTTACAATGGCTGCAACTAAACCCACACTCCATCCTTCAACACCTACCTAGAATTGGCTCAGACCATGCACCCATCCTACTACTAGAAAAATTCATCCAAAAACCAAAGAAAAAGAATTTCAGAGTAGAGCACTTATGGCTACTACACCCACACCTCAAAGAAGTCGTCCAAAATGCATGGGTACATATGTTTCATCCATATGCTCCAACAAATTTACTCAACAAAATGTACAATACAACGGTAACATTGCAAACATGGAGCAAAAACACATTCGGATACCTACCAGGCCTAATCAAAGGAGCAGAAATACAAATCCAACATGCACAAGCCCAATGTGCAAGATCGACAGGCAATGAATTAAACTTCTGGCTAGCCCATGAACTACAAGCAAGAAACTCCCACCTAGCGCTTGTGCAATGCATAGAGATCTACTGGAAACAACGATCGAGGGTACAATGGTTACAGGAAGGTGATCTGAATACAACCTTTTTCCATACGTAGGCAACAATCCACCACAGCTTCAACCACATAAGGCAAATCCAGATAGAAGACAATACATGGGTTGATACCCCGGAGGAAATAACCCAAACCTTCGTTCAACACTTCACCAATCAATACCCGGCTCCTCGGACAACAATCGATATGCACTTATTTGAAGGAATCCTTCCAAGATTAATGGATGCCAACAAAGATTTACTAACGGCACCGATCATCAAGTAGATCAAACAAAGCCCCTAGAGATCAAACAGGCCTTGGAGTCAATTGGTTCGAGAGAAAGCCCACATGCGATGGATTCACGAGTAAGTTCTTTAAATTTGTCTGGGAAACAACAGGCCCTCCAATCATAGCTATGGTGAATCATTTCTTTCAGCACAACCTCTTACAAAACCCAATAAACCATACCAACATCACCTTAATCCCCAAAATTTCAAACCCCACCTCACCATCACACTTCCACCATTGGGTTATGTAACGTAATATATAAGATAATCACAAAAATTCTTGTTAACCGTTTAAGACCAATACTACAATTCATATATCAAAGTGCTTTCGTACCTAAGAGATCCATCCAAGATAACATCGCAATGGCCAATGAAATTTTCCATACCATCAGAACCACCACACCATCAAAACACCCAAAAATTCCGATGAAACTGGATATCAAAAAGGCGTATGATTCATTACACTGGGGATTCATCAAACTTGCTCTCACAAGCATTGGTTTTCCGAGCCGATTCATCGACTGGATCATGACTTGCATCATCACGGTAACATATTCAATTAATAGTAATGTAACATCATATGGAAACATTAAACCAACACAAGGCATCCGATAAGGAGACCTGTTATCACCATACATCTTTATTTTGTGTGCTGAAATACTCTCCACCAATCTTGCATCCAACCAACAATCACATCGGATCAAAGGTATGAAAATCTCAGCAACAAGCACACCAATCAACCACTTGATGTATGCAGATAACCTGCTAATATCTTGTGTGGATAACCCAAAGACTTGCCAAACCATTCGGGCACTACTAAACTCCTACGGCAACTCGGCGGGACATCAAATCAACAAAGATAAGTCACATATTATCCATCACCCAAAACTTTTACCAGATGATATTAATGGCTTACGATGTTTTTTTGAGATACCAACAACACCAGATCCACCAATGTACTTGGGTATCCACTTTAAGAGGGGACGCAATAGTGGACATATGTTTACAGATTTGCTAAACAGAATGGAACGGAAGGCAAAAGGATGGATTACAAAATGTGTTAACCAAGTGGAAGAATCATTCGATCACAACTTCGCGCAACCAACTCGCAAATCATGCCATGCAAACCCAGCTATTTCCAGTCCATGTACACAACAAGATGGACCAAATCATAAGAAACTTCTTTTGGGGTCATGACAAGAGTGAAAGGAAGCTACACCCAATCGGATAGCAGAGAGTAGCACGCACAAAAGAAAAAGGAGGCACTGGAATACGCTTTAGCAGAGAACATAACCAGGCATTACTCTTGAAAAAAGTTTGGCAAGTACATGGAGATGATAAGTCGATATGGGCAACAATGAGCAGAGAGAAATACCTACACAACCAACAACTACTAGCATACCCAGTTCAAAAACCAAAACCATCATCAAGTCCATTATGGAAGAGTTTGACTAACCTATCTATTTTTTTGCAGGAACAATGTCTAGATAAAATTGGGGATGGCCGAAACACATCTATCCTTGGTAACTGGATCCCACACCAAGTAACTATACTAATCCACCCACCTCTACCAGATATTCCGGTATCTTCACTCATTGATCATACCACGAACACTTGGAACCACACAATACTCAACACCATCTTCACAACTTCAACTGCTTAGCACATATACAACATCCACCTACCAAAGGAACCAACCAAATATATGATCATTTGGCCGCACACCAACAACGGTGAATACAATTCAAAAAGTGGCTACCACAGACTCCTCTCACACAACACCCCCAACAACCAAGTACAAAATGTAGCTCACATGCCGCAAATAATCCAACCAAACAACGATGGTACAAACACATCCACCCAACCAAATACCAATATCACCCAACCATTACACATCACCGAACCACCCACAATAAAATACAAAAATATTTGGAACCTTAAGAGTCCACCAAAAATCAGGCTTTTCTATGGAAAGCTACCCTTGAAGGCCTACCGACTTTCAACACTTTATCAGCAAGACACATCACAATTACTAATCTTTGCCAGATATGTAATGTTGAGCCAGAAACAACATCACATCTCCTTTTCCGATTCCCCAGAGCAATTCAGGTCTTGCGGCAAATTACGGCCCATACAAACCAAAATAACCCAACAAACCAAAATCAGAACCCAAACAACCAAATTCCAACAACGATACAGGAAAAGCTAGATCACAAAATAACACAGGAAATTAAGACACTTAGTGCCTTCACAATGTGGCATATTTGGCTAGCAATGAATGCTTTAGTTTATTGACAACAACATCAATCACCGATCCAAATAACTCAGATAATAAAAGTAATGTGTGAAGAATACATTTGGGCACAACATCACGACACCAATACTACCACTTATGGCAGCAGAAATCCGACAAAAAAAACCAAAAGCAACAACGACCATAATGGTAGGATGTGAAACACCACAGGATAATTGGATTAAGATCAACACCGACGGAGCAAACAAAAGGATATCCGGGACCGGGCGGGAGCAGCCCAAAGAGCATGAACAATGAAGGAAAAATATTGCTTGCTATGGCGACACCTCTAGGGATAATAATATCAACAACGGCAGAAACATGGGGCCTACTACTGGCTGCGAGAATAGCAAATCAACAAAACTGGCCAAAGGTATGGTTCGTGATGGATTCCACAACGGTTATATAACTTAATTAGGAAACAAGAAGCAAATGAACAACCATGATACGTAAGAAGTATCTTTGAAAGAAATTAACGCACTTATGGAAAAGATACATGGCAAATCAAGCGTAAGAACCAAGCTCAAGAACCCGTTTCACTTAGAGAAGGCAGAACATGCGACAAAAATTTGGTATAATATGTGTCCAAACTTTCTTTGCAACATCACAAATGCAGACTCTATGGGAACAAAATTCCCAAGAAATGTAACACTGAGTTAATAAACCGGTAACCTTATTCAAAAAAAAAAAAAAAACAGGTGAGGGACATAATTGGGAAGATTTGGGCAAAAAACAGGACTAGTACTCACGCTTACATGGAACACACGGTCTAAGGTTATTTTTGTCAGAATTTTAGATTTAGGGGGGAAAGCTATAAACATTCACAATTTAGGGGGAACTACATTACTAATTCGTTTAGGGGGTAAACTAAAAAAACCCCTAGATTTTTTTATTTAAAATTCTTTTCCTTCGTGCCTAGGGCATCTTAGGCGTGCAAGCCTTGCCTCGACTGGCGCCTTACCCAACATAGCTTCCGTGAGATGCTGTTAAAGAGGAAATTGTATACTAATATGCGCCTATGGCCGTACCAATGTGTACTTTAATTAAACCTATGAGGTTTAGAGGCTTTTTTATTGAGGAAATTCCGCCAGTGAAGGGAATAACTGATGTAAAGAATGTCTGTTAGCATCAGAACAACAACAGTTAGACTGGATCTGATTTCTTTGATGGGGAAAACCCATCCAAACTTTCAGCTGGATTAGTGAAAAGTAAAGATAGAATTTTGTATAGGAGCAAGCAAGAAGATTCAATATTGGGAATAAGGTAGAGATGAACCTTTCATAGGATCATGAGGGAGATAAAGGAAGCCCCTCCAAACTTTCATTTGGATTCAGTATAGTGATTTTTGGAAAAAGATGGATGTTGCTGGAAGTTCCTTCCCCGCATGCATGGCCAGGTGATCACGGGGTGTTCAGATTCTACATGTTGTCTTTCTGTATTTTTTTTTTTTTTTTGTTACTGCAAACAAAAAATGGATTACTTAAGAATTATCGTGCTTGATAAAGTTTAACAAGAAAGATGGAGGATCTTTAAGCATGTGGTCGAGATGCCTTCCTTACCGACATATTTTGCCAATTCATCAGCACACTTATTACCTAATCTACACAAGATCAACTTTAAAAAGAAACTAAAGAAATGAAATGTCTTCGGCTATTCCTCTGTGCTTCCATGGGACTTCTACATCTTTTTCCTAGATCGCATGAATTAATGGAAGATAATCTGTCCCAATAAGGATCTTCTAAAATTTTAATTCCAAAGCCATTTTGATAGGCTCTAACACATCCAAGCATGAAGCATTCCAAGTGTTCCGATCCAATAGCTCCATCGAAGGCTACATTCCTTGATGCTACATGCGCACCTACATAGTTTCTAAATATTAGTCCCTATCCTCCAACAAAATTTAATGGCAAAATGAAGCATCAACTTAACTTTAACTGCATCTAGTTCAGGTGGAAGCCCACATCGAAATCTAGTCTTTCGGATTGCTTCATTGTTGATTAGGTATAATGTAGCCTGCTCCAAACCACACTGCTTTTGCAAACGAACACTCTAAAAAAATGTGCATTGTGGTTTCAGTTTTGACTTTGCATCTGCGACACATGACAGTCTTGTGGAATTCTTATACTCATTCTCTCATTTGAGCAGATAATATCCTTAGCGCATTTCCAAATAAAAGGTTTAATTCTTGGAATAACATCAATAGTTTAGATTTGCTTCCACAAGTTATTGCTTGTTGTAGCTGACATAGATTATCCATTATGGTATTTGTTGTTGTAGAGGACTTGATAGGCACACTTATTGACTGTAAATGTGCCTCCCTTCGTTTTTTCCAGATTAACTTATCTTCACTTCTTAAAGGAATTCTCATGCTTAGAATCTTTGCAGTTGTTTCCTGATCAAAGAGTTGAGTAATAATATCTTGTTTCCATTACTTTCTGTCTTGATCAATGAGTTCAGAGACAAAAGTGTAACTGCTAGGATTAACTGCATCACTAGCTGGAGAAGGAGGATCATTAATGTTGAGAATCCACTTATCTTGCTAAATAAGAATATGCTTGCCATTACCCACAGACATGAAACCCAAAGAAGAACTTATGCTCTTCCAAGACCATGTTGAGTCTGCCTTTTTAGGGGCGTGGAGAATATTGGGAGTAGAGATTATGTGCCTGTTTCCGATCATGAAGAACTTATGCTCTTCCAAAAGTCTTTATGTTTTGACAATATTCTTGGTTTTCATTGGAGTAGAGATTATGTGCATTTTTCCGATCATGCTTGCCAGTCCTTGATGGCATTTTAGATGAGACTTGCTGAAGGTTTTATGGTATCGGCGATGAAATTGGAGCTTCAAGTGCCGTTACAATCGCCGAAGAGGAATGAGAAAAAATTGGTTTCTTGGTTAATGTTGCCCAAACACCACCAGATTTTTACTCCATAGCTGATTAATAGAAAAATCATCACATAACTTGACGATCAACATCCATACTAACATTATTTTTTTTCTTCTAAATCCGACTATAGGACTGACTCTACTGGTTTGACTTGATATGTTTGTTTTTTGAGTCAGACTGAACCCGATTGACTTAAAAATATGCAAGTCAGTGATGTGATCCCATAATGAATCAGGAGCATTTTAATCCTGATTCAAACGGGTTGAGCCAGGGAATATGTGTAACAAATTAGATCCAACTAAAAAATAAAAAGTCTGACATCTGACTTGTGTTGAGTCAGCGGTCAACTCAGATCCAACACGCGAATCAGATGCAAACAAAGAAAGTAAAAAGTCGTTATATTCAGCTGTTGGAGTCATTTTTGCAAGTTCTTAGCTCTTAGAAGCAGGAAGAGCATGCACTATAGTGCCAGCTTCGCTTAGCTTCATGATCCGTTCACCACCAACGGATTCTTGCAAGCATTAACAAATGCTTTGATGGAAAAGACAACAAACTTGTAGAAATTGTGTTTTATATACCCAGTACTTATCACCCTCCCAGTTCCTTTTCTAAAGACAGAACTAGTCATAAAAACTCAAGGCGACCAAACCTGTGGTAGAAAAACCCCGTTCTAATGCTGGGATCCATTAAAACTCCATCTTAAACAAAATTGATACAAAAACCCCAAATTCTTAAAATTTAATACAAAAACTCCAAATTTCAAAATTGGTTTCATCAAATTCTTTGGGGTTTTTGTGTTACTTTTGTTTTCTTGGGGTTTTTGTGTTACTTTTATTTTGATGAGTTTTTTGTGGATGGATAGTAACACCTTTGGAGTTATAACTCGCGGGCCGAAAACAAATCCAATACGTATGCCGCATCGGCATGGAGGTTCTTAATAATTGTCCATTGTAGAGTTTCTTAATAAAATTCTACTCCAATTAGGTCTGTCCAAATCTAACCCATCACCAATGCCTGAATTATTCAAACTGGGATGGACTGAATTTGGACTATACTTTCTTCTCGAAGTTGGGGCGAAGGCAACACCTTGAAAGGGATTGCAGTTAAGGGTGAGCATTTGGCCCGTAATCCGCGGATTTAACCGGGACCAACCGTTCATTTGCGAATGGATGACCGGACCATTTGTTAAAGGGTTGGATGCGGATGGGAATTTTGAAATCCAACGGATTATGGATCGGGCCCGGATGCAACTTTGAAAATCCGTTGGACATCCACATCCTTTAAATTAAGTACATTTATATAGTTCTAAAAAATATTATGGATCATTTAGGAATTCTTAAGGTGTTTGCTTGGAGTGTTGTACATGAAATTTTTATCTTCCTATACATATATACGACATGTAGGTTCTATGAGGAGTCACTGGTATTGACTTTATTTTCTTTATTATGAATTTTAACTAAAACAAATTCATTGGATTATCCGTATCCAGTCCGTCCATCCGTATATCCATTGGATGCAAATCCGTTGGATGTGGATTGGATGCGGATGCCATATTTAAAATCTAAGAATTACTGGTTAGTCCAGAAATGAGACAACCGGTTAATGTGTAGTCCAACTCAAGATTAGAATTATCCGCTGGTCCAAAAACATGTTTTTGGACAAGAAACTTTATTCCCAAGTCCATCCACGTGCGGTTGACACAAGACCGTAATTCAAATATTCCAAATATACCCTTCTTCAACTCAAAGTGACGAACAAAAATCAAAGTCAGTTTCTTTCCTCTCTTTTTCTTCTCGGATCGGTTCTCTCACTTTTCTCTCTTTCTGCGTTTTGGATAGAATCGGTTTACGTAGTGTATTTCAACCATCTTCATCTGAGCTTCGGATTAGGTTCATCTGAGCTTCAAATTAGGTTCATCTGAGCTTCGAACCAAGGTATTTGTTCTTTTAATCTGCTGCTGTTCTTGGAATCTTGATGAATAATTAGGTTTATTCTGATCCGATTTCTATCAGGATAATTGTCTATGATGTACATTGTTATCTTTCTTTTATGATTTCAGTTTTATGATGATTTACATTGTTCAATTCAGTTTCCGTTCGATTTTTTAAGTAATTTGAGTGATTTTTGTGTGTTTCAATTAGGTATCTGAGCTTCGAATTAGGTTTATCTCAGATTCGAACAAGGTATGTTCTGTTTTGTAACTGATTTTTGTATTTTTCTACTTTTTTCTACTGCTGTTTTGTTTAGTTTCATTAGACAGATCGTGTAGTAATGTTTGTTTTCTTTTTTTGATATATCTGCAGTTCATTAGCATGATTTTTTTTGTTGATATGATCATGATTCTCAAAATATAATTTATTCATAGGCACGGTACTACATATATCATGCTAATGATACACTATATCTGTATTACATACCAATACGTACTGCATATAGCATGCTCTCTTTTCATCCTACAGTAGATGCCAATACATATCAATATGAGTCAGGTAATGTCAATACGTAATGCAAATAACATGTTCCCCTTTGCTTGCGGTAAAGGAGTAGCAGCCTTTGTCGCCTTTTTTCCTTTTGCTTTAGTAGTTGCCGCTGCTGCTTTTCTTTTGCTATTTGCTTTAGGAGTAGCTGCTGCTTTAGGAGTAGCTGCTGCTTTCTTTCTTTTGGTTTTTGGTGTACTAAACCAAATATAACACCAGATGAAAAGATGCAGTTGTCCTACATATTGATATGCAGTTGTCCTACTGTTTATGGGCAAAAATCGTTTCCGCAGATTTCGGTAAATTCGATAGGTGAGTGAGAAACTGGTTTAAACCCTAAACAAATGTGCTGCACGTGAGATCTTTCTAGATTCGAGAGATCAATTTGTACAAGTCCGGCCTAAACCAAGAAATGGCCGTTCCAGACTTGCTTCGGTCACAAAGTGGAGGAGAAGGGTTGATTTGGGGAGGGAAGCAACGAAAGGTGTTGAGACCATAATAATTTTGGGAGAGTAGTGTCTCGACTTGTATCAGAAAGTAAAAGCTTCGGAAGCTTGCAAGAGATGGAAGCTTTTTGGAGAGCTTGCAAAGTTGCTTTTTCTGAGAGTGTTGTATTTTTCTCCTGACCGAGACTTGTTTTCTAGTGGAAATAGGTAAGACCTATTTATACAAGTCGAGATTGAAACGTACCCTGGCCTCATGAAGGAAGAGAGTAAAGGGTGAAATAATGGGAGGAGGTGGTAACCGCAAAGTGTTTATGGGTGAAAACGTTTTCACCATTATTTCCTCATTTATTTGACCGCTTTATTCCTATTCACGCTTTCTTAATGTGAGCGTAGTGTACGCTGCAAGCTGTGACCGCCAAACCAAGACCCTGGAAAGCATCCCCCAGTTTGTGTTGATGTATCGAGTGTTGGTTGCACCTTGAGTGCAAGTGATGCTGCTAGGGGCACGTGTGGCATATGCGGAATGCCTTTGTTGCGGGTTGCACCTTGAGCGCAAGTGGCAATGCCAGAGCTGCTAGTGACGTGTGTGGCATGTGCAAATGGCATGTGTGGAATGCCTTGGTGGTAGGTTGTACGTTGAGTGTAAGTGGCAATGCATAGAGCTGCTACTGGCGTGTATGGAATGTACCAATGGCATGTGTAGAATGCCTTGGCGGTAGGTTTCACGGTTTGCGAGTTAGGCTACCAGCGTGGGTTTTGGCATGTGCCAATGGCGCGTATGGCCAAGTTGGCCTAGGTTGCACGGCTTGCAAGTTGGGCTGCCAGCGTGCGTGTTTGGCATGTGCCAATGGCATGCGTGACCAATTTGGATCATGGCCTGGTAAGAAAAGCTACCAGCGAGCGTGTTGGCATGTGCCAATGACATGCTCAGCCATTAGGGCCACGCCCTGGTGAGAAAAGCTATCAGCGAGCGTGTTGGCATGTGCCAACGGCATGCTTGGCCATTAGGGCCATGCCTTGGTGAGAAAAGCTACCAGCGAGCGTGTTGGCATGTGCCAATGGCATGCTCGGCTATTAGGGCCACGCCACAGTGAGAAAAGCTACCAATGAGCGTGTTGGCATGTGCCAATGGCATGCTCGGCCATTAGGGCCACGCCCAGGTGAAAAAGCTACCGGCGAGCGTGTTGGCATGTGCCAATGGCATGCTCGGCCATTAGGGCCACGCCCTGGTGAGAACAGCTATCAGCGAGCGTGTTGGCATGTGCCAACGGCACACTTGGCCATTAGGGCCATGCCTTGGTGAGAAAAGCTACCAGCGAGCGTGTTGGCATGCTCGACCACTATGGCCATGCCTTGGTGAGAAAGCTACCAGCGAGCGTGTTGGCATGTGCCAATGGATTGCTCGGCCATTAGGGCCACGCCCTGGTGAGAAAAGCTACCAGCGAGTGTGTTGGCATGTGCCAATGGCATGCGTGGCCAATTTGGCCTAGGTTGCACGGTTTGCAAGCCTAGGTGCGGGCGCTACTTTGGCATGGCGCGATTAGGGCCAAGGTAAGGGTGTTTGGCTTGGCGTGGCGTGACCAGCGTAGCTAGGGCCAAGGCAGAGCGTGTTTGGCATGGCGCGGCTAGCTTGGGCAAGGTGTGGCTGGCATGATTTGCCATTGGCACGGAGGTGCGGCTAGCATGGTTGGCATGCTTTGGCGCGTTTGTTGTGGCTGGCATGATTTGTCATTGGCACAGAGGTGCGGCTTGCTTGGGATAGGTGTGGCTGGCATGATTTGCCATTGGCACATGAGATACGGCTAGCATGGTTGGCATGCCTTGGCGCGTTTGGTGTGGATGGCATGATTTGCCATTGGCACAGAGGGGAGGCTAGCCTGGGCTAGGTGTGGCTGGCATGATTTGCCATTGGCACGGAGGTGCGGCTAGCATGGTTGGCATCCTTTGGCGCGTTTGGTGTGGCTGGCATGATTTGCCATTGGCACAGAGGTGCGGCTAGCATGGTTGGCATGCTTTGGCGCGTTTGGTGTGGTTGGCATGATTTTCCATTGGCACAAAAGTGCGGCTAGCTTGGGCTAGGCGTGGCTAGCATGATTTGCCATTGGCACGGAGGTGCGGCTAGCATGGTAGGCATGCTTTGGCGCGTTTGGTGTGACTAGCATAGCTAGGGACAAGGCAGAGTGCGTTTGGCATGGCACGTCTAGCTTGGGCTAGGTGTGGCTGGCATGATTTGCCATTGGCACGGAGGGGAATTAGGGTTTTGTTCGTTGTAACCCTAATTTAAAAAAATACCCCCTATTAATTACTGACTACATGCATTAAACTTTCTAATAAATGTGTCACCAGTGATATTAGGTTATTTTGGGTTTTACGATTTTACCCTTTGTTTAAAATCCACCATCAACATTAAGTCCCCTGCTTAGCTCGGAATAGGAGCTTTGTTGCGAGGTAAGCATAAGATGGTGACAAACTATCAACAACAAATCGTAAAGAGAATTTAGGAGGCTTGTCTGACCTTTTTATAAATAGGATTTGGAATCCTTGCCTCTGGCAGTTTTGCACAAATCGGGAGGCTGGCACAATTGGGAAGTCAGCGTTGTGAGAGACAGGAAGCTGGGCGGCATTGAGAAGTTGATGCGAGTTGGGAAACGGAGCGTGCTAGCTGGCGAAACCGGCGCAAAGTGGGAAGCTGATCGCGATAGCTGGAGGGACTGGTACAATGTGGGGAAGCTGAGCGTGCTAGCTGGAGTGACTTGGGCGATGTTGGGAAGTTGGGCGCAATTGGTGGGACCGGTGCAACTTGGGCGACGTTGGGAAGTTGGGAGAAATTGGTGGGACCGGTGCTACTTGGGTAACGTTGGGAAGTTGGGCGCCCTTGTGGGCCCGTTCCTTATATGCACGATTTTTGGTATAGGGGAATCCTTCCCTATTTCAGAATCTCCACGCCCATATATATAAAATCCCTTTCTCTCATCTTTGTTCTTTCATCTTTTCATACTAGCGGGAGAGTCATAAAGAAAAACCGGTTTCCAGGTATGCCTTCCAGTCCTTCTCTTGTTTCCCTTTTCATGTAGGTGCAAACCCTAAAAGTGGGCGTTTTTATAATCCTTGCAATGATATTGCGCATATGATATCTTGGCGTGCTTCTTGTAGAAAATATTGTATATATGCACCCAAAGGAAATACTGTATATATGATTCGAACCCGTAGAAAAATGCTCCATATATAATTTTGAACCCGAAGAAGGATACCATAGACGCATTCGAGCCCGTAGAAAATACTGCGTATATAGTCTTGAACCCGAAGAAGGATACTGCAGACGCACTTGAGCCCGTATAAAATACTGCGTATATAATTTTGAACCCTGAAGAAGATACTGCGTGTGCATTTTCGAAACTATAGAGAATACTCTATATGTGCTTCATATGACTTCGAACCCATAGGAAATATTGCATATATGAATTTCGGACCTGAAGAAAATACTGCGCGGGCAGTTTTGAACCCGTAGAAAAATGCTCCAGGTATAATTTTATAACCGAAGAAGGATACCATAGACGCATTCGAGCCAGTAGAAAATACTGCGTATATAATTTTGAACCCGGAAGAAAATACTGTGTGTGCAATTTTGAACCCGTAGAGAATACACCCTTTTTTTTTTTTTTTAGGTTTTTCTTTTGTTGGGTGCGGTTATGTGTCAGGGAGATAATTTTGTCTTTCTCCGTGTGCAGATATCTTGTTACTAAGTTGTTATGAAGAAATACGACAAGATGTTACCTGAACAAAATTTCGCCTCATCGAAGGATGTTCATAGTTCCAAACCAAACACAGATGATGAATTCTTTGCTAGACCCCTCGCCCTGCTCGGAAGAATCACCCAGATTTTCGTGCCAATTTTGTTAACCGGTGGTGAAGATGAAAAAGAAGACACGTTCGGTTCGCCCGAGAACACCATACGGTTCTGTCTTCATAAAGGGGTATATTCTTCTTCCAACATTGATTTCAGGATGTGTCAAAGCCCATTGCGTTCTTTTGATAGATGGGTTGAGTTCATGGTGAGTAGGGAGCACATAAATACCAACTTGACTCGAGCGCAGATTATTGATGTCACGAGCTTCAATGAAATCTCCAGTTAGGAAGGATATCCGGGCTTGGTTGCTTTCATCTCCAGATGGTGTTCGGACACCCAAACGATCATATGTAGATGGGGTGAAATAACTTTCTCCTTGTAGAGTGTGGCTCTCTTGCCGAATCTTCCGATGAATCGGAATCTTAATATCCGATTGTCTGAAGGTGAGGAGAAGATGCGGGACGACCTTGCCGCTAAGTTGGGAGATTACGCTCGAAAAGACTCCACTGCGAAGTCGAAGGATTCTGTCCGGAAAGAGGATGAAAGGTGCTTTTACAGCTGGTGGATATCTCAATGGTTTCCTAAAAGCCGAACCTAAACGGAAAGCGTGATCTTCATGTTGCGGCATTTTTGGCTCTCTCAGTTGTCTAGAGACATTTTTGATGATGGTTTTGGCAAGAAGGAAATAAGACCGAGTTGCTAGTGATTGTTTGTGAAGTTAGCAAAAGGTGAAGTTCTTCCCATTGGCAAGCTATTCCTTGGTTCCCGTATGTGCATCTGTATCACCTAGTTGCGAACATGCGAGTTTCGAATGGTTTCATGAAAGTGGATTCATATGTGCACGTTGCTTTTCTGCAAGCCTGGCTATGGGAGCACTTTGAGAAGTATGCTCCGAAACCGTTGCCTTCGATTCCCGCGAGTTTGGGCGGCTCCCGAATTCTTCGATGGGTGAACAGACGTCCAAGAGTTGGCATGAGCTTGGTTAGTCTTCTCGATAAGTCGCATAAAATCGGTTTCGCCCATGGGAGCCGGTCCATAAGTCGGTGACTCAAATTGACACCTTTGCTTCGCTCCGATCATGTCTTTATCTTCGACGGCAACTTGAGTGTTGGTGAAAACTTTTTTATTCAAAGCTGCATGTCCGGCTATATGCCGTCTTTCTTCACGGGGTCTTTCCGAATAGCTGCTTACAATATTGACCGTGATGCTCGTCACATGGGTTTCGATCAAGGGGTTCCTGTTGCTTACCAGCTGGTGGTTCCTAAGGATTCGTTGCATGCTGCCCTCAATGCCAGTGCCCTTGAGCCGGGTATCCGCCTTCCCTTCTTTCAAACGGGAAGAGTAACTTCGACGACTTTTGGCTATAATGAGTTCTGGTACGATGAGTTCACTATGATCCAAAATTTTGTAAATAACGTGGTGGAGAATATTCGTTTTAAACCTTCCCCAGCAGTTTTGAAGAAGTATCCAATGTTGAGAGATCCCAAGCGAAAGTTGCCTGACAACTCGGAAAGTCCCCAGACAAAGGAACAGAGAACGAAGAATCGTCTTTGGGGTTTCGGGCGGTTTCAAAAGATCCTCCCACATCTCTCGTGTCTTTCGCTTCTTCCAATAACCGGTATGTGTCGCCTCCTTGTTGGTTTGTCTCAAAACACGTGAATTTCTGCTGAAAACATGTGTCTTGTTTCTTCCAGGGCCTCGGTAGTGTTAATGCTTTCGCTTCCCTTGCACGTTGCCAGGAGACGGTAATTTCTTCGAAGAATTCCGGCGGCACTGAGACTTCTCATAGCGGTGATGAGTCGGAGAAAGAAGAAAGTTTGACAAGTGAGAGTGATTCCTCCGCAAAGACTTGGTTCTTTTTCTAGGAAGTGGTTCGGTGAGTTTCGCTCTTTTTTTTCTTTCTTCTTCCGTTTCCTCTTTTGAAAAATGTCTAACTCAAGTTCGCAGGAGGAATCCGGTTCGGAGGACGATTCTGGGGTGGAGCCACACGAAAACTTTCCTTTGGTGACCACCGCCGGTGACTCGGAGATGGGAGTTAGCCAATTGCCGGGCACAAATATGGTTCAAACGGTGGATGATTCTATGATGCTTGCTGCCGTAGACATGAAAGAAGACCCTTTGCGAGTCGTGAGGCCAGTTGCAGGCGCCATTTTCGATCCCCGTACTTGGTTCCTTATCCGAGTCATGTCTTTGGTTGGCGGTTTCAGCGTGCTGGCTAAGTATGAGGCGTTGTACACCAGAATCTGGGAGAAGTACGAACATATGGCCACAACCAAGAAGGTCACTAGTCGATTTGAGCTGGTTAAGCGTGTGGAAGAGGCTTTATCTTCCATCGAGGACATGCGTGAGGTGACTGGCCACACCGTTTCTGAAGACGTTATTGCCGACTGGGAGCACCATCGCGACGTGTGCGTAGAAAAGGAGTTCAACGCTTCATGGTTTGTCGAAGGCCTTCTTTGAGATCCGAGAAGTCGAAATATGCAGCAATCGAAAGCCTTTCTCGAGAGGAGATTGCACGACGGGAGGTAGAACTCGAAAAGCTTTCCAAGATGTTAATTATGAAGAGAGCGGCTCTTGAAGATGCAAAGTTGACTTTCTCCAAGAAGAGCAGACCTCTGTTGGATGATTTTCCTTGAATGTTTCTCGGTTAAACTTTCATTTATGTTCTTCTTCTTCTTTTTTTATTTTTGAAAAAACATACTGGATGTATGGTTCAAGGTTCGACCGGTTTTGATAGACAACTGGTAGCTTTTGAGGATATTGGATTATTTCTGGGATGAATGGTTTTGATAATATAACTCTGATTATGTTTTGTGAAAAGAATATTGCTTTTATGAAAGTGTGTGCTAGCAATAGGCACAAGACGCAGTAGGATGACGGTTTTATTAAAAACCTAAAAATAGATCGTATATCTTGCCCAGTCTAAATTTACTCACTCCATAGGTTTTTGCGAACACGCCCCTCTCCATGTAAAAGGCGGCTTTGCTGGTAGCATCGCCAGCAAGTCCCCAATCGCTGGTAGCATCTTCACAAGTCCCCGGTTTTACGGTGTAGTTTTTACAACCGGTAACCAGGGTTGTCGCGGCGATTGAGTCGGATTGAGTCGCCTTCCCCTACCATCTTGACATCTCGGGTCGAAGAACGAGATCGACAGATCGATATTGTAGCCGATAGATCAATCCTCCCGCTGTGGTCGCCAATTGTTTATGGGTAAAAATCGTTTCCGCCGATTTCGGTAAATTCGGTAGGTGAGTGAGAAAATGGTTTAAACCCTAAACAAATGTGCTGCACGTGAGCACTTTCTAGATTCGATAGATCAATATGTACAAGTCCGACCTAAACCAAGAAATGGCCGTTCCAGACTTGCTTCGGTCACAAAGTAGAGGAAAAGGGTTGATTTGGGGAGGAAGCAAAGAAAGATGTTGAGACCGAGAATAGTGGGAGAGTAGTGTCTCGACTTGTATCGAGAAAGTGAAAGCTTCGGAAGCTTGCAAGAGATGGAAGCTTTTTGGAGAGCTTGCAAAGTTGCCTTTTACGAAAGTGTTGTATTTTTCTCCGACCGAGACTTGTTTTCTGGTGGAAATAGGTAAGACCTATTTATACAAGTCGAGATTGAAACGTACCCTGGCCTCATGAAGGAAGAGAGTAAAGGGTGAAATAATGGGAGGAGGTGGTAACCGCAATGTGTTTATGGGTGAAAACTTTTTCACCATTATTTCCTCATTTATTTGACCGCTTTATTCCTAGTCACGCTTTCTTAATGTGAGCGTAGTGTACGCCGCAAGTCAGACCGCCAAACCAAGACCCCGAAAGCATCCCCGGTTTGTGTTGATGTCTCGAGTGTTGGTTGCACCTTGAGTGCAAGTGATGCTACTAGGGGCACTTGTGGCATGTGCCAATCGCATGTGCGGAATGCCTTTGTTCCGGGTTGCACCTCGAGCGCAAGTGGCAATGCCAGAGCTGCTAGTGCCGTGTGTGGCATGTGCAAATGGCATGTGTGGAATGCCTTGGTGGTAGGTTGTACGTATTTGAGTGTAAGTGGCAATGCATAGAGCTGCTAGTGGCGTGTGTGGCATGTGCGGAATGCCTTGGCGGTAGGTTGCACGGTTTTCGAGTTAGGCTACCAGCGTGGGTTTTGGCATGTGCCAATGGTGCGTACGGCCAAGTTGGCCTAGGTTGCACGGCTTGCAAGTTGGGCTGCCCGATGCGTGCGTGTTTGGCATGTGCCAATGGCATGCGTGGCCAATTTGGATCATGGCACAGTAAGAAAAGCTACCAAATGGCGTGTTGGCATGTTCTAATGGCATGCTCGGCCATTAGGGCCACGCCCAGTGAGAATAGCTATCAACGAGCGTGTTGGCATGTGCCAACGGCACACTTGGCCATTAGGGCCATGCCTTGGCGAGAAAAGCTACCGGCGAGCGTGTTGGCATGTGCCAATGGCATGCTCGACCATTAGGGCCATGCCTTGGTGAGAAAAGCTACCAGCGAGCGTGTTGGCATGTTCCAATGGCATGCTCGGCCATTAAGGCCACGCCCTGGTGAGAAAAGTTACCAGCCAGCGTGTTGGCATGTGCCAATGGCATGGGTGGCCAATTTGGCCTAGGTTGCACGGTTTGCAAGCCTAGGTGCGGGCGCTACTTTGGCATGATGCGGTTAGGGCCAAGGTACGGGTGTTTGGCTTGGCGTGGCGTGGAGTGACCAGCGTAGCTAGGGCCAAGGCAGAGTGTGTTTGGCATGGCGCGGCTAGCTTGGGCAAGGTAGGGCTGACATGATTTGCCATTGGCACGGAGGTGCGGCTAGCATGGTTGGCATGCTTTGGCGCGTTTGGTGTGGCTGGCATGATTTGTCATTGGCACAGAGGTGCGGCTAGCTTGGGCTAGGTGTGGCTGGCATGATTTTCCATTGGCACATGAGGTGCGGCTAGCATGGTTGGCATGCCTTGGCGCGTTTGGTGTGGCTGGCATGATTTGCCATTGGCACAGAGGGGGCGGCTATCTGGGCTAGGTGTGGGCTGGCATGATTTGCCATTGGCACGGAGGTGCGGCTAGCATGGTTGGCATGCTTTGGCGCGTTTGGTGTGGCTGGCATGATTTGCCATTGACACAGAGGTGCGGCTAGCATGGTTGGCATGCTTCGGCGCGTTTGGTGTGGCTGGCATGATTTTCCATTGGCACGGAGGTGCGGATAGCTTGGGCTAGGCGTGGCTGGCATGATTTGCCATTGGCACGGAGGTGCGGCTAGCATGGTTGGCATGCTTTGGCGCGTTTGGTGTGACTAGCATAGCTAGGGCCAAGGCAGTGTGCGTTTGGCATGGCGCGGCTAGCTTGGGCTAGGTGTGGCTGGCCTGATTTGCCATTGGCACGGAGGGGAATTAGGGTTTTGTTCGTTTTAACCCTAATTTGAAAAAATACCCCCTATTAATTACTGACTACATGCATTAAACGTTCTAATAAATGTGTCACCGGTGATATTAGGTTATTTGGGGTTTTACGATTTTACCCTTTGTTTAAATCCACCATCAACACCTACATATTGATATGTTTTGTTAAATTACATACACAACAGATGAAAACATGTGAACCACTACATACAGAGATGTAGTGACTCTATTGAGCATACAACACATGAATCACACACTGCATGTGAATATGTAGTGTAAAATTGGATACACAACAGGTGAAAAACATGTAAACTAGACAATACATACAGAGATGTAATGATGCTATTGAGCATACAACATATGAATCACACACTGCATGTCAATATGTAGTGTCAAATTTCTTACACAACAGATGAAAACATGCATATCAATATGTATTGATTCTATTGAGCATAGAAATCAAAAAGAAAATCGACAACAACTTACCTATTTCTGATCGACATGTTCCTTCCTCTTTGTTGGTGAAGGAGCAAAAGCTTTACTCGTACTTCTTGTTATCGGTGAAGGAGTAGCATCAGGGGGGGTTTCTTTGTGGTTTGCTGTTGGTGAATCATCATCGTTTTTTTCTTCTTCTCTTTCTTTGGAGAAAGGGTTTTCTTCTACGATTTCTTAGTAATTGTCCTCTTAATTGTTCTATTCAATCCCATTTTCTCTCTTCAATTGAATGTGATGAAATTAGGTCTGAAACTTATGAAAATTAGGTTTTCTGTAAATTAGGTTTTCTGTAACTGTTGATCATGTTAGTTTTTTCGATTTCGAATTCGAAAATTAGGTTTTAGTGTGTTGATTTCTTCTTTCGTTTTACGTTTTTCAGTTTTTCTGCAACTGTGGAAGAAGAGAGAGAAGTGAGAAGAAGAAATTGAAAACTGCAAAGAAGGTGAAACTGACATAAACGTGTGTATGGGGTATAGAGGTAATTTCGGTTGCTTTTAAACTTTTTTTGGACTAAAGGATAATTGTTCTATCCCGCTGGACTATACACTAAACCCGGGTCGGGTTTTTGGACTAAACACGAATTTTCTCAGTTAAAATTCGTAATGTATTTGATTTGATGCAGATGGGGTAAAAATCGGTCCATACCGGCCCATGCTCACTCCTACTTGCAGTTGCTCCCCGTTTATTGTTCTTTCAAAATCAATATGAAGTCTAGTAGTTTTCAAGCCCAACAAGAAAAGAGAGAAAAAATTACACCCACTCAGCCCAAAAGAGAACAAGCCCAAAAGAGAAGTCCACTTTGGCTTTCTCCCATAATCGTTTAGACACAGGAGACTTATATTCGGAAAAACAAACCAAAAACATAAGTCTTTCTCATCAATTTCTTTTCTCAATTACACCACGAGAGTAAGAGCTTAGATTATGTGTTTCTTGTGTTGCTGATCATTAGTTTGATGTAAATTATGTGTTCCGTATCTCTCAAGCTTGTTCTCTGGTTCTGCAAGTCTTGTTAATGGAAAAAACGATTGGCAACTTTCTTGGAGAACATACAACTGGATATTGCTCTTGGGATAACACAGTTAATGGTACATGTAGAGAACAGTCTTCTGGCTTTGCGCAAGAAAATGGACGTTTGTACTAACTTGGTGATAGCTTTGGCACGCAGAGACAACGAGATTAAGGCTTGCATTTCTCATAACCTTCATTCCTCGTCCAAATTCCTCAATTTTACTCTTTCTATATTCAGTTCCTATTAACTTAATTTCATTTGGTTTATAAAGTCTTTTGTTATTTGCGGTCAAACCTATACATGGTTTAGAATTAACTCTCCTAATCATGAGAACATGCATCTTGTGGACTCCTTTTATGCATCTTGTGGACTACTTTTATAACCCTCAGGACCTCGCACTCAATTCTAGTATCTGCACTTACCCTTATAGCAGTTGTTTAAGTCCTCTTTGATGTGAGGAGATTTTTTTTTCTTGCACCCCTCTCTCAAAATCCTAGCTCCGCCCCTGTCATATTTTGTATAATCCTTGTCATATTTAGCATAATCCGAGTCCTACCAATTTTAGGTTTCTTAGAGTCCAAGTTTTAGGGATTCATGTATATATATAATAGTTCCGATTAATAAGGTAATCCAGTTTATCAAATATCGAAGTTTATACGAAGGAGACACAATGTCGAGCACTGCAGAGGACGACACTTCTGAAAGCATAAACCTTGAAAATTTAGGAGAAACAATGTCGAGCACTGCAGATGATTCTTTTGAAAGTGTGTACCTTGAAAATTTATACCTTCAAAGTTTATACGAAGAAGAAACAATGTCGGGCATTTCAAAGTACGAAGGAGAAACAACAATGTCAAGCATTGCAAAGGAGAAGATATTCGGAAGTTTATACGAAAATTTTCGAAGTTTATACTTAAGAGAAATAATGCCGAACATTCCAGAGGAGATTCACTCTGAAATCCTTTTAAGGTTACCATTCAAATCATTACTCGCTTATAAGTGTGTGTGCAAGAAATGGCTTTCTCTAATTTCTAGCCCTAATTTTGTTAAGATGCATCTTAAACTTACTATCCAGAGGAACAAGCCTAATCTCATACTTAAAGGGTCCGCCAGATACAATTTCGATGGGGGGCCTGCGGACCCTAAACGAATCTATGCCATACGTAACTATTCATTCGAGTGTTTTTGTTTGACGGAAGTGAGACATGGACGTGATTATGCATCGGAACTTGATTATCCATTCGAATCCACCTCAGGTAAATCAGTTAAACTTGTGGGTTGTTGTGATGGTCTGGTTTGCCTATGGTACGAGGATCAGCGGTGTTTTTGTCTTTGGAATCCAGCAACAAGAGAGTACAAGAAATTACCAAAATCAAATATAAATATTCTTAGTGTCCATATGGTTGCATTTGGTTTTGATTACAAGAATAACGATTACAAGTTACCAGCTGGTTATAAATATGTGTACAATTCGTATGTCATAAGCATATCCAAAGTCTATTCGCTACAATCAAATTCATGGAAAACCATTGAAAACGTATCTGATGAATTTGGTGTTAGTAAAGCATCCGGGGTAATTGTTGATGGAGATTTTCATTGGTTAGCTCAAGATATCAGCAACGAGATACTCAGAAAAGTGGAAGAACTACCGAAAAAACCCTCGCAATATGGTTATGAGTCTTATTTTGAAAGCTTAGTTTCACTCAATTCCGGTACTTATGTAGAAAAACAAACAGACAGAGGAATCAGAAAGTCTGGGATACAGCGGCGGGAATGAAGATGATTGTATTTCAACAAAAATTTCAGTTTAACTCTTTTGTCACGGGTTCCGATTCAGTTTTTTTTCATTGTGGAGCAGTAGTAGTCATTATAATTACAACTCTCTTATTTTGTTAGTTAGGTTCATGCTAGGAGAATACTTGGTTTTCATAACTTTTCCTTATTTTTTCTATATTAAACCTTTCCAGAAAGTTAATCTTTTTTTAACCTCCTTGAGAATACTATATCTTGTTAAGATACAACTTAATTTTACTAACAAAAGAAACAAAGCTAATCCCTTGCTTAAAGGGCACGATCAGCAGAGTTGTAGGAACCTATTCTACTCCATAGGTGATAGGTCATGATTCGTTAGAGCAACTCCTATGATATGGATGTATTTTCATTCATATGTCAAGGATATTCCATATAAATAACGATGATCAGAGACTGGTAGATATTTATGAAATCTAAATAGATATCCACAAATCTTGGTCTATATATATTTTCTTTCCATTTTAAATATATTTAAAAAAAATAAAAATACCATCCGGTCGAAGAGAAACAAGGTATATGTCTTGAAAATATTATTTTTTAATTAATTAAATGCGGTCATGTAATGATTAGATGAAGAAAAAATCAATTAAAAAAATGTCCATCCGGTCATTTAATGTCCGGATGGACTCTCCATATTAACCCCCTCAAACCTGTGGATTACCTTGCGGACCTATCTGATTTACGGATTGTTTTTCTTTCCATAGTAACGATTTTTGATCCACATCTTATGGATCATCAGAGACTTGCGGATGAATTACTTCTCCATTGGAGTTGCCCTTACAGTTTATATCCGAGACAAATAGATTTCTTGGTTATGCAGTCCAGTTGATTACCCATTCAAATCCTTAGGTAATTCAGGCTATTTCGCTCAACTTATGGGTTGTGCGATTGTCTTGTTTGTCTACGGTTCAACGATGTTAGGGAGTTCTTTAAGTTATCTCTTGTCTTTGGAATCCAGCCACGAGGGAGCACTAGGAATTACCCATAACAGGTTGTTCCCCTATCGTTGCACTGGGTTATGATTACAAGAGCAATGATTATAAGTTACTAGCTGAGGTTGGAAGTGAATTCAAAGTCTATTCGGTAGGATAAAATTCATAAAACGTAAATTATGATTTTTCTAAATCATTCGGGGTGCCTGTTAATGGATATTTTTATTTTTTTTGGAAAAGGCAAAATTCATTCAATAAAAAAGTGCTGAGAAAGCACTTGAGAGATACACAAAAATCTACGGCACATACACAGCTGACAATGGATTACCGAGTCCTTTCCCCTATTACAAGTTGATTACATATGGTGTTCTTAAAAATCCCCCAGTCGTGGATGAAGTCTGCAAACTTAAAACGTTTAAAAGGTTCATGAACACTAGCCCAAGAAAATAAACAAGCTTTCACTTGAGTAATTACTCTTTCTATCGTTTTTTCTTTGTTTCGGAAGACCCTTTCATTCCTTTCCTCCCAAATTTGCTGCCATAAAGCAAAAGGCAAACAGAATTTGAGGAACTCGATAGGGTCATATTTTAGTTTCCTCTGCCATGAGACAAGAAGGTCCATACAAGAATCTGGTGGCTGCCATCTTGACTCCAGTAAGTTTAGAAAATGCTCCCACAGCTTCTTTGCAAAGTCACAATGAATAAAGATATGCGATACTGTAATGGATATTTTTATTGGTTAGCTTGGAGGAAGCGCTCTTGGTTGGAAGCATCTTCCGACTTTGTTTTAGTATCTCTAGCTATCAGCAACGAGATATATTCCAAGAAACGGAACTACCAAAAGAACTTTTGGAGACTGGCCTTTGGTTACGTAATTTGTGGGTGTTGGAAGGATGCCCTTGTTTAACTGTTGTAAATGGTGGCGTTCATGAAGTATGGGTGATGCAGAATTATGGAGTACAAGGATCTTGGGCTAAACGTTACACTTTGTACGATAAAAGAATTACGAATAATAATCTGAGACCTATCTTTTCTTTTAAGGGTGGTAAGATTCTGTTCTGGGGTTATCGTGCTAGTCTACTTTTATATCACCCCGAACAGGACATGGTTACATATCTAAACATTTCTTGTTTGACATGCTTGGACCAAAAAGGGTATCACTGTGAAAGCTTAGTTTCACTCAGGTCTGCAACAGATGGAGGGGAGAAAGAACAAAATAGAGGAATCTTCGGACAAGTGACCGGTCTCAGTTGACTTGGGAAGGGTGCCAAGATCTTGGTCCTTCATTTTTTTTTTTAAAAAAAATACAATTTCTGACTTTGGCTTCTTTTTCGAAAATGCTACGATGACCCCGAAAAAATTCCGATTACATATCCCACAACACACAGGCGGTTGGACCCACTTTCACGGTTTCACCTTTACTAATCCAAATGTGGAGAAGTTTTGGTTGTGTCCGTCGGATCCCCTAATCGGGACACTCATCGGAACCAAAAATCCGTGAGTGTATCACTACTCCTTCCATTTTTTCGTTCTACATTAGATATTGAGTATATACTGTATTTTTTTTCAAGTCTTTGTGCAGTAGACGGTGTGGAGTAATATGTTTTATGGTTGGAGATTGGTTTTTTTTCACATCCTTAAATTAGAGAATTTTTATCTCACATTCATAAAAAAAAAACTAGTACACATTGATTGGAAACCTAAATATTTAACTCCTTAATTAATAACCTTTGATTTTCATGGTTAGCTATGTTTACATCCTCTAAGGAAACCTCTAAAACCAGAGGATGTGAGAATAACTACCCGACACATCATCCTCACCTTTGTCTTTAAAGTTTCCATTGGAGAAGATTTTTCTGTTAAAACTATGAAAATCCTATGTGGCCTAAAATATAGGAAGTCTTGGTTGTCTAATCGGAGATACTCTAAGAGCTTCTCCAATGGTGAATGTGAATATTTCATATGTGGCATCACTTCTAAGACATCCTTTGAGTATAAAATCCTAAATATTAGGAAAAATAAAGTTTTATCTCCAACCCATAAAGTTTTCTATTATTTATTTACTTATTTGTAGGCATATAATTGGTTAAAATCTTTTCAATTTTTATTTTTCATTGACTTTTATTAACAGAAGTGTGACTAGGATGGGAAGACATCCTCTAAATGAATGTCTAAAACTAGAGGTTCACCTAGAGGATGTCTAACTTTTTTTTTCCACATCATCTTCACATCAATGGGTTGGAGATGATTTTTTATAAATATTGTTGTAGATCCTACGTGGATTATGACTTTTTCCTTCACACACATTCCATTGGAGAGGCTCTAAGTGTGGTAGACTGGTAGTTATCTCAAATTTGCCATATTTGGCATATTAGGAGTCCTACCAATTTTAGGTTTCTTGGAGTCCAAGTTTTTGGTTTTATGAGTCTAATATATACAAGAAATAAAACTCAAATTTTCAAAATATTGAAAGTTTATACACAATGAACACTTCAGAGGAGAAGATTTTTGAAAGTTTATACGAAGGAGAAACAATGTCGAGCATCCCAGAGAAGATTTATGGAAACTTATACGAAATTTTTCAAAGTTTATACTTGAGAGAAACAGTTTCGAGTATCCCAGAGGAGATTTACGTCAACATATTTTTAAAGGTACCACTCGAATCTTTATTAGCATGTAGGTCTGTTTGCAAGACCTGGTGTTCTCTACTTTCTAGCCCTGATTTTGTTAAGATGCATCTTAAACTTATGATTCAAAGGAACAAAGGAACAACAAGTCAACAACAAACCTTATCTCATGCTTAAAGGGTCCCTCAGATACAATCTCAGTTTCAATAACAACCCTGATGGAATTTATATTGTAAAGTAATGATTCGTACGAGTTGTTTTTGTCGACGGGAATTAGATGTCCTAATTATGGAGTGGAACTTGATTACCCATTCAAATCCAAAGATTATTCAGTCACAAGGGAGTATAAGGAATTACCAAAACCAAATATACCACACCATATCGGTATGGTTGCGTTTGGTTATGACTATAAGAGTGACGGTTACAAGTTACTAGCTGGTTGTCAAAGGATATATGATATAGGTTTATCGTAAGAGAATTCGAAGTCTATTCGCTAAGATGAAATTCATGGAAAATCATTCAAAAGGTACCTTATGAATTTGTTATTAGTAAAGCATCCTGGGTGCTTGTTAATGGTGATTTTCATTGGTTATCCCAAAAGCAAGACGACTCTTCTTCTGATGTTCTTGTAGTCTCTCAAGATATCAGCAACGAGATATTCAACAAACTGGAAGTACTACCGAAAAAACTTTCAGAATATGGCTCTGAGAATTATTTTGAAAGCTTGGTTTCACTCAATTATGGTACTTATGTAGCTAAAGAAACAAACACAGGAATCCGAAAATCTGGCGCACAGCGGCAGGAATGAAGATTGTGTTTCTCTGCCACTTTCAATACAAAATTTTCAGTGGAACTCTTTTTTCACTGGGTTCTGATACTTGGGGTCATTTAATTTTTTGCATTTGCAGTTTGTTTTCATCACGGAGTAGTAGTCATTATAATTACTTCTAACTCTAATTTTTGTAATTGGTTTCATATTTGTTTATTCTCATTCCTCCACCCTTATATAGGCGGATTTGCCTTTCTAATATGTTTAGAAAATACTTGGTTTTCGTAATTTATTTTTACTGTGTTATACTTTGCCACAGTTTATTAATATAGCCAGTCTTGCTTCTTTTCTGCGTCCATGGCCAGGTGATTATCGAATGTCACGGGGTGTTCTGATTCTACGTGATTCCACAGTGTCTTAATGATAATAGTCATAATAGTCTTGATTAGTTTGCTTTGTTAGAGTAGGATTTATGTGCATGCAACGGATCATGTCTGCCTTTCTCTCCTTGATGACATGATTTAGATGAGACTGAAGGTTTCAAGGTATCTGTGACGAATTGGAAATTCAAGTGCCGTCTCTCAGTTACCGGAGGATAATGAGAAAAAAAATGGTTTCTTAGTCAGTTGCCCAAATACCACAATATTTGTACTCCTTAAAAATCAACAAATATCTCTTTTTGATCATCATCCATACCAAGTGCAAGGTCCTTATTCCCTTCGACTGTTAGATCTTTTAAGTCGTTTTTGGAAGTTCTGAGCTTTTAGGAGCAAGATGAGCATGAACTATAGTGTTAGCTTCTTTTAGCCTCATGATCCGTTCACCACCAATGAGTTGATGTAACGATTCGCAAATGCTTTGCATTCTAGTGAAGACAACAAACTTGTGGAAATTGTGTTTTATATATCCGCAGCCGCAGGAAGTTTCTTAACAATTGTCCATAGGAGAGTTTCTTAATAAAATCCTACTCCAATTAGGCGAGTCCAAATCTAACCCACACCACTAATGCTTGAAACTAGGATGGACTGAATTTGGACTCTACTTTGTCTTTAGATCTCGAACTTGCCATATTTGGCATAATCCGAGCCAACCAATTTTAGGTTTCTTAGAGTCCACGTTTTAGGCTTTAATGAGTCTGTTTATATAAGAGTTTCGATTAGTTTAGGAAATTAAAGCTTAGTTTATCAAATATTGATGGAGAAAATCGAAAGTTTATACGAAGAAGAAACAATGTCGAGCACTGCAGATGACGCTTTTGAAAGTATATACCTTCAAGGTTTATATGACGAAGAAATAATGTTGAGCATTGCAGAGTACGAAGAACAAACGAAGTCGATAACTACTGCGAAGGAGAAGATTTTTAAAAGTTTATACGAAATTTTTCGAAGTTTATACTTGAGAGAAATAATGCCGAGCATTCCAGAAGAAATTCACTATGAAATATTTTTAAGGTTACCAGTCAAATCCATATTAGCTTTTAAGTGTGTTTCCAAGACGTGGTGTTCTCTATTTTCTAGCCCTAATTTTGTGAAGATGCATCTTAAACTTATGATCCAAAGGAACAAACCTAATACCATAGTTAAAGGGTCCTCCAGATACGATTTCAATGGGGAGCCTGCGAACCCTAATAGCATCTATGCCATAAGTAACTATTCATTCGAGTGTTTTTGTTTGACGGAAGTGAGACATGGACGTGATTATGCATCGGAACTTGATTATCCATTCGAATCCACCTCAGGTAAATCAGTTAAACTTGTGGGTTGTTGTGATGGTCTGGTTTGCCTATGGTACGAGGATCAGCGGTGTTTTTGTCTTTGGAATCCAGCAACAAGAGAGTACAAGAAATTACCAAAATCAAATATAAATTTTAGTCGTCTGACTAGTCCCCGTATGGTTGCATTTGGTTTTGATTGCAGGAGTGACGATTACAAGTTACTAGCTGGCTTTGAAAGTATATACAATTCGTCTATCGAATCCAAAGTCTATTCGCTACGATCGAATTCATGGAAAACCATTAAAAACGTATCTGATGAATTTGGTGTTAGTAAAGCATCCGGGGTGATTGTTGATGGAGATTTTCATTGGTTAGATCAAGATATCAGCAACGAGATACTCAAAAAAGTGGAAGTACTACCGAAAAAACCCTCGCAATATGGTTATGAGTCTTATTTTGAAAGCTTAGTTTCACTCAATTCCGGTACTTATGTAGGAAAACAAACAAACAGATAAATCAGAAAATCTGGCACACAGCGGCGAGAATGAAAATTGTGTTTCTCTACCATATATTCTATACAAAAATTTCAGTTTAAGTATTTTGTCACTGGGTTCCGATAAAGTTTGTTTTCACTGTGGAATTGTATAATTACAACTCTCTTATTTTGTTAGTTAGGTTAATTTTAGGAGAATACTTGGTTTTCATAATTTTTAACTTATTTTTTCTATGTTAAACTTTGCCAGAAAGTTAAATCTTTTTTAACCTCCTTGAAAATCCGAAATCAAACCGGTGAAGTTTTTTGGTAATTTTCTGCAGTTGTTATCTTGTGACTCGTGTGCCACCCACTACTGCCTTGCACAGTCAAAATTGTGTAACCTGTAACGAATGTACTTTTTGGCCCAACGAACACTAGCCGTTTGTGACCCATTGTTGAGTGTTTTATGAGATTAAGTGTAGGGTCCAACGCAGAGTTTAGGGTTTCATGAGTCTCTGTCTATATATAAGAGTTTGATACAAACTCAGTAGATACGTATTGATGTTTATACGAAGGAGAAACAACGTCAAGATTTTCAGAGGAGATTTACCTTGAAATTCTTGCAAAGGTACCGGTCAAATCCTTAATAGCTTTTAAATGTGTATGCAAGACATGGTGTTCTCTAATTTCTAGCCCATATTTTTGTTGGTAGGATGGTCAAGGACTAGATTACGAAATCTAGTCCTTAATAAGGTTTGGGAAACCAATTACAAGTGTCCTAAGTATAGCAACTAAAGAGGTTTGTCTCTTAGAGTTAAGTTAGGAAACCCTATACTTGTAGGAAAGCAATCCTTATTAAGGCATTTGTCCAGCCCTATTGATATGTATAAATAGCCATAGAGAGAACTAGAGAAAACACACCTGAACTAAGTAAAAAGTTCTCTTCTTCTCTGCTTAGGCTTTGTATATTCCAACCTATACGGTGATATATAAAATTGCTTATTCCTTCCCGAGGACTCAACCTCGTTAAATACTTGTTCTTCTTGTGTGTGTGATTGTGTTCTTGGCGATATTGAGATACCTCGTAGTAGTGCAAACATAACGCTCCGCAGGCTTTGGCGCAACAATTGGTATCAGAGCAAGGAGACGCTCTTGGATACGTGTACTCAGATTGAAGTTGAAGTGAAGGTATTCCTGTAAAATCTCAAAGGTTCCGTTTTTATTTATATTTGGTTGTTTAAGAACAATGGTTGACGGGGATAAACCAGTTGATCCGAAAGATCCTTTAAGAGAACATTCGGAGTCCACAAGTAAAGATAAAGAAATAAAAGAAGAAATACTTCATTCACATAGATCACAACTCAAAGTAGAAAAGTTTACAGGAACCAATAACATTGGTTTATGGAGAACGGACGTGGCACCTCCTGGGCTGACGTGGCGCCTGTTTTGCTGACACGTCATCTGCCACGTCATCATTTCTTCTGACGTGGCACTGTGAAACTCTGTAAAATGCTGACGTGTCACCCACTTTGCTGATGTGGTGCATGTGATGACGTGGTGCCTCTAATGACTTTACAATGGTGACGTGGAGCGCTTGTGTGTAACTTTTTAGCCCATGGGCTTGTACATGGGGTGTTTGTTAGGTCTAGTTAGCCATACTTGGGTAAACAAGGGAAGCACCTTAAGCCCAATGAACCCTCCTTTGCTAGTAGTAGGAGCTTTGTAGGCCCTATGTTAGCCCATTTATTTGTGTAGAATATTAGGGGCACAAACATCGCCCCCTCTTAACCCATAACCTGTTATGGGTTAAGAAGTTCGTGTTTCCCTCTGAATTTGCATTTTTCTGGAGTGTTACATAACCCGCCCCCGAACATGTTATTCGGAGTGTTATGCAATTCGCCCCCAGGGATGTGTTGATTGCACGGGAGTGTTATATGTCTTGCCCCCAAATGGTTGAGGTGACATATAACTCGCCCCAGTATGTTTTGTGTCATGCTGCTCAATGCTCGCGCATGGGTTCACCTCCCTTCTGCACTTTGCTCGCGCATGGAATGAAAAGTTGAGTTTTTATGCTATCTTGAATTCGCGCAGGGGGCCAATCCTACTATTCAAGATGCGCGCAAAGTTTGTGATGTTTACATTTTCACGTGCCTGGACAAATGAAAATGTTCGCCACATTTGTTGTTGCCCGTACGATGGGGATAAAATTGAGATAGGGTAAAAATGCTTGAACTTTGCACTCACCCTATCTGAGAGGTGTCAGAGACGTTGCTGACAGCAGACCCGAGCTGTACTGTTTTTCCACACTGATTGCAGATTTGATCATCCTCAGAAGCATATAATTAACATGAACAATTTTGATAAAGTATGGAATACCAAAATAATGATGAATTAAATTTCTGAATAGAAATAACAAGATAAATACCTACTGCTTCGACAACAGCTGCCTCATTAAAACCTTTACGTGGAAAACCCAATGGGATAAAACCATCATAAAGGAAAAAGAGTACAGCACAGCAGGATTTGAAACTACTTCCAATGATAGAACTTCTTTAAGTGGAACGAATTCCACGGTTTCCATGGCTTTGAATCCTCAGTTCCATCGAGGTTCCTTAAGTAGTAGGATCCACGAGATGCTGGTCTATTGACTATGTATGGACCTTCCCAGTTTGCTCCGAGTTTCCACGCTTTGGTTCCATTGTGGTTGCTCGGGTTTTCTTCAAGACATATTCCCTGTCTTGAATGATCGTTCTCGACTTTACGATCATATCTCGGCTTTTGATTGCTCCGGGTATCGGACTAATCTTCTGCAAGGCTGTTTCTCTTTGTTCTTCCAAAGAACTCTTTGTCTAAAGCCGGTATCTTTGTCGTTTTCCCAGTTTGACAAACACGAGTTTTGGTTGTCTTGAGATGTATCTCAGTGGGTATGACTGCTTTTGTCCCATAAGCCAGTGTAAATGGTGAAAAATCCAGTGGATATTTTTGGGGTTGTTCGATAGGACCACAAGACTCCAGGTAATTCTTCAGTCCACTTTCCATTCGCCTTCTCCATCCGTTTCTTGAGATTTTCCATAATAACGCGATTGGTCGCTTCTGCCTGCTCGTTGCTCTGAGCAAAGTAAGGAGATGAGAAATTGTAGCGAATATTCAGGCTCTTGCAAAAATCTTTGATCACTCCTGAATCGAACTGCTTCCCATTGTCTGATATTATTGCGTCTGGGATTCCGAATCTGGCGATTTATATTCTCCAATATGAACCTTTTCACATCATGTCTGGTAACGTGTACCAGTGCCACTGCTTCGACCCATTTGGTGAAATAATCAGTAGCGGCTAGTACGAATCTAACGCCTCCAGGAGCTTTGGGAAGTGGTCCGACGATGTCTAGTCCCCATATAGAGAATGGCCAAGTACTAAAAACTGGATGCAATTCGTTGGCGGGCCTTTTTGGAATTGGAGCGTGCTCTTGGCATGGTACACATTTCTACACGTATTCTTTAGCATCTTTCTGCATGTATGGCCAGAAGTATCCCTGGGTCAGTATCTTGTGCGCGAGACTGCGCCCACCAGAATGGTTGCCACATATTCCTTCATGAGCCTCCGCCCGATGTCTCTTGTCCTTCCTCGGCTGATATGCATCGCAAAAATAGCTCCAGAGCTACGAGTTTGCGGTATAATAGCCCTTCGATCATTGAGTATCTCCATGAATTCTTTTTCACATTTGCACCTAGTTTCTCATCTTCTGGTAGTTTGCCTGTTGTCAGATACTGGGATGTAAGGTTGACGCCAGTCAACAATGTTTTCGACATGATTGCCTGAATTATCTGTCACTGGACTGTCGACAACCATATTGCTGTCGATGTTCTCCGTATCTCCACGTGATGATGTAGCTGCCCTCTCGCCCATACTAGTGTGTTCGAGAGCCAGAACAAAGTGGCTGTCGGAGATGCTAGGTAACTCTTGGAAATCCACTACAACAAAACGGGTGGAATCAGTTTCGACTACGGAAGAAAGATATGCCAAAGCATCTGCATGCCTGTTTTCCAACCGCGGTCTCTGCCTAATGGAGAATTGGTCGAACTCATTTGCCAGCTTTCTCATATGATCCAAATACAGGGCCATTCTCTCTTCCTTGGCTTTGTAGGTCCCCAGAAACTGGTTGACCACTAGCATGGAATCAGTGACCAGCTTCACGTTCTTCGCATCTAACTGTTTGACGGATTTTAAACCGATTATTGCAGCTTCATATTCAGCTTCATTTTTTGATGCTTGGAAACCCAGCCTGGTTGCTTTCTCGATCCTCGAACCTTCGGGAGTAAGGATGACGCATCCAACTCCAACATCACAAACATTTGATGACCCATCAGTAAATACAGTCCATAATGGTTCAGGAGCATCAATTTCCATTGCGGACTCGGCCCCAATCTGATCAGTGACTGGTTTTATGGGTTTAAATAGCTCATCTTCTTCGCCAGTCAGCGTTTCTATATCGTCCACAGGAAAATCGCTAACAAAGTGCAGCCGGGCGTGTCCCTTCTCTGTAGTTCTGGTCTCGTACTTGATCTCATACGCCCCCAGAAAATTTGACCATATGGCTAGTCGACTGGAATCATCAGCACGTTCTAGGATTCTTTTCAGTGGGTATTCTGAGTAGACTACGATCTGCCTCCCTTGGATATAAGGCTTGAGGCGACGAGATGCGTGGAAAATTGCAAGTGCTATCTTCTCAATTTTCTTATACCGTGTTTCCGCCCCCGTAAAGGATTTACTAACGAAGTAAACGGGTTTTTCATATGGGTCCGTAATAAACAAAGACTTGCACTCACAAATGCGTTCTCCGTTGCGGCGGATAAACTCTGACAGGTTTTCCATTTTTTGGACTCACCAAAACTGGGGGAGTTGAAAAATACTGCTTGATCTCATCAAAAGCCTTTTAGCACTCATCCGTCTAACCAAAATTCACTACTTTCTTCAAAACGTCAAAGAATGGCTTGAATCAATCCGACGAGCGTGAAATGAAACGATTCAGAGTTGCTAATCGTCCCACTAGCTTCTGGACCTCTTTCTGCGTCCTTGGGGATGGAATTTCTCTGATGGCTCTGTGCAACTTTCCCGATGACAACCCGAATGAACATTTTGCCGGATTGAGATTCATACGATATTGTCTTAAGATATCGAACATCTTCTGCAGATCAAGAAAATGCGATTCCTTTTGCTCAGATTTCACTACCATATCATCGATATATACTTCAATCGAATTCCCAATTAGGTCCTTGAACGGCGTCACAGTATAACAGTAAACTCGTCTATCAGTCACGAACGCAGTATGCTCTTGATCGTCCTCGAACAAAGGTATTTGGTTATACCCAGAAAACCGGTCCATGAATGACAGTCTCCCATATCCTGCAGTTGCATCTACCAAATCTCTTATTTGTGGCAGCGGGTACGGATCACTCAGACATGCTTTATTCAAATTAGTAAAATCGATACAGACACGAATTTTACCATTCTTATTCGGAACGGGTACGACATTTGACAGCCTACGTGGGTATTGCACTGGTCGAATAAAGCCTGCTTCCAACAGATTTCCGACTTCTGCAGTAACTCCATCTTTTTTGATTTGCGCCATATTACTGATTTTCTGTCGAACATGATGGAACTTCTCATCGATATTTAGCCTGTGACAGGCTACATTCGGATCTATCCCAGGCATCTCAGCAAAACTCCATGCGAAAACGTCGGAGTTTGCCCTTAGCAATGTAATCAAACCATCATGTTCATGTGCAGGCAGGTCTTCCCTTACGAACGTTGTTTTGTGCTCCTCATCTCCAATATGGATCTCGATCAATTTCTCGATTGTTGGTGGTTCAACTGCGTCCTCTCCCCTATATGATTCTAGAGGGAGAGTATTCTGTAATTGCTATTTCTGCTCGACTCGCATGATATGGTTCCCGCTGACTTATGACTTCTTGTAATCATCCATTGCACTCTCATGATACTTGTGGGCGGCCATCTGGTCGCCTCTGACTTTCACGACTCCTTCTGGGGTAATAAACTTCAGGCATTGATGATTAGATGATGTGACTGCACCAATATCATGCATACAATCTCGTCCTACAATTTCATTGTAGGGTGATCGGCAATCCAACAATAAGAAGGTGCCCAAAATGGACTTCTCAGCCAATGTTATAGGTATCTTTACCTTTCCAACCGCCTTTGTAACTTCACCGCCGAAGCCGATAATTGAATTTTCATCCTCCTCGATCAAGTCTTTTGGGAGATTCATAGAGGAATAATCTCCCGAAAACAACACGTTCACTGTGCTTCCTGTATCCACTAGAATCCGGTGTACACGAAACATGCCAATCCAAGTAGTTATAACGATAGCATCATTGTGTGGAGCATGTACACCTATCATGTCTGCTTCAGAGAACTCGATATTTGTGCACCCCAGCTCCCTAGTTTCTGCTCCAATACCGCTGACAAAATCGATGTGGTTTGTCAAGTACTATTCTTTCAACTACCTGAGCTTTCTCCTGGTCATTTTAATGGATCCTAGCATGACTGACGTTAATCACACGAGCGTTAATCACATGTGTTGTGCCAAACTGTCCAGGTCCTTTCCCAAAATCCTTTTTCACGTACTCTTGCAGCTTCCCAGCGTCGATCATTCGCTGGACCTCGATCTGTAAAGAGCGGCAATTGTCGGTCTTGTGACCATGGTCTTTATGGAACTTGCAGTATTTTCTCTTGTCACGTTTATCACGTGTCTCTGCTGGCAAAAGAAGAGAGGGGCTCAAATCCTGGCCGATTTTCTCATACAACTCTGCAAGCTGTATGTTCAACGGTGTCAGCTTCATATCGTGATACTTCTGGAATCCATTCCATTCGTTCACCTTGGTTCTTCTCTCGGACTTCACCTCGATCGATGTGCTGGCCGCTCGAACGGTTCTTCGACTTGTCTTTCCTCCCATTATTTGGATGATTGGAAGATTTGTTAACATATATCGTCTCTCTAGCTTTGGAATCATCCTCCACTCGAGCATATTCTTCTACTCGATCATACAGTCCTTTCAGAGTCTTTGGTGGTCTTTTAACTAAGGAACCGTACACGCCTCTCTGATCATGCTGGTATGCCTGCTTGTAAGCTTCGATGGCGATTTGATCGTTGGCACCATCTACATCTGCTAACTCTTGCTTGAAGCGTCGAGTAAACTGTCTGATGCTTTCCTCTTTCCGAATTCCTAGAAGGAACAAATCGTAGCATCCCTTCTGATCACGTCTGTTGTACTTGTAGTGGGAGCAGAATTCTCCAACCAATTCTTGGTAAGTACCGACCGACTGTGTCGTGAGTTTATTGAACCACTTTATTGTTCCTCTAACCAGTGACTGTGGAAACATTTTGCACATCAACTCATAACTGTGTTGCCAAAGAGTCATGGCAGTTTCATAGTGTAAAACATGCTGATCAGGATCGCCTATCTTCTGTGTTGCCACAGAGTCATGGCAGTAAATGGTTCTGCATGCCTCTTGTAGTAACTGGCCCTGCATGCCTCCCTGCCATTATCCTCCTTCATGACTGCATGGTTGCATGGCTCTGTCATTGATCCCCTGCATGGCTTCCAGAATATTCCAGAAACTTCCATTATGGTTAAAGAATTACAATGGGGTGTGGATAATCAAAGGTGTTAGCGAAGTGGGTGTAATCATCCAAGGGCCGCGGAATTAAGATGCGTCGTGCCACACCTAATCGGGACTGCAGATTTAAGTTGCATCGACGTACACCGAAGCTTTTCCTGCTGCCGATGGCTTGGGCCGCCGGCTCGGTCCGTCGGCTGCTACGTCATTGGCTTCCACTGATGTGAAATTCACATTGCTGACGTGGCACTTGTCATGTAATCTCGCCCGATGATGTGGCATTCGATCTGATGGCGTGGTACCTTCCACGTCATCTTGACTGCTGATGTGGCCCTCGTTCTGCTGACATAGCGAAAGCCACGCCATCACTTTGCTGACGTGGCATATGCCATATCATCATCTGGGATGACGTGACACCTGTTTTGCTGAAACGTCATCTGCCACGTCATCATTTCTTCTGACGTGGCACTGTGAAACTCTGTACAATTATGACGTGTCACCCACTTTGTTGACGTGGCGCATGTGATGACATGGCGCCTCTAATGACTTTATAATGGTGACGTGGAGCGCTTGTGTGTAACTTTTTAGCCCATGGGCTTGTACATGGGGTGTTTGTTAGGCCTAGTTAGCCATACTTGGGTAAACAAGTGAAGCACCTTAAGCCCAATGAACCCTCCTTTGATAGTAGTAGGAGCTTTATAGGCCTAGGTTAGCCCATTTATTTGTGTAGAATATTAGGGGTACAAACAATTCTCTTCTTGAAAATTATGAACCCGTGATTAAAGCATTAATGCACGGCAAGGATAAGATGACATACGCTGAGGTCACTACTGCATTGCGCAGTGAGGAGTTCAGGAAGATATACCGTGAAGACCTTGCAAGTGAAGCTAATAATGATGTGCTTCTTGCAAGAGGTCGTTCAACAGACAGGAGAAAGAAAACTGGTGGTTATGGTAAAGGTAGAGGGCGTTCTAAGAGTAGAACACGTCTGCGTAAAGATGAGTGTGCTTGGTGCCATGATTTAGGTCATTGGGCTAAGGATTGTACCAAGCGTAAGGCAATATAAGGATATAATAGTAATACCGAGTTGAAGAGCTTGTACTATTACAGATAGTACACGGGTATTAGATACTGGAGCAACATATCATATATGTCCATATCGTGACTAGTTCTCAAGTTTTGAAGAGCTTGATGGAGAAGTACGTATGGGAAACAATCATACCTGCAGGGTGATTGGAATTGGTAGTGTTCATATCAAGATGCATGATGGTATGGTTAGAGAGCTGAAAGAGGTAAGATTTGTACCTACCATAAAGAAGAATCTGATTTCACTCGGAACTTTAGAAGCTAAGGGCTATAAGATAGTCGCTGAAAATGGTGTTTTAAAGGTAATATCTGGATCGTTGGTAATAATGAATGGCACACGTGATCATAACTTGTATTACTTGATTGGGAGCACAACAACAGGGATTTGTTTATTTCTGAACACATCGAGAGTGCAGCTACTGAGAAGACGAAGCTATGGCACATGAGATTTGCACATCCAAGTGAGAATCTTTTGCATAGGTGTTATTGCCTGCAAGTTAGCATTTTGTGAACATTGTGTTAAGGGAGAGAAAACAAGAACAAGCTTTGGCACACCTATCCACAATACTAGAGGAGTTATTGACTGTGTTCACTCAGATGTTTGGGGTCCTTCCAAGAATGCATCATTGGGAGGGAAACATTGGTTTGTGTCGTTCATTGATGATTATTCTAGGCGCGTATGGGTGTACACCGTGAGGCATAAGGATGAAGTCCTAGAAATCTTTGTGAGGTGGAAAAAGGCAACTGAGACTCAACTCCGCGGAAAGATCAAAGTACTACTGTTGATGGTGGTTTTTAGACAAAGGGTAAAATCGTAAAACCCCGAATAACCTAATGTCACCGGCGACACATTTATTAGAACATTCAATGCATGTAGTCAGTAATTAATAGGGGGTATTTTTTTCAAATTAGGGTTACAACGAACAAAACCCTAATTCCCCTCTGCGCCAATGGCAAATCATGCCAGCCACACCTAGCCCAAGCTAGCCGCGCCATGCCAAATGCACTCTATATTGGCCTTAGCTATGCTAGTCACACCGAACGCGCCAAAGCATGCCAACCATGCTAGCCGCACCTCTGTGCCAATGGCAAATCATGCCAGCCACACCTATCCCAAGCTAGCCGCGCCATGCCAAACGCACTCTTCCTTGGCCCTAGCTATGCTAGTCACACCAAACGCGCCAAAGCATGCCAACCATGCTAGCCGTACCTCTGTGCCAATAGAAAATCATGCCAGCCACACCTAGCCCAAGCTATCCGCGCCATGCCAAACGCACTCTGCCTTGGCCCTAGCTATGCTAGTCACACCAAACGCGCCAAAGCATGCCAACCATGCTATCTGCACCTCTGTGCCAATGGCAAATCATGCCAGCCACACCTAGCCCAAGCTATCCGCGCCATGCCAAACGCACTCTGACTTGTCCCTAGCTATGCTAGTCACACCAAACGCGCCTAAGCATGCCAACCATGCTAGCCGCACCTCTGTGCCAATGGCAAATCATGCCAGCCACACCTAGCCCAAGCTAGCCGCGCCATGCCAAACACACTCTATATTGGCCCTAGCTATGCTAGTCACACCGAACGCGCCAAAGCATGCCAACCATGCTAGCCGCACCTCTGTGCCAATGGAAAATCATGTCAGCCACACCTAGCCCAAGATAGCCGTGCTATGCCAAACGCACTCTGCCTTGGCCCTAGCGATGCTAGTCACACCAAACGCGCCAAAGCATGCCAATCATACTAGCCGCACCTCCGTGCCAATGGAAAATCATGCCAGCGACACCTAGCCCAAGCTAGCCGCGCCATGCCAAACGCACTTTGCCTTGGCCCTAGCTATGCTAGTCACACCAAACGCGCCAAAGCATGCCAACCATGCTAGCTGCACCTCCGTGCCGATGGAAAATCATTCCAGCCACACCAAACCCAAGCTAGCCGCGCCATGACGAACGCACTCTACCTTGGCCCTAGCCACGCTGGTCACACCAATCCAAGCCAAACACCCTTACCTTGGCCCTAGCCGCGCCAACGCAAAGTGCTCCCATAACCAGGCTTGCAGAAAAGCAACGTGCACATATGAATCCACTTTCATGAACCCATTCGAAACTCGCATGTTCGCAACTAGGTGATCCAGATGCACATACAGGGAACCAAGGAATAGCTTGCCAATTGGAAGAACTTCACCTTTTGCCAACTTCACAAATGATCACTAGCAACTCGTCTTATTTCCTTCTTGCCGTAACCGTCATCAAAAATGTCTCTAGACAACCAGAGAGCCAAAAATGCCGCAACATGAAGATCATCAAGCTTTCGCTAGGTTCCACTCGTCCGGAAACCATTGAGATATCCACCAGCTGTAAAAGCACCTTTCATCCTCTTCCTGACAGAATCCTTCGACTTCGCAGTGGAGTCTTTTCGAGCGAAATCTCCCAACTTAGCGGCAAGGTCACCCCGCATCTTCTCCTCACCTTCGCATAACCGGATATTAAGATTCCCATTACCGGAAGATTTAGCAAGAGAGCCACACTCTCCAAGGAGAAAGTTATTTCACCCCATCTACATATGATCGTATGGGTGTCCGAACACCATCTGGAGATGAAAGCAACCAAGCCCAAGATATCCTTCCTAATCTATAGATTTACAAGCTCGACAAAGATCAATAATCTGCGCCGAGTCAAGTTGGTATTTATGTGCTCCTTACTCACCATGAACTCAACCCATCTATCAAAAGAACGCAATGGGCTTTGACACATCCTGAAATCAATGTTGGAAGAAGAATATACCCCTTTATGAAGACAGAACCGTATGGTGTTCTCTGGGCGAACTCAACGTGTTTTCTTTTCATCTTCACCACCGGTTAACAAAATTGGCACGAAACCTGGGTGATTCTTCCGAGTAGGGGCGAGGGGTTTGTCAAAGAATTCATCATCCATGTTTGGTTTGGAACTATGAACATCCTTCGAAGCGAAATTTTGTTCGTGGTAACATCTTGCCTGATTTCTTGATAACAATTTGGTAACAAGATATCTCGCACACAAAAAAACGGAGAAAGACGAAATTATCTCCCGACATATAACCGCACCCAAGAAAAGGAAAACCGGAAAAAAAAAACAAAAAAAAAAAGGGTGTATTCTCTACGGGTTCAAAACGCACGCATAGTATTTTCTTCAGGTCCAAATTCATATATGCAATATTTCCTATGGGTTCAAAGTCATATGAAGCACATATACAATATTCTTCTTCGGGATTCATATACAGTATTCTCTTCGGGTTCAAAACTGCACACGCAGTATTTGCTTTAAGGTTCAAAATTATATACGTAGTATTTTATACGGGCTCAAGTGCGTTTGCAGTATCCTTCTTCGGGTTCAAAATTATATACGCAATATTTTATACGGGCTCAAGTGCGTCTGCGGTATCCTTTTTCGGGTTCAAAACTATATACGCAGTATTTTCTACGGAGCTCGAATGCGTCCATGGTATCCTTCTTCGGGTTCAAAATTATATATGGAACATTTTTCTACGGGTTCGAATCATATATGCAGTATTTCCCGTGGGTGCATATATACAATATTTTCTACAAGAAGCACTCCAAGAAATCATGTGCGCAATATCATCGCAAGGATTATAAAATAAAAACGCCTACTATTAGGGTTTTCACCTATATGAAAAGGGAAACAAGAGAAGTACTGGAAGACATACCTGGAAGCCGATTCTCTTTGGGACTCTGCCGCTAGTATGAAAAGATGAAAGAACAAAGTGCAAGATGAGAGAAAGGGATTTTATATATGGGCGTGAAGATTCTGAAATAAGGAAGGATTTCCCTTTACCAAAAATCGTGCGGGCCCACATGGGCACCCAACTTCCCAATGTCGCCCAAGTTACACCGGTCCCCACCAGCTTGCGCCAACTCCCCAAGACCGCTCAAGCCACACCGGTCTCACCAATTGCGCCAACTTTCCAATGACCGCCCAAGTCGCACCAGCTAGCACACTCAGCTTCCCAACCTTGCGCCGGTCCAACCAACTAGCACGCTCAGTTTCCCAACTCGCGCCAACTTCTCAATGCCGCCCAGCTTCCTGTCTCTCAATGATGTTGACTCCCCAATCGTGCCAACCTTCCGATTTGTGCAAAACTGCCAGAGGCAAGGATTCCAAATCCTATTTATAAAGGTCAGACAAGCCTCCTCAATTTTCTTTACGATTTACTGTTGATAGTTTGTAACCATCTTATGCTTACCTCGCAACAAAGCTCCTGTTCCGAGCTAAGCAGGGGACTTAATGTTGATGGTGGTTTTTAGATAAAGGGTAAAATCGTAAAGCCCCGAATAACCTAATGTCACCGGCGACACATTTATTAGAACATTCAATGCATGTAGTCGGTAATTAATAGGGGTATTTTTTCAAATTAGGGTTACAACGAACAAAACCCTAATTCCCCTCTCGTGCAATGGAAAATCATGCCGCCTACACCTAGCCCAAGCTAGCCGCGCCATGCCAAACGCACTCTGCCTTGTCCCTAGCTATACTAGTCACACCAAACGCGCCAAAGCATGCCAACCATGCTAGCCGCACCTCCGTGCCAATGGCAAATCATGCCACCACAACTAGCCCAAGCTAGCCGCGCCATGCCAAACGCACTCTACCTTGGCCCTAGCTATGCTAGTCACACCAAGCGCGCCAAAGCATTCCAACCATGCTAGCCGCACCTCTGTGCCAATGGCAAATCATGCCACCAAACTTAGCCAAAGCTAGCCGCGCCATGCCAAACGCACTCTCCCTTGGCCCTAGCTATGCTAGTCACACAAAACGCGCCAAAGCAGGCTAACCAGGCTAACCATGCTAGCCGCACCTCGGTGCCAATGGCAAATCATGTCAGCCACACCTAGCCCAAGCTAGGCGTGCCATGCCAAACGCACTCTGCCTTGGCCCTAACTATGCTAGTCACGCTAAACGAGCCAAAGCATGCCAACCATGCTAGCTGCACCTCTGTGCCAATGGCAAATCATGCCACCATACCTAGTCCAAGCTAGCTCGGCCATGCCAAACGCATCTGCTTGGCCCTAGCTATGCTAGTCACACCGAACGCGCCAAAGCATGCCAACCATGCTAGCCGCACCTCTCCGTGCCAATGGCAAATCATGTCGGCCACACCTAGCCCAAGCTAGCCGTGCCATGCCAAACGCACTCTGCCTTGGCCCTAGCTATGCTAGTCACACCAAACGCGCCAAAGCATGCCAACCATGCTAGCCGCATCTCCGTGCAAATGGCAAATCATGCCAGCCACACCTAGCCCAAGCTAGCCACGCCATGCCAAACGCACTCTGCCTTGGCCCTAGCTATACTAGTTACACCAAATGCGCCAAAGCATGCCAACCATGCTAGCCACACCTCCGTGCCAATGGCAAATTATGCCAGCCTCACCTAACCAAAGCTAGCCGCGCCGTGCCGAACGCACTCTGTCTTGGCCCTAGCCACGCTGGCCGCACCACGCCAAGCCAAACACCCTTACCTTGGCCCTAGCCGCGCCAAGCCAAACACCCTTACCTTGCCCCTAGCCGCGCCAAGCCAAACACCCTTACCTTGGCCCTAGCCGCGCCATGCTAAAGTAGCGCCCGCGCCTAGGCTTGCAAACCATGCAAACTAGGCCAAATTGTCCACGCATACCATTGGCACATGCCAACACGCATCGCTAGTAGCTTTTCTAACCAAGCCGTGGCCCTAATGGCCTAGAATGCCATTGGCACATGCCAACACGCATCGCTGGTAGCTTTTCTTACTAGGCCGTGGCCCTAATGGCCAAGCATGCCATTGCCACATGCCAACACGCATCGCTGGTAGCTTTTCTTACCAAGCCGTGGCCCTAATGGCCAAGCATGCCATTGCCACATGCCAACACGCATCGCTGGTAGCTTTTCTTACCAGGCTGTGGCCCTAATGGCCGAGCATGCCATTGGCACATGACAACACGCATCGCTGGTAGCTTTTCTTACCAGGCCGTGGCCCTAATGACCGAGCATGCCATTGACACATGCCAACACGCTCGCTAGTAGCTTTTCTTACCAAGTCGTGGCCCTAATGGCCAAGCATGCCATTGGCACATGCCAACACGCATCGCTGGTAGCTTTTCTTACCATGTTGTGGCCCTAATGGCCGAGCATGCCATTGTCACATGCCAACACGCTCGCTGGTAGCTTTTCTTACCAAGCCGTGGCCCTAATGGCCGAGCATGCCATTGGCACATGCCGAGACACATCGCTGGTAGATTTCTTACCAGGTCGTAGCCCTAATGGCCGAGCATGCCTTTGGCACATGCCAACATGCATCGCTGGTAGCTTTTCTTACCGGGATGTGGCCCTAATGTCCGAGCATGCTATTGGCACATGCCAACATGCATCATTGGTAGATTTTCTTAACAGACGTAGCCTTAATGGCCATGCGTGCCATTGACACATGCAAAACCCACGCTGGTAGCCTAACTTGCAAAACCGTGCAACCTACCACCAAGGCATTCCGCACACGCAATTGGCACATGCCACACACGCCACTAGCAGCTCTGGCATTGCCACTTACACTCAACGTACAACCTACCACCAAGGCATTCCGCACATGCCAAACTTGCCACTAGCAGCTCTGGCATTGCCACTTGCACTTAAGGTGCAACCCGCAACAAAGGCATTCCGCACATACCATTGACACATGCCACACGCGCCACTAGCGGCGCCACTTTTACTCAAGGTGCAACCAACAATCGAGACATCAACACAAACTGGGGGATGTTTTCCAGGGTCTTGGTTTGGCGGTCACAACATGCAGGTACACTACACTCACATTAGGAAAGCGTGAATAGGAATAAAGCGGTCAAATAAATGAGGAAATAATGGTGAAAGCGTTTTCACCCATAAACACCATGCGCTTACCAACTCCTCCCATTATTTCACCCTTTACTCTCTTCCTTCATGAGGCTAGGGTACGTTTCAATCTCGACTTGTATAAATAGGTCTTACCTATTTCCACCAGACAACAAGTCTCGGTTAGGAGAAAAACACAACACTCTCAGAAAAGGCAACTTTGCAAGCTCTTCAAAAAACCTTTCATCTCTTGCAAGATTCCGATGCTTTCACTTTCTGATACAAGTCGAGACACTACTCTCCCGGAATTATTCTGGTCTCAACACCTTTCTTTGCTTCCCTCCCTAAATCAACCCTTCTCCTCCACTTTGTGACCGAAGCAAGTCTGGAACGACCATTTCTTGGTTTAGGCCGGACTTGTACAGATTGATCTCTTGAATCTATAAATTGCTCATGTGCAGTACATTTGTTTAGGGTTTAAACCAGTTTCTCACTTACCTACCGAATTTACCGAAATCGGCAGAAACGAGTTTTACCCATAAACAACTACGTTCGGACAATGGTGGAGAGTACAAGAGTGATCCGTTCTTGCAAGTATGTCAGGATGAGGGGATAAAGAGGCACTTCATAGTTAAGAAGACACCGCAACTGAATGGGGTAGCGAATGCATAAATCGTACTTTGTTGGAGAAGGTACGATGTATGTTATCTAAAAGGTACGATGTGTGTACGCCATCAGCTGCATTAGAAGGTAAAACCCCTATGGAGAAGTGGCTTGATAAACCAGCTTATGAGTATGACTCAATTCATATCTTTGGTTGTCCTGCATGGTATCATGTTAGTGAAAATAAGCTTGATAGGCGCGCTGTAAAAGGAATCTTTGTGGGTATGAAGAGTGGAGTAAAAGGGTTCAAGATTTGGAATCCAGTTGAGAAGAACATAGTCATGAGTAGAGATGTCACATTTGATGAGATGTCTATGGTAAAGTCTTAGAGTTCTCGACAGGTGGAGAACAAAAGCACCAGTACTAATGAGCCTTTGCAACAGATGGAGATTGATGCAACTCCACCAATTCCAGTTAAGTCTTTATATGTTCAGAATACTTTGGAAGACATTGGATCCGCAAGAGAGGTGAATAAACATATCAGATATGTTACCTTGAATTTGCATTGTTGTCGAACCAACTCATTTCTTGGTGAACTATCTTTTTGAAGCACATGGATCGGACACGTTGGACTAGTTTACCTCCCGCAACTCCAATCAAGTACTGTTGCATTGGGATAAAAGCGAGAGCAATACAACCTACCACTACAAACATTATAGACCAAAAAAACTGAATCTCTTCGAAGCTGATCTGGTGGTTTATAAAAAGTTATGAGTATTTTCGAGAATAAGTATCTGAGAGTTGGCGGCATTAGACCTTTGATAATTGAGGCAATTGATCCTAATAGTAAAATCACCGCTTCTGGCTTGTTCAAATAGGTCAATTTCATCAAAAAAACACGTTGTAGTAGTTGATCTTTTTGATCATTAGTTTTAGCGGTGTCCTTATCCGCTAATACGCTCATACTTTTGTAAGCTTCTGGACTGATTGCATTCAGAGACCTTATAGATGTATCTTCGTCATAAGCACCGTCTGGAGGTGGCATGCACTCAACTTTATTAGCATCTTCTTGAAGACGAATAAGCTGAGAGTACGCTCCATCGGGTTTCAATATCAATTCCTCGTGATTTCCTACACCAAAATTTATGTCCCAATTAAATGATGTTTTCATGGAAAAACTGAAAGCTTGATACACTAATATTCTGCTGAAACCAATTAAAATGATGTTTCCTCGATGTACCACAGATATGGTTTTGGCTTCTTTGATGGTAGTCAAGCGATGGGCAACAATTATGGTTGTTCGATTAAGCATAATGCGCTTAATCAAGAAGAAGGATCTTTCACTAGTTTCTCAGATTCAACATCTAATGCGCTTGTGGCTTCATCAAGAAGAAGGATCTTTGGGTTCTTCAATATGGCCCTTGCAATTGCAATCCTCTGTTTTTCCCCACCCGATAGCTTAATCCCACTTATCATTATTTCAATTCCCTGCCAAAATTAAAATATATCCAGATTTGAATTTTATTCCTGAAATGAAACTTCATAGAAAATAATTATCTGATCAAAACTAACTTTATATCTTCACAAGAAAGTATGTATTGTATTCTCAAAATGGAACTTAATAGAAAGTATAAGCATTACCATAGGCAGCTTGTCAACGAAATCAGCATTGGCGAGCTTAATTGATCGACTAATTTCTTCCTCAGTTGCACGTTACTTTACATAAATGATGTTCTCTCTTATTGTAGTTGCAAACAATGTCGGTTCTTGGCTTACTAGTTCGATAACACGCTGCCTAATCCACTTAAGTCAGAAATTCTTCAAGTTCACACCGTCTACGAGTATGTTACCATCTTGATGATCATAAAATCTCTCTACAATATTAATCACCGTAGATTTTCCACTTCGGCTCTTTCCAAATAAAGCCGAGGTTATTCCACTAGGGACATATAATGAAAACCCGACAATACTTGAACTTCGGGTCTCGTTGGATAACCGAAATAGATTCCATCCAAACATATTTCACCCTTGATGTCTTCTAGTACGATTCCTTTTGTTTCGAGATAATGATGAGAGGTTTTCTTTCAATTACTTGAAATATCTTGTAACTTGCGGTTTTCCCGTCTGCAAATGCATTCAAGCAAGGAAATACTTGACTCAGGGCCCTATCATTTACGAAAAATCGGGACGGGTGAGTAAGACTGAGAATACAGAAAATAGGGTAACGGTTATTGGTGAAATTAAGGTTACTTACATTCCCCCTATTATTAGACAGAAAATAATGTTGATGATGTTCCCACCATTAAAGCGTTTCTCAATGATCAACTTAGAGCCGTACCATATTGCAAGTCCATCAAAACTGTATAAGACTAGATTTGCGATGCCAATCGCTAAGCCTGAAGCAAATGCTTAACTTGACATGAAGACACACGTTTTTTGTTGTATTTTGTGATACTTTTCTTTAGCTTCCTCTTCTCCTGTAAAAGATGCTACGGTTCGTATAGTATGAATGTTCCCGTTCCATCTAAATATCCCCCATACTTCATACTTGAAATCTTTCATGTTTTGTTTGAAGAAGGAAATGAGGTTTGGGTATTCTTTGCTAGTGAAGACAACAACAAACTTGTAGAAATTTTGTTTTATTTATATCCAAAATCCAAATGGTTGTGAACATCCCAAAAGGTTCCCACTGCCCACCCAGACTTCTAATAAAAATTAATTCCAAAATTTCCGTTTGTGACCAGTAGTTGTAAGTGTGGTAGTTATCTCAAATTTTACATATTAGGAGTCCTACCAATTTTAGGTTTGTTGGAGTCCAAGTTTTAGGTTTTATGAGTCTAATATATATACAAGAAATAAAACTCAGTTTATCAAAATATTGAAAGTTTATACAGAGGAGAAGATTTCGAAAGTTTATACGAACCAGAAACAATGTCGAGCATCCCAGAGAAGATTTATGAAAGCTTATACGAAATTTTTCAAATTTTATACTGTCACGCTTCCCAGAGGAGATTTATTGCGAAATCCTTTCAAAGGTACCTGTCAAATCCTTATTAACTTTTAAGTATGTTTGCAAGACCTGGCGTTCTCTAATTTCTATCCCTGATTTCGTTAAGATGCATCTTAAACATGTGATTCGTAGGAACAAACCTTGTCTCATGCTTAAAGGGTTCCTCGAATACGCCTCGATTATCAATATGAACCCTGACGGAATCTATATCATATGTAATGATTCATATGAGTTATTTTTGTCGACTGGAACTAGATGTCCTCATTATTCAGTGGAACTTGATTGCCCATTTAATTCCGAAGTTTATTCAGTATCACTTATGGGTTGTTGCGATGGTCTGGTTTCTAGCCCTGATTTTGTTGAGATGCATCTTAAACTTATGATTCAAAGGAACAACAACAAACCTTATCTGATGCTTAAAGGGTCCCTCAGATACAATCTCAGTTTCAATAACAACCCTGACGGAATCTATATTGTAAGTAATGATTCGTATGAGTTGTTTTTGTCGACCGGAATTAAATGTCCTAATTACGGAGTGGAACTTGATTACCCATTCAAATCCAAAGATTATTCAGTTGCAATTACGGGTTGTTGCGATGGTATGGTTTGCTTATGGTTTGAGAATAAGCGGTTCTTCTTTTAGAGGCATTACTTACCAAAATCTGCACTACAACTGGGGTTATAGTTAATAGGTAGTAGCTATCACAGTTAGTAGAGGCTCTCTCTTTCTTTGAGCAGCTCTGGTTGTTTAGGATCTTGGCTGAATTTACCTTGTATCCGCTACTGTACTTTCGTTGTCAACTGGAGATGCTCCGGTTCATCTTTTCCTCTTTTTCTCACTTCTTTTCTCCTTCCCTCATTGTACTATTCTTTCTTTATTTATAAAATTCTTTGTTGTATTGAAAAAAAAAAAAAAGAATAAGCGGTTCTTTTGTCTTTGGAATCCAGTCACAAGGGAGTAAAAGAAATTACCAAAACCAAATATACTATTGTTTGTAGGTGAAAATGGTTTCTGCTAATTTCGGTAATTGCGGGTGTGCAGGTGAGAAACAATTTAAACCCTCAAAAATGTACTGCAAGGGAGTACTTTAGATTCGAGAGATCAATCTGTACAAGTCCGGCCTAAACCAAGAAATGGCCGTTCCAGACTTGCTTCGGTCACAAAGTGGAGGAGAATGGGTTGGTTTTGGGGAGGGAAGCAAGGAAAGTGGTGAGACCAGAATAGTTGATTCCGGAAGAGTAGTTGGGTTACTACGACTTGTTATTAGAAAAGTGAGATAGCTCCCAAGGTGAGCTAGCAAGTAAGTATTTATGAGTGTTGTATCTCCCGTATGAACTTGTTGTTCAATGAAAATAGGTAAGACCTATTTATACAAGTCGGAGTAAAAACGTACACTGGTCTCATTAAGGAGTGGGGAAATAAATGGGAGGAGGTGGTAACCGTATGCATGAAATTGATGTTCCATAAAGTGGTTAACGCATGAAACTGGTTTTCATGAAACTGCTAACGTTATGGAATTGATGTCCCATAAAGTTGTTAATGCATGTGCTTTATGTCCCATGAACGTTTCAAACATAACTTCCCGTATTTACTAACCGCCTCACCCTTATGACTCTTCCTTATGACGGGCGTAGTGTACGCCGCACGTTGTACACCGCCAAACCAATACCCAAAGAGGATCCCCCAGTTTGTGTTGATGTCTCAAATGTTTTGTAAAACATGTAACACGTTGTTGTGGCTTGGAAAGTCAAGCTCGGGAAACTTGCCAGCCTGGTGACCTTCGACGGTCGAGATTTTGCATCTTGAGAGGAGGGGAAACCGTTGATCGTTGCACGCCTTCGTTTTGGTAGCCGCGTAGTGAGGGCCAACGTGGTGACGCGGCTAGGTTGGCATGTCATTGGCATGGCCAAAACTTAAGTTTTCGGGCCAAAGGTTACCATGTGTCGTCTGGTAACCTTGGATGGCTAGGATTTGCTCCTAGGATTGAAGGGAAATCGTTGATTGTTGCACGCCTTCGTTTTGGTATCCGCGTAGTAAGGGCCAACGGGGTGGCGCGGCTAGGGTGTAAGGCTTGGCATGTGGGGCCAAGGGTTTTCCATGGGCGTATGGCGTGGCTAGGGCCAAGGAAAGGGCGTTTGGCTTGGCATGATGTGACTAACATGGCTAGGGCCAAGGCAAAGTGCGTTTGGCATGGCGCGGCTAGCTTGGCTAGGTTTGGTTTGGCTTGGCATGAAGGGCCAAGGGTTTGCCATGGGCGTATGGCGTGGCTAGGGCCAAGGCAAGGACGTTTGGCTTGGCATGATGTGACTAGCATGGCTAGGGCAAAGGCAAAGTGCATTTGGCATGGCGCGGCTAGGTAAGCTAGGTTTGGTTTGGCTTGGCATGCAGGGCCAAGGGTTTTCCATGGGCGTATGGCGTGGTTAGGGCCAAGGAAAGGGCGTTTGGGTTGGCATGATGTGACTAGCATGGCTAGGGCCAAAGCAAAGTGCATTTGGCATGTCTCGGTGATGTGATTTGAAAGTTGTTTGTAATAGTGGTAAGTAAAGTTCGTTCAACTCATACTTGTAAAGACTCGGTTTAAGACTTAAAAATATAAAACTCTAAAAACAAAGAAAATATATACACAAGTTTTGTCACAAATATCGAGAGGTACTAGGACTCAGGATTCCACCATAAAATTCATTCATGCGATTCATATATTTATTCTAGACAATTATAGCTCAAATAATAATAAAATATTGACTCTATGTTTTGCCAAGGTAGGTTTTTTAAAAGCAACGACTGTATATCTAAAGCATGGGATATCAAAAGACTTAACCTAAGTATAACCCATCAATTGAAATCACAACCATTCAATAAAAATCATAAAACAATTAACAATCCATGCAAAAATTCATGAAAGAATTAAATATAATTACCACACGCATGAAATATAGCTTCCTCCGTCATCCCAGTGTTGGGGTTTAGCTCCTCATATTATTCACGTGCTCAAAATAATTGTTCATAGCTCAAATAAGTGAAAACAAGAGAAAACTAATAAATCAGGCAGTTCGCAACGCTAAATAGGTGTTACATAATAAAAGACTGCCTTTAAAGGCTGAACAAATAAGACTGTTACAGAGTAAATAAGTCTGCCCTTAAACGATACTTCTTACTCGCAAAGAGATTTGCAATGATCCTATGCAAATGACTTTGGAATTCTGTTCTTGATCTTCTTCTTCTTCTCCACTGCGCCGCTGCTGAATCGTCTCTCAGCAATGAGTTTTCTTCACAAAGAACAACCCGAAATATTCCCCAAGGTCTCGACCACCTCCTATGACTCCAACCAACGCCTTATATATGCACACCGGGCCAAGAATCTCGATGAAAACCCTTTTTCTCTTGCCCCTAAAGTAACGGGATTTCTTTTTATCCCCTGTTTTCTTCACGCGGCTTCCCTTTCTCATCTAAACTCTTTCCAAATATATCAGAGAAGATATACGTCCAATCACACCACGTACCTTCCCTAATTAACCAACAGAAATACCAAAAACTTCTTCTCTATTATGTCCACCGATAAAATCATGGAAACTCATTTTTATTCGGTTCAAAGCAAACTACCAACCCTGTTTTACGTTAACGACCTACTCCCAATTCAATTCCAATTAAAACTCTGTCAAAATCCCAACCAAATTCTTGCACGAAATTCTCGCAAAGAATGAGAGTATATTTTCCCGCCAAATTTGGTTTTCAAACCGTGAAGAAAGGTTTCCCCCTAACCAGACTGGGGTGGAAATAGCCATGGGGGAAATAGTAACTCAGGGTGCAAATAGCGGTGGATACCCCTTATCAACTAGGTGCCCCTTATCCAAATGAGGGGTCCGAATAGTAATTTTCTCCCACGAGCGCAAATACCACTTTTCGAGCCAATTTTCCCGCAAAAGTTTATTTCTCCAAAAACACCTACAAAGACATAAAATACCAAAATTGGCACAAAATCGAGCACTAACATTACAGAATATTGAGACTAATATAGACACATAAATGCGTCTATCAGCGGCTAGCTTGGCTAGGTTTGGTTTGGCTTGGCATGTGGGGCCAAGGATTCTCCTTGGGCGTGGATAGCTTTGGCTAGGTGCGGTTTTGGCTTGGAATGTAGGGCCAAGGGTTCGCCTTGGGCGTGGCTAGTTTTGGCTAGGTGCGATTTTGGGTTGGAATGTGGGGCCAAGGGTTTTCCATGGGCGTATGGCGTGGCTAGGGCCAAGGCAAGGGCGTTTAGCTTGGCATGATGCGACTAACATGGCTAGGGCCAATAAAAAGTGAGTTTGGCATGGCGCGGCTAGCTTGGCTAGGTTTGGTTTGGCTTGGCATGCAGGGCCAAGGGTTTCCCATGGGCGTATGGCGTGGCTAAGGCCAAGGCAAGGGCGTTTGGCTTGGCATGATGTGACTAGCATGGCTAGGGCCAAGGCAAAGTGCGCTTGGCATGGCGCGGCTAGCTCGGCAAAGTTTGGTTTGGCTTAGCATGTGGGGCCAAGGGTTCGCCTTGGGCATGGCTAGCTTTGGCTAGGTACGGTTTTGGCTTGGCATGTGGGGCCAAGGGTTTTCCATAGGCGCATGACATGACTAGCTTGGGCTATGTGCGTGACCAAGCTAGGGTTTGTGGACAAAGGTCGTTTGGTAACCTTAGACGACCAGGATTTGCTCCTGGGATTGAAGGGCAACCATTGATTGTTGTACGCCTTCGTTTTGATAGCCGCGTAGTGAAGGCCAGTATGGTGGCGCGACATGGGGGGCCAAGGGTTCGCCTTGGGCGTGGCTAGCTTTGGCTAGGTGCGGTTTTGGCTTGGCATGTGGGGCCAAGGGTTTTCCATAGGCGCATGGCGTGACTAGCTTGGGCTAGGTGCGTGACCAAGCTAGGGTTTTGGGGTAAAGATCGTTTGGTAAACTTAGACGTCCAGGATTTGCTCATGGGATTGAAGGTAAACCGTTGATTGTTGGACACCTTCGTTTTGATAGCCGCGTAGTGAAAGCCAGTATGGTGGCGCGGCGTGGGTCCATGGCGAGGTGCGTTTGGCATGGCGCAGTAGGTGTGGCTGGCATGATTTGCCATTGGCTCAGAGGTGCGGCTAGCATGGTTGGCATGCTTCGGCATGGTCGGTGTGGCTGGCATGATTTGCCATTGGCATAGAGGTGCGGCTAGCATGGTTGGCATGCTTTGATGCGTTCGGTGTGGCTGGAATGATTTTCCATTGGGATAGAGGTGCGGCTAGCATGGTTGGCATGCTTTGATGCGGTCGGTGTGGCTGGCATGATTTGCCATTGTCACAGAGGTGCGTCTAGCATGGTTGGCATGCTTTAGCACGGCGGTGTGGTCGGCATGATTTGCCATTGGGACAGAGGTGCGGCTAGCATGGTTGGCATGCTTTGGCGCGACGGTGTGGGGCCGGGGTATGATTTTCATTGCGCAGAGGTGCGGCTACATGGTTGGCATGCTTTGGCGCTGATCGGTGTGGATGGCATGATTTGCCTTTGGCACACGTGGGAATTAGGGTTTGGCTTGTCGTAACCCTAATTTGAAAAAGATACCCTGGTAATTATTTAGGGACACATTAAAGGTTTCATAAATGTGCCTAGTAAATGCTTGGTACTTTAAATGTTGTGACATCACCATCTCGCTAGGGTTTAGTGTTTTACGATTTTAACCCTAAGCTAAAAACCACCATCAACATTAAGTCCCATGCTTATCTCGGAACAGGTGCCTTGTTGCGAGGTAAGCATATGATGGTGACAAACAAGGACGGAATCGAGGTGTAAATCATTGCAAAGATGGTCAGGAGAATCCGACTAACCTTTTTGAGTGGTGAAGAGAGTTTTGGCTTCCCGTGTTGGCGGCCCTACGTAAGTTGTACTGGGAATGCAGACCATGGAGTGGTGAGATGAAAGTTATCGGCTTGGTCTGGTTGTACATCTCCAAGGCAAAGGGGGCGCGGTCTTGGAAGGCGACGCAGGTGGCATGGTCTTGGTAGGGTAAACGCGTGTGGATGATAGGGTCGCGATAGTGGAGCAGGCGGCTTGGCATAGTGTGGCCTTGGAAATACTAGACGTACACGAACGGCTAGGCGTGGTGTGGCCGCGACAATGTAGCGAATTGCTTGGCGGGGGGCCGCGGCAATGGCATGGTGAGACGTGCAAGGGTAGGTAGGCGTGGTGGGGCCGCGGTGATGGAGCGAGGGCTTGGCTGGGGTTGTGGCAAGGTATGACATACATGGGTGGTGGGGCCGCGGTATGGCGTGAGTGGTCTTGGACGTGGAAATTGGTCTTTGCGGGACCGTTTCCTCTTTTCCTTCCTTGGCTCACAATTGGAGATCCTCTCCTTGTTCAAAATCCCAAGTATCTCACCTATAAAAGGATTGTCGGCCTCTCCATTTGATTCACGTCTTCATTATTCTCTCTTTTTTTTTTGGTTCGCTTGGTAGCGGTGAAACGGACGAGGGGATTAGGTACGTCTTCCAGTACTTCTTCTTTGTCTTGCTTCCTTTTTGTTTTCTTGTGTTGGTAAAAACCCTAGTTGTAGGCGTACCTTTTTATGACCTTGTAGAACATGTTGGTGTGAATCCTAGCCACAGGTATGTCTTGACCGCCTCCTTGTTTTGGTGTGGCCATGGGCATGGTTCCCCTGGTGGGTCACTCCTCCTCGGTTGGACAAGAATTCTATGCCGCAGGGTATGTCCTTGAAACAAACTGGCTTGCGTCTTGGGTGAAGATAATTTTCGTGCGTTTTCCGTAATAATCTATCTTCGTATTGTTCCGTTGTAGTTGCTTGGAAAGCGAAAGTATTGTGAGAGAATCTTTATTATGACGTCGCTTGAGAAAAATTTTGCCGTACCGAAGGATGTTGGTAACTCCAAGCCAAACGTGGCTGATGAATTCTTCACGATAGTCTCTGCCAGGAGAAATCCACTTAAGCATGCTCCACTGCTTTTGACCGGTTCGAAGAGTGAGGGAGGGACCGGTCGGTTCCTCCCGGAAATGTAATACGGTTTTGCCTTCATAGGAAAGATTATTCCGCCTCTCTTATTGGTTTCAAAATCCCAGTGAGTCCACTGCGTTCGTTTGATAAATGGGTGCACTTTATGATAATTCAAGAGTGCGTAAGAGTTAATTTGACCAAGGCGCAAATCATTGATGCTGTCGTAGCCACTGCATCACTTAAAATTAGGAAAGACATCCCGAGCTTGGTTGCTTTCATCTCCAGGTGGTGTCCAGATACTCATACGTCCATATGTAGGTGGGGAGAACTGACCATATCATTAGAAAGTGTGGCTATCCTGCTGAATCTTCCCATGACAGGAAACCTTAAAACCAAGATGTCTGATGATGAGGAAAAAATGCGTACCGCCCTGGTTGCGAAGTCGAAAGGGTTTTTCCGAAGGAGAACGAGACGAAGCGTTTCTATGCCTGGTGGATGTCTCAATGGTTTCCCAATGAGCTGGCACCGGATCAGAAGAATAGTACACTCCACGCCGCGTCATTCTTGGCTCTCTGGTTATCCCGGAATATTTTCTATGATGGCTCTGGTAAGAAGGAGATAAGGCTGGAACTCATCAATTTTTCTATAAGATTGGCGAAAGGAGTCGTTCACCCCATTGGCGGCTTGTTTCTCGGTTCTCTGTACACACACTTGGATCATTTGGCTATGTACATGCGTTCTTCAAAGGGTTACATGAAAGTGGATTCGTATGTTCATGTTGCTTTTATCCAAGCGTGGCTATGGGAGCATTTTGAAATATATGCTCCTAAACCGTTGGTTTCACTTCCCGCTTATTGGGGTAGTTCGAGAATACTTCGCTGGTCAAATAGGCACCCAAGAGCTGGCTGAAACCTGGCTGATTTCCTTGATAACTCGTACGCCGGTAATTTTCGTCCATGGGCCCTAGTATGTACATCCATAGCCCAGGTTAATACTTTTTCTTCTGCTCCAAACATGTCTTTGCTTTCTGATGGAGGGAATCTGGGCATCGGTAAGATTGTCTTCATGCGAAGTTGCACGTATGGCTATATACCGTCTTTATTTCGAGGATCGTGTCAGGCAGTCTCTTATAATATTGAGCGAGCAGATCAGAATATGGGTTTTGACCAAGGGGTCCCTCTCGTTCGTCAGTTGCCAGCTCCAGAGGGTCCATTGTCGGACCTTGCGCCAGGCAGAAGTCTCCCTTTCTTTCTTTCGGAACGAAATCTGTCGACTACCTCCAAGTATAACGCATTCTGGCAGAGTGAATTCCTAGTCATCCAGGAATTTGTGAAAGCCGTAGTGGAGAGCACTCGTGGTAGGCCTTCCGCCGAGATTTTAGCAAAACATCCGTTGTTGAGGGATACTTCTTTAACCAAAAAGAAATCCGTCGGTCTGGACGTGTACAGTCCCCAAGTGAAGGAGCGAAGGTCTAAGAATCGTGCAGGCGGTTTCCAATCAGATTCCACAACTCTACCGGCTTTTAGTTCATCCAACATGAGGGTACGTGTGATTTCTTTCTTGACTTCAGCTGGATTACGTATATCCTTGTTTCTTTTCTGAGAACATGTCCTTGTATCTCGTCCGGGGTTTCAGCAGCACGAACGCCTTTGCCAAACTTGCAAGTAGTCAGAAAACATCGTTTTTCGAGACAGGGGTGGGAGTGTCGAGCTCATCCATGGTGACGGGGATTCTGAAAAGGATGAAAGTCCAGAGTCCAGCGATGGCAAGAGTAGTTCTTCCGATAACAGTGCTGAATTTTCTTCTAGTAAGTCTGAAACTGAATCGGTGAGTCCCCTCCATGTTTTTCTTCTTTCCCCTTTTTTCTTTCTTTGCAGTAAAACTGAATTTTGATTCTTAGGAGAAAACCGTTCCTGGGGATGATCTTGAAGTGGAAGACTACCAGAGTAAAGATGTAGCCGTATTTCCTACTACTTAATCGTGCCGCCTAGCAACTTGGACATGGAGATTCATCGTCCCGAGGGCCTGCCGTGACTCAGTGGAGGAGAGCACTTCGGGGGTGAAATCGGAGTTAGGGATCTCCCGCGATTGCTAATTCATTGAAGGTGGCACCTTCAATCCTCCGTATCTGGCCCCTTTCCCAGGTCATGTGTTGATTGGTGGATTTAGCGTGCCAGCTAAACATGCGACATTGTACACCAAGATTTGGGAAAGCTATGGTCACATTTCCACGACTAAGAAGATCACTAGTCGACATGCGTTGGTCAAGCATGTGGAGGAAGACTTGTCTTCGATTGATGAGATGTGCAACGTGACTGGTCATATAATTTCTGAGGATGTAATCTCGAGCTGGAAGTTCCATCTTGACATGTGCATGGGCTTCGAATTCAACATTCCTTGGTTCTTTGAAGGTCTCTCTGATATTGAAAGGTCGTTGGCTGGAGCAGTTGAAGGTCCCTCCGCGGACATGATGAAGAAGAAGGAAGCGGAATTCAAGAAGTTATGCAGGAAGCTGAAACTTAAGAGGGTGGCTCTCCAAAGCACGAGGGAGGCCTTTGCAAAAAGGAGCAAGCCGCTGTTGGAAAACTTCCGTTGAATATATATATGTCTTCTGGACCTCTTATCTTTAGTTTTTTTTTTTTTTGAAAGGCAAATGAGACGCCTGGTTTTGGTTTTTGATTTTATGATTTTCTCGGGTTAATAGATGAATGCTACCTTGACGGTTTTGGATTATATATTTTTTTTTATTTGAATGAAATGTTTATAATTGAATTTTATTTGGCTATGAATGAAAGTGACGCAAACATCCCGAAAACCATGGAACCGTGTGTTGGTATATGACATGGGATGAAACATGGCTACAGGTTTTATCAGAACTTGAAAAAGCAACCACGTATTTTTGTCTAGATATAAGACTTACTCGGTTTCTCAGGTCTTTTGATGAGAATAAACTTTTCGGGTGTAGGACCAATTTTTTTTTTTTCCGAGAAACATGGTCATGGGAAGTCCCCAGTCTTCCGAGTCGTTACTGAGTTGTCTGATAACTGCGTCGTTAATCCATGGGCGGATCGTTTTGCTTCCAGCCTCTGATAAGTACCCAGTCATCCCTTGTCGTGTCATGACTGATAATCCAGCCGTCGAGTAACTGAGTTGGAGTGGATCTCCTTCCTCTACCATCTTAACGTCTGAGTCGAAGAATGAGATCGTTGGTTGAAAATTGACATTGTAACCGAAAGATCGAACCTCCCGCTGTGGTCTCCAATTGTTTGTAGGTGAAAATGGTTTCTGCTGATTTCGGTAATTGCGGGTGTGCAGGTGAGAAACAATTTAAACCCTAAACAATATACTGCAAGGGAGTACTTTAGATTCGAGAGATCAATCTTTACAAGTCCGGCCTAAACCAAGAAATGGCCGTTCCAGACTTGCTTCGGTCACAAAATGGAGGAGAATGGGTTGGTTTTGGGGAGGGAAGCAAGGAAAGTGGTGAGACAAGAATAGTTGATTCTGGAAGAGTAGTTGGGTTACTACGACTTGTTATCAGAAAAGTGAGAGAGCTCCCAAGGTGAGCTAGAAAGTAAGTATTTCGAGTGTTGTATCTACCGTATGAACTTGTTGTTCAATGGAAATAGGTAAGACCTATTTATACAAGTCGGAGTAAAAACGCACCGGGTCTCATTAAGGAGTGGGGAAGTAAATGGGAGGAGGTGGTAACCGTATGCATGGAATTGATGTTCCATAAAGTGGTTAACGCATGGAATTGGTTTTCATGAAACTGCTAACGTTATGGAATTGATGTCCCATAAAGTTGTTAACGCATGTGCTTTATGTCCCATGAACGTTTCACACATAACTTCTCAGTATTTACTAACAACCTCACCCTTATGACACTTCCTTATGGCTTGGCAAGTCAAGCTAGGTAAACTTGCCACCTGGTGACCTTCGACGGACGAGATTTTGCATCTTGAGATCGTTCCACGCCATCGTTTTGGTAGTCACAGAGTGAGCGCCAACGTGGTGGCGCGGCTAGGTTGGCATGCCGTTGGCGTGGCAAACTTTGGTTTTCGGGCCAAAGGTTACCATGTGTCGTCTGGGAACCTTAGATGGCTAGGATTTGCTCCTGGGATTGAAGGGCAACCGTTGATTGTTGCACGCCTTCGTTTTGGTAGCCGCGTAGTGAGGGCGAACAGGGTGGCACGGCTAGGGTGTGGTTAGGCTTGGCATGTGGGTCCAAGGGTTCTCCTTGGGCGTGGCTAGCTTTGGCTAGGTGCGATTTTGGCTTGGCATGTGGGGCCAAGGGTTTGCCATGGGAGTATGGCGTGGCTAGGGCTAAGGCAAGGGCGTTTGGCTTGGCATGATGTGACTAACATGGCTAGGGCCAAGGAAAAGTGCATTTGGCATGGCGCGGCTAGCTTGGATAGGTTTGGTTTGGCTTGGCATGCAGGGCCAAGGGTTTGCCATGGGCGTATGGCGTGGATAGGGCCAAGGCAAGGGCATTTGGCTTGGCATGATGTGACTAGCATGGCTAAGTCCAAGGCAAAGTACCTTTGGCATAGCGCGGCTAGCTTGGATAGGTTTGGTTTGGCTTGGCATGCAGGTCCAAGGGTTTTCCACGGGCGTATGGCGTGGCTAGGGCCAAGGCAAGGGCGTTTAGCTTGGCATGATGTTACTAGCATGGCTAGGGCCAAGGCAAAGTGTGTTTGGCATGGCACGGCTAGCTTGGCTAGGTTTTGTTTGGCTTGGGATCTGGGGCCAGGGGTTCGCCTTGGGCGTGGCTAGCTTTGGCTAGGTGCGGTTTTGGCTTGGCATGTGGGGCCAAGGGTTCACCTTGGGCGTGGCTAGCTTTGGCTAGGTGCGGTTTTGGCTTGGCATGTGGGGCCAAGGGTTTTCCATGGGCGTATGGCGTGGCTAGGGCCAAGGCAAGGGCGTTTGGCTTGGCATGATGTGACTAACATCGCTAGGGCCAAGGCAAAGTGCATTTGGCATGGCGCGGCTAGCTTGGCTAGGTTTTATTTGTCTTGGCATGCAGGGCCAAGGGTTTTCCATGGGCGTATGGTGTGGCTAGGGCCAAGGCAAGGGCGTTTGGCTTGGCATGATGTGACTAGCATGGCTAGGGCCAATGCAAAGTGCGTTTGGAATGGCGCGGCTAGCTTGGCTGGGTTTGGTTTGGCTTGGCATGCATGGCCAAGGGTTTTCCATGGGCGTATGGCGTGGCTAGGGTCAAGGAAAGGGTGTTTGGCTTGGCATGATTTGATTAGCATGGCTAGGGCCAAGGCAAAGTGCGTTTGGCATGGCGTGGCTAGCTTGGCTAGGTTTGGTTTGGCTTGGCATGCATGGCCAAGGGTTTTCCATGGGCGTATGGCGTGGCTAGGGCCAAGGCAAGGGTGTTTGGCTTGGCATGATGTGACTAGCATGGCTAGGTCCAAGGCAAAGTGTGTTTGGCATGGCGCGGATAGCTTGGCTAGGTTTGGTTTGGATTGGCATGTGGGGCCAAGGGTTCGCCTTGGGCATGGCTATCTTTGTCTTGGTGCGGTTTTGGCTTAGCATATGGGGCCAAGGGTTCGCCTTGGGAGTGGCTAGCTTTGGCTAGGTACGTGGCCAAGGGTTTGCCATAGGAGCATGGCGTGACTGGCTTGGTCTAGGTACGTGACCAAGCTAGGGTTTTGGGGCAAATGTCGTTTGGTAACCTTAGACGGACAGGATTTTCTCCTGGGATTGAAGTGAAACCGTTGATTGTTGCATGCCTTCGATTTGATAGCCGCGTAGTGAAGGCCAATATGGTGGCGCGACATGGGCGGCCAAGGGTTCGCCTTGGGCTAGGTGCGGTTTTGGCTTCACATGTGGGGCCAAGGGTTTGCCATAGGTGCATGGCGTGACTAGCTTGGGCTACGTGCGGTTTTGGCTTGGCATGTGGGCCCAAGGGTTTTCCATAGGCGCATGTCGTGACTAGCTTGGGATAGGTGCATGACCAAGCTAGGGTTTTGGGGCAAAGGTCGTTTGGTAACCTTAGACGGCCGGGATTTGCTCCCCAGGGATCTGAAGGGCAACCGTTGATTGTTGCACGCCTTCGTTTTGATAGCCGCGCAGTGAAGGCCAGTATGGTGGCGCGGCATGGGGCCATGGCGAGGTACTTTTTGCATGGCGCAGTAGGTGTGGCTAGCATGATTTTCCATTGGCACGGAGGTGCGTCTAGCATGGTTGGCATGCTTTGGCGCGGTCGGTGTGGCTGCCATGATTTTCCATTGGCACAGAGGTGCGGCTAGCATGGTTGGCATGCTTTGGCGCGGTCGGTGTGGCTGACATGATTTTCCATTGGCAGAGAGGTGCGGCTAGCATGGTTGGCATGCTTTGGCGCGGTCGGTGTGGCTGGCATGATTTGCCATTGGCATAGAGGTGCGGCTAGCATGGTTGGAATGCTTTGACGCGGTCGGTGGTCAGGCATGATTTGACATTGGCACAGAGGTGCGGCTAGCATGGTTGGCATGCTTTGGCGCGGTCGGTGTGGCTGGCTTGATTTGCCATTGGCACAGAGGTGCGGCTAGCATGGTTGGCATGCTTTGGCGCAGTAGGTGTGGCTGGCATGATTTGCCATTGGCACAGAGGTGTGGCTAGCATTGTTGGCATGCTTTGGCGCGGTCGATGTGGCTGGCATGATTTGTCATTGGAACACGTGGGAATTAGGGTTTGGCTTGTCGTAACCCTAATTTGAAAAGATACCCTGGTAATTATTTAGGGACACATTAAAGGTTTCAGTAAATGTGCTTAGTAAATGCTTGTTACTTTAAATGTTGTGACATCATTATCTGCTAGGGTTTAGTGTTTTACGATTTTAACCCTAAGCTAAAAAACACCATCAACAACTACACCATATCGGTATGGTTGCGTTTGGTTATGATTACAAGAGTGACGATTACAAGTTACTAGCTGGTTGTCAAAGGAAATACGATTCGTTTATCGTACGAGAATTCGAAGTCTATTCGCTAAGATCAAAATCATGGAAAATCATTCAAAAGGTACCTTATAGATTTGTTATTAGTAAAGCATCTTGGGTGCTTGTTGATGTTATTTTGAAGTTGTTTGGAAAGTGGTAAGAAAGTTCGTTCAACTCGGACTTGTAAAGGTTTGATTTAAGAAAACTCTAAAAACAAAGATAATATTTACACAGGTTTGTCACAAAATATCGAGAGGTACTGAGACTCAAGATTCCATCAATTCTCATATTCATGCGGTTCGACTATCAATTCCAAACAATTATAGCTCATAACATATAAATATTGACTCTTTATTCTTTGCCAAGGTAGATTTTATAAAAGATTGATCAGAAATCACAAGCATGACGTATCAAAAATACTAAGACCAAGCATACGTCATCAAACAAAATCACAATCAATTAAGAAAAATCATGAAACGATTTAAACTAGTGCAAAAGTCATAAAGGAATTAAATAGATTTACCACAGGCATAGAGAATGGCTTCTTCCGTCATCCCAGTGTTGGGGTTTAACTCCTCATGTCGAAAACACGTTCAAAAGATTTTTCCATTGCTCAAAAGGTGTTTACAAAGGGGAAGAGACTCAAAAAGAATAAAACAGATCAATCGCAACGTTTATATTTGTTGCAGAATAAGAGTTACAAAGGTAACAGGAAGAATAAGACTGCTACAAATAAGACTGTCTTCTCTGTCGTAGTTTTCGCGACTGTCCTTGTCAGTTCAATGTTCTTCGTCCCTTTCTTCTTCTCTGCAATTATTGTTCTTCTCTCCCGAGCCCTCTGTTGGCTCTCCCCACTCCCCCCAATGTCTCGACACCTTTTTTTTTTTCTTCTTTCCAGTTTTATTTTTACGCGTATTAATCCTCCAGTTTTAACCCAAACTCTTCTTGTAAGACCTAATCTTCACCGGATATCTTCTCACAATATTCGCATATCCCAAATATAAACCAAGCATAACCCGAGAAACTCTGTTTCCGTTTCACGGGAATAATTATGGTAACTTCCTTCTTTTCCGATTCAAACATTCTTAGCAATCCTGTTTTGATAGAACAGGGCCAAGCAAACTCATTCCCATGAAATACTTCGATAAAATATCGACCAATTTCCAACTCAGAAAGTTCACGCTGTCTGATAAAATTTCCCGCCAAATTCAGTTCAAATGGGGAAGAACAGGATGCCCCATATCCTCTGATGGGGTGTCGATAGTAAATGCCTTGGGGGTACCCCTTATCCATCTCAGGGTTCCGAATAGTAATTTTCTCCCACGAGCGCAAATAACACTTTTCGAGCCAATTTCTCCGCACAAGTGTATTTCTCCAAAAACACCTACAAAGACACAAAAAGCCATAATAATTACAAAATCGAGCACTACAAAATATACAACTGAGATTAAATCAGACACAAAAATGTGTCTATCAAATACCCCCAAACTTATTATTTGCTAGTCCTCGAGCAAAAATAAAATAAAATCCTAACTCACTGTCGCATGCATCGTCGATTGCATTTTTTTTTTTTTTTTTTGAAGCAAGAAGTGAATTGTATTGATGAAAAATCAGTTACAAATATGAGTTCTGTCCTCAACAAGTTGAGATCTAATCTCTAGAGGGGGAGAACTATGCCAAGAATGGCTTAAAGTATCTACTCTAGCTAATCTAGAGAGAATATCAGCCACTTTATTCCTCTCTTTGGGAATGTAGTAGCATTTCCAAGAGTTATTGCTTTTAAAAAAGTGTTGGATATCTTTGATCAAATTGAGAAGTCGCCAGTCTATGAGAGAGTTCTTGACTACTGCATCAACCACCGTCTTTGCGTCGAGCTCAAAATGTACCTTCTCTAGCTGAAGAGTATGTGCCCAGTTAACAGCTTCCCACAATCCCATGGCCTCTGCATGCTCGGCGCTTACAACGTCCTTTAGATGGATGCATTTTGCTGACTGCTGCTGACCTGCACAATCACGAATGATCAGTCCTATACCCCCTAAGTTATTTAAATAGGAACCATCACAATTTAGAGTAACAACATTATAAGGAGGAGGGATCCAGTGACATATTTTACGACAGACTCTATTGGAAGTAGAGATTCTAGAGTTTCGTTGAAGAGAATGGTCTTCAATAAAACTTCTGCACTTCTTGATAGACCTATCTGGAAGAGGATTTATATTTTTGAACACCTTCTCGCATCTGTCAAACCATAAACACCAAGCTGTGATAGCTCTGTTACACAGCTCTACCATTGAGATTTTCTTATCATGAAAATCATCAAACCAAGTGGCAATCCAGTCGCTGAGAGAGTTGTTATTGCTTGAAGACCAACCAAATATAGCAAACCATACCATTCTGGGGATATTGCAGTCTCTCAAAACATGAACGGGTGTTTCAATGGATATTTCACAATAGGGGAAGGTATTAACAATCCCTGGCATCTTACTGCTGAGTACGTCTCTTGTGGAAAGTAACACAGAGATGGCCTTCCATAAGAAGTGCTTGATTCTTGGTAGAAGTGGGAGTTTCCATAGGGTTTTATAGACCTTTACCATTCTTATTCCGACGGATTCCGTGCCATGTTGTTCTTCATATAGCTTTCGATAGGAAGACTTAACAGAGAACGAACCATTTTTCTCTAGCAACCAAACAAACCGATCTTCCTGGTTAATATGAATTGGTATCTTCAAGATGTAGTTCACAACTTCATCTTCAAATAAAAGTTGCAGAGTGTTCAAATCCCAAGACATCATTGATATGGAAAAAAGTTGGTGCACGTACTCATATTGGAGATGATTGATACAACCATGTTTAGGTGTAGGAGGCCCTTCCAGCTCTTTGATCCATCTGTGCTTCCATAAGAGAATTTTTTTTCCATTCCCGGACACCAAAGAAACTATTCTTAAGAACAAAATTTAATTCCAAACTCATACTCCTCCAAGACCAGGTTGTATTAGACTTCTTTTTAATGTTGAACAAATCACCATCAGGATAATATTTAGCTTGTAATGATTTTGTCATTATTGACTCGAATCAACAAAGTTTCCATGCAGATTTGGATAGGAGAGCTCTGTTGAAAACATGGAGATCTCTAAAACCTAAACCCCCTTCCTCTTTAGGCTTTTGCGTCTTTTTCCAGGAGATAACATGGTTGCCTTTGCAGGATTTCTTATTTCTCCAATATTTTTGCTGTGAAGATTGCATCATGTTAATAGTGGAATCAGGCAACTTAAAGCTTGTCATATGATGTATCGGAATAGCACTAGAGACATTTTTCACCATTACTGAACGACCAGCTTCCGAAATGTTGGTTCCATTCCAGTTTGCAAAACGATGGTCCATCTTGTTACACAGAGTAGAGAAAGGTGTCCTTTTATTTCTTCCAACAAAGAACGGCAACCCTAAGTATTTCTCGTCTGTGATGTTTAGTTGTCGAACCTTTAAGGTACCACTAATTTGTTGTTGGAGTACTGGATCTGTATTTGAGCTGAAATATACTGCTGACTTATTAAAATTAATCAGCTGCCCAGAGCAATGAGAAAATTCATCGATAACTTGGAGGAGGTTATGGGCTTGAGCATTATTAGCCTTACAGAAAAGTAAGCAATCATCCGCAAAGAGCAGGTGATTTATTTTTGGTGCTGAACGGGATATCTTCATGCCTGTCAATCTTCCAGTGTGTTCACAGAAGGCCAAGTATCTGGAGAAAGATTCCATTGCCAGTATGAATAAATAAGGTGATAATGGATCACCTTGTCGGATTCCACGAGTTGGTTTAAAAGCAGAAGTAGGGGATCCATTAAGCATGATTTCAATGTGAGTAGTAGAAACACATTGAGATATTAACTGCCTGAATTTATCTGAGAAGCCGAATTGCTTGAGAATATCCAACAGGAAACTCCATTCTAGGCGATCAAAAGCCTTAGACATGTCCATCTTGAGAGCGAGGTGACCAGTTTTACCTCCTTTCCTTTTCATTGCTTGCACTATTTCTTGCACCAAACAGATGTTTTCTGATATTAGTCTGCCAGGTACGTATGCCGACTGCATTGGAGAGATGATTTTGGAGATGTGCTTCTTCATTCTCAGAGCAATAATCTTTGATATGATTTTGTATATTGTGTTACACAACGCTATGGGCCTGAAGTCTTCAGGATTTTGAGCTACCTGTACTTTTGGAATCAAAGAAACCCTTGTGTTATTTAGTTGCTTGAGAAGAAACCCCGATTGGAAGAAAGATTTAACTGTCTTACACACATCATCCTTGACTGTCTGCCATTGTGTCTGGTAAAAACCCGGAGGAAAACCGTCCGGCCCTGGTGAAGTCCATGGTTGCATAGTCATTAGAGCTTGATAGATTTCTTCTTCTTTGGGTATAGCTTCCAACTCTTGGTTATCAACATCTGAGATGCACTTAGGGATGTATTGTAGGAATTGGCTGCTATCAGATGGAGAAGAGGAAGTCATAATGCTTTGGAAATGATTCTTGAGAAGTGAAGAAAGAGATTCTCTATCATTACACCAAGTGCCATTCTGAGCTAACAAAGCGTCTATTCGATTACGAGATCTCCTTCGATTCATTCTTATATGGAAGTATTTCGAATTTAAGTCCATATCATTGTAGAAATGGTCTCTTGATTTTTGCCTATTTGAGCTTGCTTGAACATCATTTAATTTTCTGACTTCTTTTTCAAGTTTGACTACAAATCGATATTTGAGCCATTGTCATCGTGTGCCCGCAAATAAGAGATATCTGCTTGCAGCTGTGTGATAGAATTAGTGATATTACCAAAGATGCTTTTACTCCATTGAGACAAAATACGCCTTGTGTTAGAAATTTTGTGTGACAAAACAAAAGCATTAGAGCGTAAATATTAGAAGACCAAGCAAATTTAATCTCATCAGAACAACTATTATGCATTAACCAGTGTTCGAAAAACTTCCAATTTCTGCCCATTATCATATCTTTTCTAGAGAGGTCTAACAAGATAGGTTTGTGATCCGAACCATTTTGATCCAAGTGAGTAAGAACCGAATCAGGATAAGAGATAAACCAAGGGCTATTGACTAACGCTCTATCTAACCTAGATTTTATAAGACCAGTACCATGTTTATTACTGGTCCAAGTGAAAGGGTTGCCACAAAAACCCAGGTCAGAGAGATCAGCATCCTTGATTAAGTCTAGGATTTCACCTGAGGTAGTCTGAGAGTTGTGGGAATTTCTATCACTAGGTGTAAGGGTGATATTTAAATCCCCAATAAGAACCCAAGGTGTGACTATGGTTTTACTAAGATCGTTTATGGAAGACCATTGATTGAGTTTTTCATGAACATACGGAGTACCATAGACACAGGACAAAAACCATTCCCCTTTACTAGGGTCGTTGATAATTTTGGCATGGATCATTTTGTCAGACTGAGAGACAATGTTTAGTTGAAAACCATCTTTCCAAAGAAGAATGATGCCACCAGCAGCACCCACTGAAGGGGCAAAAAGATTATTTGGCATATTTAGAAAATTTGTTAACCGTAAGATTCTATTATCATTTATTTTGGTTTCACAAATGAAGATGATATCGGGAGAATGCAAATGATTAAGAAGGTGCAGATGGTCTCTAGTTTCTTTGCCAAGGAATCCTTGGCAGTTCCAGCTCAAAATTTTCATATTGGGGTTAAAAACAAGAGAAGGAAAATCACAATGAGAAAAATAAAAATGACCAAAGGTAGAAAATTGCAAGAAAAGTAAACAATGGGAGTTAAATTGTTTAGAAATTACCAGAGTTGCAACATCAGCAGCCTCATCCATGGCATGGGAGTACTCCTTAGGATTGTCAGCTCCTTCATCAATCATATCATGTTCCATTCCCTCATACTCAACAACAGATGGATTCCTACCAGTTTTTTGTTCATTTTGGTCTTGAAGGTCATTGTTAACTCTTTCTTCATTATCAGAGCTTCTTGATCTTTTGGCCCTTCTAGAATCTCCTTGATCTTCCTCTTGATTTGCCAACTGTTTTTTACTAGCTTCACAAATTCTTTGAATCAACAGGTCCATATCGTCACAGATCTCCACTCCATAAGCTATAGCCAGTTCATGACAGTAATTGATGTACTGTTCATTCGTGTACCTTCTTATCTTCAGATCATGTGCTGTATTAGCACAGTCATCAACATTGTGATCAATTGTTAAACAGTTAGGACAGAGATTATGAGGTTGGCGTTCCCAGTGATATCGAACCCAAGTGACACCTCCAGCTCTTGTATTCCACCATCCTCCTCTAAAAGAGGCTTACTGAGATCAATCACAGTTACTCTAGCAGATATCATACTTCCATAAGAGGGTCTGCAATTTTCAGGTTTGGTCCAGATTTTTGGACCCAATTCCACCAAGGCTTCATTAATGACATCAACAGAATGATGTTCGAGCAACAGGTTTTTGAACTGAACAGTCCAATCTTGGTGAGTGAATTTCCAGTCACTTAATGGGATGGAATCATCATAAATTTGGAGATTGAGGTGAGACTTACAGACATTCCAGGGAGTCTTTTTAAGGACTGCTACCATCAATTCTTTAGTGTTGAACTTGAAAAGAAAGATGTTTCTTTCTAAAGCACGAACTTCCCTAAACTTATACGGTTTCCAGAGAAGTTTCAATTCTTGCCTTACATTGTCAGTTTCAACAGGATCATCAGCAAACAACTTTCCTATTAAAGTGTGTCCCCTCTCTTCAGTTGCCACCGATAAAGCTTTTGCAGAACCTACAGATTTCCTTAGTTTCATGGCAGATATATCACGAATATTAGCGCTTTGGAGTTGTTGAGTAATTGCTGAAACTGGGTTTCTAGAAGAAGACGCCATTTCTTTGTGAGAGTGGATAAAAGATTGCCTTGGTTTTTTATGGATGCTATAGATCCTTTTTACTTGGGTATATAAAGGAGTAGCAGGGTCAGGGAAATCAAAGGAGATTACAGAAAATTGAGGAAGATCTTTTAAATTTGTTAAGATTCTAACAGTGGAGACTGCATGGGAATATATGGCATTTAATGAGAATAATATTGACTCGGGATACTTAAGGTTCGCAATGACAATTGGTAAATGAGTATGTAAAGAGTTGACTGAGAACTTTCCTTGTTGCATGATAAACGCAAGACAGTAAAGATGCCGCCCATTACGGAATTTTAAAATTTGAAAGTTTTCTGACTCGAAGAACATGCTGGGATGACCTCGGAACCCAGAAACAGAATTTGAATCTTGGTAAAGATGAACAGGAATATTTGAATCAAATATATGATTCAAAACGACATACTGGTACATACTGTTGGAATCCATCATGAGTATGATGGGATGCAAAACTGCTGAAGAAGATGATGTGCATACTGCATTAGATTGTAACAATAATGTTTGAACAAGGAGAATGATAAACCCGGTCCAAAAATGGATGCCTTCCATGAATAGAGATGGATGAGGCCCTGAAAAGAATTACGAACTCATAGAAGGGAAACAAAAACAAAGGTGAGAAAACTAAGAATAAACCAAACAAAAAATTAGAAAAGAAACTTAAACTAACATGAGAAAACAAAAAACCGAAAAAGCTCAAAACCCATGATTTTAATCTAATGATTCAAACCTGTTTAGTGTTCTTCGTCATCATAGATCTCGTCTTTTATTCAGCTAATTAGAACCCTCAACTAGACGGAAGCTGAGAAGAGGAAACAATTTAGGAAAGTCGCATCGTCGATTGCATTTAGCGTATGCAACAAGCCTTTAAACCCCTAGGTGTCTCTAGTGGCCGAGTTATAGTCTCAGGAGGGTTTACCAGAGGTGTACCCACAAGACCTTTACTTCAAACCTAGCTATCTACGCAGAACCTTGGAAGGCACTAAAGAATCTCCTTGGTTGGCATACTTATTGACTACAGGAGGAAGTACCCTGATGCGAAATTCCAATTGCTGTACATGAGTTTTCACTCAAGCATACTAAAATTCATATATAAGTGACAGAGCTCTACTCAGATAGTTTCTGGACATCATAACCGGAGTCAACCAATCACATGGATAGATTAAGAAATGGATATAGAAAAACATAGATGGTTTTGATGTTGACTAAGGTGAATGGTGTTTCTCATATCTGCCTGAAGGCCACTGCCAAAATAAACCTATCCTAATGGACTGAGATACTGGTCTGGATTAATATCAACACACTGGCATATACAAGGGAACCAATGGTCGACAATCCTAACTCTAGGTCAACTCAGCTGGCATATACAAGGGTACCAGTGGTCGACTTTATTGAATTTATTCCGGTTGGTCTGATGGTCTGGTCTCAATTTTTTTTTTCAACTTTTTTTTCATAATAATTCTCTTGTTTTTTTTTTTTTCACTTTTTTTTTTCACTATATTTTTTTTTTTTTGGTATCTCAATCACTCTATTTCACCCTAGCAGTGGTAACAACTTGAATCGTGAGCCCCACCTAATCACTTAGAGAAACATATTTTAAAGAAAACAAAATAAAAATAGAAGTGAAAAGGATTCAACGAGATATGGCGAAACTACCATGTTTTTTCTTTAATTCTAACACCTGAGATCTGTGCTTTTATGAATAGACTCTTTAGATGTTTCCATCTAATCAGATTGGTTCCTCAACTCCTACAACCAAAATGCTTCCATCCACTTAGATTGGTTAGTGCCATCCTTAATAAGCATAAATTTCTAGGCTCGGAGTTTAACAATGCAACTAAAATGTTTCTCCCATACCCCCAAACTTAAATCTAACATTGTCCTCAATGTTCTAAAGATAAAATTAAAAGCATGAACAAGGAGAAACTGTTACCATTTGAAGTAAAAGAGTTAAGGAAAGATATTACCGTGTCGCATGAATATTGGGTTACCTCCCAAGAAGTGCTAAGTTTAAAGTCTTCAAATGGACTAAGAAAGGATTAGTCACCTCATAAAATCATAAAGTAATAGCCGAAATATCCATGGGTCATCAAAACCAAATAGAGCTATCACAAGTAAAAGGAATCGCAACATGCCAAGAAAATTAACAAATGAAGCACACCCTTGTCTAGTTTCGATTAGGACAACTACATCTAGTTGTGGTTCGTGTTCGTGTTCGTGTTCTATAACTGGGTCGAGATAAAATATTTTCATGTGCTGAATTCCTCTAAGCTAAGATCCTGGTTCGGGTTGTAAAGTCTCGTAAAAACTCAAATAAGAACTTAGAAGCACATAATAATAACCCGAATAATTGCGGATCCTTAAAGTCAATCGCTTTGACTTACACAATTGACCACGATGAAACCGGCGGTCAATCATAATAAAATGTGTCGATACTAATTTCCTAAAGTACTTAGGCTCAGTCTCAAAACTTAATAACTGACACATCTGAAGCTTATACATTCCCACAATTGGTTAAAAAATATTTGGTGGGAAAACAAAGTCAATATGGGTATCATAGCCTGAATAAACCACATCAACCAGAGGATGGGTTTCTAACAACTGAAATTCCCTATGGACATCACTAGGTTCAAGAAAACGTGTATGAAGATAATCTTGTAAAATGGTTGAGGCACAAATGTCAAGTCCCAAGTGAGGGACCTTTCTAAGAGTTAAGGCACATGGAGAATGATAATCACCCCCAAACTTAGAGTTTTCAGTGTCTCTAGAAAGACTAGTCACAACTTCCCTAATTTCAAGGTCATCCGATTCACGAAAATGGTCAATTGATTCTTCTAAGTCGTTTCATTCTCATTCATCTCTACGAGTTCATTTTCTTTGTCTAAGACTAATGTTTCTAAATCGCTAGACTCTAAAACACTATTCTCGGAAACTCGCTCCTCTAAACCATCATCGGCTTCGTAATCATAAGGAAAACTACATCATCTAAAAACGGTGGAATCTCTAGTCAAATCCTCGTCCTTTTGAATAGGTGAATAATTATTAAAATTATTTGGATTTGAACTAGAAACATTATCATTATTAAGTTCAATTGGAGTAACAAATTCCTAATCACTATGCCTACTTATTTCAAATTCTTCATCAACACTATCCTCATCATAATCATTATTATAAACAATGAAAATGGTTGAACCTCATCTAAACAAGTAGTGTTACCAAATTTATCCTCATCATCTTGATTATGCAAATAACTATCCTCATTTTCAAAGGTACTATTGGAAACACTATATTGGAAATTAAGACTATCTTGAGCAGCTCTTTCCTGGGCCTCTAACAACATTTTCTGAGTCGACTCACATGACTTCCTGATTTTGTCTAGGAAAGAAAGTTCACATGTTGTATTGCTTTCGTCCATAACTAAGTCATTCATCTCATCTGAACTACGTGTCGACTTAAGTATCTTTTGTGCTGACTCAGCTAACTTACGTGCGACTCTAGTAGAGAGGAATTTTGCTCGTATGACCAAAATATGGATAGTAATTGGGCTCACCACTGTATGGACCATAACCTTCAAAAGGTCGATGTTCCCAACCACTATTCACATTATGGTCAAAGTAACGTCCATTTTGAAACTCGCCGGATATTCGTTGTATTGGCTATTGTAATACCGCCCGACATTCTATTGCAGGGGTGTGAGTTGTCACACAAAATAAAACCCACTGACAGGGGAGTCGTGGGTGGATAGAGTCTTACCTCCCGTACCAGACGGGCGATGAACCGTTAAATTCGACTCAGGCCACCGACTCCGATTTCAGTGTACGAACCCGAGGGGCCGAGACAGTATCGTAACTGTCGTCCTTCCCTGCAAACAGTTTATATTTAATTTCAACCCTTCCTTAGGGTTTTAAAAATAATGTCCAAGTCCAAAAAATAAAGTCCAAAAATAAAAATGTCCAAAAATAAAAAGAAAAATTACAAAAATACAACCCTATTTACAGTTTCTAAAAATAAAAAGAAATAAAATAAATATGTACAAAATCTTCCTCTTCACTCCTTTCGGATTCCTCTTTTCTTTCCTTATTTGGCGATGCTTTCCTTTTATAGCACTTTTTGTCTCCTTGTAGCTTCGCTCCAAATCTGAAAAGAATCAAACACTACCAAAGGCGTAAAAGAGAAAAAAAAATAATAAAAATAAATCTAAAACAAATCTAAATACAAGTCCGGGTCGTGGCGCCAAAAATTGATGTTATTTTGAAGTTGTTTGGAAAGTGGTAAGAAAGTTCGTTCAACTCAGACTTGTAAAGGTTTGATTTAAGAAAACTCTAAAAACAAAGATAATATTTACACAGGTTTGTCACAAAATATCGAGAGGTACTGAGACTCAAGATTCCACCAATTCTCATATTCATGCGGTTCGACTATCAATTCCAAACAATTATAGCTCATAACATATAAATATTGACTCTTTATTCTTTGCCAAGGTAGATTTTATAAAAGATTGACTGTAAATCACAAGCATGACGTATCAAAAATACTAAGACCAAGCATACGTCATCAAACAAAATCACAATCAATTAAGAAAAATCATGAAACGATTTAAACTAGTGCAAAAGTCATAAAGGAATTAAATAGATTTACCACATGCATAGAGAATGGCTTCTTCCGTCATCCCAGTGTTGGGGTTTAGCTCCTCATGTCGAAAACACGTTCAAAAGATTTTTCCATTGCTCAAAAGGTGTTTACAAAGGGGAAGAGACTCAAAAGAATAAAACGTATCAATCGCAACGTTTATATTTGTTGCGAATAACAATTACAAAGGTAACAGAAGAATAAGACTGCTACAAATAAGACCGTCTTCTCTGTCGTAGTTTTCGCGATCGTCCTTGTCGGTTCAATGTTCTTCGTCCCTTTCCTCTTTCGATGCAAAGCAGAGAACTTCTCTGCAATTATTGTTCTTCGCTCCCGAGCCTCCGTTGGCTCTCCCCACTCCCCCAATGTCTCGACACCTTTTATTTTTCTTCTTTCCAGTTTTATTTGTACGCGTATTAATCCTCCGCTTTTAACCCAAACTCTTCTTGTAAGACCTAATCTTCACCGGATATCTTCTCACAATATTCGCATATCCCAAATATAAACCAAGCATAACCCGAGAAACTCTGTTTCCGTTTCACGGGAATAATCATGGTAACTTCCTTCTTTTCCGATTCAAACATTCTTAGCAATCCTGTTTTGATAGAACAGGGCCAAGCAAACTCATTCCCATGAAATACTTCGATAAAATATCGACCAATTTCCAACTCGTAAAGTTCACGCCGTCGATAAAATTTCCCGCCAAATTCGGTTCAAACGGGGAAGAACAGATGCCCCCTATCCTCCGATGGGGTGTCGATAGTAAATGCCCTGGGTAACCCCTTATCAAGTGGGTACCCCTTATCCATTTCAGGGTTCTGAATAGTAATTTTCTCCCACAAGCGCAAATAACACTTTTCGAGCCAATTTCTCCGCACAAGTGTATTTCTCCAAAAACACCTACAAAGACACAAAAAGCCATAATAAATACAAAATCGAGCACTACAAAATATACAATTGAGATTAAATCAAACACAAAAATGTGTCTATCACTTGTTAATGGAGATTTTCATTTGTTAGCCCAAGGCAAGAAGACTTTTCTTCTTCTGATGGTCTTGTAGTCTCTCAAGATATCAAAGAACGAGATATTCAACAAACTCGGAAGTATTACCGAAAACACTTTCAGAACATGGCTCTGAGTATTATTTTGAAAGCTTAGTTTCCCTCAATTCTGGTACTTATGTAGCTAAAGAAACAAACACAGGAATTAGAAAATCTGGCGTACAACGTTGGGAATGAAGATTGTCCATATAAGAATTTCAGTTTAACTCTTTTGTCACTGGGACCAAAATGTATGGTTGCCTTACTGGGTTCTGATACTTGTGGTCATCCAATTTTTTGCATTTGCAGTTTGTTTTTATTATGGAGTAGCAGTCATTGTAATTGGGCCGACCGAGCGAAGCGAGGGAGGACCTTTATATGGCCACTTTTTTGTAAATTGTAAGTCATCAATTGACACAAAAAGATTGGATTTTGGTGTCCCAAATTGGTTTCAATCGACAATGAAATGACTAAAGAGCCCCTCCATGTTTCAATTTCTCACTAAAATTGGCGTAAATATGACACAAAATGAAGGGTAATGGAGTAAATTTCACGGGCAGAAAAAAGGACACGGAGGTTGGAAATGGTTTAATTGTTTAGGGGCAGTTTAGTAAAACCAGTGGTAAAATGACCCAAAGGTTGCGGGTTCGAATCCCGGCCACCTTTTTTTTCTTCTTCCTTCTCCTTCCTTCTCCTTTGTTGTTTTTTCTTCTTTTCTTGTTGTAACGAGAAACTCCAACAGAGAAACTCTCGCCCCCGTCCCCAAACTCCAACTAGGGTTTGATGAGGAAAATGATTAAGTGATGAGTGATCGTGATGGTGTTAAAGAACGGGAAAGAATCGATGGAGGTGATTAGGGTTGATTACTTCAGTGAAAACTAGGGTTTATAGAATCGATTGAGTGTTTATGTGATTTGGGGATGAATTAGTGATGGGTTTTTATGGTTAAGAGTAAGGGAGAAGGATTTAACGATTAAATCTTAGTTTGCAGTAAAGAATTGATGAAATTGATGTTGGCTTCTGAATTTGAGATGTAGAAATGGTCGAGAAGATGAAATTGATGAGGATGAGAAAGTAGATCTTGAAGTTGTTTATCACATGGAGGAATGGGTGATCGTCAGTTCTCGAGTTCAAGAGTGTGAGAAGTTGGTTTGCGGAGAATCACTGTTTTTGTTGGTGTTTGAGCTCATGCTGTGCGAAATTGATTGGATGGGTGTGTTATGCAATATGAATCAGAACTTTGCAGACGCCTTCAGACTACCAGAGAACAAAGCGGTAACTATACTAACATTATTAAAGCCTTTGATTTTTAACACGATATACGAAAATGGGTATTTTCTATTACTTCTTATGCTCGTCATGGTGGCTTGTGCTACATATATAGTTTCAGGCCTTTCTACTGTCATCATTTAGGGAAACTGATTGTTAGTATGTTGATAGACTAATAAGTCCATGGAGATAGTAGGTTCAGTAGTCCAGCAAACTTATGAGAAGGAGTATTGTTGGATGTTCGCTAACTATTGACCCTTGTCTAATAAAAATTGTTAGCTATATCAATCTTGTTCAGTTAGTGGTTTTACTGGCACAAACATACCTTTGCAGTTATAATTCAAATGCTTGGTCCCTAGTTTATGTTTTCGTCTGCGGTACACTGACAATCCTTTTGATATCTTTAGTGCAAGTGTACGATAAATCTGGATCATTGGCGTCACAAGATAAGATGTAATGTAAAAAAACTTACACACTCTTTCCTAGGCTAAATGGACTTATCACGACAATGGCTTATGAGGTTGTATTCAAGGGACTGTGCAGGGATATGGAGAATGAAGCAGGAGCTGGTTATGAGGTTGTATTCAAGGGACTGAAGTTGGTGATTTTGGTGTGTTGGTTGCAGATGATATTATGAAGAGTTTTGTTCAAATGGATGTTTCGAAATCAATTGACGCACTTGAGGTTAGTTTTCGGTGTTCATTTCTTCAGTTCAGTTTCCATTCCATATGTATTTGATTATGTGATAAATTTTAGCTATTTCGAAGCTTTACAAATTTATTTGATTGATTGTTGTTGTGCTAATAATGAACTGATGCTTTCACAAGTATACTATGGTTAAGTTGGGTCAGAACAATATCATGAAATACCTTCATTTGTTGTTATTAATTCGGCACCTTAAACTTGAATTTCTTAAGCCATAGGCCCTGTGATATTTTACCACTATTGACCAACCCTCAGCTTTAATTGCCATCTCTTATAAAGTTGTGATGAAAATAAATATTAGCATACTTAGCATTTACTTAAGGAGATAAAACAAAATTGAGAACATACTTAAATACTCTTCTGTTATTTGGAGCCGGATTGTTTTGAAATATATGAAGAACGACCAACGTAGGCATTCAAAATAGTATTAGTTTATATTGGAATAAATACTTTACCACTGTGGATAAGCCTTGTCTAATCTGCCACTTTACCGTGAATATGATATTAGTATTAGTATAACTTATCGCCATTAAGTCGTGAATGAAATGATATTAACATTCGATATATCCATGTTATAGCTTATGGTGCGTAACATTAGCTTTGTCAATGAATCCACTTGAGGCAAGGAAAATTTCAGAACAAGTAAGCAAGATGAACGAACATTAGGCCTGTCAGGTAAATTCTGATGCGTTAGTTTTCTTTCTATCCACTAGTGTGTTTCTCTATTGAATGTGATATTTTTCGCATAAGTATGAATGGTCTCTGTTTCTTTCTCCCGTTTTTCAGTTAATACGTCAGAAGATGCCTCTTGGAGAGACCTTCTTGACAACCCGAGTCAGTGGAGTAGTGGACTAATTACAGGAAGGATAAACTTGATGGATTGGTGATCACCTATTCCTCTAAATACATGACTAATATTGTGGTTTTAGTGCTAGATAATAACTGTTAAACAAATGTTGGCGCAGGTAAAACCGAAGTTTCCAGATTTCAAGCACAAGGATGGTGGCCAAGCCCTATGGATTGACGGTGCACCAAAATGGGCAATTTCAGAACTTCAACTCACATCCGGGAAAGGTGAGCTTAATCGAAATAACATCTTTTCTGTATGTGGAATTTTTTGCTTTTGTTTCCGTTGATGACAAGTTTATATGCTATTAGTTCTGCACCTTCGTTAACATTTTCTAATTATATTCTTTGAAGCAGAGGATTTTTCTAGGAGCAATGCTCAAAACACAATGAGAAAGCTCCTCCAATAGCAATACAAAAAGGAGTTCAGACGTGTCTTGGAAAAACTTAATTGACGACCCAACAAACTGGTGGGATAACAAAGCTAAAAGGGTAAGAATCATTTCAATTGCGTGTTTTCAATCATTTTCAATGGTTAGCTCATGAACTTGTTTTAACACTTTTTATTTTCGTTGTTCAATGTTTGATTTTTAGCTCAATCCGAAGGCTCCCGATTTTAGGAACAAAGTTACGTGTGAAGGTAAATGGCTTAGCAGTGCACCATCTTGGGTATCGGAAAAGTTGCCTCCTATACAAACGTACTAAAGATGGCTTGATCGTTCTGTGAAACTTGACTTACTATTTGAGATTGTAGAGCCTTATGTGGGCTTTATGCTAGCATATCTTGATAAGTCGCTTCCTCCTTCCGGATCGTTATGAAGATGTAAGGCGCCTCATAAATATGAAGCTCGGTTTTTGTAGGATTTATGCTGTTCGTAATCTTTCTGTGAAGGTCAATTCAATAAAACCCGTAGTAGTAATCAGGGATCAGGAGCTTAAGTTCCATCCATGAAAAAGGGTGGATGCGAGGCGGCTATAAGCCCAAATATGTGCTCAAGACCGGCCAATTTCGTTCTCGCTTCCGCCATTGTCTGGGAAATGTTTTTAAAGTTTATTATTTCTGAACCTCTTATTGGGATTGCATGGTTTTTTTCTAAGACGGGCAAGAGATGGTTATAACAGTGAGCAATTGTGACTTAGAAGTTTTTTTACTTGGCGATTGAAGAAGAAATTTCTTTTACACAATTTTCTTTTACAAATTAAAATTATGATACAATTTGTAAAAACATCTCTTTTACAAATCAATCCATGCAATTATGTAGTGGTATTGTTTCGTCAAGTTTTTCTATTGGCCCTCCCACCGTGGCAACGGTTGTACTAGTTACTCTCAACTCTTATTTTTCAAGTTGGGTTCATATTCGTTTGGAAAATACTTGGTTTTCGTAATATTTTCCTTAATTTTTCTGCCAAAAAGTTTATTAATATAGGAATTGGTAACTAATGTATCTTAGATAAAATATTTTTCCCACTATTTAGTATAGTAATTTTTGGAAGATAAATCCTTGTACTCGCAATTGTTTAAACCTTACGAGTTACTAATCAAATTAAATAGCCGAGTCTTGCTTCTTTTCTCCTGGTCCATGGCCAGGTGAACGAATGTCACAGATGTTCGAGATTCTACGTGACTCCACCGTGTCTTAATGATAATTTATAGTCTTGGGTTGCATTGTTATAGTAGCATTTATGTGCCAGTTTTCGATCATGCTTTTGTTGGGTGCAATAATCAAAAACAAGGATAAATCAAATAAGCAAAAGTTATTGATACTTAGCTCATTTATAGTGGAAGTGATCGATTTGATGAAACGGACGAGCTCCCCAAATCTCCGCAACAGCAACAAGGCAAAACTTTGGAAAAACAGAGTGAGTCACGTGTTCAACACGCTGCCCTTAAGACATTAGCGCCCGGCTACACTCAAGAGTGATGCTATAGCCCTCACAGGACGGATATCTCCAGGATAAAACACCCTACTACACCTACTACTAGCATATGTAGTAGATGCTCAACTTGAGCTTGGCAACTCCGAAAACCGTTAAGGAAAATCGCGAACACTTAAGAAACGACCATAAAATATTTTCCCTTAGGGTCTCTCTACAATAAGGAGCAACCCCTTTCACATGATTTTTACAAAAGTAGTGAATTTGTTTATATAATGGAACAAAACAACTTAAGAAGAAGAACTCCCCGATGTGGGACTAAAAAGCTTATATAGTCTCTTAAAACAATTAAAAAGTGGAGACTCCACAAATGTGGGACTAATAAGTTTTTTCATTCACAAAAGAAAACAATAAAGTATAATTTTATTAAAAACTTAAAAATCCTTTTTTAGTAATTGTTTTCCAACAATCCCCCACATGAATGAAAAATCAATAAAACACGAAAACACATAGATCTTGGTAAATCAACAAACCAATCTCACGACCCGAACCGACCGAAAATACGTAAAGATCGTGCATGTTGAAGTCATACTAGCCATTCCAACGTCATCTCCCTCACACAACAGTGTGTTGACCACAGGTCATACTATGGATTTCTAAAATCATATAGTATAGAGAGCTTTCATCTTTAGTTCCTCACAAGTGAGACTAAAGGTTCCTTTCACCAAAGTGAAAAAGCATGAACTAGTGAACCCTTAGTGACCCTTAGGTCCTAAGTTCCAAAGAATACCAAAACCATCAAAATAAAAATCACATAAAAAGCGCAGAAATACCATTTTAGGCAGAGGTGTCCATGAGGTCTTGAACCTTTGCTTAGTGAGATATTACCTAATTACTTGCTAGAGACAAGTGAACTATGTCTTGAACTCGCTAGCATTTGATGTAATTCGTGATAACAACCACGGATGATATCTCCAAGGGTGCTTTATAAGCTCGTGCCGCTTTGTCCAATTTGGCCCTGGACATATCCTCGTTTCTCGAAATGCTCTAGAGAATCAAAGCTCATATTCTCATAGAAGCGGCCCCACTTCCTCATTCGGATAGGTGAGTTTCTATAAAGAGTGTTACCTTTTACACCCCACTTCAATCTTAAATTGAAACTATAGAACTCATTAAGACTTATTAAAAGTCATCCTTCACATGCAAATCACACTATCACGTTTACACCATAGGAAAGGGACAGAGAATAAAATTCTCTCGATAGTGTTTACCTTTACCCACCATAAATTAGTTGTCTCATTCAAACCTTGATCTTGGGATCTCCAATCAGCAAGGTTGAGTATCCTTCATGGCAAGTTTAATTTATGAGCTTAAGCCCCATCCCCCTCGATGCATTTCTAACTATCTCTTTGGACAAACCTTTCGTCAAAGGTTATGCGATATTCTCCTTGGACTTTATCCAATCAATGGAAATAACGCTAACCGAGATTAGTTATTTTTAGCTTTAGCTATTATCGCTTAGCTAACACAATGTATAGATATAGCCGGCACAGCCTATGCCCGAGAGGAATGTCTTCTAAAAGCATCTTAGGCACTCGCCCCCTCTCGTGCTTTATCTAACGCAATACTCTCGTATTCCATAATGGATTGAGCAATATATGTATGTTTGGAAATCTTCCAAAAACAAACCCTCTTGCTAGAGTGAAAACATCCACTCGTAGACTTAGACTCCTCCGAGTCAACTATCCGATTCGCATCACAAAGTCCCTAAAGGACAACAAGATACCTTTCATAAAACAAAAGGTAATAGAGTATTTTAGGTACCATAATACTCTACTAAGTACATCACAATGTTCTTGCTCGGACTACAAGTATATGTACTTAACTTACTCACAATATAGGCAATGTCCGGACTCTTACAGCTTCATTAAATTCATCGGACATCCTATAACTCTTGAGTATTCAAGTTAAGATCCTCCATTTTCCTTATTTTTCTTGAGTCTACAAGAAGAATCGTATGGAGTACAACCAGGCTTACAATCGTACTAATTGTATCTCTTAAGCACAAATTCAACATAATGAGAATAACTAAGACTATAAATGTTTGATTATCTTCTAATCCTCATCCCTAAGATTACATAAAAAGCCTTAGTCTTTCAAGTCAACGTTCTCATTCAAAGTGCATGGTTTTAGTGGAATTAATCACTTCTATGTTTGTATCAAGTATAAACATATCAACATACAAGCATACAATCACACGGGCATCCTTAACAAGTTACTTATAAATATACTTGTCGATTCATTAACTTAAATCCACTACACATTATCTCATGATCAAATTTTCCATGTCACTGTTTACGTGCTTATTTGAAAACCATACAAAGATTTGTTCAACTTACAAACTTTGTCTTCATAAACTTTCACTACAAAGTCCTCAGGTTGGTCTATGTAAATTTCTTTATCTAATTCACTAGTTTAGAAAGCCGTCTTAACATCCATCTGATGTATCTCCAAGTTGTTTATGGCAGCAATATCAATTAGCATCTCAACAGAAGTAATTCTCGTCACAAGTGAATAAGAATCAAGGAAATTTACACCTTCTTTTAATTTATATCCTTTAGCTACCAAATTAGCCTAATACTTTTCCACGCCCATATATCTAACGTCTCGACTCATTTACATCACATGGTCTTACTCCTAGAGGTAAACTAGCAAGCTCCCAAGTCTCGGTTCCGACGGACCGAGTCCATTTCAAGAATGAAGCTTCTTACCGAGAATGGGTTTTCAATAGATGTTATGGCTTCTTTACGAGTCCTGAGCTCGATTAAGCTAGGCTTATTAAGAAGTTAGGTCCATAAGAAGTCTCGCTCTAATCTTTTACTTCTCCTAGGATCAACTCTAATTCATCTTCCTTAAAGATAAGTTCGACTATTTGAAAATAAATCTAGGGGATCAACATCACATCTCTAATGAGGTACATGATTAAGAATAAACATGTTCAAAGAACTCAAAGATCCCTAGATTCCATAATAGTATTCACACCAAAGTCGAAAAAGCGAACTCACAACCAAAAACTATATGCGGTAGGGTACTCGGGATATCTTATCTAAACACCCCCACACTTTGACGTATGCATAAGAAGGTTGTCTATCTTTCATAAATATATGGAGTTTTATCTAATCCCTTAAAGGTTACTCTATTCAGATATAACAAAATCGTAGGACGACCTCCCCCACAAGTTGGCGGTGAATCCTTTAATCAACATGGCATAAATCATCTCCTTAATGGTTCTCGTTCTTACGATCAACTATACCATTAGAATACGGTGAATAAGGAGGTGTGATCTCATCAATAATGCCATCTAACAAGTAAAGTTCTCCTATATGAATTTCATATTTGCCATCATGTTCGACCTAACTCTTTTAGTGGTAACATATACTTTGCTTTCAATTTCAAGTTTATACTCTTAAGGCTTCTAAGGCATCATCCTTACCCCTAAGTAAGTATACAAGATAGTACCTCGTACAATCATGTATGAAAGTTATAAAAACACCTTTTACCACCTTAGTTTGGTTTGATTTCATGTCAACTAGGTCTAATCAATTAATTCTAAGGGCTTAGAATTACTCTGAGCAATTTTGCTAAAAGGTTTTATAGCATATTTTGGTTCTACGAATATTTAACTTTTGTGTTCAATATCCAAACTAAATTTGGGTATGCAGCCTACACTTCCCAATTTATGCATTGACTTATATAAGTTTACGGTTCCATGTCTACCATGCAAAACATTCAATCACACAAAAGAAAACACAAGAATCAACTACTTCATCAATTTTTCGTTAAGCTTATATTGACCTTAAGTCTTATAACGTTTCCTTCAAAATCACATGCCCTTAGGTAAGACAAGTTTTCCATATTCAATTAATATCTTAAGTCTTTTACCATCTACAATGTAACAAGATACAAGATTCTTGCATATGCCCTAACATGAAAACTTCATTCAATGTGAGAATATTACGTATATGAGCTTCGCTCGACCTTTCCCTTTTATGCAACCTCTGTCATGCAGTGAGTTACTCATATAGAGTTTCTCGACATCTCATATCCTCGATAGGAGGTGAACAGTCTCTGTTTCAACAAACATGCTTGGTGGCTCCAAAGTCCACCTATGGTCTCTCACATTAGTTATTAAACTACTTCCGACATCATGCCACTGAACTCATACTAGTTTGTTTCAACTAAATTAGCATTAACTATCTAGTAATTAAGGTTTTTATGTTGCATACAATAAACTGTCGTATGGCTAAGATTTTACACACATAAAAATCACCCTTAATTAAAGTAATGCTAGATTCGGGTTTATGAAACATACCTTTCTTAAGAAGACTACGCTTAGAGTTGAGTTTGATGATCCAACCTTTGTCGCCTTTGGAAAAATTGTGTTCATCCACATGCGCCCGTTAGCCATGTCCCTTTCCGCTTCATGTCATAATTTTCGCTCATACTCCGACTACGGAGATGGTAATTTCCCAATCACCTAATACACCACATCTCAAAACCTTAGTTCCGAAACAAAGATAAAATATGAGTTTTGAAGATAATATCTAGATTTACAAACTTCGTTTGAACCACCATATCAAAAAACTCATGGTTACCCCATAAAAACTACTTTAGTTAATAAAACATTTCTGCCCGTCAGAATTTTCAGGAACGTTTATCTGTTTTGTAAAATATCAAAAAAAAATACTTTTACAACTCCAAAACTTCTGAAATTTTACGTGGGTAACTATCAGGATGTCCTCTACGTTGTGCCAAAAGGGTTCGTCGAAATTACTTCTAGGTTGAGAGATAAATTCGAAACTCTACAGCTGACCAAAAATTCGTTTTCTGTTTTTTCACTCCTAATTAACATCCATGATTCACAAACCAATCAACCATTCTTGATTATTACAAATTTTAATGTCTTAAGATTGTTGGGTGCAATAATCAAAAACAAGGATAAATCAAATAAGCAAAAGTTATTGATACTTAGCTCATTTATAGTGGAAGTGATCGATTTGATGAAACGGACGAGCTCCCCAAATCTCCGCAACAGCAACAAGGCAAAACTTTGGAAAAACAGAGTGAGTCACGTGTTCAACACGCTTCCCTTAAGACATTAGCGCCCGGCTACACTCAAGAGTGATGCTATAGCCCTCACAGGACGGATATCTCCAGGATAAAACACCCTACTACACCTACTACTAGCATATGTAGTAGATGCTCAACTTGAGCTTGGCAACTCCGAAAAAACCGTTAAGGAAAATCGCGAACACTTAAGAAACGACCATAAAATATTTTCCCTTAGGGGTCTCTCTACAATAAGGAGCAACCCCTTTCACATGATTTTTACAAAAGTAGTGAATTTGTTTATATAATGGAACAAAACAACTTAAGAAGAAGAACTCCCCGATGTGGGACTAAAAAGCTTATATAGTCTCTTAAAACAATTAAAAAGTGGAGACTCCACAGTGTGGGACTAATAAATTTTTTCATTCACAAAAGAAAACAATAAAGTATAATTTTATTAAAAACTTAAAAATCCTTTTTTAGTAATTGTTTTCCAACAGCTTTCCCTTCCATCCTTGATGATATGACTAGGTAAGACTTGGTGAAGGTTTCAAGGTATCAGTGACTAAATTGGAACTTCAAGAGACGTCTCTCAGTTTCTGCCGAAGGAGAATGAGAAAATATTGATTTCTTGGTTAGTCTTGCCCAAATACCACAAGATTTGTAGTCTTTAAAAATCATCAAATATCTCTTCATGATCATCATCCCTACCAAGTGCAAGGTCCTTATTCACTTTTATTGTTAGATCTTTTAAGTCATTTTTGGAAGTTTTGAGCTTTTAGGAGCAAGATGAGCATGAACTGTAGTGTAAGCAGTAAGCTTCGCGTAGCTTCATGATCCGTTCACCACCAATGAACTCATGTAAGGATTCGCAATTCGCAAATGCTGTGCATGCTAGTGAAGACAACAAATTTTCGAAATTGTGTTTTATATATCCGCAGCCGCAGGAAGTTTCTTAATAATTGTCCATAGGAGAGTTTCTTAATATAATCCTACTCCAATTAGGCGAGATACAAGTAGAAACTAGGATGGACTGAATTTGGACTCTACTTTGGGTCTCGAACTTGCCATATTTTGCATAACCAAGCCTACCAATTTTAGGTTTCTTAGAGTCCACGTTTTAGGGTTTTATTGATATATAAGAGTTCCGATTAATTTAGGTAATTAAAACTTAGTTTATCAATTATTGATGGAGAAAATCGAAAGTCTATACGAAGGAGAAACAATGTCCAGCACTATAGATGACGCTTCTGAAAGTACATACCTTGAAACTTTATACCTTCAAGGTTTATATGACAAAGAAATAATGTCGAGCATTGATGAGTACGAAGAACAAAAGCTGTCGAGAACTACTGCGAAGGAGAAGATTTTTAAAAGTTTATACGATATTTTTCGAAGTTTATACTTAAGAGAAATAATGCCGAGAGTTCCAGAGGAAATTCACTCTGAAGGTTACCAATTAAATCCCTATTAGCTTTTAAGTCTGTTTGCAAGACATGGCGTTCTCTAATTTCTAGCCCTAATTTTGTGAAGATGCATCTTAAACTTATGATACAAAGGAACAAACCTAATCTCATGGCAGATACAATTTCGATGGGGGGCCTGCGGACCCTGAAGTAATCTATGCCATAAGTAACGATTCATTAGAGTGTTTTTGGTCGACCTCAGTTAGACGTGGACGTGATTATGTATCCGAACTTGATTACCCATTTGAATCCACCTCAGGTTATTCAGTTAAACTCGTGGGTTGTTGCGATGGTCTGGTTTGCCTATGGTTTGGGAATAAGCAGCGTTTTTGTCTTTGGAATCCAGCAACAAGAGAGTACAAGGAATTACCAAAATCAAATACCGATATTGTTTATCTCCATATGGTTGCATTTGGTTTTGATTACAGGAATAAAGATTACAAGTTACTAGCTGGTTATGAAAGAATGTCCAATTCGTATATCATAAGCATATCCAAAGTCTATTCCCTACGATCAAATTCATGGAAAACCATTGAAAACGTATCTGATGAATTTGGTGTTAGTAAAGCATCCGGGGTGATTGTTGATGGAGATTTTCATTGGTTAGCTCAAGATATTAGCAACGAGATACTCAAAAAAGTGGAAGTACTACCGAAAGAACCTTATTTTGAAAGCTTAGTATCACTGAATTCCGGTACTTATGTAGAAAAACATAGAAGCAGAGAATTCTGGAAACCTGTCATACAGCGGCAGGAATGAAGATTGTATTTCTACCATACATTTCAGTTGAATTTTTTTGTCTATAGGTTCCGATACAGTTTGTTTTCATTGTGGAGCAGTAGTCATTATAATTACAAACTCACTTATTATGTTAGTTAGGTTCATCATGTAAGGAAAATACTTGGTTTTCATAATTTTTTGCTTTTTTTTATCAGAAAGTGGGTCATTTGTCCAAAAAATTTTAAAACATGGTTCAAATGGACGAGTAAAACTCATTATGGGTGAAATGGACACAAAAAAAAATTGCAAGGATGAAATTGGATTCATCCTGGCTTAAACTTAAAAAATAGCGAGGATGAAACTGGATGCATCCTGATGTAAATTAAAAATAACAAAAAGAATTTGAAAATGCGTAGGATGAAACTGATTACATCCTAGCTATTTTTATATTTTTTTCCATTTAAACAGTATCAAAATCTAAATGTCTTTTTCACTCAAAAATTATTGATTTTGGTCTTTTTAACCAATTTTGTGTTTTTTTATTACACTAAACTTAGCCAGAAAGTTAGTATTTTCTATTAACCTCCTTGAAAATCCGAAATCAAAACGGGCGAAGGGAGTTTGTTTTAGTGTATGAAAATTGAAAAAGCATCTTATTTATGTCATCAATGAAATGGGTGTTCTTCTGCTCCCTTAAGGTGCAGTTGTTATCTTGGAACTCGTGTGCCACCGACTGTCTCTTGCACAGTCTGCTTCTTAAAGTCGGGCTTGAAAATTGGTTCCTCATGAAAACCAATCTTGTATGAAAACTGAGGTTAGAGATTCACCATTCTTGGTAATTGTCATTCCCCACTGGCTGTAAAAGTGTAATTTAAACCTTACAAATAATAGCCTGTTTCTTTGGGAGTTCACTGGAACTCTTGATGGAACTCACCTATCCGAATGTGGAGGTGGGTCGCTTCCTATGAGAATAGAGTTGATTCTCTAGAGCATTCTGAGAAACGGGATTTGTCCAGGGCCAAAAAGGACACAACGACACGAACTTGACAAAGACCTAGAGAGATATCACGCGTGGTTATTATCGCGGATTACACCAAACGATGGCAGTTCAAGAAATCGCGTTCACCGTCCATCAAGTAGTCCCTTACAATTTCTCACTAAGCAAAGGTTCAAGACCTCATGGACACCTCTTGCCTAAGTGGTATTTCTCTCTTCCGTTTTCTGATTTTTATCGGTATTTCATTCATGTGGGGGATTGTTGGAGAAAATGAGTTTTATTATTGGTTTTATAGTCTTGGTGAGAATGGAACTTAGGACCTTTGGGTCTCTAAGAGCACTTACTCATTTTCTTATGAGTGAATGAAACAGAACCTTTAGTCCCACATTGGGTATAACTAAAGAGGAGTTCCACTATATGGCTATTCCTTTATGGATAGTTAGTAAAACAATGTGGGTGGAACGGGTGGGTCAAAATATTTTTGTTTCACTAAGGCTTAGGGCTCGTGCTCGGGCTCGTGCTCGCGTCAACCAAGACTTATCTTTTTGACAAAATTCTTTTGAATTATTTCCTTAAATATTTTACAATCAAAATAAATTTTGTCTTAATGTGGGGGGCGTTTGACTAGGCGCAATATATCTTACTTACCAAAAAACTCATGTGCAGTAATGATTGATTTAATTGATTTAAATTTTCTTTCCGTTTCAAACTTTATTTGATTTAAAGAATAAATTAAATTGGCTGTTTTATTTCCGTTTTAAATTTAATTCATGGCTTCATGCAAGGAATTGATTAGAGAATCAATTGTCATTACTGCACCTCTCTCATTTCTGTCTATAAAAGAGACTCGAACTCTTCATTCCAATTTGTGTCCAGAAGAGCTACTATCCTCTTCTTTTCGTCTCTCTCCCTCTGTGTGGTTTTTACTTTCATTCTGTGCCATTGCTGTTGAGTTCGTAAGAGTGGGCAAGTCTTTGTAGTGCTAACGGTTCTTGCAACGGCGCTTTTATCCTGGATACGACTTCACCACGGGGTATAGGCATCACTCATTTTGAGGCGTACCGGTGAACTATCGTGTTAAGGACAAACATGTTGAACACGTGACTCTCACCCCTCTGTTTATTGTTTCCCATTAAGTGTTTATTTAAGATTTTTCAGAAATTTATTTCTAACATCATTCTTTGAGTATTTTATTGTTACAGTTCCAACAGTTTCTTCTCATAGAATTAGGAAATTGGTTTTGAACCCTCAATTTGAATAATACAGTGTGATTGGTTCATGCAACGGTTTGGTCTATATAATTGGATTACCTAATCATTATACCATGGATGAGTCTACTAGTGCTTCTTATGTTGCTTATATCTGTAATCCCATCACTAGAGGAGTGCAATTCGTGCACACTTCTTAATGAGTGTATATTTCACATTTCAATCTCTAACCTTGATTTAATATAGGGAGTTATGTAACGAGGGTCGTGATTCTTAACATGGAAGGTAATGGGGCCATCAGTTAAGTAATCAACTAATCAGAAGAATATGTGAAATATACACTCGTTAGAGGAGTGCGAACAGATTTGGACTCTCACTAGAGAATCTATCACTCTTCCAGAACTTGATAGAAACACATATTATCATATTGTTGATTTCATGGTGTGTGGATTTGGCTACGTTGCTTCAACTAATGATACAATTTCATTTAATTTGTCAAAAATAAAAACAAACATTAAATAATTACTTAATTTTAGTTATATTAAAAAGTGTTTGAAAATTATATATATATATATATATATATATTAAAAAGTGGTTAAGTGAAATATTTTTTTTAACAATTAGTGAATTTAATATATATATATATATATATATATATAATCATAATATTAGTAAATATATAAATTTAATAGTAAAAAGAATTAATTATTTTTAAAGCCAATAAAAATGAATAAGACTATTTTCAGAGATATATCTGTTTTTGTCATTTGGTACAGTTGAATCTCATATTTTATCAAACACACTTTGATTGCTTTTTTAATGAACTTTAATTTTAATTAATATTTTATCAAACGTCTAACTGTTTTTTTTTCTCATAACACAGCATAGGAACGCACAGCAGAAAAGTGCTTTTATAAAAACCGTAACAATACCAAACTACGCCTTACTATCAGCTTCAATTTTAACCTACAAATATGCCAAATTCAAGAGCGATTGTTGTTGTAGGGCTTTAGCCCATGGATGTGCGGGCCAATATAGTATAGGGTCTTATTCCTATTGTATATAAGGGAATATATCTGTGTAACATAGTTCCTCTCTAATGAATGAAATCTCCTTCCCTTCTTGCCTATTTATCTTTTCCATCCACTACAATACGTTATCACCACGAGCTCTAACCCTGCGGCAATGGATTTTGATTTTTTTTTTCTTTTCTGGGTTGCTATCAAATCCCTGAAGGACTGTTTTTGGATATCGTTGAAATCAATGGAATCGTCATCGTCAAATAAGCTAAGTTGGATCTATTTTTTCTTATACATTTAATATATTTTTTTCCCTAATTGGATCCATTTTCTCCTCTTTTTTTTTAATTTATTTTTCCTTGGAATCAATCGGAAAATCTTGCGAAAGAAAATCAGTTCGTTTTCTGATATCCCATCTGTTCGCAAACCCAGGAGAAACCAAAATCTGTTCGGGGGAAGAAATTAGTTATGCAGCCGTCACTTGGAATCCTATGGAAAAAAAAAAAGGAGAATGAAAATCCGTTGTTCCGATCAGGAAGGTCTATTATAGCCTGGATTTGGTACTTCCTAAGGCTGGAATCAAATCACGTAAAAGGAAATCTTTTTTTTTTCTCCCTGTTTTCCCTGATTTTGGCATCTCTAATCCATTCAATTTCATAGTAATGATTTTGGCATCCCATAATAGTAGTTCGTTTAACTTCATCATAGTATAATGATAATGATGTAAATTACCTAGAAACTCTCTGCCATAAGCAATCTTTGTTTCCCTGTTAAAAAATTGCCTCGAATCTGTGTTGCACCACAAGCAATCGAACAATTAATATTTTATATATATATATATTTTTCATTCGTTTGTTGTATGTGCGGCGATTGATTAACATATAAATATAATATGTGCTGTGAGAATCAATCCGAGGAGGAAGGAAAGAAGATCTGGGAGAGATACGAGAAAGGAGGTCGTCTGTATGGAAAGGAGATCCGGTGCCAACGCCATCCCGGTTCGCTCCGACTTGTTCCAACCCGGTCTAACCGAACCGGTCCAGCCCGGTCCAACCGAACCTGCACCCTGTTCCAGCTTTTGGTCCTGCTGTCCCGTTGCCGCCCGGTTCTCGGGGCCGTGCGCGGCTAAAGCCGTTCCGGTTTTGTTTATATACAAGTGGAACCAAAGTCCTAGGTATGTAACTATAACTATAATGTGAGTTTTTACATTGATTGCTTGCTAGGCTTATATATTTGTTTGTAGAACATGCCTAGTTTTATTTATTTTTGTCTTAAGATAAGTCCATGTCATATAAACGGTCAACTTAAATTATGATTGTTGATCTCAACCATTAAGAATTTTGGTTTTATTGCTATTTTGTTCTATTGAATATGATATTGGCTATGGTTGAATGATGTCTTTTGTTTAATTGGTTGTACCAACTCGATTCAAAAGTATGTATTTGGGGTTTAAAAATACTTGAACAACATTATTGCATACTTGATATTTACTCCCCAAATTTGAATGTTCCATGGAATGTAATATACTTGCGCGACTATTAAAGAGTCGGTAATTTCAAAAGATACATTACAAATAAAATCACATGTACTCCAATTTTTGTGGAAGAACTCACAAAAGATGATATGAGTCATAAATTTTTCATTTCTCTACTTCATCCATAATACTAACGAACCGGTATATGTTGAAGTATGACAACAAGAGAATTACCTTTAGTAATATATTCAACCTAAAGTAAGTGGTTGACATGTGTAGTGATATTCTCTTAGCCTATTGAGATAAAGAAATTTCTCAAACTAAGCTAAATGTAGCAAAATTGAAAATGGAAAGAACCCCAAAGTAATGAGGGTTAGACGTACCGACTCATATAAAGCATGTGAAAAGGGACATATATATCATGAAAAAAAAAAAAAAAAAAATCCCAGCAGTAATGACACCAAAAGTATAGGTATCAATTGAACATGGGATCAGCTAAAATGTAATTCTAGCTCCCATCATAAATAAAAGAGTTGGAAATGCACCTTGGTCATAGGTGTTGGTATATACAATATAATGTGTATGTGTATCATAGTAACAACCAATTTTCACATCAACTTTAATGGCAACAAGAACTTTGCCTGGCCAATTGACTATCTTATCGAGCGCAACATTGCTCATTTTTTTCAAGATAGAACAAAGACGTCGCAAAATCTCTAGATATACCAAGAGATAATCACACCTTGTTAAATTCCCAAGTAACCCGTGCAAATGGATATTATGTGGAACATCAAAATGATGAGAATGTAATTGATTGCATCTTTTATAGTCACTAAAGTATTTGGAAGGAAACATACTTTAGAGAGACTAATGAGTCAATTTAGTGAAATGTAAATCACTATAGTATTAATTTGGATTATTGAATCCATATTGATTCCAACGATGAAATGTTGGAAATTGACTCACACGGGCTTTGGGCATAACCATAAAGCAACTTTGGTTGTGACATGATGATCGTTTTGAAAGGACTCATGCGAACATCACTTTATTTGAGTGAACAAAAATGGGAACAATATTGACAGAATGCGAAGTAATGACATATCTCTCAATAAGTGTATTCTAAAGTACTAGATGCACAACCCCCTCCTCCGTTACATTATGCTTTTAAGTAAGAGAGCATATCACTCATTTTTACAAAGTCTTCAGTAAAATAGGATCGAGACCATCCTAAGATGCAAATGGTAAAAAAAAAAATCCATATTACAAAGAAAACAAGGTGAAATTTAGAAAAGTATTCATGCATAATGCGGACCATTAAAGTGACTGATGGATCTGGTGAATGTTTTGATATTTTGGACTAGTTATAGTTCCAAAGAAATTTGCGGTTAAAAATTCCTAGCACATATTACAAAGTAAAAAGTGCTAAAGGCTCACCACCCTTATTAATGCTAGAGAATTTACATCAAAAAGACTTGATGAATATTGCATGTTTAATAGGATCAATATAGAGCATCTTATGCCCAATGGTCTCGCAAAGGCTACCATCAAAGGTTAAAGATAGTGCCTAAGAAATTGGTTATGCGTACCAACCTATCTTTTATTGCTTTGGGGATATGCAATATTACACGCATCTTACTTAATTCGTTTTAGAACCCAATATTAGTCAACCTTTTCTGCATACCAGTTGGTAACTGGATTTAAGCCTGACATTTTGGTTGCACTATATATGTGCCATTCCGACTCCACATCGTATTATGATGGGTCTTCAAAACTATTAAGTAGTTATGTTGGAAATGAGTTCCCAACAATTATCCGCATTTTAAAACTTTTGGCAGGAGATCTCTTATCGCTAGATTTGCGGGTTATCACTTTAATGAGATAGTCTTCCCATCGTTAGGGGGAGATAAGAAAAAGTATTTTCTAAGGGAACGACAGGAATTGTCGTGGTGTGTTCCCATTGTGTCTCATATTGATTCTTATACTCCAAAAATGTATATGTGAAGTGATAAAGAATATTCGATTTTCAGAATGCACACTGATGTTGCTAAAGTGATGATGAGATCACACATACCAGCTGCAAACCTACCTGAAAAGTTACAAATCCTCAATACAGGATATACACCATAAACTAAGGTGTTGCAACTACACTTAGTGGAAGTGTGGTTGAGGCCGTGGCTCCATAAAGGAAGTTGGAGATACCATTTTGTTCGATCAATCCTCCCCTAGAAAGGAAGTAGGTGAGTAAGGCACAACTTATTTATATCATCAGAATCACCTCATAATATTGTCTCTGAATATGTCCATGAATCAAATGGGAGGACGCTCCGAAGTTTTAAATGATTCTAGAGAACAATGAAATCCCGACGGATTATGAGAATGCACATGAGTCAATGGAAGGATCATGCGTGCACAAATGATGATATAATCCATAATTAGTTGCTCCGTAGTAGAGCACAATGAGATCGAACCATGCTTTATTTTGATTAATTTCAAATAAATAGCATATTTGGCCTACGCAATCCAGGTAAACTTAGTTCTTTGACAAATATACGGGTATTTAGTGTGGTAGTGCTAACCAACCTAGTGTAAAGCCTGTGGGACATATGTGGTTATTTGTCGCAAAGTGTAGTGAGAAGAATGAGATCTTAAAGTATAAAAAATCACCTTGTGGCGCGAGGTATCTCACAAACCCCTAGATCGCTTACTCTTTTGAATATATTAATGTTCAGTTAATTAGTTTGCTTGGTAGTTTCAAAAGAACTTGAGACATAGTAGATGTGGTTATATCTCTGAAGATTTAGGCTCAAAGATATTTTCAAAAGTGCATGATGGCCTTTTGCTTCCCAAGTCGAATGACTCTAAACCACGCGAGTGTGTTTGCGATTACACTGGAACACTCACTTATTGATTTAAACAATCATGCGGATGTGGTATACCCGTGTAAGTGACTATTTGATTGGGAAGGGATAAACAAGTAAGGTTTTGTGCCATGCGTATTAAATAAGTTCCTGATTCAGAATTATAGCTATTTATGTCGACGATATGGATATGATAAGTACTCTTAATGGAATAAAAGATCTTACAAGCTATTTAAAATCTGAATTTGAGATAAAAATCTGGGGAAAGCTCGATCGAATACTGAGCTTGTGGTATATTACCCCACCCGCTTGCATTTGTCTAAAGTTGTCGAAATTTAACAAAAGACATGCATCCTGATAGCACTCCCATGATTAGTCGAGGTTCAAATGTAAGTATATGACCATTTCGTCTAAAGGAAGATGACGAACATGTGTTGGGAGATGAAATTCCCTTATCTAAGTACAATAGACGCATTGTTGTACTTAGTATAATAATGTACTCGATTAAATTTTACATCCTCAGGGAACTTGTTATCTATATATAGCTCCGCGCCAACGCAACGTTATTGGAATGGTATAGTGAATGTAATCATGTACTTAAAAGTAACCATTGACGTAAAATTGTTTTATCCCTGCAAAGACATAAAAAGGAATGCTAATGAAAGTGCAATCCAAAAGTTGTTGATTTTGAAGGAATAATAATCTCTTCTCAAACGAAAGTAATCAGGAGGAGATACGGTAGGTTATTTTCCAGGTCATTACCGATATTCAATTTCGAAAAGTACATGACTAAAGTAACATTCTAGAACAACTCTGAAAGTAATCAGGGGGAGATGCCGACATCAGGGGGAGGATCCAAGGATATGATGTCGACATATTTTACCTTGAAATTGAAGATGTTTTGTACTCTTTTCCCTTCGATCGAGAATAGTTTTTCCCAAAGGGTTTTGTTACTCGACAAGGTTTTTAGCGAGACAACACTAAAAGCATCAAGTATGTTGAACGTTGAAGACATAAAGATCGTGTTGATATTACCGAAAATATCTGAATCAAAGAAATGAAATGCGATAGTCTGTTAAGCAACGTAACTTCCAAAATCAACAATATGGTCTTATAAACATTCAAGTCACAAAAGTAAAGTGTGATAAACTCCTTTTGAATGCATTAAACTAATGAAAATTGTCTGACATCAGGGGGAGAATTTAATGGTGTGTTGAACTATTTTCCTTCATCGAGGTCACTTTTTCCCACAGGGTTTTGTTACTCGGCAAGGTTTTTAATGAGACAACAACAAACACCGGAAATGTAATTTCCCAACTAAGGCTATTTATCTTTCCCACGAGGATTTTATGCCTTTAGAGTTGTGAAACAACTAGTCAACTTCAACGGAGCAAAGTGATCATCTGCAACGGATTACCTTTACTTGCATCTGTCACGTTGTAGTCTTTTCCCTTCGTCAAGGTTTTATCCAACTGGGTTTTCCTTGTCAAGGTTTTAATGAGGCAACATATTCGAGTCCAACTATGTTCTAAGTTTACTTAATATTGTACTCTTTTTCTTTAGTTCAGGTTTTGTCCCTCTGGATTTTCTTGACGAAGTTTTAACGAGGCAATTAACTTAGACTCATCGATCTTTGAAGATCGTATTACATGTGATGAGCTACATGTACAGTACGAGACAACATGTGAAGTACTACATGTGAAGAGTTGTACCAAGGTTTTTATCCCACTGGGTTTATCCTTGTCAAAGTTTTAGTAAGGCAAATGATTTCGGCACAAGTCATCAAGGAGAGAACGACATTTGAAGAACTACATCTGAAGCACTGCATATGAAGTTCTATTGGACCGCACAAGGGGAGTGTTGTAGGGCTTTAGCCCATGGATGTGCGGGCCAATATAGTATAGGGTCTTATTCCTTTTGTATATAAGGGAATATATCCATGTAACATAGTTCCTCTCTAATGAATGAAATCTCCTTCCCTGCTTGCATGTTTATCTTTTCCATCCACTACAATAATTGTAAATTTTTTTCCAAAAATTATGCCACTAGGAAACCGCGTAAGGGTCATCATACCGCAGCTAGCTGTTTGGGCTGACTGTATTATTCAACAAGGTCACGAGACTCACGACCCGGTAAATCAACCGATTTTGTTTTCCCCTTTTGACCAAATCCAAATGAGCTCTTCCTATAAATCAAGAATCGAAATTCTTCTGCTCATTTCTATCGTCTTCTCAAAACCCTAACTCTGAAATTCTTACATCAAAGAGATTTCATGGGGAAATTTAGTGATCTTCCAGCAGAGATCATGTCAGACATTTTCACTCGATTACCAACGGAATTAGTTTCAGATTGCAAATGTGTTTGCAAAACCTGGAGAAGAGTTCTTCGCCATCCATCCTTCAACCAGATGCACTCAAATCTCCTCCTCAGTAATCACGATTCTACTGCCGATTCAGGTAAATTGAACTTTATTTTAAGAATGAATGATCTTTCTGAGCAGTATTCAAAACGGTTATATTATCTAGAATATGATGATGAGGTTTCTTCTCATAGAATTAGGAAATTGATTTTGAACCCTAAATTTGAAATATACAGTGTGATTGGTTCATGCAACGGTTTGGTTTGTATAATTGGATTACCTAATCATTATACCGTAGATGAGTCTACTAGTGCTTCATATGTTGCTTGTATCTGTAATCCCATCACTAGAGAATCTATCACTCTTCCAGAACTTGATAGAGACACATATTATCACATTGTTGATTTCATGGTCTGTGGGTTTGGTTATGTTGCTTCAACTAATGAGTACAAGGTGGTTAGGCTTTACACTTTTATGAGTTTCGTGAAGAACCACAAATTTGCACAGATTGAGGTTTACACTCTTGGCAGTGGTAAGGGATGGAGAAACGCTGGGAGGATAAACAAGAAATTGAATTCCATGTCTAGACAACATGCTGTCTTTGTTGATGGATTTATTTATTGGAATTTCAGAAATGGGAGAATTATGGCATTTGATCTGGCTAATGAAGTTTTCTTAGAATTAGATGAATTTTGGAACGACCATCTTTGGTTTGGGGTTATGGGAACTTATTTCAATGGTACACTCTATACAAAAGACGGCAAAAATCCTGATGTATGGTTACTGAAGAAAAAAGAAGATGGGTCGTTCAGTTGGAGTACAGAGTTCAGTTTAATCAGTAACCATTCATTCATTGTTTCGCCCACCCTTACGAGTAGTGGTAAAATTTTATGGTTTTCGGATATGAAGCTCCATCTTTATGACCCGAAAGCTTCTTCTTCTATAATGCTGAAGGATTTTGGTACAACGATTTATCAAGCAATTCCTCATCTGAACTCCTTAGTTTCGTTGAAAGCATTTGGAGAAGAAAACACAAGTAGTATGGATCCTAGTGAAAGTACAACGGAGGAAGCAAAGGCAGGGGTTGGCACATAAAGCAGCAGTAGGTGGGAAGAGTTCTGATTCTGGAATACGTACAATCTGGTAACTTCCGTGTGTGTACTTGTGAATATTTGAGTTTAGCATCCGTGCTTAGTAATCATGTTTGGATATTTCCACATTTTCTTTGGTTAAATCCGATTGCGATGCCTATTCTAGTAATATTTGGTTTTCAGTGACTATATAGTCATTCTTGGGGATCCCAATAGATTCCTATTAATTCAATTTTTAATCAGCCAAATCTAGTGCTGTTTGAATGCTTGAATTCGCTTTTCTTATTTATTATGCACCTCCAATACGTCGGCACTTTTGTTAGGAACACAAAAAGAGGAAGTATTTGAAACTTGAATATGTTTGTAAGACCTTATAGCATATTTTGCTCTTATGCAGCATTAAATGGATTCAACACTTTGTTTGTCTCTGATCCTTGGCCAGTACGTGATCATAAATAAAAAGGTTCCTTTATAGGATCATCCTATAATCTGAAGTTCTATGTGTGTTATTATGAGTCAGTGTGTCTGATCCCAATAATATTCTCTTAATGTATGTAATCATGCTAGATTATCCTATGTTGTTACTTACTAGCGAGGAATCCATTATATTACAATTTCTTCTTTTTGCTATGGCCCTGGATCAGGTAAAGCATAAGATGTAATGCGTAACCAGCTTCACAATTTCAATAGCTAGTAATAAAACCATGGGTTTCAGGAGTCTAATGTAGTGCTAATTAAACCATTTTTTATCCTGCCTTGTTTGCCTTTATATGCACCGTGTCCACCAAATAGCAGCCTTGCACCCAGGCAGTATTATATTTGCTGTGTGACATAGCTGTCTTCCATCCTAACAGTTAAAACTGACTCTTTAATCCCTGTTAAAGAATGCTATTTGTTCAGGGCAGACTATTTGATTCATCTCGGTATTTGGAGGCGTTTTCCAGTCTTTAAATTTGACACCCCTGCTTAAAGGTTTATAATGACTGGTGGACTGGCCTAATCATCTAGTTCTAACACAAAAATCACAAGATACTTGAATTTGTTTTTGACCTTTGTTGAATCCCAATCATAAAACCGTTCAGAGTTTAGAATATGTTGTTTTTTGTTTTACTGTGGTGGGAGTCAGTGGCAGTACCAGCTGCTTGCCCAACTTTGATGCATACCTTTTGGCAGAGACCGTTAGAAGTGTGTTTGCTCCAGTTTCAGAAGTTAGGGGTGTGGGTCTTGTATGAGTTTTGAAATATTACTTAATTACGACTTATGAGTAGGAACTAAAGGCTCTTGCATACAATTGCTGGCACATGCCGAGAATAAAGAGTTAACATTGAAGGTCCTTGATGAGTGGCATGACAAATTAGGGGAGTAGATTCTGAATCCTGTAATGTCAGGATTGTGGGGATTGTCATATTTTGCGTATGCAGGTTTCATGTTGCCCAATTTTCTTTTGTATTATATTGTCTGGGTGGAGCAACCTTTGGCTGTTCTGTCGACAGTATTACCTGTACGGATGTTGATTTCTCGCTATTTAAGCATGTGGCAAGTCTTTCAGTGTGTCCGGATAATGAAACCACTAGGGGCAGATATGTGATTATGGATTCTGCCAGATTTACCAAGTTTAGAAAACCTGGAACATGAACAAACCCATGGGGGGAAAACACTGTGTCTTCATTTGTGTGTAGATTAATGTTGCTGGAGGTCTATAGGCCTGTAGCTTATATGACGGTGATCTAGTCGAGTATCATGTTAAATTTTATTAGTTTTTGAAAGATTGTTTTTAGAACCTAGGAGTGTCTTTTATGATTTTGGCCCAAATTTGTTTAGTATTCAACTTTGTGAAACAACATTTTGATGTTCTGTTACCAAGAGAATATTACTCCCTCCGTTACTTTTTAATAGGCTGGTTTCTATAAATAAATGTTACAAAAAAATAGGCTGGTTTCCTAATTGGGAAAGTCAAATGTTACTTTAGTTTCTAGGGACCACTTTTCTCTTAACTTCTTTTGATGACAAGTGTCATGTGACCATTTCACTTCACTTCTTTTTGTGACAAGTGTCATGGGGACCATTTCAATTCACTTCTTTTATCGACAAGTGTCATGAGGACCACTTTCAATGATTAGTTTTCTTAATTTCCTTAATTTTCTCTAAAAACCAAACCAGCCTATTAAAAAGTAACGGAGGGAGTATTTCTTTTATGGTTCCTCAAAATTCCTTCCTAGTTTGGGGCCTAGGCATATTATTTGGGCGTAAAGGAAATTTACTTGGGAACTTAGTCTAAGACCCCCCCCCAAAAAAAAAAAAAATTGTTGTCATACACAAGATTTTTTTCAGTTTCCGTGAAACCTAAAATTATCCAAAGTTATATTTTTTGAACCCACAATTGGGGATATGGAAACTAATTGGGGGATATGACTAAATGACAAAATAGGGATCCAAATATCCTAGCTGGGTTACCCCTTATATAATTAAATTATTAATTCCTAATCTAACCCTTCCTAATCATAATTAGTTATTAATCCTAATTAGTAAAATATTAATGATTTGGGGGATATAATTTGTGTATTTATGTTTATTTGATTTTGTGTGGGTTAGTTGAGAGTAGAAGGAGGGAAAAAATTTTGAGTAGAATTTTTTTTTTTTTTTGAAAATGGAAGATGATTGTGATGAGAGACTTGCAAATGCCTTGAATCTTTAGCTCAATTACAACAACAATCATATCTTCAATCTTCGATTAATGATAATAACTCACAATTGTTGTATGATGAACCAACACCTTTGAATCATTATTTTCGTGACCATGAAATGTTTTGTGAAGAACCAACTCAAGAAAGTAAACATGTTCAAAGATACAAGCAACCCCAACACACAGTAATGCTTCAAAGAGGTCGAAAATTTAATTTTTTTTTTGAAACCGCCATTTCGTCTCGAAAAAAGCTTAGTACCGGCATGCTCGTTGTATGAATACTACGCTAAATTATCATTTAACCTAAGCATTGTATTCATAGATATTTGTATGCTTAGGACAAAATATCCCCACTGTTCAAGAACATACCGCGTGGTATTCAAACCAAGATTGAATGCCGTACACATTTATACTTTTTACCTACCAAATAATATTCTAAGGAATATTCAAACCGGGCATGTGAGTACATGACACAGAATGCCGGTTCACGAAACCGACATTGAAACTTAAATGTCGAAGATGCCGGTATTACATGAAAAACATACAGAAGCTAATGATATTTTGAACTTAAATACCGGCATTTGTTTCTTTTAACTTCGTCTGCCTAACCTAATACCAGTATAGAGTCAATTACCATTTATGCCGGTTCTTAATCCCTAACAGTTTAGCTTTAATTATCGACAATGCCGGTTTTGAACTAATCCAATTTTCTTTTCATTCATTCCTTAGATTGTTACCTACAACGATCAACTAAACTCCAAACCGCTCCATCGGGATACGTGAGAGTACTATAAAATGCAGCGGGTATGTTACCAAACAATACTTTCACCTAGTTTTTTACAATTTTATGTTGGGATTTGCTTGTAATCTCCATAATGTTGTCCTTATGTAGGGAATAAAATATGAAAAGGAAGCAATTGCTTGGGCAAAAGCGACGGCTCTTAATAACATGTGTTTCTTAGTGAGGAATTCCCAACGTTCAGATGTTCGTTTTGAGATGGTTTGCGAGAGAAGTGGAAAATACAATGAGAAAAATATCCATAAGAGAAAGGGTTATGTATATGAAAAGAAGACTAAGAGGGTATACAAGACAGTTAATCGGAAGGATGACTTCCCCTTTAAGCTTGTATTCTATCTAAGAGGTTCAAAAGTAGAAGAAAAAGAATGGGAATGTAAGGTGTGGTTTGGCCGTCACAACCACCCCGATCCGAAAGATTTTGAAGGTCACTCCCTAGTTGCGAAGCTAAAACCTGATCAATTCGAGGATTTAAAGATGATGACCAAAGCATGTATCAAACCAAGAGTGATTCTCAGAACCTTCAAGGAAAAGGATAAGACCAACGTTTCTTCACTCAGTACAATTTATAGCGCACAAGCAACCATTAAAAGGTTGGAATGGGAAGTGAGGAGTGTTATGCAAGAATTTGAGAAGATAGTTTGGGATCACAATTACACGCGTATCATTAAAAGAGGTCCGGACAACAAGCCGCTTCAAATATTCATTTCGCATCCTTTGCTTTTACAATTGGCTCATACGTGTTGTGATGTTCTTATGATGGAGTGCACCTACAAGACAAACAAATACAACATGCCGTTGTTCAACATCGTGGGGCAAACATCGGACAAGGTAACATTCACATTGGCTTGTTGTTTAATGGAAAACGAGAGGGATTACAATTATCATTGGGCATTGCGGCAATTGAAATTATTGTTCCTGAAAATCGTTTTCAAGGTCATCATAACCGATCAATTTGACGCACTAATGAATGCCATATCCTACGTATATCCGGATGCACAAAATTTCCTATGTACATATCATATAGGTGAAAATGTGAAAAAATATTGTCATGCTTTGTTTGAACCCTCTAAGGATGATATTAAGAAGAGAATGGTTGCTCAACTAGAGGAAGATGTTTACAAAGAGAAACTATCACCCTAAGAAGAAGAAAATGAAAGAGGAAAGATTAAAGAGCGAGTCGACAAAGAACACGATGAAAATCATAAAAGGTGGTTGGAATTTATAAAGGATTGGGAGAAAGTTTATTGGTCTCTTACCGAGGACATGTATGAAAAGAGATTGAACAAGTTTATTGCCAAATATAACGAAGTGTATCCAAGTGCCGTCTCATATTGTCGGGATAATTGGTTGGATAAGTTCAAGGAAAAATTTGTGCGTGCGTGGACAAATCGTTATAGACATTACGGGAATGAAGCAACTAGTATAGCGAGTCCTCTCATGGGAGATTTAAAGATCTCATCCAAATCCGCCAGGGAAACGTGGTTACTGGTGAAACCGAGGCAATGGAGCAACACTTTAAGGCCGATATCGATAGGATAAAGAAGGCTTTTGATAAAAGCTCAATGGAAAGGATGACTCAATTTATTCAACATACTAAGTTGCTCCAAGGAATAGAGTTTAACGTCTCCCGTTGGGCAATAAAACATATGATGAGACAAATGCAATATGAGAAAATTTACGGAAATCCGGGTGATGTGTGTATTTGTCCCGACATGTCTTCATTGGGGCTTCCGTTTCATCATATGCTTGTGAAGTATGAAAAAGTGATACCTATTGATGTTATTGATCCTTTTTGGAAGCAATTATCTTTCGACCTTCCCCCTACCGAAGCTCCCGGACAATCACCATGGGATATAAAGAAGGCTTTAGAATTTTATGAAGCTTACTCACGTGGCAACTCGGCTAGCTGACAAGTATTATTGAGCCAACTAAGACTAATTACACGGCCATGGATAGCACAAAGTGAAGAGCCAACAAAGTGAGATCCGGAGGGTAGACCACAAACTAAAATTGCAAGGAAGAAACAAAGAAAATAGTTAAAACAAATGACTCGACGTGAAGAGGAACTCGCGGCAACTAAAAAACGAGATGTATATGCAAGTGAGATTTCAGAAGCAAGATTCGCTGAAACGCCCGTTTCAAACAAAAGGGGTAGGCCTAGGAAGGAACCGATGTCAAGTCAACAACAATCGACAAGTTCCGAACCTACACCCATTGTCAATGTATCGGAGGTTCAAAGGAAAAGGGGAAGGCCGCCAAATGTACCAACATTAAGCAATCAAGGAAAACAAGGTGAGCATTCCGAACCTACACCAACAGTTGATGTATCCGAGGTTCAAAAGAAAAGGGGAAGGCCGCCAAAGGTACCAACATTAAGCTACCAAGGACAAAATGGTGAGCATTCCGAACCTACACCAATAGTCGATGTATCCGCGGTTCAAAGGAAAAGGGGAAGACCCCCTAAGGTACCAACATTAAGCTACCAAGGACAACAAGGTGAGCATTCCGAACCTACACCAACAGTTGATGTATCCGAGGTTCAAAAGAAAAGGGGAAGGCCGCCGAAGGTACCAACATTAAGCTACCAAGGTCAAAATGGTGAGCATTCCGAACCTACACCAATAATTGATATATCCGAGGCTCAAAAGAAAAGGGGAAGGCCGCCGAAGGTACCAACATTAATCAACCAAGGGCAACAAGGTGAGCATTCCGAACCTACACAAACAGTCGATGTATCTGAGGTTCAAAGGAAAAGGCGTAGGGGTAGGCCAAGGAAGTATAATCTCCCGTCACATACCGAAGACATTTGGAGGGTAGAGATTGCAGAGGATGGTTTGGATATAATTAAGCTAAAAGTTGGTAATATGACGATGTATAAGGATTCGCAAACGGGTAGGACTTATAGACACTACCATACGAAGATAGAGTCTTACATAGACCAACTTCCTGAGGTTATTCGCGAGTTTGTTGTGTACACGGATGATGTCGATGGAGATGGAAATTGTGGCTATCATGCCGTCACCGAACAATTAGGAATCTTCAAGACGGATGTTAGTAAAGGAATGACACCATGCCGATATGCTAGGATGAGGATGGCCGATCAACTTGTGAAGAAGAGGAGCTTTTATGAGCAATTGGTTGGTCACGATGAGGTGTTTGATGATATGTGTGCTCAAGTGTTAGGACCCGAGCAGGAGATGGCCTTTCTTCCTTCTCAATATTGGATGAGGATGCCGCTTTGTGGGCATCTAGTAGCGGATACATTTAATTGTGTTGTTCATTATTTTACCCCCACCGTAGTCATAACATTTACACCAAAGTGGCAAAAATGCGAGGGACCCCTAAAGACGAGAAGAGTTGTTTTGGCGTACGTGAACGACAATCATTTCGTCATTCTTAAACTCAAGGAAAATTGTCCATTGCCACCTATTTGTGGGATGGTTAAAAACAAGGAACTAGATCCAAATATATGGAAGGGATGGATGGCGTTGAACGAGGACAATCACCAATTATGGGATGCTTTGGCCTTATCAAAGAAACCTCTTGAAGAGGAGGAGTTGCAACTTCATGCGTGTGGAAGCGATGATGAGTAATTTGGATTTATGTGGTTTACTAATACGCCACCTTTTGTTTTTTTGGAAGTTTGAATTGTAATCATTAAACCATATGCCATGTACGTGCCATTGTGATTTAATTCAAACTTTACTACGGCGGTGCTCGTACCGGCATTGCAAACTATGTTCTCGTTTGTGCTGGAATAACAACTTAAGTACACAAATATGTTCTATTTTGTGCCGGCATTGGAAAAAAATGCATAACACTACCGGTACTACACATAGATAGTTTATTCACAAAGAAAAGTTAGAGTACCAGAAATCTATTTTTTTCATTGTAGAACTAAACAATACACACGATAACAACTATGCCGGTGTTTGGAAAATTAAACTTAGAAATTGCAATTTGCAAGACACATAAAATAACATAAGCAAAGACCTAATACCATAAAATAACATACGCAAAGTGTAAACAAACCAAATGTAAAGTTAAGATGTTCCAAACCGAAAACAAATGAAGCAAAGATGTTCAAAGTTTACCAATCCACACAAACAAACATAAACCAAACTAATACTATCAAAGAATCACACGATCACTCGGTTCTTGGCCTCTTGTATACCCTCTTCTTCTTTTCGCCCCACAAGTCTTTTGCCTCAGTATCTTCTATTTGGTCTATCTTTTTGACGACGTTCTCCATTTCTTTCTGGGTCAACAACTCTCCCTTCTTGGTCTTCTTCTTAAAGAACCTTGACAAGTTTCCAATTCTCTGACGCTGTTAAAGGATTTTTCAACATGTATTTAGTATGTACAATTTTATAAGTTGATACATATAAATTAAGTGAATAGTAATGAACTCACCAACAACTAGTAGAAGTCCTGGATGTGATCTGGAGTTGTGGAGGGACGTGTTTGTGGTGGAGGGACCTCTACCATATCCGGGCGTACAACATAAGGATGTGAGTACTGTAGATGCCCGTTTAGGAATGTTGGTTCACTATCAAAACCGTTCTCAGCCAATTCCCAATCATCCTTATCCAGCACAAGTTCTTCTTCTTCCCTTTCGATCCAATGTGCAAGAATTGGTTCTGGGTCGTAGCATACCAGAGTATGGTTCTCATTTGATTGGCATTTAGTAAAGTCGAGAGAATATTTATGATAAGATGTATCCGTGAGATCTTTCTGCTTGTAACCGAGTTGGCGCATCACGCGGAGAGGGTTATATATGCATAACAAATCCTTTTGGATGAAAGAACGGTCCGTTGTAAAATGAAACATTTTCATGTCTCTGAAGGTGAACTCCTCTGACATTCCTATAAGGGTCAAACACAACATGTTCAATAGAAAACGAGTCCAAAGCCAATATCATTTCTAAAAACCGTTTCTTGTTAGGCGAAGGGGTATTTTGGAAGTAGTATTTCTGAGCTAGAGCCATATTCGGTTGGTAATCACGCCAAATCTCCAATCCTTTATACCCTATGAACAAATCTCGGAAGTGTTCATAAGCCCACACCTGTGCCCATAAATTGTATAAGAAAATAAATAGTTGGAAACTAACAAATGTAATGATAAAAATCACAAAATATGTAGTTCACTATACCCGAATCACAAAGAAATTCCCATTAAATTGACGGCCTTTCTCCTTAGAAGCTCGACGCATTTCTTCCAAAAATGTGCCAAGAAAGAAGCGAGTGCCCCATGAATACTTATGAACGTCTTCCAACGGATCCAAGTATCAGTAGGTTGTTCATATGCACCCCAAGTTACCATTAGAGTCGGGAATATAGCGGTTCCCAAAATGAACAACATATATGCAAGCAAGAAGCAGTGTGTTGAGATTGTGCGGGAGTCAATTCCCTATTCTTCGTATTCCCAAACAATTGAATGAGCTTGACGAATGTTATAGTCTCTGTCTGAGCAGTTCGTTGCTTGTACAAATTTTCCAACGTGGTTTCCTTGTTCCATCCAAACAACTTTTCAGTGAGATCATAGATATTTTCCCACCCTAGGTCCTTCGACTTGTCTCCAACCTTAACCGGTTTCCCAAGAACCTGTAGTCCTATTATCCTTTGGACATCTTCAGGGATAATGGTCATCTCGCCAAAATTAAAATGCATGGTGTCAGTTTCACCATAAAACCTCTCCAAAAAGCAGTTTGCCGTGACGGTATCAGTGGCCACATAATTTTCTATCGCATGATACAACCCAGATGCTCTGACTATTTGTTGAACAACCGGACACTCATCCTCCAAAATCCACACATCCGATTGTTGATGGCGGCTAACACGCCAGGCTTTCATGTGGTCCTATAAAAACACAACGAACTTAATTAAATTGATCACCGGTAAATAATATAATAACAAGATACAAACGTCTTACATAAGTTTGATAGATCCAACGAGCCCAAGAGTCTTTATACGAAAATAAAAGTTGTGGGTTTATCGGTTGACCCCAATGTTTCCCATCATTGCTGTCAGGAATCAAGTCTAACTTATCACGGAAGTGAGGTGGGGGTGCCTTTTCATCATCAGTTTGTCCTAAGCCACCTGCTTGTGAGGATGAGCCACCTGCTATTTCCGGTTCTGGTGGAGTTTCCCACTCACCATCATCATCGATCTTGGTTGAGTCGCTTATAGGATGATCCCGAATTGTGACCTTAGCAGTAGCCGGATTTTGACGTTTACGTCGAGAAGACTTACGTTTTGATTCTTCAACAGCTTTTCCTTTTCCTTTGTCCTTTCTTGGTGCGAGAGACCTATGTTCCAACACGTTAAACTGAGTTACACACTACATGTCGGCATACAAAAGGAACATGCATAAAACCGGCATGCTAAATAGACATATAAACTGTGCCGGAATGAATACCGACATTCTTGGCAATAAATAACTCTATGCCTCTTATATTGAATTATATATAGAAAATTTTAAGCCGTATGAAACAAAAACCGGTATAATTTGTTACCATACATTGAGTGCCGGAATAGATACCGGCATATCAAAGATTAATACATCGAACGCCGGTTTTAGTTGAACGGTATCAAGGGATTTACAAATTTTAGGGAGCGAAAAACGGCATAGAAGAAGAAAACACGATAGTGCCGGTATCATTTCCGGCATTCTTGGCAATAAATATATGTATGCCGGTTATATTGAATTATATATAGAAAATTCTAAGCCGTATGAAACAAAAACCGGTATAATTTGTTACCAAACATTGAGTGCCGGAACAGCTACCGGCATATCAAAGATTAATATGTTGAACGCAGGTTTTGGTTGAATTATATCAAGGGATTTACAAATTTTAGAGACCTAAAACCGGCATAGCAAAAGAAAATTCGATAGTGCCGGTATTATTTCCAGCATACGTAAATTTACAATCTATGCCGGTTTTCTGTAATTTTTTACACAGTTCTTAGTGATTTTTTGTTTTTGTTTTTCAAACTGAAATCAATTGACTAGAATTTCATTTTACTAGAGTGCAATTTCAAAACCCTAAGCAGAATTTTCAATCCGTCATGAACCCTAACATGTTTGACTTTGTGTTATATATTATGGGATAAACCCTAAAAGTACTTCAATTGAACAGGAGACTTTGTGTTATACATCACTTACCGAACCAAATCTGTTCCGTCCGTTTCACCAGGAGACTCTTCTGGACTTTGTTGCGCATCATCAACAGGTATTTATAGATTGGGTTTATCACGAGATTGGCGACGACCCATTGCTTTGGTATAGAAGATGAAAAAAATAGGGAGAGATTGAATAGATCGAATATTTTTCTTTCCAAAACCGTCCCTTATATAGCATGAGTAGTTTGAAACCGACGAGTTGATTGAAATTGTAACCGTCAAACAAGTTGATTGAAATTGTAACCGCCAAACAAGTTGAATGAAATTGTAACTGTCAAACAAGTAGAATGAAATTGTAACCGTCAGAAATCCGGCATAGATAATTACATACCAATTATTGCGGTATTACAAGTTCATGATTTTTTTAACTTCTGAGTGTTGGAAAACCGTCGTCGAGTGTAAACATTTCTATAATGCCGGTTTTAGGATACCGACATTCAAATTAACTCATCGGGGTTGCCGGTTTCTGATTGTATTGTATTGTATTATGCTAACAAAATAAAATAAGCCGAAATTCTAATTTATTTCAAATGTAATCCTTGTCGCAGGAAGCACGAATGTACTTAGCACGTGCATCAAGCCTTTAAACCAATTGGTGACCCAATCGGACGAGTTATAGTCTCGTGAGGGTTTACATAGAGATGTACCCACAAAACCTTACGAAAATCCTTAGCAAATTACCACTAAACTATCAATCTTCTTAAGAAGAATCCGTTTCCGATTCACCCAGCTGGTGGTACTCAGTGACTTTGGTTACAATATGGTTCACGTTGGCTTCAAACATGAATGCTTCTCCCTTTTCTTGTAAGTAACGCGTTTAACGGCTTCATGCTACAAAACAACACACAAACTTTGTTGGTTACATAAAAATTGAAAAATAGTAGATTGTGTCGAATTATTCATAAAGATACTTACGAGTTTTTGAGGGGACAATCTATTGTGGCTAGCGTTCTCGATCCGGTGCTTCATTTTTAGATACTCAACCACAAAGATTTAGGATGATGTCGTGTCGCTGCTCGATTTGTTGAGCGATTATTCCTTCGGGTTACCGTAATCGTGAATAAACTTGCTAAAAATCTTCAACCACATGGAATCCCGTCTGCTATTATCTATAGTTGAAGGACGAGTTTCGCGCATCCATGCTTGGGTGATTGCTAAATCTTCCTCGAGTCAAACGATGCCATTTGTTGTATGTGGGATTAGGTTCTATAATAAGCTATTTATAGATGAATATTATAGGGTTTAGGGTTTCCTAAGTTAAGATTCTCAAGGAGATATATAAGAACACACGAGTTTTGGGCATTTGGGTCCAAGTATTAGCTCTCTTTATATAGAGAAAAACCTCAACGACTAGTTTTTTTGAAATCATCCAAACTTCCTAAGCATTGAAGTTAATGTGTCATAGGACGCTTAAGTACAAGTAAATTTCTTATCGAGAGATTATCCCAAATATGTAACTACTACCGGCATGGTATAACAACATGGTTTCACGCCGGCACGGAATACCGGCGTTACATGTATAATTGCGAACATGCCGGTACTTGTTAATTTCAAATAAAAGGGCTAGTTTTTTGAAAAATATGACCGTTGGTGCTTCATTTCTATATAATACCACCAAATCCGGCATAGGTAATTACATACCAATGATGCCGGTATTAAAAGTTCATGATTTTTTCAACTTCTTAGTGTTGGAAAACCGGCGTCGAGTGTAAACAATATCCATAATGCCGGCTTGGGATACCGGCATTCATTTTAACTCATCGGGGCTGCAGGTTTTCGAAAGAAACATCATTAAGCACAAACATAAGATCTCAAGCAAAGCTGCTTCGAAATGCCTAAAAGGCTCTTTTTTCCACTTCGTATATGCATCCTGAGCTTCATACATATCACCATTGTATCTTGCGATAAATTCGTTGTATTTGAGACATGATTTGATGAGTGCAGTTGTTCGAATGCGTACTATTTGATGAGCGTATTTAATTATGAGTTTCTTACCGTCAAACTTATTATGCTTGTAAGAACCAGTCATTACAAGGCCCCAAAAAACATCTGAAGGGCGTTGATCCTCCGGAAATCCGATAGTATGTAGTAATTTCTAATCCACTCATTTCCTCCTCAACATCCGCTTCTATCTTAGCTTCTTTTGACGTTTAACCTCTTCCTCAGCTTCCGCTTTTATCTTATCTAATTTTTGGCGATAACGTTCAAGCTTTGCTTCCTCTTCTTCTTCTCTTTTCCTCTTGAATATCTCTTCTTCCATTGCGGAAATTGACTTGGTGGTTTCTTCCTTCCTTCTTAGTTTTTCTGGTATTGTGGCAACGGAGTTGGTCGTGGTTGATGATTGATTTCCTGTTGGAGTTGACAATATTTTCCTTATATATTTTTCTTTCTCGATGGAATTGATGAACTTGTCAGCTGGTGATTGATAATCCATTGGAGATATATCTGTGCGGTATCAACTGCAATGGGTGTATCCATTCCTTTAAATAGATGTGGACATAACGGATCTTTTCCACTTTAGTGACAGCACTCTAAGTAACTTAGATCCCACGCCGGAACTAATGTTTTAAAGTGTATGGTTTAAAAAACTAGCCGTTAGGCATTCAATTTTCGGAACCTGCATACGTAGGAGGAACTAAAAATATGCCGGTATTTTGTTCCGGCACTACATGGTATAACACGATGATGCCAGTAATGCGTAAAATCTTTACAGGAAACTACCCAAATATGCATACAATACCGACATTCTTTGTTTAATAACCTCTATGCCGGAATGGGTAAAATTTGAAAAAAAAAACGGCTAGTTTTTTGAAAAATATGACCGTTGGAGCATCATTTCTATATAACATCACCCATTCCTTTGGCAAAAACTACACAAACCAAGCACCAAATAAAAAAATCATTCTCTCAAGTAAGCAAGAACTACTCAAAGAATGGGGGATTCATCATCTACCTCTATTTGCAAAGTAAGTAGATTTCCTAACAACATGCTCTTCAATACTATGACGGAAAACTAATACAATTTTTTCTTACAGAATCATCATTGCAAGTGTCAAATTTGCAAGTCACCTTCTCACCTAGCCATGGACTGTCCATTTATTTATTCAAAGTGTAGAAGCTGTGATGGGACACGCCAGTTTTGGATTGCAAAAAACTGATGATGCTGAAAATAGAAGAATGTTTCTGAAGTGTTTGAATCACCCAAAGTGCGATGAGTTTCAATGGTTTGACAAAGCGGTTGAACTAGCAGAGTCAAGAGAAAACCACAAGGTCCATTGTAAGCCTATCGATGGGTGTGATGGGTGTTATATGAAGGGAAAGGAATACGTTGAAAAGAAGAAGAGCCAATGAGGATGATCCTTGACACCCCCATTCGGACGATGCCTTTGAATGTTTAGGAAATGCTCAAAGGCTCCGCAATTGTTGAAAAGGGATGGAAATAGATTATCTCTAACTAAGTGCAATCCATTCACTGTTTTTTTAATTTAAAGTTTCTAATCCAATGTAGTCGATTACTTAAGACCGAAATAAAAAAGAATTTGAAATGAATTAATCAAAGTGCCGGCATTGTGGAAATCAGAACAACGATGCTTAGGTTTTATGTCAACTCAGTAAGAGTATTTGGAAATTTTAGATACCGGCATTGTCAAAATGAATCTTACTATGCCGGTTTTCTATCACATATTTAAGAGTATTTGGACATTTGCAATACCGGCATTTACCTTAACAAACGTAACAATGCCGGACATGTCGGGCTCTATACGGAACCAAATAATTTAACTCGATTGTTCGCATAAAAATTGCTATGCCGGACTAGGTTCCGCCAATGTTTTGAGCATTCTCGTATATGCCGGTATGTGTACATGTATTTATAAACTGACCTCTACTACGCCTAACATTTTAACTTTCAAACTACAAATCTTAACATGTTCAACATAAACCAAAGAACTAAAGAGTTAGCCCACAGTACAAACCAAAACAAGTTTGAAATTGTTTTTGACGTAACCAAAGTCTTAAAGAGTTAACCATCACTAATTGTCATCAATTCTCTTCCACTAAATTAGTCTTTTGTTTCTTTTGGGTCGGCGCCTTCCTTGTTTCCCCATACATAGCTTTGACTGTAGGGTGGGTTTCTTCAATTCTATGAAGCTTTTCCTCGAGTTCCTTGATTTCTTGAAGAGATAGCACCACCAAGCCGACTGCAACCTAACATCTTCGTAACCTTGCCAAGCCGACGTCGCTAGATTAATACATCAAACACATAATCAGTATATATGTTAATATATGATTATGTTTACATTTAATGAATATAAGAAATTAAGAAAACTTACCACCATTCCTAAAGTCTTAAGAAGGTGGGCCATCGTAGGTTGTGGAGGTGGAGGAATTTCAACAGGAGGGTTTTCTTGGTGTGGAGCTTCGACGGAGGGAGGGCGCACGACATAAGGATGTGACCATTCCAGGTAATCCATCATGTAGCTGTCATCAACTTCATAACCATTTTCTGCAATCTCCCACTTACTAATATCAACCAAACGACGTAGCTTTCTATCCCTCCAATGTGTTGGTTCCGGTTCTGGATCATACACTACATGCAACTTGTTGGGAGTTGAATTGCACCGATAAAAGTAAAGAAGATAATTATCATCATATGTCGACCAAAAACGGGATAATTGCTTAAATCCATGTTGGCGCATCACACGGCATGGATCGGCCATGATGTATCCTTTTGGGTGGTACAACGGCCCATGGTAAAATGCAACATCTCTTGGAATTTGACGGTATCCTCTAATCTCCTTATAAGTGTCGAACACAACGTCTTCCACCCTCATAGCATCCAGAGCCAATCTCATTTCGATGACTCGACCTTTGTTACCGGGATTCAGATTACTGTTAAACTCAAACTTCTGAGCTCTAGGGGTATCGGGTTCAGGAAGGTCTTTGATCTTCAAGAATTGGCAGTCCTTGAATAAGGTTGGGAAGTGTTCATAACACCACACCTAATCCAATGTGAACAATATACATATGAACATAAGTAAAAAAAAATACATGTCAACAATAGATTAAAGAAATTTGTACCTGGAGTAGAGTGAAATTCCCGACAAATTGGTTTGTTTTAGCCAATGAAGTCCTTCTCATCTCCGCCATCAAATGTGCCATGACCGCGGTGCCCCAAGAATAGCCATAGACACCTTCCAACGGGTCAAGGTACTGGAGAAAGTTTGCACTTACCCTGTTGCCATTAGTGTCAGGGAATGCCCTAGTGCCCAAGATGTATAACAGTGCGCGGCGGCCGTATACCGAACTGTGCGGTGGTCCCATCCATCCACCGAGCTTCTAGCCTTTGTATTTTCAAACATCTTCTTAAGCATCGTCAGCTTGAATTTCTTCGTCTTACTTCCATTCGATGCTACATAAAAGCTATCCGAAGAAGTTTTGAAGTCCCAACCAAACAACTTTTTGGTCAAATCGTGCAACTTTGACCATTCTAGGTCCCGAGACTCAACTCCTTCTGAAATTGATTTGCCGATAACATTCAAGCCTAGAATGTCATGAGCATCTTTAGGAATCAAGTTCATCTCACCAAACGGGAAGTGCATTGTATCAGCTTCACCATGATACCTTTCGACGAAGCAATTGACGGTCACAGTATCTGGATTCATGTAATTTTCAACCAAAGAATACAGACCAGAGTTCTTTACTAAGGTTTGGATATCTTCATGCTCCGACGACAATTTCCACTCAGCCGCGGCTTGGTTTCGGCAAACACGCACAACCTTAGTATGATCCTACAAATATGAGATAATACGATTAAGAGATTATGTAAAAGATAAAACAATGCACATGCACAAAATAAAAAATGCTTACATAAGTTTGAAAGATAGTACGAGTCCAAGAGTGCTTGTATCCAAAGAGTACTTTCGGTTCCGGAGATTGACCCCAAATTTTACCATCATCGCAGTCGGGTAACATGTCATCAAGGTGAGGAAGGTGACAACCTTTAACTTTGTGTTTGCCCTTGCCCTTGTCCTTGCCTTGTGTTGGTTGTTGACTAGTCCCACCAACTTCGCTTTGGCTTGCTAATTGATTTGGGGGAACCTCATCATCTTCCTCCTCACTTTCCACTCCATCATGCTCATCGTCCTCAAGTGTTCCAGTACCTTCACGGATTGCAAGTGCACTACGTTCACCACCACTCTCCCAAATTGACCCTCTTGTTTCAAACCCCAAACGTTTCTTGTGACCCGCGTCTTTCCCCCATGGAGGCAGGGACTGAGGAGTATCAAGACCGTCCTTCCTCCTTCTCTTAGTGAGAATAGGACCTTTATCTTTCTTCGCTTCTTTGGCTCTTGACCTATAACATAAGCAAACAAAACAAACATTAGAAAAGTCATGGCAGTTTAGGAACCGGCATACAAATCCCTAAACAAACCAATGCCGTAAGATGGACCAAACATAATAACTTAAATATCGAGCATGCCGGTATTGTCGTACCGGTATTTTGTAGAAACAAAATTAGGTGCCGGTATTGAGCACCATTTCAGTGATGTTCCTGTATGTTTTAAGTGTAATACCGGCATTTTCGAATTGAATTAACAGATGTTTGTTTTAAATACCTAGATTAAAGAAACCTAGATTTAATGCCTGACACACAATTAAGTTCCTGTGTTTTTTAGTTGACTACCGGTATGGTATTCAACCCTAATGGTATGCCGGTAAAAAAATTTCGATTTCAGGAATGCAAACCGGTATGGTATTCGACCCAAATTCTATGCCGGTACCTAAATCGGCTTGGTATTCAAACCAAGATCCAATGCCGGTACTCTCTGTACTCGACAGGTTCAGCTATTGTAGGCGATTGTAACCTAAAACCCATGGCTACAAATCGAGTAAAACAATCATAAATGAGTTCAAAAATCACTTACCTTCTCATAGAAGCCATGAGTGTTTGATCATCCGGGTACGCTGCTGCGTCCTCTTCTAGTTGTTGAGCAATATTCTCGATTCTTTGTTCATGTGTTTGTTGAGCAGCCGATTTGGTTCTCGGTTTTTCTTTCGATTTTGTTCTTGGAGGTATGGTTATGTTATGTTAATCGACAAAGAAATTTTTGATTCAACGATTAATCGTCGATGAAGAAGGAACGATAAGGAAGAAGATGAAGAAAATTTTTTTTTTCAAAAAACTAACCTATGCCTAGTGCAATTTGAATTGGGGGATATATGATTTTGGTTATTTGATTTTATGTTTTAGTTGAAAGGGTATAACAGTCTTTTCATAATGTTTTTAATTAATCTAAGGGCGTTTTAGTATTTTCGCCCCCAAAAAAACACCCCTTAACAGCCACCTTTGGTTGGGGGAAGTAATTCATATCCCCCAATTAGTTTTCATATCCCCCAATTGTGGGTTCTTTTTTTTGTAATCCCATCACTCGTTATGCATTCTATTTCCTCAGGGGTATAATTGGTAAGGAAACTTAAATATAATATATCTAAAAAATGCGCCTTTAAGTTTTACAGATTTATCATGTTGAAAATCTTTTAAAGAGATCTACGTAACGAGTACAAACAACAATATCAAATTTTTGTTTTTCACGAAAAAAATTGGAGGTGATCATCATTTTAGGCAAAACTGCGAAAACTGACTACATATTTGTTATGCAACCTCCAAAAAAGATGAATACAATATGCACACACCACAAAAGATGCATAACATGTTATGTAACCATTTTTTTTTTGATCAGACTGCAACGGGAATTGAACCATATTTTTATTCATGTATTCATTATTTTGGTTATGCAGCCACTAAAATGTTGTATATTCCTGAATCCAACAGAAAAAACAGACGCATAACGAATTACGCAACCATTTTCTCGACTGCATAACAAGTTATGCATCTATAAAAGATACGTAACCACTATTTTGGTTGATTTTCGTGCGTCCAGAAAAAATTGGTGCATAATGCATTGTGCACCTATATTTACGTATGCATATCAAGTAATGCATCCATTTTCTCGATACATAAAAGATTATGCAACAATTTTCAATTTCACAGCTAGTAAAAACGATGTCAGGTGATGCGTTATGCATCTATTTTCCCGACTGCATAACATGTTATGCAGTTATTTTCTCGACTACATGACAGGTTATGCACTCATAATAACATCTTCTTCTTCTTTGTTCTTCTTCATTTTCTTCTCCTAGAACTCCTCTTAGCCATAACAACATCATCTTCATGTTACTTATAATCTTCCTCGTAACTCTAATCACAAATTCAGGACCCCACACATACATCCATACATACCAGAACCATTACATTTCTTCAAACATAACCTTAATTTCTCATAAACCCTAGTTCTCCAAATCATAATTATAATATCAAACAAATAGGATTTATTCTCAATAACCTCACGAAAACAAAATCGAACACACTACGAAATCATAATAAAGTCATGCAAAAATGATGGAACTAGACATAGAAAACCATTGAATCAGCTCTAGTCATTGAAGATTGAAATAAGATCACAGATTTAAAACCTAAAAATGGAATCACTTTGAATCTTCTTCCAAAAATCTTATCAATTGACGACAACAACATGATTATCCTTGATTAATTTCACCATTTGATCTAGGAAAGAAAATGTAATCATAAGAAAGAGAATACAATCACGATGGTACAACACCACGTATTCCTTGTGGTGAATGAACTTCTTTACTCCATTATGAATTCTCCATAAGCCGTTAAATCGTTCATGCGGTAGTTAAATGAATTAATTGTTAGTATGCAAACATTAAATGATGACATGGGTAAAAAAATACCGGATGACTCACTTTCTCATTTAGAGAAGCTTGCAGATGGTGTCCTTACAACATTCTTCTAATTTTAACATACTCTTGCATTGAACTTTTTATGTATGCGAATCGAAAGCTAAGCTCTCATTTACGATTTTTTGGATTCGTGGTGCGCTCATGATAGAAATCTTTGAATCTCTTCCAAAACATTGCATATAAGTCGCTGGGACGTTTGCAGAAGGCGAAACAAACTATTTCATGAGTTGCATATCTTCTTCCGGATCTCGTTCCATTTTCTAGGCTCAGTGTATGATGTAGGAGTGGCTCTTAAAGGTTGTCCTTATATAGATAAAAACTCAACAACTATTTTTTTTCCCGAAATTAATCGACACAATTGGGTTTTGGGGATGTCCATATAGACCAATTTTGTCCTACCAAAATCATATAAAATTTATCTCGCCACAATCGTTTTTTTATATTGAACATGTAATCCGATTCTTGTTAAAAAAAAATATTGAAAAAGTGCCACTTTTCCTTACAAGATCCAGATTAAATGTTTCACCACATAGACCGATTCTGAGGGTGTCAATTTTCTGTTTTTGTTTTTCATTTTTAGAATCGGTCTTTTATCTATAACTATGTAAACCGATTTGGAAGTACAATTACAAAACAAGGGAATGAAATTCTCGAAATCGGTGTATGTGGTGTACTTGTGAAACCTGATTATTAAATTGTAATCTTGGAGAATTTTCAGAATCGATTTTTATGTAGGTAAAAATAAACCGATCCGACTGAAGAGACTGCCTGAATCCTGCATTTTTTGTACACAAATTGTAGTTCTTTGTTCCATCTTATGCAAACACAAACAAAATTCAAAGCTAACCAGATTCATTCATTCATAAACTAGCGAACATAACCTAACATAGTTCGACAATAAATTTTGACTTCGTAATTATCCATATTTAAAGACATACATTTGCATTCATTCATCGACATCCCCAACACGACCACGTCCAGTAGCACGAGCACCTCGTCCTCATTTAACAAGTCTTTCTTTGTCGACGTCATGTTCGGCGCTGCTCGATTCACCTTGACAATACCTTTTTGGAAGGACATTCCTCTCCTCTTTTTCTTTGTCGTCTCAACCACTGCTTCCCCAAAATTTGCACCCACATCTACATATTCTAGACTGTTCAATACTTCAATCAATTTTTCATTGGCCTCAACATCATTGACTTCCCTAATAGATAGCCATCCTTGGTTTATAAAATTCCCTATTCGTCTTCTCTGTTTCCGTTTTAAACAATAAACATTCAACAAATCATGATATTACAATTAACAAAAGCATAGTTGAGATACGCACAAGGTATTCGAAAGTTGTATTTGTCTTTGATTTGGGGCCTCTCATCTAATCGTATCACTCGAGTATGCGAAACGTTGAGGTACCATGACATATAACCCGGAGTTTCGTCATCATTTGTTTTCGAACAACCATCCATATCATGTTTACTGAACCTTCTATCTTCCTTGTATTAAGATGCTAATGTAGGTTTGTGAACAACCTCAATATCATTATCAAATAACTTGATTTTGGTCTCATCGTTTCTAAAATTCTGGTGCTCCTCAGCATTGTGTTGTGACTCTTGTCGGGTTGTACATAACATATCCTTCTGGGTGACACAAAGGGCCAAAAAAAGTTCTTGTTCCGCGCACCCAACCATTAACCTTTATCCAAATACTTCTTGTAAGGGTGAAGGACAACATCGTCGTCATGTTGTCCAACTGGCGTCTCAAATATAGATACTCATCATCTTGGGACTTAAACTTACCGTTGAGGATATAATTGTCTCCATAACAGTGACCGTCCCAAAGGTCTTTGGTTCTTAAAATCCATTTCGGTGAACATTGGGAAGTGTAAAAATATGCGGTTCCTTCGAGCCCTAGAAGCTTTTCTCAACTCGTTCAAAGAGTGTGCGAGGATGGCAGAGCCCCAAGAGTAGTCACGAATCTTGACAAATGGTTGCAATAGATGAATAAAGTTGGCGTTAACACGGGAACCAGAAACGTTGGGGAATAGCTCCCAATATGTAGAGGACATATTCGTTGGACGTTGCGAAGATACGTTCCAGTGTCACCTCTTTTCCCTCAGCACGAAGATTCTTAGTTCTCATGAAGTGCTGCCTTCAGCTCATGAGATGGAATATCCTCTGCTATGCTTCATCTACTCGCATCTCTAACTTGGTCGTATCCTCATCCCAGTAGAACACATTCTTGGTGAACTCGTAAATTTTGTCCCACTCAAGCTCATTCACAAAGTCTTTGTGCCTCACGAATTTATCTCTTATGCTTACCCGATAATCAACTTCTCATCATTATGAATTATCGTCATTTCGCCAATCAGAAGATGAAAAGTATTCGTTTTCCCGTAAAATCTCTTGGCACAGGCGTAACAAGTGGTTTGTCGTAACAAACAATCGAATTGATCAACGCATCCAATAATCCCGTAGAAGTGACTATATCGACTACTTCTGGTACTTCTATTAAGGTTTATTATATTGCTTCCAGTGTTCAATTTTTCATCATACTCGGGACGTTCTCGGCTTCGCATAAACGAACGACATCCCTGAGATCCTATAAAACAAAATAAAACCGATAAACATTAATCAAAACACTAAACAAATAATAAGTTTTATCTTACATTGCATAAGGTTGAGGTAGTTACTATGGTTTAACAGACGGCAACGACCCAACTCTCTTTGTACACTCATAAAAACTGTACTTCATCGCTGGATAAATCGTAAATGAGATCGGTAGGGCCGCGAGGAAACATTTTCAGCGGGTCGGGCATGTAGTCCTTTTTTTTCTTCTTTTTACCATCATTCTTACCATCTTTCTTACCTTGTTATTCTTCTTGCATTACTTCTGAATTTTTATTCAACGACTTCCTCGCCTCTTTCTTCTTCATCAACTTTTTCTCACCATTATTTTCTTCATCAACTTCCTTGCCAGTTTCCACTATCCTCTTCATCAACTTATTCGTCAAAACTTTCTTATTTATTAGGCGTAGCATGTTCATAATCTTCTTGTGTTGGTTGCTCCGCTTGAGGTGGTGGTTCATTGATGCGGATCCCTTTGGGGTTAACCTATCGAGCCCCTTTGGTGGGAAGCAACCAAATTTTTACCTTCCTTTCGACGAGGTTCCAAACTCTCAGGAGAAGGAAGGTCATGTCTTATATTTCCTTTCGGCTTTCCTTTGATGCCTGCCCTTGTTTTCCCTGAAGAGTATGGAGATAAAAGACAAACAAAAATGGAATTTACTGTATATTGTTGAATTTAAGGTATAAAATCGGTTTACAAGATATACATATAAAGACCGATTCTTAACATTGCACTAGAACAATCATTGTTTACAAGTGCTCATGTAATCCGATTTTAACAAAAAAGTAAACAGAATTATTGGGAATTTTTGCCACCAAGATCTGGTTTACACGATACATATATAAAGACCGCTTCTTAACTGGTGTAGTAGTGATAGTGGTAATTAAGATGTCATTCACTCAGACTTGTTAAGATTCGTTTTAGACTCAAATTAAAATAGAAAACTGAAGACGAAGTTGGTATCAAAGTTATAATAAGAAATGGGACTCGGGATTCCACCAATGACCAATTAAGTGATTCAATCTAATTAATATTCATGCAAATTTTTTTCTTTTAAAGTGATTCTATCATGTTGCAAAAGTAGATTTGCAAAGTATAAATCATAAATTTGAAGCATAGAACATCAAAAGCTCTTGGTTAAGCATGCTCTATGAAAAGAAATCACAAATTCTCAGTTATATATAATCCTTAAAAACAAAGGCAAATAATCATAAAACAAATTGCAAAAATCATTAACAAAAGAGAAAAACCAATTTTCTTGGAACAATGGCTTTCTCCGTCTCCTCAGCTAAGGGTTTATCTCCTCATAATAATCGCTTACTCAAAATATTGGTTGATAGCTCAAAAGTTGATTAAAAGGAAAAAGAATATATGTGTTGTAAACGTGATGATAAAAGTTGCAAACACATGAAAAAGAGAGAAAGAAGGATCGGTTCAAGTGGAGATGGAAATGAATTAGATTTTTTGTTTTTATTATTAAGATTTAATGGGAGTAAAATGGTACTCCCTCCGTCCTAAATGATTAGTCCGCTTTGACTAAGTCAAGATATTATGGAAACTGGAGGAGTGTACAAAACTACCCAATATTAACTGCTATGGTATTACCAAAATTAAGAGAAAGCATATCAATTATTGAATATCTATTCTTCAGTAATTTTATTATTTATAAAAATAGAAATGTTTAAATAGTAGATAAAAATAAAAATTTGTATGGGTTGAGTAAAATGGTACCAAAATTAAGCAGTTTTAGGACACACAAAAATAGAATACAGAAATTTTAGAACAGATTATCATAAAGGGTAAACTGGTAGTAGCAAATTTAAACACCCCTTAATTTTCTTTATTGGGTAAAGGAAGAAATCGCCACAAGCAATATGCCTAGGACCAAAACTCGGAAGGAATCCATTACCCTAGGAAATGTATCATTCAATGGGCAATGAATTTCGCATTGGAGGACCCATGCACAATCGCAGTTTGAAGATTAATTTCCATTCAATTTTTTTTCTTTCTTTTTTGTGTGTCAAAATCAACAAATCTCGTACAAAAAATAACGGCGAAAAAGCATAGCTGCTAGATCTGTTCAAAACAACACCTAAACTTTGAACCGGAACAATTTGGTGGAACCGTCCAGCAATAGGTGCCAGCCTAAACTTCAGTTTCATGTTTTAAAAGCTAGGTTTAGGGTTTCATGAGTAATAAAATTCAGTTGATATATGAAGGAAACTTTTTGTGGCTTGTAATTTCTCTCTGCAATCTCTTTTTCTACCGATTAAAAAAGGGCGTTCTTGTTTATACCCCAGAAAATACTAATGGTACCCCTTTTGTTAGTTTTGTTAGTTATAATTTGGTTAACATGAAAATCATGAAATTGTTTCAAAATTTTGATACGTATACCCCTCCAAAAATTTGTTGTAACCGTAAAAAAATATATCCCTATATATGCGTGTAAAAGAATAATTTTTCTTCCAAATATAGAACATAATTTTAATTGTGATATTAATGGCGAGATTATATAATAAGATTACTACTCTTATATGTTGCTGTATATGTTATGGAAGAACACGGAAAAACCCTAGAGTAAATCAACTATGGAATCATTAGAATCCCATTTGGAAGGTCTGGAGATTGAACCATATTATGAAGAACTCAAAGTATGTAATAACCTATAATAGAGGAACTACTAATCATTTTTTCATTTTTGAAGGTTTTTGGTGAGAACTAATCTGTTATAGGATTTGATTTGAACTGTTTAATAATGATTTGATTTGAGTAGTTTTAGAATCATTCTTACGAGTGATGAAAGTGATTTGATAAATAAATAAATGTAGAATCATTTTTTCAAGCTCTACAAATGAAGAGACTATGCACAAATGGTGATTTAGGATCTTAGTTCAAATGTACCTATGTACAAACAGTAGGTTGAAACTTTCAGTTAAAAATGATGCTCTTGGTACGAGTACTATTCTGTTTTAACGCATTGTATGATCTTTGTACAGATTGTGGTATCGCCCTGTGTCGAGAACCTTTCCATATCTACTAGTCCAGAGGAAACCGATCCCCAAGATCCTCAACCAAACTATTCTCCAACACAAGAGTATTGTGATTTGACGGCTGAATTCTCAACTGATAAGGTAATGATCCATTAGTGGATTTCAAATTACCACATTAAATGTAATTCTTTCTGAATAAACATTACACACTGGTGCAGGTATTTGCAAGCTGCGAAGAAGTTATTCAATGGTGTCACGATAGGGCAAGAGACACAAATACAGTGGTAATTATCAGAAAGTCCGAGAAAAAAGCTAAAGTGCAAGGCTCTTTCGTAGTGATGGCGTGTGAAAGATTCGGGGTGTATAAAAGCGTTAAAAGAAGTGTTGGGCAAAATTCAGTAGCACGACGCCAAAGGAAGAAACCGAAGAAAACAGGAACAAAGAAATGTAATTGCCCTTTTCGTCTGAGAGCTACTTGCTTCGATGGAACAAATTGGCGATTACGGGTTTTTAATGGCCAACACAATCATTCGGCTTATGAAACTCTAATTGGCCATACTTTTTCAGGTAGGCTAAATCCTGCCGAGAAAGATCTGTGCATTTCTTTGTCTGTTAATGGAGTGAAGCCCGCTCTGATTTTATCTACTTTAAAGAGTCGAAACCATAAAAATGTCTCAACAGCACGGACAGTGTACAATGCCAAGTCCAAGTTTAGGACGAAAGTAATGGAAGGCCGAACTAAGATGCAAAAATTATTAGAATTGCTAGATGTACATCAGTATGTGACATCTAACAAGAGAGAATCAGATTCAAGAAGAGTGTTGGAATTGTTTTGGTCACATCCGGATGGTTCCAGGCTTGCACAATGTTTCCCCACGGTTCTGTTACTGGATTGCACTTACAAAACGAATCGATGGGCCATGCCATTGTTTCATGCAGTAGGTATGACATCTACCTCACAGAGTTTTACAATTGCGTATTGCTTTATGTCTGCAGAGAAGAGGGAGAATTATATTTGGGCTCTACAGCAGTTACGGCAGTTATACTCTCCTAAGCATCTTCCATCGGTAATCGTCACAGATGATGATTTACAACTACAAGATGCTGTAAGTTTAATCTTCCCTGAAGCTACACGACTTTTATGCACATTCCATATCTCTTGTAATGTGTCAAAACATTTCGACAAGGATATACCCAAGGCGCAATCAGAAGATCTAGAAAATATTAAAAAAGATTGGGAGACTCTATGGAGGTCTGCAAACCATGTAATGTATGAGATAAATTTACGCGCTACTTTCTCAAGACTTGGAGCACGCTGTATCCTACCGCACTAAGTTATTAGAATACACAGTGGTTGGCTCGTAAAGAACAGTTTGTTTACGCGTGGACAAATAATATTTTGCACTTGGGTATTACCACAACAAATCGAGCCGAAAGCAAACACGGGGCATTAAAGAATTTTCTTAGGTGCTCAACTGGTGATTTCCTAAAATGTTGGCAAGATATGGACAATCAATGGGTAACACGAGTTATCAACATTCGAGCTTCATTTGAGAAAAGTAAAACCGTTGCAATACATGCATATAGCCAAAGTCTTGTTACAAGGAGACTGGAGTATAATGTATCTCACGCTGCCTTACAATTGATTTCTATGGAACTTACTTCTATGGGTAAAAGTCGTTTTGGGGAAGATGTTTGTGCATAATCCGGAAAACTCATGGGTTACCCTGTGCTTGTGAAATCCTTAACAGCCACAAGAATGGTAATCAAATTTCTATAGATTCTATACATGAACACTGGAAGCAACTTTCTATGATTCCTGCACACGAAAAGGTGGCATCAGTTTTTGACTGGGAAGATTTGTTTGAGAAAATAAGAATAAAATATGAAATTTGCACAGAGTTACAAAAGCATTTTATGTTAGGTATGTTGATAGAGATTGCAGATCCAAGTAAAACGAATATGCAAGAACCCAAAGGAAAATTCGCAACCAAGGGTCGCCCAACCATTGCACAAACTGAAGCACAGAAGAAGAAAGACAACTCGACGCATAGGGATTTGTCTTGGTGGGAAAGACCATCTGCAGGAACAACTCCTACCGCAAATCTTTATTAGAACGCCCTTAAAAAAACAAAAAACAATGTCAAGCTTTCCAGATGATATTTACTTTGAAATCCTTTTAAAGGTACCAGTCAAATCTTTATTAGTTTGTAAGTGTGTTTCCAAGACACGGTGTTCTCAAATTTCAAGCCCTCGTTTCGTTAAGATGCATCTAAATCAGACTATCCAAAGAAAGAAACCTAATCTTATGCTTACATTATATGATTTTAGGAGGGAGGTGCTTCACCGGAACGTATCCTACACCATTGATCACGATTCATTAGGGTCATTATTGTCGACGAATCAATTACTTGAGTACGCGGTGGAAATTGATTACCCATTCAAACGCTTTCGTGGTGCTAAACTTATTGGTAGTTGTGACGGTCTGGTTTGCCTATTTTACGGCGCCAGTGATAGTCAGTTCTTTTGTCTTTGGAATCCAGCCACAAGGGAGTACAAGGAACTACCCGAATCATATATAACTCATTCTGTCTGCATGGTTGCATTTGGCTATGACTATAAGAATGGCGATTATAAGTTAGTAGCTGCTGGTAATTATACTGAAACTCTGTTCGAAGTGTATTCGCTAAAATCAAATTCATGGAGAACCATTGAAAACGTACCATATGAATTTGATGGTCTTAAACCATCTGGCGTGGTTGTTAATGGGAATTTTCATTGGTTAGCCCAAAGGCAAGGCTCTTATGATGCTGCTGTCGTTTCACTAGATATTGACAACGAGGTATTCAAACAAATAGAACTACCAAAAGATATATTGGACGAAGGTCTTCAGCTTCGTAGTTTGGGGGTGTTAGAAGGGTGCCTCTGTGTACTAGTTGATGCTATTAATGTTCGCTTAGAAGTATGGGTTTTGCAAGATTATGGAGTTCGGGAATCTTGGAATAAACGTTGTGTCATTACCCATGATAGAATTATGAATTGCAGATTCGCGACTTTGATTAGTGTTCTAAAGAGCGATAAGATACTGTTTCGGGTTTCTGATAACCTAGTTATATATGACCCTAAGAACAGAAGTGTTATTGAACCAAATATACCTAGGTCAATGAACTTGTGGGAAGAAGAGTGTTTCTATGAAAGCTTAGTTCCACTCTGGTCTCGTACTTATGTAACAGGAGAAGAGGGCGTAAATCGGGTGAATAAGAAGTTGAAGACTTGAGAGCGTGAGAATTTGTTTAGTTATTCCGCATATAGTTTATATAATTCTGATGCATTCCTATGGGTGTTAAATCATATTGGTTACAGTAGTGTGTACGTAGCATGGAATGGAGGTTGTGTTTTATATCCAGTTTTAAGCAGCACTGCATCTTTAAATTTAACTCTCGTCATTGATTTTTTAGTTTTTTTTGGATTATTATCAATTTGTTATCATAAAATCTGCCTCTGTATTCTTTCTAGTTTTCCTGCACAACCATTTGTAGCCAGGATAATGGAGGAACGGTCTTGATGGGATTGGCGATAGACCAATATAGGCAGAGCAGGACCAATATAGGTGACTTCTTGGGAAGTTCTTATGTACCTTTGTTTGGTTGAAAACCAGCCATTCCCATAATAAAGGGCGGGAGCAGTACCAAGATGGGTGACCACTTCGAAAGTCCTGTTTATCCTTTTCTAGCCTATGAAAACTTGTTTGGGACTAAAGGCTTAGAAGAAGAGTCAATTTGTTATCATTGATGTAGTGAGAGTATTTTATTTATTGATTTCATTACAATCGTCCGGGAAATTTTCACAACCTTGGGGTCCATTTTGGGGCATTTTGCCACTTAACCCTTCGAAGTTTTAGCAGTTTGATCAAAGTTGGTAGACAAGAACCATTTATGGTCATTAGGGTTAATGAAGATAAAGGTTATATTGATTTGAGTAAAAGAAGAGTTACTGAAGAAGATATTGCAACTTGTGAAGAAAGATATCATAAGAGTAAACTTGTTCATTCTATTATGAGGCATGTTGCTGAGACTACGCAACTCGATTTGGAGGTATAATCATCAAACCTTTCCCCTTTTTTAGACTTTGATCGATTATGTTAATTAGAAGTCCATGATATTGCACAATTAAGGTTAGGGATGAGGGATTGTTTAAGTTACCCGTAATTTTAGGGCTGAACATGCTTTAACCTTAATTCTGTTAGTCCATATAGTGTAGAAAAGACTAATCGACGTACTGTAGTGTTAATTCAGGATGAATTTGAGTTTTCAGTCGTAATGTGGTGTTCGTGGGTTCTGATAATTTCTATTTTATTTTTGTAATTCAAGTCTGTATTAAAAGGTATTTGCAAAAATGGATGGTCAGCTACTGGCATGGCAAGTTTTATATTAAAGTAGTAAAATTTGTGTGCTCTGTAACTTCATATCGACGTCTATTTTGTATAGAGTACTTCTGTTTAGAAGGTTGTGAGTTTAAAAATGTTCTGAAAAGAAGTATGATTCTGTAACATCATCGATTAGACGAATGTTTTTTGCCTCTTGTTAACAGTAATGTGGTAAGAGTGTTGGTAAAATAACAAAGCTGGAGGACTGAGGTAAACCAATAGGGGTGATCTTGTGACTCGTAATTTTTGGGCATAGGATTCTATCGCATCAATGTATTCTCACTGAATTTTTTTTTTTTTTTAAAATTCATTCGGTTATCTCGCCATTATATAGATAATATACCTTTTCCATAATTCTACTGTCTGATAATAATTGTAAGTCCATGGAGTCAGACTATTGCCAAGACCTATCTTAAGCACCTTCAACACCAATGGTACTCAATTTCCTATATTTCCACTCTCTTTTCATTACAAAGATGTATCAGGCCAGGATCTGTTGCTCAAACTTTTCTATTGATTTGGCTATCTCGCCATTCTATTGGTAATATGTTCTTTATTTTTTTACTATAATTCTACTGTCTCATGATAATTTCTATTGACAGGATGTCAGGATCTGTATATCCATTTTGGCTGGCCTTTATATCGAATGTATGGGCATGCGTATGAGGTAATGCCCTGAGAATCTCTTATATAGAGTCTTTACCTTTTACTTTTAATCTACTGTTCATGTTTGATTTCATATTTTATTGTTTACTAGGCCTTCGAGGTTAATCGTTATTCCTTCACACGTGAAGTTAAGGAAGTTGGCCCCGATGGACAAGAGGTAAAGCCTGGTTTAACAGTAATTTGCCAAATTCGCTATTGTTGGTTTTGAGATTGATGAGAACTTGTCAATCCTTATGTTATAGGTGACTAAAAGAGTACCTGCTCTAACAGAGGAGGTTAAAGATGCTTTGATTAAGGACATCAGAAGGCATATGACTCCACAGACAATCAAAATTGTGCGAGATATTGAAATGAAATGCTTTCGGTTTTATGGGGTTCTCCATATCAAGGTAATGCTGACAATGACATCCTTTTAACTTTCTTATTAGGAGTATTTCTCTGTGATATTGTTATTGCCATGGTGCTTAGTGTTCATAGTTCCTGCATATGGTATAATTTAATACTAATATGCAAGATTCAAATTTATATCATTGTTTATTTGCAGGAAGCAATGAGGAAAGCTGAAGCTACTGGTAATGATGATCTGTCCACTTAAAATAAAACTGGTGGCACCTCCTCTCTATGTTCTGACGACTCACACTCTTGACACTTTTGACAAGATCAGTTGGGTGTTTGCCATAATTTAGACCAATTCAACTATTAATGTTTTACATGTGCCAATGGCATGCGTGGCTAATTTGGGTCACGACCTGGTAGGAAAAGCTACCAGCGAGCGTGTTGGCATGTGCCAATGGCATGCGTGGCCAATTTGGGTCACGGCCTGGTAGGAAAAGCTACCAGCGAGCGTGTTGGCATGTGCCTATGGCATGCGTGGCCAATTTGGTCACGACCTAGTAGGAAAAGCTACAAGCGAGCGTGTTGGCATGTGCCAATGGCATGCTCGGCCATTAGGGCCACGCCCGGTGAGAAAAGCTACCATCGAGCGTGTTGGCATGTGCCAATGGCATGCGTGGCCAATTTGGCCTAGGTTGCACGGTTTGCAAGCCTAGGTGCGTGCGTTAATTTGGCATGGCGCGGCTAGGGCCAAGGTAAGGGTGTTTGGCTTGGCGTGGCGTGACCAGCGTAGCTAGGGCCAAGGCAGAGTGTGTTTGGCATGGCGCGTCTAGCTTGGGAAAGGTGTGGCTGGCATGATTTGCCATTGGCACGGAGGTGCGGCTAGCATGGTTGGCATGCTTTGGCGCGTTTGGTGTGGGTGGCATGATTTGCCATTGGCATAGAGGTGCGGCTAGCATGGTTGGCATGCTTTGGCGCGTTTGGTATGGCTGGCATGATTTGCCATTGGCATAGAGGTGCGGCTAGCATGGTTGGTATGCTTTGGCGCGTTTGGTATGGTGGCATGATTTGCCATTGGCATAGAGGTGCGGCTAGCTTAGGCTAGGTGTGGTCGGCATGATTTGCCATTGGCACGGAGGTGCGGCTAGCATGGTTGGCATGCTTTGGCGCGTTTGGTATGGTCGGCATGATTTTCCATTGGCATAGAGGTGCGGCTAGCATGGTTGGCATGCTTTGGCGCGTTTGGTATGGCTGGCATGATTTGCCATTGGCATAGAGGTGCGGCTAGCTTAGGCTAGGTGTGGCTGGCATGATTTGCCATTGGCACGGAGGTGCGGCTAGCATGGTTGGCATGCTTTGGCGCGTTTGGTGTGACTAGCATAGCTAGGGCCAAGGCAGAGTGCGTTTGGCATGGCGCGGATAGCTTGGGCTAGGTGTGGCTGGCATGATTTGCCATTGGCACGGAGGTGCGGCTAGCATGGTTGTCATGCTTTGGCGCGTTTGGTGTGGCTGGCATGATTTGCCATTGGCACGAAGGGGAATTAGGGTTTTGTTCGTTGTAACCCTAATTTGAAAAAATACCCCCTATTAATTACTGACTACATGCATTAAATGTCCTAATAAATGTGTCACCGGTGACATTAGGTTATTTGGGATTTTATGATTTTACCCTTTGTTTAAAAACCACCATCAACAATTACATACACAACAGATGAAAACATGTGAACCACTACATACATATGAATCACACACTGCATGTGAATATGTAGTGTAAAATTGGATACACAACAGGTGAAAAACATGTAAACCAGACACTACATACAGATATGTATTGATGCTATTGAGCATACAACATATGAATCACACACTGCATGTCAATATGTAGTGTCAAATTGCTTACACAACAGATGAAAACATACATATCAATATGTATTGATTCTATTGAGCATAGAAATCAAAAAGAAAATCGACAACAACTTACCTATTTTCTGATCGACATGTTCCTTCCTCTTTGTTGGTGAAGGAGCAATAGCTTTACTCATACGTCTTGTTATCGGTGAAGGAGTAGCATCACAGAGGGTTTCTTTGGGGTTTGCTGTTGGTGAATCATCATCGTTTTTTTTTCTTCTCTTTGCTGGGGAAGGGTTTTCTTCTACGATTTCTTCTGTAATTGTCCTCTTAATTGTTCTATTCAATCCCATTTTCTCTCTTCAATTGAATGTGATGAAATTAGGTCTGAAACTTATGAAAATTAGGTTTTCTGTAACTGTTGATAATGTTAGTTTTTTCGATTTCGAATTCGAAAATTAGGTTTTAGTGTGTTGATTTCTTCTTTCGTTTTACGTTTTCAGTTTTTCTGCAACTGTGGAAGAAGAGAGAGAAGTGAGAAGAAGAAATTGAAAACTGAAAAGAAGATGAAACTGACATAAACGTGCGTATGGGGTAGAGGTAATTTCGGTTGCTTTTATACTTTTTTGGACTAAAGGATAATTGTTCTATCCCGCTGGACTACACACTAAACCCGGGTCGGGTTTTTGGACTAAACAGGAATTTTCTCAGTTAAAATTCGTAATGTATTGGATTTGATGCAGATGGGGTAAAAATCGGTCCATACCGGCCCATGCTCACTCCTACTTGCAGTTGCTCCCCGTTGATTGTTCTTTCAAAATCAATATGAAGTCTAGTAGTTTTCAAAATCAATATGAGATTTTTTTTTTCTTGCACCCCTCTCTCAAAATCCTAGCTCCGCCCCTGTTGTCATATTTAGTATAATCCTTGTCATATTTAGCATAATCCGAGTCCTACCAATTTTAGGTTTCTTAGAGTCCAAGTTTTAGGGATTCATGTATATATATATAATAGTTCCGATTAATAAGGTAATCCAGTTTATCAAATATCGAAGTTTATACGAAGGAGACACAATGTCGAGCACACTGCAGAGGACGACACTTCAAAGCATAAACCTTGAAAATTTAGGAGAAACAATGTCGAGCACCGCAGATGATTCTTTTGAAAGTGTGTACCTTGAAAATTTATACCTTCAAAGTTTATACGAAGAAGAAACAATGTCGGGCATTTCAAAGTACGAAGGAGAAACAACAATGTCAAGCATTGCAAAGGAGAAGATATTCGGAAGTTTATACGAAAATTTTCGAAGTTTATACTTAAGAAAAATAATGCCGAACATTCCAGAGGAGATTCACTCAAATCCTTTTAAGGTTACCATTCAAATCATTATTCGCTTATAAGTGTGTGTGCAAGAAATGGCTTTCTCTAATTTCTAGCCCTAATTTTGTTAAGATGCATCTTAAACTTACTATCCAGAGGAACAAGCCTAATCTCATACTTAAAGGGTCCGCGATACAATTTCGATGGGGGCTCATGGACCCTAAACGAATCTATGCCATAAGCAACGATTCATTAGGGTGTTTTTGGTCGACGGAAGTTAAACGTGGACGTGATGCATCGGAACTTGATTACCCATTCGAATCCACCTCAGGTTATTCAGTTAAACTTGTGGGTTGTTGCGATGGTCTAGTTTGCCTATGGTACGAGGATCAGCGGTGTTTTTGTCTTTGGAATCCAAAGAACAAGAGAGTACAAGAAATTACCAAAATCAAATATAAATATTGTTAGTGTCCATATGGTTGCATTTGGTTTTGATTACAAGAATAACGATTACAAGTTACTAGCTGGTTATAAATATGTGTACAATTCGTATGTCATAAGCATATCCAAAGTCTATTCGCTACAATCAAATTCATGGAAAACCATTGAAAACGATTCGATGAATTTGGTGTTAGTAATGCATCCGGGTAATTGTTGATGGAGATTTTCATTGGTTAGCTCAGATATCAAAGAACGAGATACTCGGACAAGTGGAAGTACTACCAAAAACCCTCGCAATATGGTTATGAGTCTTATTTTGAAAGCTTAGTTTCACTCGAATTCCGGTACTTATGTACGAAAACAAACAAACAGATAAATCGGAAAATCTGCACGCAATGGCGAGAATGAAGATGATTGTATTTCAACAAAAATTTCAGTTTAACTCTTTTGTCACGGGTTCCGATACAGTTTTTTTTCATTGTGGAGCAGTAGTCATTATAATTACAACTCTCTTATTTTGTTAGTTAGGTTCATGCTAGGAGAATACTTGGTTTTCATAACTTTTCCTTATTTTTTCTATATTAAACCTAGCCCATATCTTGTTAAGATACAACTTAATTTTACTAACAAAAGAAACAAAGCTAATCCCTTGCTTAAAGGGCACGACTAGAGGTGTAAAACGTGCCGGCCCGGCACAGCCCGGCACACGAAGTCGCGTGCTTCACGTGCCATGTGCCGTGCTGTGCTGTGCCAACGATTTAAACGTGTTGTGCCGTCTCACAGTGCTTTACTAGTCAAAAGCTAGGCACAAAGACAGCCACGGGCACAAAGACACGAATAAACGTGTTAGTGTTGTGCCGTAGTCTTTACACGTGTTATAAATAATTTGAAATCACTTAATGTATATATTAAGTCGGACATTATCACAAGAATTTAATTAGACATATCATTTGAAATTATTTCAAGTAAAATTAACAAGTTTATTCAATAAAAAGAAATAACCCATCAAATATAAAATTGGATTATTGTCATGTAAATTAATGTTCTAGTTAAATATAGGTGACGACATTATAACAATGATATTGAAACATATTTTCTAAATATTAAGGTATTATATGTGTTGTTATAAATAACCCAACATAAAATGTTAAAAACTAGCTAGAATAGTGACTTTTTTGTGAAATATACAAAAGATGTGATGTATTATGCCTTGTTATATGGTGTATTTGTACATGTTATGACGTGCTCTCTTAACGTCTTCGGGTCACCGTGCCATGCTTATCCGTGCTGCGTCTTTGTCTTTGTGTCACGTGTGCCAATTAGTCAAACCCAAAGACGCCCCATTTAACAAACGTGTTGTGCCGTCTTGGGCTAAGTCACGTCTTTGGATGGGTCGTGCTCAAATTTTAGCGTCTTTGTCTTTGGTCAGGCTCGTGGCTGGCACAGCCCAATTTACACCTCTAGGCACGACCAGCAGAGTTGTAGGAACCTATTCTACTCCATAGGTGATAGGTCATGATTCGTTAGAGCAACTCCTATGATATGGATGTATTTTCATTCATATCTATGTCAAGGATAATCCATATAAATAACGATGATCAGAGATTGGTAGATATTTATGAAATCTAAATAGACATCCACAAATCTTGGTCTATATATATTTTCTTTCCATTTTAAATATATTTTAAAAAAATAAAAATACCATCCTGTCGAAGAGAAACAAGGTATATGTCTTCAAAATATTATTTTTTAATTAATTAAATGCGGTCATGTAATGATTAGATGAAGAAAAAATCAATTAAAAAAAAATGTCCATCCGGTCATTTAATGTCCGGATGGACTCTCCATATTAACCCCCTCAAACCTGTGGATTACCTTGTGGACCTATCTGATTTACGGATTGTTTTTCTTTCCATAGTAACGATTTTTGATCCACATCTTATGGATCATCAGAGACTTGCGGATGAATTACTTCTCCATTGGAGTTGCCCTTACAGTTTATATCCGAGACAAATAGATTTCTTGGTTATGCAGTCCAGTTGATTACCCATTCAAATCCTTAGGTAATTCAGGCTATTTCGCTCAACTTATGGGTTGTGCGATTGTCTTGTTTGTCTACGGTTCAACGATGTTAGGGAGTTCTTTAAGTTATCTCTTGTCTTTGGAATCCAGCCACGAGGGAGCACTAGGAATTACCCATAACAGGTTGTTCCCCTATCGTTGCACTGGGTTATGATTACAAGAGCAATGATTATAAGTTACTAGCTGAGGTTGGAAGTGAATTCAAAGTCTATTCGGTAGGATAAAATTCATAAAACGTAAATTATGATTTTTCTAAATCATTCGGGGTGCCTGTTAATGGATATTTTTATTTTTTTGGAAAAGGCAAAATTCATTCAATAAAAAAGTGCTGAGAAAGCACTTGAGAGATACACAAAAATCTACGGCACATACACAGCTGACAATGGATTACCGAGTCCTTTCCCTATTACAAGTTGATTACATATGGTGTTCTTAAAAATCCCCAGTCGTGGATGAAGTCTGCAAACTTAAAACGTTTAAAAGGTTCATGAACACTAGCCCAAGAAAATAAACAAGCTTTCACTTGAGTAATTACTCTTTCTATCGTTTTTCTTTTGTTTCGAAGACCCTTTCATTCCTTTCCTCCCAAATTTGCTGCCATAAAGCAAAAGGCAAACAGAATTTGAGGAACTCGATAGGGTCATATTTTAGTTTCCCCTGCCATGAGACAAGAAGGTCCATACAAGAATCTGGTGGCTGCCATCTTGACTCCAGTAAGTTTAGAAAATGCTCCCACAGCTTCTTTGCAAAGTCACAATGAATAAAGATATGCGATACTGTAATGGATATTTTTATTGGTTAGCTTGGAGGAAGCGCTCTTGGTTGGAAGCATCTTCCGACTTTGTTTTAGTATCTCTAGCTATCAGCAACGAGATATATTCCAAGAAACGGAACTACCAAAAGAACTTTTGGAGACTGGCCTCTGGTTACGTAATTTGTGGGTGTTGGAAGGATGCCCTTGTTTAACTGTTGTAAATGGTGGCGTTCATGAAGTATGGGTGATGCAGAATTATGGAGTACAAGGATCTTGGGCTAAACGTTACACTTTGTACGATAAAAGAATTACGAATAATAATCTGAGACCTATCTTGTCTTTTAAGAATTACGAATAATTATCGTGCTAGTCTACTTTTATATTACCCCGAACAGGACATGGTTACATATCTAAACATTTCTTGTTTGACATGCTTGGACCAAAAAGGGTATCACTGTGAAAGCTTAGTTTCACTCAGGTCTGCAACAGATGGAGGGGAGAAAGAACAAAATAGAGGAATCTTCGGACAAGTGACCGGTCTCAGTTGACTTGGGAAGGGTGCCAAGATCTTGGTCCTTCATTTTTTTTTTTAAAAAAAATACAATTTCTGACTTTGGCTTCTTTTTGGAAAATGCTACGATGACCCCGAAAAAAATTCCGATTACATATCCCACAACACACAGGCGGTTGGACCCACTTTCACGGTTTCACCTTTACTAATCCAAATGTGGAGAAGTTTTGGTTGTGTCCGTCGGATCCCCTAATCGGGACACTCATCGGAACCAAAAATCCGTGAGTGTATCACTACTCCTTCCATTTTTTCGTTCTACATTAGATATTGAGTATATACTGTATTTTTTTTCAAGTCTTTGTGCAGTAGACGGTGTGGAGTAATATGTTTTATGGTTGGAGATTGGTTTTTTTTCACATCCTTAAATTAGAGAATTTTTATCTCACATTGATAAAAAAAAAACTAGTACACATTGATTGGAAACCTAAATATTTAACTCCTTAATTAATAACCTTTGATTTTCATGATTAGCTATGTTTACATCCTCTAAGGAAACCTCTAAAACCAGAGGATGTGAGAATAACTACCCGACACATCATCCTCACCTTTGTCTTTAAAGTTTCCATTGGAGAAGATTTTTCTGTTAAAACTATGAAAATCCTATGTGGCCTAAAATATAGGAAGTCTTGGTTGTCTAATCGGAGATACTCTAAGAGCTTCTCCAATGGTGAATGTGAATATTTCATATGTGGCATCACTTCTAAGACATCCTTTGAGTATAAAATCCTAAATATTAGGAAAAATAAAGTTTTATCTCCAACCCATAAAGTTTTTTATTATTTGTTTACTTATTTGTAGGCATATAATTGGTTAAAATCTTTTCAATTTTTATTTTTCATTGACTTTTATTAACAGAAGTGTGACTAGGATGGGAAGACATCCTCTAAATGAATGTCTAAAACTAGAGGTTCACCTAGAGGATGTCTAACTTTTTTTTTTCCACATCATCTTCACATCAATGGGTTGGAGATGATTTTTTATAAATATTGTTGTAGATCCTACGTGGATTATGACTTTTTCCTTCACACACATTCCATTGGAGAGGCTCTAAGTGTGGTAGACTGGTAGTTATCTCAAATTTGCCATATTTGGCATATTAGGAGTCCTACCAATTTTAGGTTTCTTGGAGTCCAAGTTTTTGGTTTTATGAGTCTAATATATACAAGAAATAAAACTCAAATTTTCAAAATATTGAAAGTTTATACACAATGAACACTTCAGAGGAGAAGATTTTTGAAAGTTTATACGAAGGAGAAACAATGTCGAGCATCCCAGAGAAGATTTATGGAAACTTATACGAAATTTTTCAAAGTTTATACTTGAGAGAAACAGTTTCGAGTATCCCAGAGGAGATTTACGTCAACATATTTTTAAAGGTACCACTCGAATCTTTATTAGCATGTAGGTCTGTTTGCAAGACCTGGTGTTCTCTACTTTCTAGCCCTGATTTTGTTAAGATGCATCTTAAACTTATGATTCAAAGGAACAAAGGAACAACAAGTCAACAACAAACCTTATCTCATGCTTAAAGGGTCCCTCAGATACAATCTCAGTTTCAATAACAACCCTGATGGAATTTATATTGTAAAGTAATGATTCGTACGAGTTGTTTTTGTCGACGGGAATTAGATGTCCTAATTATGGAGTGGAACTTGATTACCCATTCAAATCCAAAGATTATTCAGTCACAAGGGAGTATAAGGAATTACCAAAACCAAATATACCACACCATATCGGTATGGTTGCGTTTGGTTATGACTATAAGAGTGACGGTTACAAGTTACTAGCTGGTTGTCAAAGGATATATGATAGGTTTATCGTAAGAGAATTCGAAGTCTATTCGCTAAGATGAAATTCATCATGAAAAATCATTCAAAAGGTACCTTATGAATTTGTTATTAGTAAAGCATCCTGGGTGCTTGTTAATGGTGATTTTCATTGGTTATCCCAAAAGCAAGACGACTCTTCTTCTGATGTTCTTGTAGTCTCTCAAGATATCAACAACGAGATATTCAACAAACTGGAAGTACTACCGAAAAAACTTTCAGAATATGGCTCTGAGAATTATTTTGAAAGCTTGGTTTCACTCAATTCTGGTACTATTAAAGAAACAAACACAGGAATCCGAAAATCTGGCGCACAGCGGCAGGAATGAAGATTGTGTTTCTCTGCCACTTTCAATACAAAAATTTCAGTGTAACTAATTTTTCACTGGGTTCTGATACTTGGGGTCATTTAATTTTTTGCATTTGCAGTTTGTTTTCATCACGGAGTAGTAGTCATTATAATTACTTCTAATTCTAATTTTTGTAATTGGTTTCATATTTGTTTATTCTCATTCCTCCACCCTTATATAGGTGGATTTGCCTTTCTAATATGTTTAGAAAATACTTGGTTTTCGTAATTTATTTTTACTGTGTTATACTTTGCCACAGTTTATTAATATAGCCAGTCTTGCTTCTTTTCTGCGTCCATGGCAGGTGATTATCGAATGTCACGTGGTGTTCAGATTCTACGTGATTCCACAGTGTCTTAATGATAATAGTCATAATAGTCTTGATTAGTTTGCTATGTTAGGGTAGGATTTATGTGTATGCAACGGATCATGTCTGCCTTTCTCTCCTTGATGACATGATTTAGATGAGACTGAAGGTTTCAAGGTATCTGTGACGAATTGGAACTTCAAGTGCCGTCTCTCAGTTACCGGAGGATAATGAGAAAAAAATGGTTTCTTAGTTAGTCTTGCCCAATACCACCATATTTGTACTCCTTAAAAATCAACAAATATCTCTTCTTGATCATCATCCATACCAAGTGCAAGGTCCTTATTCCCTTCGACTGTTAGATCTTTTAAGTCGTTTTTGGAAGTTCTGAGCTTTTAGGAGCAAGATGAGCATGCATTAACTATAGTGTTAGCTTCTTTTAGCCTCATGATCCGTTCACCACCAATGAGTTGATGTAATGATTCGCAAATGCTTTGCATTCTAGTGAAGACAACAAACTTGTGGAAATTGTGTTTTAAATATCCGCAGCCGCAGGAAGTTTCTTATCAATTGTCCATAGGAGAGTTTCTTAATAAAATCCTACTCCAATTAGGCGAGTCCAAATCTAACCCACACCACTAATGCTTGAAACTAGGATGGACTGAATTTGGACTCTACTTTGTCTATAGATCTCGAACTTGCCATATTTGGCATAATCCGAGCCTACCAATTTTAGGTTTCTTAGAGTCCACGTTTTAGGCTTTAATGAGTCTGTTTATATAAGAGTTTCGATTAGTTTAGGAAATTAAAGCTTAGTTTATCAAATATTGATGGAGAAAATCGAAAGTTTATACGAAGAAGAAACAATGTCGAGCACTGCAGATGACGCTTTTGAAAGTATATACCTTCAAGGTTTATATGACGAAGAAATAATGTTGAGCATTGCAGAGTACGAAGAACAAACGAAGTCGATAACTACTGCGAAGGAGAAGATTTTTAAAAGTTTATACGAAATTTTTCGAAGTTTATACTTGAGAGAAATAATGCCGAGCATTCCAGAAGAAATTCACTATGAAATATTTTTAAGGTTACCAGTCAAATCCATATTAGCTTTTAAGTGTGTTTCCAAGACATGGTGTTCTCTATTTTCTAGCCCTAATTTTGTGAAGATGCATCTTAAACTTATGATCCAAAGGAACAAACCTAATACCATAGTTAAAGGGTCCTCCAGATACGATTTCAATGGAGAGCCTGCGAACCCTAATAGTATCTATGCCATAAGTAACTATTCATTCGAGTGTTTTTGTTTGACGGAAGAGAGACGTGGACGTGATTATGCATCGGAACTTGATTATCCCTTCGAATCCACCTCAGGTAAATCAGTTAAACTTGTGGGTTGTTGTGATGGTCTGGTTTGCCTATGGTACGAGGATCAGCGGTGTTTTTGTCTTTGGAATCCAGCAACAAGAGAGTACAAGAAATTACCAAAATCAAATATAAATTTTAGTCGTCTGACTAGTCCCCGTATGGTTGCATTTGGTTTTGATTGCAGGAGTGACGATTACAAGTTACTAGCTGGCTTTGAAAGTATATACAATTCGTCTATCGAATCCAAAGTCTATTCGCTACGATCGAATTCATGGAAAACCATTAAAAACGTATCTGATGAATTTGGTGTTAGTAAAGCATCCGGGGTGATTGTTGATGGAGATTTTCATTGGTTAGATCAAGATATCAGCAACGAGATACTCAAAAAAGTGGAAGTACTACCGAAAAAACCCTCGCAATATGGTTATGAGTCTTATTTTGAAAGCTTAGTTTCACTCAATTCCGGTACTTATGTAGGAAAACAAACAAACAGATAAATCAGAAAATCTGGCACACAGCGGCGAGAATGAAAATTGTGTTTCTCTACCATATATTCTATACAAAAATTTCAGTTTAAGTATTTTGTCACTGGGTTCCGATAAAGTTTGTTTTCACTGTGGAATTGTATAATTACAACTCTCTTATTTTGTTAGTTAGGTTAATTTTAGGAGAATACTTGGTTTTCATAATTTTTAACTTATTTTTTCTATGTTAAACTTGTTGGAAATTTTGAATAGAAATTATGTTTGTTATAATTGAAGGGTTGTTTCCAAGAGAAGTGACCCTCCATGAATGGACTCTTTCCAAGAGTTGTGACTCTCCATGAAAGGACTCTTACAAAGAGATGTGACTCTTGGCGAAGAGACACTATGCCCTTTCCTAAGAGACACCAATCAAGTATATAAACCCCACTCTAGTTTCATTCTAAACACAAGAAAAGCACATACAAAATTCTGATTTCATTTGCATTCATTATTGTCATAGTATTGAGAGATAAACACTAACTTTGGTTCGCCGTTTCCTTGAGTTTGGAGTGCTTCTACTCGAGGAAGAAAGATCGTTGTATCCTGGGAGACGTTTATAAGTAAGAACCCATTAGCACCGGAGTGGGGCGAATTTCGTCTTAAGGACAGAGTATCCAATACTCGACTCGGTCTATGCATAATTCATAGTATTCTAATTCTCTGCGTTTCTTTTCTTAATCTTTTGGTTCTCGCATCTCGGATCATCGTCAGCAGCATAAAAACGGAGAAGAGATCCAACAATCTTAAGACGAAATTTCCTTCTTTATCTTCTTCTTTCTTCTTCTGTACGTTGTACTCTTGGTTTATTAGGCGACGGTTGGTTAAGTTACGGGAAGTTCAATTGATCACAAGTTCTTTACAAGAAGGACTACAGCACCAAGTCCCGTTTCAAATTAAAATTCTGACTGATCATTCATGTGTGATTAAATATCAATATTTAATCCTTCACACTCTGTTAATTAGAAAATTCGGAACTCACTCCGATTGGCGATATCGGAAAGTCAGGATATTGGTGGTTTAGTTTAACTTAAACTAGACATGTTTCCAGCAGAAACGTCTTATTCGTTTTTTGTTTAGTTTTTTAATTTGTTTAAGTTATTATTTTATACTCCAAGTTGGAGAGTATAAGCAGTTTATAAATTACTAAACTCTGCATTTTTTGTCTCACAGAATAGCACTTATGGAAAAGAGAATCCATATTTCCGCAGACGTTGGTACAGACGAAAACAATTTCTGGTGCAATACTGCTTTTGAAGTAAACATGATCAGCTGTCGACACCGGTGCAACATGCCATGTTTATTCTGATAAGAGTGTATTCTCCCATTATCAGAAAAAGCAACGATGGAGAAAATGACGGCAGTCTTATCAGAAGTTAAGATTCTCGTGAATAGTGGATCATAGCGAAGTTACTAGTCATATTTGTGCCGATAAGAACATTTTCGCTTCTTGTGGAAGTATGGAAAACGAAAATGGAATTACTCCTCATGGGTAATTTGGCGGCTTGATTGGTTACTGGCTAAGAGTTATTGGAACATTAATCCAGTTTGGATTGAGCAACCTCTTAATTTGATTTGTAGGAGACGGGTACAAAATCAACAGAAATGATCCAATAAATCCGAGGAATCATTACTCAATCTGAGACGCGTACTTTTCACTTGGATAGTGGTCTCAGGATTATAATCATTCCCATGGTATCTTGTGTCGAAAAGGTTGATCATGAAGATGACCGAAGCATCCATTCGGTTACGGTTATTATTCGGAACGATACTAATATCGCATTAAATCATTTGAGTCCATAGATGATCTATGATCTCACTGGAACGAATGAATGGTCACAATGGAGGGACTGGAATCACACCAGTTCATACACATACACAACATATATAAGCGGGAGTATTAATTGCTTGATGAGTAATTAAGAGTTAGTCGATAAACAAACTAGTTGTTTAGGCACCTCTTTGAATTATTCAAATTAAATGAATCGGCAAAAGGTGCAAGGCTACAAGCAGAAAATGTTTCTGTACACGACCTTTCAAGATTCATTTTTGGAATTTGAATGTTAGCTTCCGTGAACGTCACGTGTTGTGGTGATGAGGAATATTGAAAATTTATTTAAATGTTTCAAAAATTTGAGCCCATTTGCTGGTCTTGGACAAAGTTTAGCCAAGGGGAATAACGATCATTGAATGGGATGATCATTAATAGTGATTCACGGATGATCATAGTGGTATGGTCTTGAATTATATATTCATGACGATGGTCTTGATGGACGTTAAACCGGTAGATTGACAACATCTGTGGTTTAATTCATGGAATTCAAAAGGTCACTAATCAAATGAAGTTCGATGAAATTTGCTACCATGCTAATCCTTGAATTTAGCATTGTTTTTATGTTATGGGACAATTGAGTATAGCCTGGAAATGTGGGGGTAAACCATATGCTATATATTGTCTAAGAAAAACAGGGGTGTTTTTAAAAATCCAAATTATTCATGTCAATCGTCAAATTTAGACGTAAATGGTGATTGAACACATGTGATTAATTTGTAACAAATTGGATGAAAGGGCGGCCGACCTATCCAGAATTGGAGAGTTACAAAATCACGTTGGTTAGTGCATGCATAGATGGATGTAAATTTGTACGGACATGATTTTGGATATAATTTGTAGCAAGTAAAATTGGAAGAGGAATTACAAAAATTTGTAATAGTGCTACAAAATGGGGACAAGTCTCTAGTAAATAGTCTTAGAGGACCGCGTGAAAATATTTTTGATGACTAGAGATAATGTGTTCATCGAGGGGAATAGGTTAATTTAAAGCCCACTAATTATGAGTGAAGATAATGGTAACCCAACCTAGTTGACTGGAGATCCCAAGATCTAGGTTCAAAAGGGACAACTAAGTTATGTATAACTCGGAGTAAACACTGTGGAGATAAAACTCCATCATATTCCTATGATGAGACAGTGTATTTCCTGAAATGTGTTTTAGGATAAGCTATGTTTTTAATGATGCCTATATCTTGTATTTACAAGTGGGATACTACAGGGTATTCTTAATGGGACATCACCTATGTGAGTGTAGAATTGTGGCCGATTCTATGGAAATTTTATAAGGCTTTAATTTCCTAGAGCACTCATGAATCCGGGATTTGTTCAGGGCCGAAATGAACACAACCGTAGAACCAAATTAGTGAGAAAAGGCATTGTGTGATAACTATTGTCTTGGTTTACATTAAAAGTCAACAGTTCAAGACATCGCGTTCACTGGTTAGCGAGTATATCCGATAGTTATTCACTAAGGAAGGTTCAAAGCCAAAAGCTACCTATCCCCATGCAATGACTTTTCACTTTATCTCTCTTTAGTGTCTGCATAACATTTGCATTCTTAGAAGTTCTATTCAAATGTGGGGGATTGTTGGAAATTTTGAATAGAAATTATGTTTGTTATAATTGAAGGGTTGTTTCCAAGAGAAGTGACCCTCCATGAATGGACTCTTTCCAAGAGTTGTGACTCTCCATGAAAGGACTCTTACAAAGAGATGTGACTCTTGGCGAAGAGACACTATGCCCTTTCCTAAGAGACACCAATCAAGTATATAAACCCCACTCTAGTTTCATTCTAAACACAAGAAAAGCACATACAAAATTCTGATTTCATTTGCATTCATTATTGTCATAGTATTGAGAGATAAACACTAACTTTGGTTCGCCGTTTCCTTGAGTTTGGAGTGCTTCTACTCGAGGAAGAAAGATCGTTGTATCCCGGGAGACGTTTATGCAAGTAAGAACCCATTAGCACCGGAGTGGGGCGAATTTCGCCTTAAGGACAGAGTATCCAATACTCGACTCGGTCTATGCATAATTCATAGTATTCTAATTCTCTGCGTTTCTTTTCTTAATCTTTTGGTTCTCGCATCTCGGATCATCGTCAGCAGCATAAAAACGGAGAAGAGATCCAACAAAACTTTGCCAGAAAGTTAAATCTTTTTTAACCTCCTTGAAAATCCGAAATCAAACCGGTGAAGTTTTTTGGTAATTTTCTGCAGTTGTTATCTTGTGACTCGTGTGCCACCCACTACTGCCTTGCACAGTCAAAATTGTGTAACCTGTAACGAATGTACTTTTTGGCCCAACGAACACTAGCCGTTTGTGACCCATTGTTGAGTGTTTTATGAGATTAAGTGTAGGGTCCAACGCAGAGTTTAGGGTTTCATGAGTCTCTGTCTATATATAAGAGTTTGATACAAACTCAGTAGATACGTATTGATGTTTATACGAAGGAGAAACAACGTCAAGATTTTCAGAGGAGATTTACCTTGAAATTCTTGCAAAGGTACCGGTCAAATCCTTAATAGCTTTTAAATGTGTATGCAAGACATGGTGTTCTCTAATTTCTAGCCCATATTTTTGTTGGTAGGATGGTCAAGGACTAGATTACGAAATCTAGTCCTTAATAAGGTTTGGGAAACCAATTACAAGTGTCCTAAGTATAGCAACTAAAGAGGTTTGTCTCTTAGAGTTAAGTTAGGAAACCCTATACTTGTAGGAAAGCAATCCTTATTAAGGAATTTGTCCAGCCCTATTGATATGTATAAATAGCCATAGAGAGAACTAGAGAAAACACACCTGAACTAAGTAAAAAGTTCTCTTCTTCTCTGCTTAGGCTTTGTATATTCCAACCTATACGGTGATATATAAAATTGCTTATTCCTTCCCGAGGACTCAACCTCGTTAAATACTTGTTCTTCTTGTGTGTGTGATTGTGTTCTTGGCGATATTGAGATACCTCGTAGTAGTGCAAACATAACGCTCCGCAGGCTTTGGCGCAACAATTGGTATCAGAGCAAGGAGACGCTCTTGGATACGTGTACTCAGATTGAAGTTGAAGTGAAGGTATTCCTGTAAAATCTCAAAGGTTCCGTTTTTATTTATATTTGGTTGTTTAAGAACAATGGTTGACGGGGATAAACCAGTTGATCCGAAAGATCCTTTAAGAGAACATTCGGAGTCCACAAGTAAAGATAAAGAAATAAAAGAAGAAATACTTCATTCACATAGATCACAACTCAAAGTAGAAAAGTTTACAGGAACCAATAACATTGGTTTATGGAGAACGGACGTGGCACCTCCTGGGCTGACGTGGCGCTGTTTCTTGTCGACACGTCATCTGCCACGTCATCATTTCTTCTGACGTGGCACTGTGAAACTCTGTAAAATGCTGACGTGTCACCCACTTTGCTGATGTGGCGCATGTGATGACGTGGTGCCTCTAATGACTTTACAATGGTGACGTGGAGCGCTTGTGTGTAACTTTTTAGCCCATGGGCTTGTACATGGGGTGTTTGTTAGGTCTAGTTAGCCATACTTGGGTAAACAAGGGAAGCACCTTAAGCCCAATGAACCCTCCTTTGCTAGTAGTAGGAGCTTTGTAGGCCTATGTTAGCCCATTTATTTGTGTAGAATATTAGGGGCACAAACATCGCCCCCTCTTAACCCATAACCTGTTATGGGTTAAGAAGTTCGTGTTTCCCTCTGAATTTGCATTTTTCTGGAGTGTTACATAACCCGCCCCCGAACATGTTGTTCGGAGTGTTATGCAATTCGCCCCCAGGGATGTGTTGATTGCACGGGAGTGTTATATGTCTTGCCCACAAATGGTTGAGGTGACATATAACTCGCCCCAGTATGTTTTGTGTCATGCTGCTCAATGCTCGCGCATGGGTTCACCTCCCTTCTGCACTTTGCTCGCGCATGGAATGAAAAGTTGAGTTTTTATGCTATCTTGAATTCGCGCAGGGGGCCAATCCTACTATTCAAGATGCGCGCAAAGTTTGTGATGTTTACATTTTCACGTGCCTGGACAAATGAAAATTTTCGCCACATTTGTTGTTGCCCGTACGATGGGGATAAAATTGAGATAGGGTAAAAATGCTTGAACTGTGCACTCACCCTATCTGAGAGGTGTCAGAGACGTTGCTGACAGCAGACCCGAGCTGTACTGTTTTGCCACACTGATTGCAGATTTGATCATCCTCAGAAGCATATAATTAACATGAACAATTTTGATAAAGTATGGAATACCAAAATAATGATGAATTAAATTTCTGAATAGAAATAACAAGATAAATACCTACTGCTTCGACAACAGCTGCCTCATTAAAACCTTTACGTGGAAAACCCAATGGGATAAAACCATCATAAAGGAAAAAGAGTGCAGCACATCAGGATTTGAAACTACTTCCAATGATAGAACTTCTTTAAGTGGAACGAATTCCACGGTTTCCATGGCTTTGAATCCTCAGTTCCATCGAGGTTCCTTAAGTAGTAGGATCCACGAGATGCTGGTCTATTGACTATGTATGGACCTTCCCAGTTTGCTCCGAGTTTCCCACAGTTTGGTTCCATTGTGGTTGCTCGGGTTTTCTTCAAGACATATTCCCCTGTCTTGAATGATCGTTCTCTGACTTTACGATCATATCTCAACCTTGATTGCCCTGCTTTGTTATCGGACTAACCTGCTGCAAGGTCGTTTCTCTTTGTTCTTCCAGCAACTCTTTGTCTAAAGCCGATATCTTTGTCGTTTTTCCCATTTGACAAAGACGAGTTTTGGTTGTCTTGAGATGTATCTCGGTGGGTATGATCGCTTTTGTCCCATAAGCCCGGTGTAAATGGTGAAAAATCCAGTGGATCTTTTTGGGGTTGTTCGATAGGACCACAAGACTCCAGGTAATTCTTCAGTCCACTTTCCATTCGCCTTCTCCATCCGTTTCTTGAGATTTTCCATAATAACGCGATTGGTCGCTTCACCTTTCGTTGCTCTGAGCATAGTATGGAGATGAGAAATTGTAGCGAATATTCAGGCTCTTGCAAAAATCTTTGATCACTCCTGAATCGAACTGCTTCCCATTGTCTGATATTATTGCGTCTGGGATTCCGAATCTGCAGACGATATTCTCCAATATGAACCTTTTCACATCATGTCTGGTAACGTGTACCAGTGCACGCCGACCCATTTGGTGAAATAATCGTGGCGGCTGGTACGAATCTAACGCCTCCAGGAGCTTTGGGAAGTGGTCCGACGATGTCTAGTCCCCATATAGAGAATGGCTAAGTACTAAAAACTGGATGCAATTCGTTGGCGGGCCTTTTTGGAATTGGAGCGTGCTCTTGGCATGGTACACATTTCTACGCGTATTCTTTAGCATCTTTCTGCATGTATGGCCAGAAGTATCCCTGGGTCAGTATTTTGTGCGCGAGACTGCGCCCACCAGAATGGTTGCCACATATTCCTTCATGAGCCTCTGCCAGTATCTGTTGTCCTTCCTCGGCTGATATGCATCGCAAAAATAGCTCTAGAGCTACGAGTTTGCGGTATAATAGCCCTTCGATCATTGAGTATCTCCATGAATTATTTTTCACATTTGCAGCTAGTTTCTCATCTTCTGGTAGTTTGCCTGTTGTCAGATACTGGGATGTAAGTTTGACGCCAGTCAACAATGTTTTCGACATGATTGCCCACGAATTATCATCCTTCATCGGACCGCCGACAACCATATTGCTGTCGATGTTCTCAGTATCTCCCCGTGATGATGTAGCCCTCTCGCCCCCACTAGTGTGTTCGAGAGCCAGAACAAAGTGGCTGTCGGAGATGCTAGGTAACTCTTGGAAATCCACTACAACAAAACGGGTGGAATCAGTTTCAACTACGGAAGAAAGATATGCCAAAGCATCTGCATGCCTGTTTTCCAACCGCGGTCTCTGCCTAATGGAGAATTGGTCGAACTCATTTGCCAGCTTTCTCATATGATCCAAATACAGGGCCATTCTCTCTTCCTTGGCTTTGTAGGTCCCCAGAAACTGGTTGACCACTAGCATGGAATCAGTGACCAGCTTCACGTTCTTCGCATCTAACTGTTTGACGGCTTTTAAACCGATTATTGCAGCTTCATATTCAGCTTCATTTTTTGATGCTTGGAAACCCAGCCTGGTTGCTTTCTCGATCCTCGAACCTTCGGGAGTAAGGATGACGCATCCAACTCCAACATCACAAACATTTGATGACCCATCAGTAAATACAGTCCATAATGGTTCAGGAGCATCAATTTCCATTGCGGACTCGCCCCCAGTCTGATCAGTGACTAGTTTTATGGGTTTAAATAGCTCATCTTCTTCGCCAGTCACCGTTTCTATATCGTCCACAGGAAAATCTGCTAACAGTGCAGCCAGGGCGTGTCCCTTCTCTGTAGTTCTGGTCTCGTACTTGATCTCATACGCCCCCAGAAAATTTGACCATATGGCTAGTCGACTGGAATCATCAGCACGTTCTAGGATTCTTTTCAAAGGGGTATTCTGAGTAGACTACGATCTGCCTCCCTTGGATATAAGGCTTGAGGCGACGAGATGCGTGGAAAATTGCAAGTGCTATCTTCTCAATTTTCTTATACCGTGTTTCCGCCCCCGTAAAGGATTTACTAACGAAGTAAACAGGTTTTTCATGTGGGTCCGTAACAAACAGCACTGCACTCACAGCGTTCTCCGTTGCAGCCAGATAAACTCTGACAGGTTGTCCATTTTTTGGACTCACCAAAACTGGGGGAGTTGAAAAATACTGCTTGATCTCATCAAAATCCTTTTAGCACTCATCCGTCCAGCCAAAATTCACTACTTTCTTCAAAACGTCAAAGAATGGCTTGAATCAATCCGACGAGCGTGAAATGAAACGATTCAGAGTTGCTAATCGTCCCACTAGCTTCTGGACCTCCTTCTTCGTCCTTGGGGATGGAATTTCTCTGATGGCTCTGTGCAACTTTCCCGATGACAACCCGAATGAACATTTTGCCGGATTGAGATTCATACGATATTGTCTTAAGATATCGAAAATCTTCTGCAGATCAAGAAAATGCGATTCCTTTTGCTCAGATTTCACTACCATATCATCGATATATACTTCCATCGAATTCCCAATTAGGTCCTTGAACGGCGTCACAAAGATAACAAAGAAACTCGTCTATCGATCCACGAACGCAGATGCTCTTGATCGATCCTCGAACAAAGGTATTTGGTTATACCTTAAAAACCGTCCATGAATGACAGTCTCCCATATCCTGCATTGCATCTACCAAATCTCTTATTTGTGGCAGCGGGTACGGATCACTCAGACATGCTTTATTCAAATTAGTAAAATCGATACAGACACGAATTTTACCATTCTTATTCGGAACGGGTACGATATTTGACAGCCTGCGTGGGTATTTCACTGGTCGAATAAAGCCTGCTTCCAATAGATTTTCGACTTCTGCAGTAACTCCTTCTTTTTTGATTTGCGCCATATTACTGATTTTCTGTCGAACATGATGGAACTTCTCATCGATATTTAGCTTTGGGACATGTGCTACATTCGGATCTATCCCACGCATCTCAGCAAAACTCCATGCGAAAACGTCGGAGTTTGCCCTTAGCAATGTAATCAAACCATCATGTTCATGTGCAGGCAGGTCTTCCCTTACGAACGTTGTTTTGTGCTCCTCATCTCCAATATGGATCTCGATCAATTTCTCGATTGTTGGTGGTTCAACTGCGTCCTCTCCCCTATATGATTTTAGAGGGAGAGTATTCTGTAATTGCTATTTCTGCTCGACTCGCATGATATGGTTCCCGCTGACTTATGACTTCTTGTAATCATCCATTGCACTCTCATGATACTTGTGGGCGGCCATCTGGTCGCCTCTGACTTTCACGACTCCTTCTGGGGTAATAAACTTGAGCATTGATGATTAGATGATGTGATCGCACCAATATCATGCATACAATCTCGTCCTACAATTTCATTGTAGGGTGATCGGCAATCCAACAATAAGAAGGTGCCCAAAATGGACTTCTCAGCTACTGTTATAGGTATCTTTACCTTTCCAACCGCCTTTGTAACTTCACCGCCGAAGCCGATAATTGAATTTTCATCCTCCTCGATCAAGTCTTTTGGGAGATTCATAGAGGAATAATCTCCTGAAAACAACACGTTCACTGTGCTTCCCGTATCCACTAGAATCCGTGTACACGAAACATGCCAATCCAAGTAGTTATAACGATAGCATCATTGTGTGGAGCATATACACCTATCATGTCCGCTTTCAGAGAAATCGATCTTTGTGCACCCCACTCCCTAGTTTCTCGCTCCAATACCGCTGACAAAATCGATGTGGTTTGTCAAGTACTATTCTTTCAACTACCTGAGCTTTCTCCTGGTCATTTTAATGGATCCTAGCATGACTGACGTTAATCACACGAGCGTTAATCACATGTGTTGTGCCAAACTGTCCAGGTCCTTTCCCAAAATCCTTTTTCACGTACTCTTGCAGCTTCCCGAGCGTCGATCATTCACGGACCTCGATCCAAAAAGAGCGGCAATTGTCGGTCTTGTGACCATGGTCTTTATGGAACTTACAATATTTTCTCTTGTCACGTTTATCACGTGTCTCTGCTGGCAAAAGACGAGAGGGGCTCAAATCCTAGCCGATTTTCTCATACAACTCTGCAAGCTGTATGTTCAACGGTGTCAGCTTCATATCGTGATACTTCTGGAATCCATTCCATTCGTTCACCTTGGTTCTTCTCTCGGACTTCACCTCGATCGATGTGCTGGCCGCTCGAACGGTTCTTCGACTTGTCTTTCCTCCCATTATTTGGATGATTGGAAGATCTGTTAACATATATCGTCTCTCTAGCTTTGGAATCATCCTCCACTCGAGCATATTCTTCTACTCGATCATACAGTCCTTTCGAGTCTTTGGTGGTCTTTTAACTAAGGAACCGTACACGCCTCTCTGATCATGCTGGTATGCCTGCTTGTAAGCTTCGATGGCGATTTGATTGTTGGCACCATCTACATCTACTAACTCTTGCTTGAAGCGTCGAGTAAACTGTCTGATGCTTTCCTCTTTCCGAATTCCTAGAAGGAACAAATCGTAGCATCCCTTCTGATCACGTCTGTTGTACTTGTAGTGGGAGCAGAATTCTCCAACCAATTCTTGGTAAGTACCGACCGACTGTGTCGTGAGTTTATTGAACCACTTTATTGCTCCTCCAACCAGTGACTGTGGAAACATTTTGCACATCAACTCATAACTGTGTTGCCACAGAGTCATGGCAGTTTCATAGTGTAAAACATGCTGATCAGGATCGCCTATCTTCTGTGTTGCCACAGAGTCATGACAGTAAATGGTTCTGCATGCCTCTTGTAGTAACTGGCCCTGCATGCCTCCCTGCCATTATCCTCCTTCATGACTGCATGGTTGCATGGCTCTGTCATTGATCCCCTGCATGGCTTCCAGAATATTCCAGAAACTTCCATTATGGTTAAAGAATTACAATGGGGTGTGGATAATCAAAGGTGTTAGCGAAGTGGGTGTAATCATCCAAGGGCCGCGGAATTAAGATGCGTCGTGCCACACCTAATCGGGACTGCAGATTTAAGTTGCATCGACGTACACCGAAGCTTTTCCTGCTGCCGATGGCTTGGGCCGCCGGCTCGGTCCGTCGGCTGCTACGTCATTGGCTTCCACTGATGTGAAATTCACATTGCTGACGTGGCACTTGTCATGTAATCTCGCCCGATGATGTGGCATTCGATCTGATGGTGTGGTACCTTCCACGTCATCTTGACTGCTGATGTGGCCCTCGTTCTGCTGACATAGCGACTGCCACGCCATCACTTTGCTGACGTGGCATATGCCATATCATCATCTGGGATGACGTGACACATGTTTTGCTGACACGTCATCTGCCACGTCATCATTTCTTCTGACGTGGCACTGTGAAACTCTGTACAATTCTGACGTGTCACCCACTTTGTTGACGTGGCGCATGTGATGACATGGCGCCTCTAATGACTTTATAATGGTGACGTGGAGCGCTTGTGTGTAACTTTTTAGCCCATGGGCTTGTAGATGGGGTGTTTGTTAGGCCTAGTTAGCCATACTTGGGTAAACAAGTGAAGCACCTTAAGCCCAATGAACCCTCATTTGATAGTAGTAGGAGCTTTATAGGCCTAGGTTAGCCCATTTATTTGTGTAGAATATTAGGGGTACAAACAATTCTCTTCTTGAAAATTATGAACCCGTGATTAAAGCATTAATGCACGGCAAGGATAAGATGACATACGCTGAGGTCACTACTGCATTGCGCAGTGAGGAGTTCAGGAAGATATACCGTGAAGACCTTGCAAGTGAAGGTAATAATGATGTGCTTCTTGCAATAGGTCGTTCAACAGACAGGAGAAAGAAAACTGGTGGTTATGGTAAAGGTAGAGGGCGTTCTAAGAGTAGAACACGTCTGCGTAAAGATGAGTGTGCTTGGTGCCATGATTTAGGTCATTGGGCTAAGGATTGTACCAAGCGTAAGGCAATATAAGGATATAATAGTAATACCGAAGTTTGAAGAGCTTGTACTATTACGGATAGTACATGGGTATTAGATAATCGGAGCAACATATCATATATGTCCATATCGTGACTAGTTCTCAAGTTTTGAAGAGCTTGATGGAGAAGTACGTATGGGAAACAATCATACCCGGGGGGTGATTGGAATTGGTAGTGTTCATATCAAGATGCATGATGGTATGGTTAGAGAGCCGAAAGAGGTAAGATTTGTACCTACCATAAAGAAGAATCCGATTTCACTCGGAACTTTAGAAGCTAAGGGCTATAAGATAGTCATTTGAAAATGGTGTTTTAAAGGTAATCTCTGGATCGTTGGTAATAATGAATGTCACACGTGATCATAACTTGTATTACTTGATTGGGAGCACAAGAACAGGGATGTGTTTATTTCTGAACACATCGAGAGTGCAGCTACTGAGAAGACGAAGCTATGGCACATGAGACTTGCACATCCAAGTGAGAATCTTTTGCATAGGTGTTATTGCCTGCAAGTTAGCATTTTGTGAACATTGTTTTAAGGGAAACAAAACAAGAACAAGCTTTGGCACACCTATCCACAATACTAGAGGAGTTATTGACCTTGTGTTCACTCGGATGTTTGGGGTCCTTCCAAGAATGCATCATTGGGAGGGAAACATTGGTTTGTGTCGTTCATTGATGATTATTCTAGGCGCGTATGGGTGTACACCGTGAGGCATAAGGATGAAGTCCTAGAAATCTTTGTGAGGTGGAAAAAGGCAACTGAGACTCAACCTGGCAGAAAGATCAAAGTACTACTGTTGATGGTGGTTTTTAGACAAAAGGTAAAATCGTAAAACCCCGAATAACCTAATGTCACCGGCGACACATTTATTAGAACATTCAATGCATGTAGTCAGTAATTAATAGGGGGTTTTTTTCAAATTAGGGTTACAACGAACAAAACCCTAATTCCCCTCTGCGCAATGGCAAATCATGCCACCACACCTAGCCCAAGCTAGCCGCGCCATGCCAAACGCACTCTATATTGGCCTTAGCTATGCTAGTCACACCGAACGCACCAAAGCATGCCAACCATGCTAGCCGCACCTCCTCAGTGCCAATGGCAAATCATGCCAGCCACACCTATCCCAAGCTAGCCGCGCCATGCCAAACGCACTCTTCCTTGGCCCTAGCTATGCTAGTCACACCAAACGCGCCAAAGCATGCCAACCATGCTAGCCGTACCTTTACGTGCCAATAGAAAATCATGCCAGCCACACCTAGCCCAAGCTAGCCGCGCCATGCCAAACGCACTCTGCCTTGGCCCTAGCTATGCTAGTCACACCAAACGCGCCAAAGCATGCCAACCATGCTATCCGCACCTCCGTGCCAATGGCAAATCATGCCAGCCACACCTAGCCCAAGCTATCCGCGCCATGCCAAACGCACTCGACTTGTCCCTAGCTATGCTAGTCACACCAAACGCGCCTAAGCATGCCAACCATGCTAGCCGCACCTCTGTGCCAATGGCAAATCATGTCAGCCACACCTAGCCCAAGCTAGCCGCGCCATGCCAAACACACTCTATATTGGCCCTAGCTATGCTAGGCACACCGAACGCGCCAAAGCATGCCAACCATGCTAGCCGCACCTCTGTGCCAATGGCAAATCATGTCAGCAACACCTAGCCCAAGATAGACGTGCTATGCCAAACACACTCTGCCTTGGCCCTAGCGATGCTAGTCACACCAAACGCGCCAAAGCATGCCAATCATACTAGCCGCACTTCCGTGCCAATGGCAAATCATGCCAGCCACACCTAGCCCAAGCTAGCGGCTCCATGCCAAACACACTCTGCCTTGGCCCTAGCTATGCTAGTCACACCAAACGCGCCAAAGCATGCCAACCATGCTAGCTGCACCTCCGTGCCGATGGCAAATCATTCCACCACACCAAACCCAAGCTAGCCGCGCCGTGACGAACGCACTCTGCCTTGGCCCTAGCCACGCTGGTCGCACCAATCCAAGCCAAACACCCTTACCTTGGCCCTAGCCGCGCCAACGCAAAGTGCTCCCATAACCAGGCTTGCAGAAAAGCAAAGTGCACATATGAATCCACTTTCATGAACCCATTCGAAACTCGCATGTTCGCAACTAGGTGATCCAGATGCACATACAGGGAACCAAGGAATAGCTTGCCAATTGGAAGAACTTCACCTTTTGCCAACTTCACAGCGATCACTAGCAACTCTGGTCTTATTTCCTTCTTGCCGAGCGTAGTCATCAAAAATGTCTCTAGACAACCGAGAGAGCCAAAATGCTTTGCAACATGAAGATCACCGTTTTACTGCTTAGGTTCCAGCTCGTCCTAGGAAACCATTGAGATATCCACCACTGTAAAAGCACCTTTCATCCTCTTTCCTATGCAGAATCCTTCGACTTCGCAGTGGAGTCTTTTCGAGCGAAATCTCCCAACTTAGCGGCAAGGTCACCCCGCATCTTCTCCTCACCTTCGGACAACCTGGATATTAAGATTCCCTGTTATTCTTTTAGGAAGATTTAGCAAGAGAGCCACACTCTCCAAGAATAAAGTTATTTCACCCCATCTACATATGATCGTATGGGTGTACGAACACCATCTGGAGATGAAAGCAACCAAGCCCGAGATATCCTTCCTAATCTATAGATTTACTGAAGCTCTGACAGCATCAATAATCTGCGCTCGAGTCAAGTTGGTATTTATGTGCTCCTTACTCACCATGAACTCAACCCTTCTATCAAAAGAACGCAATGGGCTTTGACACATCCTGAAATCAATGTTGGAAGAAGAATATACCCCTTTATGAAGACAAAACCGTATGGTGTTCTCTGGGCGAACTCAACGTGTTTTCTTTTCATCTTCACCACCTGTTAACAAAATTGGCACGAAACCTGGGTGATTCTTCCGAGTAGGGGCGAGGGGTTTGGCAAATAATTCATCATCCGTGTTTGGTTTGGAACTATGAACATCCTTCGAAGCGAAATTTTGTTTAGGTAACATCTTGTCGGATTTCTTGATAACAATTTGGTAACAAGATATCTGCACAAAAAAAAACGGAGAAAGACGAAATTATCTCCCTGACATATAACCGCACCCAAGAAAAGGAAAACCTGAAAAAAAAAAAAAAAAAAAGGGTGTATTCTCTACGGGTTCAAAACTGCACGCATAGTATTTTCTTCAGGTCCAAATTCATATATGCAATATTTCCTATGGATTCAAAGTCATATGAAGCACATATACAATATTCTTCTTCGGGATTCATATACAGTATTCTCTTCGGGTTCAAAACTGCACACGCAGTATTTGCTTTAGGGTTCAAAATTATATACGTAGTATTTTATACGGGCTCAAGTGCGTTTGCAGTATCCTTCTTCGGGTTCAAAATTATATACGCAATATTTTATACGGGCTCAAGTGCGTCTGCGGTATCCTTTTTCGGGTTCAAAACTATATACGCAGTATTTTCTACGGGCTCGAATGCGTCCATGGTATCCTTCTTCGGGTTCAAAATTATATATGGAGCATTTTTCTACGGGTTCGAATCATATATGCAGTATTTCCCGTGGGTGCATATATACAATATTTTCTACAAGAAGCACTCCAAGAAATCATGTGCGCAATATCATCGCAAGGATTATAAAAGAAAAACGCCTACTATTAGGGTTTTCACCTATATGAAAAGGGAAACAAGAGAAGTACTGGAAGACATACCTGGAAGCCGGTTCTCTTTGGGACTCTGCCGCTAGTATGAAAAGATGAAAGAACAAAGTGCAAGATGAGAGAAAGGGATTTTATATATGGGCGTGAAGATTCTGAAATAAGGAAGGATTTCCCTTTACCAAAAATCGTGCGGGCCCACATGGGCACCCAACTTCCCAATGTCGCCCAAGTTACACCGGTCCCACCAGTTGCGCCAACTCCCCAGTACCGCCCAAGCCACACCGGTCTCACCAATTGCGCCAACTTTCCAATGACCGCCCAAGTCGCACCAGCTAGCACACTCAGCTTCCCCACCTTGCGCCGGTCCAACCAACTAGCACGCTCAGTTTCCCAACTCGCGCCAACTTCTCAATGCCGCCCAGCTTCCTGTCTCTCAATGATGTTGACTCCCCAATCGTGCCAACCTCCCGATTTGTGCAAAACTGCCAGAGGCAAGGATTCCAAATCCTATTTATAAAGGTCAGACAAGCCTCCTCAATTTTCTTTACGATTTACTGTTGATAGTTTGTAACCATCTTATGCTTACCTCACAACAAAGCTCCTGTTCCGAGGTAAGCAGGGGACTTAATGTTGATGGTGGTTTTTAGATAAAGGGTATAATCGTAAAGCCCCGAATAACCTAATGTCACCGGCGACACATTTATTAGAACATTCAATGCATGTAATCAGTAATTAATAGGGGGTATTTTTTCAAATTAGGGTTACAACGAACAAAACCCTAATTCCCCTCTGTGCTAATGGAAAATCATGCCAGCTACACCTAGCCCAAGCTAGCCGCGCCATGCCAAACGCACTCTGCCTTGGCCCTAGCTATACTAGTCACACCAAACGCGCCAAAGCATGCCAACCATGCTAGCCGCACCTCTGTGCCAATGGCAAATCATGCCAGCCACACCTAGCCCAAGCTAGCCGCGCCATGCCAAACGCACTCTACCTTGGCCCTAGCTATGCTAGTCACACCAAACGCGCCAAAGCATTCCAACCATGCTATCCGCACCTCTGTGCCAATGGCAAATCATGCCAGCCAAACTTAGCCAAAGCTAGCCGCGCCATGCCAAACGCACTCTCCCTTGGCCCTAGCTATGCTAGTCACACAAAACGCGCCAAAGCAGGCTAACCAGGCTAACCATGCTAGCCGCACCTCGGTGCCAATGGAAAATCATGTCAGCCACACCTAGCCCAAGCTAGGCGCGCCATGCCAAACGCACTCTGCCTTGGCCCTAACTATGCTAGTCACACCAAATGAGCCAAAGCATGCCAACCATGCTAGCTGCACCTCTGTGCCAATGGCAAATCATGCCAGCCATACCTAGCCCAAGCTAGCCTCGCCATGCCAAACGCACTATGCCTTGGCCCTAGCTATGATAGTCACACCGAACACGCCAAAGCATGCCAACCATGCTAGCCGCACCTCTGTGCCAATGGCAAATCATGTCAGCCACACCTAGCCCAAACTAGCCGCGCCATGCCAAATGCACTCTGCCTTGGCCCTAGCTATGCTAGTCACACCAAACGCGCCAAAGCATGCCAACCATGCTAGCCACACCGCCGTGCAAATGGCAAATCATGCCAGCCACACCTAGCCCAAGCTAGCCACGCCATGCCAAACGCACTCTGCCTTGGCCCTAGCTATACTAGTCACACCAAATGCGCCAAAGCATGCCAACCATGCTAGCCACACCTCCGTGCCAATGGCAAATTATGCCAGCCTCACCTAACCCAAGCTAGCCGCGCTGTGCCGAACGCACTCTGTCTTGGCCCTAGCCACGCTGGCCGCACCACGCCAAGCCAAACACCCTTACCTTGGCCCTAGCCGCGCCAAGCCAAACACCCTTACCTTTCCCCTAGCCGCGCCAAGCCAAACACCCTTACCTTGCCCCTAGCCGCGCCATGCCAAAGTAGCGCCCGCGCCTAGGCTTGCAAACCATGCAAACTAGGCCAAATTGTCCACGCATACCATTGGCACATGCCAACACGAATCGCTAGTAGCTTTTCTAACCAAGTCGTGGCCCTAATGGCCTAGCATTCCATTGGCACATGCCAACACGCATCGCTGGTAGCTTTTCTTACTAGGCCGTGGCCCTAATGGCCAAGCATGCCATTGGCACATGCCAACACGCATCGCCGGTAGCTTTTCTTACCAAGCCGTGGCCCTAATGGCCAAGCATGCCATTGCCACATGCCAACACGCATCGCTGGTAGCTTTTCTTACCCAGCCGTGGCCCTAATGGCCGAGCATGCCATTGGCACATGACAACACGCATCGCTGGTAGCTTTTCTTACCAGGCCGTGGCCCTAATGACCGAGCATGCCATTGGCACACGCCAACACGCTCGCTGGTAGCTTTTCTTACCAAGTCGTGGCCCTAATGGCCAAGCATGCCATTGGCACATGCCAACACGCATCGCTGGTAGCTTTTCTTACCAGGCTGTGGCCCTAATGGCCGAGCATGCCATTGTCACATGCCAACACGCTCGCTGGTAGCTTTTCTTACCAAGCCGTGGCCCTAATGGCCGAGCATGCCATTGGCACATGCCGAGACACATCGCTGGTAGATTTCTTACCAGGTCGTAGCCCTAATGGCCGAGCATGCCTTTGGCACATGCCAACATGCATCGCTGGTAGCTTTTCTTACCAGGATGTGGCCCTAATGGCCGAGCATGCTATTGGCACATGCCAACATGCATCGCTGGTAGATTTTCTTAACAGGACGTAGCCTTAATGGCCATGCGTGCCATTGACACATGCAAAAACCCACGCTGGTAGCCTAACTTGCAAACCGTGCAACCTACCACCAAGGCATTCCGCACACGCAATTGGCACATGCCACACACGCCACTAGCAGCTCTGGCATTGCCACTTACACTCAACGTACAACCTACCACCAAGGCATTCCGCACATGCCAAACATGCCACTAGCAGCTCTGGCATTGCCACTTGCACTTAAGGTGCAACCCGCAACAAAGGCATTCCGCACATACCATTGACACATGCCACACGCGCCACTAGCAGCGCCACTTTTACTCAAGGTGCAACCAACACTCGAGACATCAACACAAACTGGGGGATGTTTTCCAGGGTCTTGGTTTGGCGGTCACAACATGCAGGTACACTACACTCACATTAGGAAAGCGTGAATAGGAATAAAGCGGTCAAATAAATGAGGAAATAATGGTGAAAGCGTTTTCACCCATAAACACCATGCAGTTACCAACTCCTCCCATTATTTCACCCTTTACTCTCTTCCTTCATGAGGCTAGGGTACGTTTCAATCTCGACTTGTAAGAGAAAAACACAACAAGTCTCGGTCAGGAGAAAAACACAACACTCTCAGAAAAGGCAACTTTGCAAGCTCTTCAAAAAACCTTTCATCTCTTGCAAGATTCCGATGCTTTCACTTTCTGATACAAGTCGAGACACTACTCTCCCAGAATTATTCTGGTCTCAACACCTTTCTTTGCTTCCCTCCCTAAATCAACCCTTCTCCTCCACTTTGTGACCGAAGCAAGTCTGGAACGACCATTTCTTGGTTTAGGCCGGACTTGTACAGATTGATCTCTTGAATCTATAAAGTGCTCATGTGCAGCACATTTGTTTAGGGTTTAAACCAGTTTCTCACTTACCTACCGAATTTACCGAAATCGGCGGAAACGAGTTTTACCCATAAACAACTACGTTCGGACAATGGTGGAGAGTACAAGAGTGATCCGTTCTTGCAAGTATGTCAGGATGATGGGATAAAGATGCACTTCATAGTTAAGAAGACACCGCAACTGAATGGGGTAGCGAATGCATAAATCGTACTTTGCTGGAGAAGGTACGATGTATGTTATCTAAAAGGTACGATGTGTGTACGCCATCAGCTGCATTAGAAGGTAAAACCCCTATGGAGAAGTGGCTTGATAAACCAGCTTATGAGTATGACTCAATTCATATCTTTGGTTGTCCTGCATGGTATCATGTTAGTGAAAATATGCTTGATAGGCGCACTGTAAAAGGAATCTTTGTGGGTATGAAGAGTGGAGTAAAAAGGTTCAAGATTTGGAATCCAGTTGAGAAGAACATAGTCATGAGTAGAGATGTCACATTTGATGAGATGTCTATGGTAAAGTCTTAGAGTTCTCGACAGGTGGAGAACAAAAGCACCAGTACTAATGAGCCTTTGCAACAGATGGAGATTGATGCAACTCCACCAATTCCAGTTAAGTCTTTATATGTTCAGAATACTTTGGAAGACATTGGATCCGCAAGAGAGGTGAATAAACATATCAGATATGTTACCTTGAATTTGCATTGTTGTCGAACCAACTCATTTCTTGGTGAACTATCTTTTTGAAGCACATGGATCGGACACGTTGGACTAGTTTACCTCCCGCAACTCCAATCAAGTACTGTTGCATTGGGATAAAAGCGAGAGCAATACAACCTACCACTACAAACATTATAGACCAAAAAACTGAATCTCTTCGAAGCTGATCTGGTGGTTTATAAAAAGTTATGAGTATTTTCGAGAATAAGTATCTGAGAGTTGGCGGCATTAGACCTTTGATAATTGAGGCAATTGATCCTAATAGTAAAATCACCGCTTCTGGCTTGTTCAAATAGGTCAATTCCATCAAAGAAACACGTTGTAGTAGTTGATCTTTTTGATCATTAGTTTTAGCGGTGTCCTTATCCGCTAATACGCTCATACTTTTGTAAGCTTACGGGTGATTGCATTCAGAGACCTTATAGATGTATCTTCGTCATAAGCACCGTCTGGAGGTGGCATGCACTCAACTTTATTAGCATCTTCTTGAAGACGAATAAGCTGAGAGTACGCTCCATCGGGTTTCAATATCAATTCCTCGTGATTTCCTACACCAAAATTTATGTCCCAATTAAAATGATGTTTTCATGGAAAAACTGAAAGCTTGATACACTAATATTCTGCTGAAACCAATTAAAATGATGTTTCCTCGATGTACCACAGATATGGTTTTGGCTTGTTTGATGGTAGTCAAGCGATGGGCAACAATTATGGTTGTTCGATTAAGCATAATGCGCTTAATCAAGAAGAAGGATCTTTCACTAGTTTCTCAGATTCAACATCTAATGCGCTTGTGGCTTCATCAAGAAGAAGGATCTTTGGGTTCTTCAATATGGCCCTTACAATTGCAATCCTCTGTTTTTCCCCACCCGATAGCTTAATCCCACTTATCATTATTTCAATTCCCTGCCAAAATTAAAATATATCCAGATTTGAATTTTATTCCTGAAATGAAACTTCATAGAAAATAATTATCTGATCAAAACTAACTTTATATCTTCACAAGAAAGTATGTATTGTATTCTCAAAATGGAACTTAATAGAAAGTATAAGCATTACCATAGGCAGCTTGTCAACGAAATCAGCATTGGCGAGCTTAATTGCTCGACTAATTTCTTCCTCAGTTGCACGTTACTTTACATAAATGATGTTCTCTCTTATTGTAGTTGCAAACAATGTCGGTTCTTGGCTTACTAGTCTGATAACACGCTGCCTAATCCACTTAAGCTGTAAATTCTTCAAGTTCACACCGTCTACGAGTATGTTACCATCTTGATGATCATAAAATCTCTCTACAATATTAATCACTGTAGATTTTCCACTTCGGCTCTTTCCAAATAAAGCTGAGGTTATTCCACTTGGGACATATAATGAAAAACCTGACAATACTTGAACTTCGGGTCTCGTTGGATAACTGAAATAGATTCCATCCAAACATATTTCACCCTTGATGTCTTCTAGTACGATTCCTTTTGTTTCTGAGATAATGATGAGAGGTTTTCTTTCAATTACTTGAAATATCTTGTAACTTGCGGTTTTCCCGTCTGCAAATGCATTCAAGCAAGGAAATACTTGACTCAGGGCCCTATCATTTACGAAAAATCGGGACGGGTGAGTAAGACTGCAGAATACAGAAAATAGGGTAACGGTTATTGGTGAAATTAAGGTTACTTACATTCCCCCTATTATTAGACAGAAAATAATGTTGATGATGTTCCCACCATTAAAGCGTTTCTCAATGATCAACTTAGAGCCGTACCATATTGCAAGTCCATCAAAACTGTATAAGACTAGATTTGCCATGCCAATCGCTAAGCCTGAAGCAAATGCTTAACTTGACATAAAGACACACGTTTTTTGCTGTATTTTATGATACTTTTCTTTAGCTTCCTCTTCTCCTGTAAAAGATGCTACGGTTCGTATAGTATGAATGTTCCCGTTCCATCTAAATATCCCCCATACTTCATACTTGAAATCTTTCATGTTTTGTTTGAAGAAGGAAATGAGGTTTGGGTATTCTTTGCTAGTGAAGACAACAACAAACTTGTAGAAATTTTGTTTTATTTATATCCAAAATCCAAATGGTTGTGAACATCCCAAAAGGTTCCCACTGCCCACCCAGACTTTTAATAAAAATTAATTCCAAAATTTCCGTTTGTGACCAGTAGTTGTAAGTGTGGTAGTTATCTCAAATTTTACATATTAGGAGTCCTACCAATTTTAGGTTTGTTGGAGTCCAAGTTTTAGGTTTTATGAGTCTAATATATATACAAGAAATAAAACTCAGTTTATCAAAATATTGAAAGTTTATACAGAGGAGAAGATTTCGAAAGTTTATACGAACCAGAAACAATGTCGAGCATCCCAGAGAAGATTTATGAAAGCTTATACGAAATTTTTCAAATTTTATACTGTCACGCTTCCCAGAGGAGATTTATTGCGAAATCCTTTCAAAGGTACCTGTCAAATCCTTATTAACTTTTAAGTGTGTTTGCAAGACCTGGCGTTCTCTAATTTCCATCCCTGATTTCGTTAAGATGCATCTTAAACTTGTGATTCAGAGGAACAAACCTTGTCTCATGCTTAAAGGGTTCCTCAGATACAGTCTCAGTATCAATATGAACCCTGACGGAATCTATATCATATGTAATGATTCATATGAGTTATTTTTGTCGACTGGAACTAGATGTCCTCATTATTCAGTGGAACTTGATTGCCCATTTAATTCCGAAGTTTATTCAGTATCACTTATGGGTTGTTGCGATGGTCTGGTTTGGTATGAAAATATGCATTCCTTTTGTCTTTGGAATCTTTATTAGCATGTAGGTCTGTTTGCAAGACCTGGCGTTCTCTACTTTCTAGCCCTGATTTTGTTGAGATGCATCTTAAACTTATGATTCAAAGGAACAACAACAAACCTTATCTGATGCTTAAAGGGTCCCTCAGATACAATCTCAGTTTCAATAACAACCCTGACGGAATCTATATTGTAAGTAATGATTCGTATGAGTTGTTTTTGTCGACCAGAATTAAATGTCCTAATTACGGAGTGGAACTTGATTACCCATTCAAATCCAAAGATTATTCAGTTGCAATTACGGGTTGTTGCGATGGTATGGTTTGCTTATGGTTTGAGAATAAGCGGTTCTTCTTTTAGAGGCATTACTTACCAAAATCTGCACTACAATTGGGGTTATAGTTAATAGGTAGTAGCTATCACAGTTAGTAGAGGCTCTCTCTTTCTTTGAGCAGCTCTGGTTGTTTAGGATCTTGGCTGAATTTACCTTGTATCCGCTACTGTACTTTCGTTGTCAACTGGAGATGCTCCGGTTCATCTTTTCCTCTTTTTCTCACTTCTTTTCTCCTTCCCTCATTGTACTATTCTTTCTTTATTTATAAAATTCTTTGTTGTATTGAAAAAAAAAAAAGAATAAGCGGTTCTTTTGTCTTTGGAATCCAGTCACAAGGGAGTACAAGAAATTACCAAAACCAAATATACTATTGTTTGTAGGTGAAAATGGTTTCTGCTAATTTCGGTAATTGCGGGTGTGCAGGTGAGAAACAATTTAAACCCTCAAAAATGTACTGCAAGGGAGTACTTTAGATTCGAGAGATCAATCTGTACAAGTCCGGCCTAAACCAAGAAATGGCCGTTCCAGACTTGCTTCGGTCACAAAGTGGAGGAGAATGGGTTGGTTTTGGGGAGGGAAGCAAGGAAAGTGTTGAGACCAGAATAGTTGATTCTGGAAGAGTAGTTGGGTTACTACGACTTGTTATTAGAAAAGTGAGAGAGCTCCCAAGGTGAGCTAGCAAGTAAGTATTTCTGAGTGTTGTATCTCCCGTATGAACTTGTTGTTCAATGAAAATAGGTAAGACCTATTTATACAAGTCGGAGTAAAAACGTACACTGGTCTCATTAAGGAGTGGGGAAATAAATGGGAAAAGGTGGTAACCGTATGCATGGAATTGATGTTCCATAAAGTGGTTAACGCATGAAACTGGTTTTCATGAAACTGCTAACGTTATGGAATTGATGTCCCATAAAGTTGTTAACGCATGTGCTTTATGTCCCATGAACGTTTCAAACATAACTTCCCGTATTTACTAACCGCCTCACCCTTATGACTCTTCCTTATGACGGGCGTAGTGTACGCCGCACGTTGTACACCGCCAAACCAATACCCAAAGAGGATCCCCCAGTTTGTGTTGATGTCTCAAATGTTTTGTAAAACATGTAGCACGTTGTTGTGGCTTGGAAAGTCAAGCTCGGGAAACTTGCCAGCCTGGTGACCTTCGACGGTCGAGATTTTGCATCTTGAGAGGAGGGGAAACCGTTGATCGTTGCACGCCTTCGTTTTGGTAGCCGCGTAGTGAGGGCCAACGTGGTGACGCAGCTAGGTTGGCATGTCATTGGCATGGCCAAAACTTAAGTTTTCGGGCCAAAGGTTACCATGTGTCGTCTGGTAACCTTGGATGGCTAGGATTTGCTCCTAGGATTGAAGGGAAATCGTTGATTGTTGCACGCCTTCGTTTTGGTATCCGCGTAGTAAGGGCCAACAGGGTGGCGCGGCTAGGGTGTAAGGCTTGGCATGTGGGGCCAAGGGTTTTCCATGGGCGTATGGCGTGGCTAGGGCCAAGGAAAGGGCGTTTGGCTTGGCATGATGTGACTAACATGGCTAGGGCCAAGGCAAAGTGCGTTTGGCATGGCGCGGCTAGCTTGGCTAGGTTTGGTTTGGCTTGGCATGAAGGGCCAAGGGTTTGCCATGGGCGTATGGCGTGGCTAGGGCCAAGGCAAGGACGTTTGGCTTGGCATGATGTGACTAGCATGGCTAGGGCAAAGGCAAAGTGCATTTGGCATGGCGCGGCTAGGTAAGCTAGGTTTGGTTTGGCTTGGCATGCAGGGCCAAGGGTTTTCCATGGGCGTATGGCGTGGTTAGGGCCAAGGAAAGGGCGTTTGGGTTGGCATGATGTGACTAGCATGGCTAGGGCCAAAGCAAAGTGCATTTGGCATGTCTCGGTGATGTGATTTGAAAGTTGTTTGTAATAGTGGTAAGTAAAGTTCGTTCAACTCAGACTTGTAAAGACTCGGTTTAAGACTTAAAAATATAAAACTCTAAAAACAAAGAAAATATATACACAAGTTTTGTCACAAATATCGAGAGGTACTAGGACTCAGGATTCCACCATAAAATTCATTCATGCGATTCATATATTTATTCTAGACAATTATAGCTCAAATAATAATAAAATATTGACTCTATGTTTTGCCAAGGTAGGTTTTTTAAAAGCAACGACTGTATATCTAAAGCATGGGATATCAAAAGACTTAACCTAAGTATAACCCATCAATTGAAATCACAACCATTCAATAAAAATCATAAAACAATTAACAATCCATGCAAAAAGTCATGAAAGAATTAAATATAATTACCACACGCATGAAATATGGCTTCCTCCGTCATCCCAGTGTTGGGGTTTAGCTCCTCATATTATTCACGTGCTCAAAATAATTTTTCATAGCTCAAATAAGTGAAAACAAGAGAAAACTAATAAATCAGGCAGTTCGCAACGCTAAATAGGTGTTACAGAATAAAAGACTGCCTTTAAAAGGCTGAACAAATAAGATCTATTCTGAGTAAATAAGTCTGCCCTTAAACGATACTTCTGTTCTGCAGTAGATTGCAACAGTCCTATGCGACAGACTTTGGAATTCTGTTCTTCATCTTCTTCTTCTTCTCCACCTGCTGCTGCTGAATCGTCTCTGCAGCTGAGTTTTCTTCACAGCAACAACCCAGAAATATTCCCCAAGGTCTCGACCACCTCCTATGACTCCAACCAACGCCTTATATATGCACACCGGGCCAAGAATCTCGATGAAAACCCTTTTTCTCTTGCCCCTAAAGTAACGGGATTTCTTTTTATCCCCTGTTTTCTTCACGCGGCTTCCCTTTCTCATCTAAACTCTTTCCAAATATATCAGAGAAGATATACGTCCAATCACACCACGTACCTTCCCTAATTAACCAACAGAAATACCAAAAACTTCTTCTCTATTATGTCCACCGATAAAATCATGGAAACTCATTTTTATTCGGTTCAAAGCAAACTACCAACCCTGTTTTACGTTAACAGCCTACTCCCAATTCAATTCCAATTAAAACTCCGTCAAAATCCCAACCAAAATCTTGCCTGAAATTCTCGCAGCAGCGAGAGTATATTTTCCCGCCAAATTTGGTTTTCAAACCGTGAAGAAAGGTTTCCCCCTAACCAGACCGGGGTGGAAATAGCCATGGGGGAATAGTAACTCTGGGGTGCAAATAGCGGTGGATACCCCTTATCAACTGGGTTCCCCTTATCCAAATGAGGGGTCCGAATAGTAATTCTCTCCCACGAGCGCAAATACCACTTTTCGAGCCAATTTTCCCTCAAAAGTTTATTTCTCCAAAAACACCTACAAAGACATAAAATACCAAAATTAGCACAAAATCGAGTACTAACATTACAGAAAATTGAGACTAATATAGACACATAAATGCGTCTATCAAATACCCCCAAACTTATTATTTGCTCGTCCTCGAGAAAATCAAATCTAGAAAATAAAATCCTTACTCACTGTCGTAGGCATCGTCGATTGCATTTAGCATATGAAATAAGCCTTTAAACCCCTAGGTGGCCCTAGTGGCCGAGTTATAGTCTCGGGAGGGTTTACCAGAGGTGTACCCACAAAACCTTTATACTCCAGACCCTAAATATCTACGCAGAACCTGGAAGGCACTAAAGAATCTCCTTGGTTGGCATACTTATTGACTACAGGAGTAAGTACCCTGATGCGAAATTCCAATTGTTGTACACGAGTTTGCACTCAAGCATACTAAAATTCATATATAAGTCACAGAGCTCTACTCAGATAGTCGCACTATGGACATCAATATCCAGAGTCAAAACTAATCACATGGATAGATCAAGAAGATGGATATAGAGAAAAACATAGATGGTTTTGATGTTTACTAAGTGAACGGTGTTTCCCATATCTGTCTGAAGGCCTCCGCCAAAATGAACCTATCCTAATAGACCTGAGATACTAGTCGACTAATATCAACACACTTGGCATATACAAGGGAACCAGTGGTCGATAAACTTAACTCTAGGTCAACACAACTGGCATATACACGGGTTCCAGTGGTCGACTTTATTGAATTTATTCCGGTTGGTCAGATGGTCTGGTCTCACTTTTTTTTTTTTTTTTTTTAGTATTAAAAATATATCATGCATATAACATAAATTACATACTTTTGGTTGGTAACCTAGCAACAAGCTGGGCTCCAACTCCTTTTTGAATAGCGATACCTAATCTATGAAAAATAAAGCTACCAACACCACTACTAGCGTCATTACTAACTAAGCAGTTCTTCAAACGCTTAAAAAAACATAAAGTATCCTCACCTAATTCCCCTAAGGTAGAGAAAGCTAATACAATAGACCATATCCAAGTGAAACACACTTATCTAAGTATTTAGTGCGTTTTCGAACAACGACATTAGAAATAGCTTTGCCGGGACAAAAGAGCGAATGCCTTCACACGTGAAGGGAGACACCCACTAACATCCATGCAAACATCCTTACCATTTTCCCGTTGAGGACGAGGATATCAGCGGCCGTAGATCTTTGTCATCATCGACCAGAAGCCCAGAGAAACTTCCTTGCGTGCGGGTACACTAGCTTTGTAACAAATGTCAATAACTATATCACATACAAAGTCATGTCGAAACTTAACCCCAATATCCTTAGCACAGTGAAGCGCATGATCTCCATAAATATCCATAGACTTGTTACTGACTAGAGCATGAACCATTCTCAACAAACAATGGTATACCCAAGCGGTAGCAAAGGACAGACTAATGAGCTGTCTCGGCCAGGGCATTGGTTAAGCCCACTAATAGGAATCGCCAATAAATAATCTTGAGCATGCTTAACTTGGTTACACTGCACAAAATGGAATCTCTAGCAGACATAGAAAACTGGCCTGGGATTTTCTTCTTAATTGCATCAAAGTAAGTAACTGCCAAGGAATGCATGGAGGGGGGGGGGGGAAGTATCATCAACGCAATAAGAAGAAGGTAGTCCACATACCTGAATAAAATTCTGTAGAGCCAACTGATAAGCATGACCTTTGTTTGTTGGGAATAGGTCACCAAGGATCACCTTTTTTTTTTACATTTTTTTTTTTTTCATTTTTTTTTTTTGTATCTCAGTCACTCTATTTCACCCTAGCATCGGTAACAACTTGAATCGTGGGCCCCACCCAATCACTTAGAGAAACATAGTTTAAAAACAAAATAAAAATAAAAACAGAAGTGAAAAGGACTCAACGAGATATGGTGAAACTATCATGTTATTTCTAACACAGAGCTCGTGCTTTTATGAATATACTCTTTAGATGTTGCCATCTAATCAGATTGGTTCCTCAACTCCTACAACCAAAATGCTTCCATCCACTTAGATTGGTTAGTGCCATCCTTAATAAACATAAATTTCTAGGCTCTGGAATTTATCAATGCAACTAAAATTTTTCTCCCATACCCCCAAACTTAAATCTAACATTGTCCTCAATGTTCTAAAGATAAAATTAAAAGCATGAACAAGGAGAAACTGTTACCATTTGAAGTAAAAGAGTTAAGGAAAGATATTACCGTGTCGCATGAATGTTGGGTTACCTCCCAAGAAGTGCTAAGTTTAACGTCTTGACCCAGGACTAACAAAGGATTAGTCACATCATAAAATCATAAAGTAATAGCCGGAATTTACGTGGGTCATCAAAACCAAATAGAGCTATCACAAATAAAAGAAATCAGTAACATGCCAAGAAATTTAACAAATAAAGCACACCCTTGTCTAGTCTCCTGTTTAAGACAACTACATCTAGTTGTGGTTCAGGTTCAGGTTCTATAACTGGGTCCAAATAAAATATTTGCACGTGCTGGAATTCCTCAAAGCTAAGATCCGGTTCAGGTTGTAAAGTCTGTAAAAACTCAAATAAGAACTTAGAAGCACATAATAATAACCTGAATAATTGTGGATCCCGAAAGTCAATCGGTTTTGACTCACACAATTGACCACGATGAAATCGGCGGTCAATCTTAAGCAAATGTGTCGTTTCTATTCTCCTAAAATAATTAGGTTTGGTCTCATAACTTAATAACTGACACATTTTAAACTCATACATTCCCACAATTGGTTGAAAAATATTTGGTGGGAAAACAAAGTCAATCTGGGTATCATAGCTTTGGATAAACCACATCAACCCGAGAGGATGGGTTTCTAACAACTGAACTTCCTTATGGACATCACTAGGTTCAAGAAAACGTGTATGAAGATAATCTTTTAAAATGGTTGAGGCACATATGTCAAGTCCCAATTGAGGGACCTTTCTAAGAGTTATGGCACATGGAGAATGATAATCACCCCCAAACTTAGAGGTTTCAGTGTCTCTAGAAAGACTAGTCATAACTTCCCTAATTTCAAGGTCATTTGATTCCTAAAAATGGTCAATTGATTCTTCTAAGTCAGGTTCATCCTCACTCATCTCTACGAGTTCATTTTCTTTGTCTAAGACTAATGTTTCTAAATCGCTAGATTCTAAAACAATATTCTCATAAGAAACTCGTTCCTCAAAACTATCATCAGCTTCGTAATCATAAGGAAATACTACATCATCTAAAACGGGGGTATCTCTAGTCAAATCCTCGTCCCTTTGAATAGGTGAATAATTATTAAAATTATTTGGATTTGAACTAGAAATAATATTATCATTGTAAAGCTCAATTGGAGTAGCAAATTCCTGATCACTATGCCTAAATATTTCAGATTCTTCATCAACACTATCCTCATCATAATCATCGTTATAATAATATGAAAATGGTTGAACCTCATCTAAAGTAGTGTTACCAATTCTAACCTCGTCATCTTGATTATGCAAATAACTATCCTCATTTTCAAAGGTACTATTGGAAACACTATATTGGAAATTAAAACTATCTTGAGCATTTCTTTCCTAGGCCTCTAACAGCATTTTCTGAGTCGACTCACATGATTTCCTGATTTTATCTAGAAAAGAAGGTTCACATGTTTCATTGCTTTCGACCAAAACTAAGTTATTCATTTCTGCTAACTTACGTGTCGCCTCAGCTAACTTACGTGTTGACTCTAGTAGAGAGGAATTTTGCTCGTACGACCAGTTGGCATGTGGATAGTAATTAGGCTCATCATGGTATGAGCCATAACCTTGAAAAGGCTGATGTTCCCAACCACTATTCACACTATGGTCAAAGTAGTAACGTCCATTTTGAAACTCAGTCGGATATTCGTTGTATTGGCTATTGTAATACCGGTTCGACATTCTATTTGCGGGATGTGAGTTTTCACACAAAATAAAACCCACCGGGGATTCGTGGGTGGATAGAGTCTTACCTCCCATACCAGACGGGCGATGAACCGTTGAAGTCGACTCAGGACACCAACTCCGACGTCAGTGTACGAACCCGAAGGGCCGAGACAGTATCGTAACTGTCGTCCTTCCCTGCAAACAGTTTATATTTAATCTCAACCCTTCCTTAGGGTTTCAAAAATAATGTCCAGTCCAAAAAATAAAAATGTCCAAAAATAAAAATGTCCAAAAATAAAAAGAAAAATTACAAAAATACAAACTATTTACAGTTTCTAAAAAGAAATAAAGTCTAAATAAAATAAATAAGTACAAAATCTTCTTCACGCCTTGGATTCCTCTTTTCTTTCCTTCTTTGGCGATTCTTTCCTTTTATAGCACTTTTTCTTTCCTTGTAGCTTCGCTCCAAATCTGAAAAGAATCAAAAGAATACCAAAGGCGTAAAAAAGAACAAAAAATAAAAATAAACCTAAAACAAATCTAAATACAAGTCCGCGTCGGCGGCGCCAAAAATTGATGTGATTTGAAAATTGTTTGTAATAGTGGTAAGTAAAGTTCGTTCAACTCATACTTGTAAAGACTCGGTTTAAGACTTACAAATATAAAACTCTAAAAACAAAGAAAATATATACACAAGTTTTGTCACAAATATCGAGAGGTACTAGGACTCAGGATTCCACCATAAAATTCATTCATGCGATTCATATATTTATTCTAGACAATTATAGCTCAAATAATAATAAAATATTGACTCTATGTTTTGCCAAGGTAGGTTTTTAAAAGCAACATTTGTATATCTAAAGCATGGGATATCAAAAGACTTAACCTAAGTATAACCCATCAATTGAAATCACAACCATTCAATAAAAATCATAAAACAATTAACAATCCATGCAAAAAGTCATGAAAGAATTAAATATAATTACCACACGCATGAAATATGGCTTCCTCCGTCATCCCAGTGTTGGGGTTTAGCTCCTCATATTATTCACGTGCTCAAAATAAGTGTTCATAGCTCAAATAAGTGAAAACAAGAGAAAACTAATAAATCAGGCAGTTCATTAACGCTAAATAGGTGTTACTGAATAAAAGACTGCCTTTAAAGGATGAACAAATAAGATCATTAGAGTAAATAAGTCTGCCCTTAAAACGATACTACGTTACTGCGGTAGATTGCAACGATCCTATGCGACGACGACTTTGGAATTCTGTTCTTCATCTTCTTCTTCTTCTCCACTTTCTTCTTCTTGAATCGTCTCTGCAATGAGTTTTCTTCACAAAGAACAACCCGAAAATATTCCCCAAGGTCTCGACCACCTCCTATGACTCCAACCAACGCCTTATATATGCACACCGGGCCAAGAATCTCGATGAAAAACCTTTTTCTCTTGCCCCTACAGAAACGGGATTTCTTTTTATCCCCTGTTTTCTTCACGCGGCTTCCCTTTCTCATCTAAACTCTTCCCTTGGCATGGCGCGGCTAGCTCGGCAAAGTTTGGTTTGGCTTAGCATGTGGGGCCAAGGGTTCGCCTTGGGCATGGCTAGCTTTGGCTAGGTACGGTTTTGGCTTGGCATGTGGGGCCAAGGGTTTTCCATAGGCGCATGACATGACTAGCTTGGGCTATGTGCGTGACCAAGCTAAGGTTTGTGGACAAAGGTCGTTTGGTAACCTTAGGCGACCGGGATTTGCTCACAGGATTGAAGGGCAACCATTGATTGTTGTACGCCTTCGTTTTGATAGCCGCGTAGTGAAGGCCGTATGGTGGCGCGACATGGGGGGCCAAGGGTTCGCCTTGGGCGTGGCTAGCTTTGGCTAGGTGCGGTTTTGGCTTGGCATGTGGGGCCAAGGGTTTGCCATAGGCGCATGGCGTGACTAGCTTGGGCTAGGTGCGTGACCAAGCTAGGGTTTTGGGGTAAAGATCGTTTGGTAAACTTAGACGGCCAGGATTTGCTCATGGGATTGAAGGTAAACCGTTGATTGTTGCACACCTTCGTTTTGATAGCCGCGTAGTGAAGGCCAGTATGGTGGCGCGGCGTGGGTCCATGGCGAGGTGCGTTTGGCATGGCGCAGTAGGTGTGGCTGGCATGATTTGCCATTGGCACAGAGGTGCGGCTAGCATGGTTGGCATGCTTTGGCATGGTCGGTGTGGCTGGCATGATTTGCCATTGGCATAGAGGTGCGGCTAGCATGGTTGGCATGCTTTGATGCGTTCGGTGTGGCTGGAATGATTTTCCATTGGCATAGAGGTGCGGCTAGCATGGTTGGCATGCTTTTATGCGGTCGGTGTGGCTGGCATGATTTGCCATTGGCATAGAGGTGCGTCTAGCATGGTTGGCATGCTTTAGCACGGTCGGTGTGGCTGGCATGATTTGCCATTGGGACAGAGGTGCGGCTAGCATGGTTGGCATGCTTTGGCGCGATCGGTGTGGCTGGCATGATTTCCATTGGCACAGAGGTGCGGCTACATGGTTGGCATGCTTTGGCACGGTCGGTGTGGCTGGCATGATTTGCCTTTGGCACACGTGGGAATTAGGGTTTGGCTTGTCGTAACCCTAATTTGAAAAAGATACCCCGGTAATTATTTAGGGACACATTAAAGGTTTCAGTAAATGTGCCTAGTAAATGCTTGGTACTTTAAATGTTGTGACATCACTGTCTGCTAGGGTTTAGTGTTTTACGATTTTAACCCTAAGCTAAAAACCACCATCAACATTAAGTCCCATGCTTATCTCGGAACAGGTGCCTTGTTGCGAGGTAAGCATATGATGGTGACAAACAAGGACGGAATCGAGGTGTAAATCATTGCAAAGATGGTCAAGAGAATCCGACTAACCTTTTTGAGTGGTGAAGAGAGTTTTGGCTTCCCGTGTTGGCGGCCCTACGTAAGTTGTACTGGGAATGCAGACCATGGAGTGGTGAGATGAAAGTTACCGGCTTGGTCTGGTTGTACATCTCCAAGGAAAAGGGGGCGCGGTCTTGGAAGGCGACGCAGGTGGCATGGTCTTGGTAGGGTAAATGCGTGTGGATGATAGGGTCGCGACAGTGGAGCAGGCGGCTTGGCATAGTGTGGCCTTGGAAATACTAGACGTACACGAACGGCTAGGCGTGGTGTGGCCGCGACAATGTAGCGAATGGCTTGGCGGGGGGCCGCGACAATGGCATGGTGGGACGTGCAAGGGCAGGTAGGCGTGGTGGGGCCGCGGTGATGGAGCGAGGGCTTGGCTGGGGTTGTGGCAAGGTATGACATACATGGGTGGTGGGGCCGCGGTATGGCGTGAGTGGTCTTGGACGTGGAAATTGGTCTTTGCGGGACCGTTTCCTCTTTTCCTTCCTTGGCTCACAATTGGATATCCTCTCCTTGTTCAAAATCCCAAGTATCTCACATATAAAAGGATTGTCGGCCTCTCCATTTGATTCACGTCTTCATTATTCTCTTTTTTTTTTTGGTTCGCTTGGTAGCGGTGAAACGGACGAGCGGATTAGGTACGTCTTCCAGTACTTCTTCTTTGTCTTGCTTCCCTTTTGTTTTCTTGTGTTGGTAAAAACCCTAGTTGTAGGCGTACCTTTTTATGACCTTGTAGAACATGTTGGTGTGAATCCTAGCCACAGGTATGTCTTGACCGCCTCCTTGTTTTGGTGTGGCCATGGGCATGGTTCCCCTGGTGGGTCACTCCTCCTCGGTTGGACAAGAATTCTATGCCGCAGGGTATGTCCTTGAAACAAACTGGCTTGCGTCTTGGGTGAAGATAATTTTCGTGTGTTTTCGGTAATAATTTCTCTTCGTATTGTTCCGTTGTAGTTGCTTGGAAAGCGAAAGTATTGTGAGAGAATCTTTATTATGACGTCGCTTGAGAAAAATTTTGCCGTACCGAAGGATGTTGGTAACTCCAAGCCAAACGTGGCTGATGAATTCTTCACGATAGTCTCTGCCAGGAGAAATCCACTTAAGCATGCTCCACTGCTTTTGACCGGTTCGAAGAGTGAGGGAGGGACCGGTCGGTTCCTCCCGGAAATGTAATACGGTTTTGCCTTCATAGGAAAGATTATTCCGCCTCTCTTATTGATTTCAAAATCCCAGTGAGTCCACTGCGTTCGTTTGATAAATGGGTGCACTTTATGATAAGTCAAGAGTGCGTAAGAGTTAATTTGACCAAGGCGCAAATCATTGATCTTTGTCGCGACCATGCGCATCACTTCAAATTAGGAAAGACATCCCGAGCTTGGTTGCTTTCATCTCGAGGTGGTGTCCAGATACTCATACGTCCATATGTAGGTGGGGAGAAGCTGACCATATCCTTAGAAAGTGTGGCTATCCTGCTTTGAATCTTCCCATGACAGAAACCTTAAAACCAAGTCATGTCGATGATGAGGAAAAATGCGTCACCGTTCGTTGCGAAGTCGAAAGGGTTTTTCCGAAGGAGAACGAGACGAAAGCGTTTCTATGCACAGTGGATGTCTCAATGGTTTCCCAATGAGCTGGCACCGGATCAGAAGAATAGTACACTCCACGTCGCGTCATTCTTGGCTCTCTGGTTATCCCGGGATATTTTCTATGATGGCTCTGGTAAGAAGGAGATAAGGCTGGAACTCATCAATTTTTCTATAAGATTGGCGAAAGGAGTCGTTCACCCCATTGGCGGCTTGTTTCTCGGTTACCTGTACACACACTTAGATCATTTGGCTATGGACATGCGTGCTTCAAAGGGTTACATGAAAGTGGATTCGTATGTTCATGTTGCTTTTATCCAAGCGTGGCTATGGGAGCATTTTGAAATATATGCTCCTAAACCGTTGGTTTCACTTCCCGCTTATTGGGGTAGTTCGAGAATACTTATTGGTCAAATAGGCACCCAAGAGCTGGTGAAACTCAGCTGATTTCCTTGATAACTCGTATCTTGCCGGTAATTTTCGTCCATGGGCCCTAGTATGTACATCCATAGCCCAGGTTAATACTTTTTCTTCTGCTCCAAACATGTCTTTGCTTTCTGATGGAGGGAATCTGGGCATCGGTGAGATTGTATTCATGCGAAGTTGCACGTATGGCAGTATACCGTCTTTATTTCGAGGATCGTGTCAGGCAGTCTCTTATAATATTGAGCGAGCGGATCGAGAATATGGGTTTTGACCAAGGGTCCCTCTCGTTCGTCACCGCCCGGCTCAGAGGGTCCATTGTCGGACGTTGTTGATGCTAGTGTTCTTGCGCCAGGCAGAAGTCTCCCTTTCTTTCTTTCGGAACGAAATCTGTCGACTACCTCCAAGTATAACGCATTCTCAGCAGAGTGAATTCCTAGTCATCCAGAATTTGTGAATGCCATAGTGGAGAGCACTCGTGGTAGGCCTTCCGCGAGATTTTAGCAAAACATCCGTTGTTGAGGGATACTTCTTTAACCAAAAAAAGAAATCCGTCGGTCGGACGTGGACAGTCCCAAGTGAAGGAGCGAAGGTCTAAGAATCGTGCGGGCGGTTTCAGTCGGATTCCACAACTCTCCGGCTTTTAGTTCATCCAACATGAGGGTACGTGTGATTTCTTTCTTGACTTCACTGGATTACGTATATCCTTGTTTCTTTTCGAGAACATGTCCTTGTATCTCGTCCGGGGTTTCAAAGAAGACGAACGCCTTTGCCAAACTTGCAAGTAGTCGAAAATATCGTTTTCGAGACGGGGGTGGGAGTGTCGAGCTCATCCATGGTGACGGGGATTACGAAAGGATGAAAGTCCAGTCGGCGATGGCAAGAGTAGTTCTTCCGATAACAGTGCTAAATTTTCTTCTAGTAAGTCCAAATCAATCGGTGAGTCCCCTCCATGTTTTTCTTCTTTCCCCTTTTTTCTTTCTTTGCAGTAAAACTGAATTTTGATTCTTAGGAGAAAACCGTTCTTGGGGATGATCTTGAAGTGGAAGACTACCAGAGTAAAGACGTAGCCGTATTTCCTACAAGCGAAACTGTGCCCGACTAGCAACTTGGACATGGAGATTCATCGTCCCGAGGCGCTGTGACTCGGTGGAGGAGAGCACTTCGGGGTGAAATCGGAGTTAGGGATCTCTGCCGATTGCTAATTCGGTTGAAGGTGCCACCTTCAATCCTCCGTATCTCGGCCGTTTCCCGTGTCATGTGTTGATTGGTGGATTTAGCGTGCCGACTAAACATGCGACATTGTACACCAAGATTTGGGAAAGCTATGGTCACATTTCCCACGACTAAGAAGATCACTAGTCGACATGCGTTGGTCAAGCATGTGGAGGAAGACTTGTCTTCGATTGATGAGATGTGCAACGTGATTTGGTCATATAATTTACGAGGATGTAATCTCGAGCTGGAAGTTCCATCGTGACATGTGCATGGGCTTCGAATTCAACATTCCTTGGTTCTTTGAAGGTCTCTCTGATATTGAAAGGTCGTTGGCTGGAGCAGTTGAAGGTCCCTCCGCGGACATGATGAAGAAGCAGGAAGCGGAATTCAAGTTGTGCAAGAAACTGAAACTTAAGAGGGTGGCTCTCCAAAGCACGAGGGAGGCCTTTGCAAAAAGGAGCAAGCCGCTGTTGGAAAACTTCCGTTGAATATATATCGTCTTCTGGACCTCTTATCTTTAGGTTTTTTTTTTTTTTTTTGAAAGGCAAATGAGACGCCTGGTTTTGGTTTTTGATTTTATGATTTTCTCGGGTTAATAGATGAATGCTACCTTGACGGTTTTGGATTATATATTTTTTTTTATTTGAATGAAATGTTTATAATTGAATTTTATTTGGCTATGAATGAAAGTGACGCAGACATCCCAGGAAAACCATGGAACCGTGTGTTGGTATATGACATGGGATGAAACATGGCTACAGGTTTTATCAGAACTTGAAAAAGCAAACCACGTATTTTTGTCTAGATATAAGACTTACTCGGTTTCTCAGGTCTTTTGATGAGAATAAACTTTTCGGGTGTAGGACCAATTTTTTTTTTTCCGAGAAACATGGTCATGGGAAGTCCCCGATCTTCCCGAGTCGTTCTTGAGTTGTCGATAATCTGCGTCGTTAATCCATGGGCGGATCGTTTTGCTTGCAGCCTCTGATAAGTACCCAGTCATCCCTTGTCGTGTCATGACTGATAATCCAGCCGTCGAGTAACTGAGTCGGAGTGGATCTCCTTCCTCTACCATCTTGACGTCTGAGTCGAAGAATGAGATCGTTGGTTGAAAATTGACATTGTAACCGAAAGATCGAACCTCCCGCTGTGGTCTCCAATTGTTTGTAGGTGAAAATGGTTTCGCTGATTTCGGTAATTGCGGGTGTGCGGTGAGAAACAATTTAAACCCTAAACAATATACTTTTGGGAGTACTTTAGATTCGAGATATCAATCTTTACAAGTCCGGCCTAAACCAAGAAATGGCCGTTCCAGACTTGCTTCGGTCACAAAATGGAGGAGAATGGGTTGGTTTTGGGGAGGGAAGCAAGGAAAGTGGTGAGACAAGAATAGTTGATTCTGGAAGAGTAGTTGGGTTACTACGACTTGTTATCAGAAAAGTGAGAGAGCTCCCAAGGTGAGCTAGCAAGTAAGTATTTACGAGTGTTGTATCTACCGTATGAACTTGTTGTTCAATGGAAATAGGTAAGACCTATTTATACAAGTCGGAGTAAAACGTACCTGGTCTCATTAAGGAGTGGGGAAGTAAATGGGAGGAGGTGGTAACCGTATGCATGGAATTGATGTTCCATAAAGTGGTTAACGCATGGAATTGGTTTTCATGAAACTGCTAACGTTATGTAATTGATGTCCCATAAAGTTGTTAACGCATGTGCTTTATGTCCCATGAACGTTTCACACATAACTTCTCGTATTTACTAACAACCTCACCCTTATGACACTTCCTTATGGCTTGGCAAGTCAAGCTAGGTAAACTTGCCAGCCTGGTGACCTTCGACGGTCGAGATTTTTCATCTTGAGATCGTTCCACGCCATCGTTTTGGTAGCCGCGTAGTGAGCGCCAACGTGGTGGCGCGGCTAGGTTGGCATGCCGTTGGCGTGGGCAAACTTTGGTTTTCGGGCCAAAGGTTACCATGTGTCGTCAGGTAACCTTGGATGGCTAGGATTTGCTCCTGGGATTGAAGGGCAACCGTTGATTGTTGCACGCCTTCGTTTTGGTAGCCGCGTAGTGAGGGCGAACAACAGGTGGCACGGCTAGGGTGTGGTTAGGCTTGGCATGTGGGGCCAAGGGTTCGCCTTGGGCGTGGCTAGCTTTGGCTAGGTGCGATTTTGGCTTGGCATGTGGGGCCAAGGGTTTGCTATGGGAGTATGGCGTGGCTAGGGCTAAGGCAAGGGCGTTTGGCTTGGCATGATGTGACTAACATGGCTAGGGCCAAGGAAAAGTGCGTTTGGCATGGCGCGGCTAGCTTGGATAGGTTTGGTTTGGCTTGGCATGCGGGGCCAAGGGTTTTCCATGGGCGTATGGCGTGGATAGGGCCAAGGCAAGGGCGTTTGGCTTGGCATGATGTGACTAGCATGGCTAAGGCCAAGGTAAAGTGCCTTTGGCATAGCGCGGCTAGCTTGGATAGGTTTGGTTTGGATTGGCATGCAGGGCCAAGGGTTTTCCACGGGCGTATGGCGTGGCTAGGGCCAAGGCAAGGGCGTTTAGCTTGGCATGATGTTACTAGAATGGCCAGGGCCAAGGCAAAGTGTGTTTGGCATGGCACAGCTAGCTTGGCTAGGTTTTGTTTGTCTTGGGATCTGGGGCCAGGGGTTCGCCTTGGGCGTGGCTAGCTTTGGCTATGTGCGGTTTTGGCTTGGCATGTGGGGCCAAGGGTTCGCCTTGGGCGTGGCTAGCTTTGGCTAGGTGCGGTTTTGGCTTGGCATGTGGGGCCAAGGGTTTTCCATGGGCGTATGGCGTGGCTAGGGCCCAGGCAAGGGCGTTTGGCTTGGCATGATGTGACTAACATCGCTAGGGCCAAGGTAAAGTGCATTTGGCATGGCGCGGCTAGCTTGGCTAGGTTTTATTTGGCTTGGCATGCAGGGCCAAGGGTTTGCCATGGGCGTATGGTGTGGCTAGGGCCAAGGCAAGGGCGTTTGGCTTGGCATGATGTGACTAGCATGGCTAGGGCCAAGGCAAAGTGCGTTTGGAATGGCGCGGCTAGCTTGGATGGGTTTGGTTTGGCTTGGCATGCATGGACAAGGGTTTTCCATGGGCGTATGGCGTGGCTAGGGTCAAGGAAAGGGTGTTTGGCTTGGCATGATTTGATTAGCATGGCTAGGGCCAAGGCAAAGTGCGTTTGGCATGGCGTGGCTAGCTTGGCTAGGTTTGGTTTGGCTTGGCATGCATGGCCAAGGGTTTTCCATGGGCGTATGGCGTGGCTAGGGCCAAGGCAAGGGTGTTTGGCTTGGCATGATGTGACTAGCATGGCTAGGGCCAAGGCAAAGTGTGTTTGGCATGGCGCGGCTAGCTTGGCTAGGTTTGGTTTGGCTTGGCATGTGGGGCCAAGGGTTCGCCTTGGGCATGGCTATCTTTGGCTAGGTGCGGTTTTGGCTTAGCATATGGGGCCAAGGGTTCGCCTTGGCAGTGGCTAGCTTTGGCTAGGTACGTGGCCAAGGTTTGCCATAGGAGCATGGCGTGACTGGCTTGGTCTAGGTACGTGACCAATCTAGGGTTTTGGGGCAAAGGTCGTTTGGTAACCTTAGACGGCCAGGATTTTCTCCTGGGATTGAAGTGAAACCGTTGATTGTTGCATGCCTTCGATTTGATAGCCGCGTAGTGAAGGCCAATATGGTGGCGCGACATGGGCGGCCAAGGGTTCGCCTTGGGCTAGGTGTGGTTTTGTCTTCACATGTGGGGCCAAGGGTTTGCCATAGGTGCATGGCGTGACTAGCTTGGGCTACGTGCGGTTTTGGCTTGGCATGTGGGCCCAAGGGTTTTCCATAGGCGCATGTCGTGACTAGCTTGGGATAGGTGCATGACCAAGCTAGGGTTTTGGGGCAAAGGTCGTTTGGTAACCTTAGACGGCCAGGATTTGCTCCTAGGACTGAAGGGCAACCGTTGATTGTTGCACGCCTTCGTTTTGATAGCCGCGCAGTGAAGGCCAATATGGTGGCGCGGCATGGGGCCATGGCGAGGTACTTTTTGCATGGCGCAGTAGGTGTGGCTGGCATGATTTTCCATTGGCACGGAGGTGCGTCTAGCATGGTTGGCATGCTTTGGCGCGGTCGGTGTGGCTGCCATGATTTTCCATTGGCACGGGTGCGGCTAGCATGGTTGGCATGCTTTGGCGCGGTCGGTGTGGTGACATGATTTTCCATTGGCACGAGGTGCGGCTAGCATGGTTGGCATGCTTTGGCGCCTCGGTGTGGTGGCATGATTTGCCATTGGCATAGAGGTGCGGCTAGCATGGTTGGAATGCTTTGACGCGGTCGGGTGTGGTGGCATGATTTGACATTGGCACGCAGAGGTGCGGCTAGCATGGTTGGCATGCTTTGGCGCGTCGGTGTGGGGCTTGATTTGCCATTGGCACAGGTGCGTCTAGCATGGTTGGCATGCTTTGGCGCAAAGAGGTGTGGCTGGCATGATTTGCCATTGGCACAGAGGTGCGGCTAGCATTGTTGGCATGCTTTGGCGCGGTCGATGTGGCTGGCATGATTTGTCATTGGCACACGTGGGAATTAGGGTTTGGCTTGTCGTAACCCTAATTTGAAAAAGATACCTACAGTAATTATTTAGGGACACATTAAAGGTTTGATAAATGTGCTTAGTAAATGCTTGTTACTTTAAATGTTGTGACATCATTATCTGCTAGGGTTTAGTGTTTTACGATTTTAACCCTAAGCTAAAAAACACCATCAACAACTACACCACATCGGTATGGTTGCGTTTGGTTATGATTACAAGAGTGACGATTACAAGTTACTAGCTGGTTGTCAAAGGAAATACGATTCGTTTATCGTACGAGAATTCGAAGTCTATTCGCTAAGATCAAAATCATGGAAAATCATTCAAAAGGTACCTTATAGATTTGTTATTAGTAAAGCATCTTGGGTGCTTGTTGATGTTATTTTGAAGTTGTTTGGAAAGTGGTAAGAAAGTTCGTTCAACTCAGACTTGTAAAGGTTTGATTTAAGAAAACTCTAAAAACAAAGATAATATTTACACAGTTTGTCACAAAATATCGAGAGGTACTGAGACTCAAGATTCCACCAATTCTCATATTCATGCGGTTCGACTATCAATTCCAGACAATTATAGCTCATAACATATAAATATTGACTCTTTATTCTTTGCCAAGGTAGATTTTATAAAAAATTGACTGTAAATCACAAGCATGACGTATCAAAAATACTAAGACCAAGCATACGTCATCAAACAAAATCACAATCAATTAAGAAAAATCATGAAACGATTTAAACTAGTGCAAAAGTCATAAAGGAATTAAATAGATTTACCACATGCATAGAGAATGGCTTCTTCCGTCATCCCAGTGTTGGGGTTTAGCTCCTCATGTCGAAAACACGTTCAAAAGATTTTTCCATTGCTCAAAAGGTGTTTACAAAGGGGAAGAGACTCAAAAAGAATAAAACAGATCAATCGCAACGTTTATATTTGTTGCAGAATAACAATTACAAAGGTAACAGGAAGAATAAGATCCCTTTCTACAAATAAAAGATCATCTTCTCTGTCGTAGTTTTCGCGATTTGTCCTTGTCGGTTCAATGTTCTTCGTCCCTTTCCTCTTGATGGCAGCCAGAGAACTTCTCTGCAATTATTGTTCTTCGCTCCTGAGCCTCTGTTGGCTCTCCCCACTCCCCCCAATGTCTCGACACCTTTTATTTTTCTTCTTTCCAGTTTTATTTGTACGCGTATTAATCCTCCAGTTTTAACCCAAACTCTTCTTGTAAGACCTAATCTTCACCGGATATCTTCTCACAATATTCGCATATCCCAAATATAAACCAAGCATAACCCGAGAAACTCTGTTTCCGTTTCACGGGAATAATCATGGTAACTTCCTTCTTTTCCGATTCAAACATTCTTAGCAATCCTGTTTTGATAGAACAGGGCCAAGCAAACTCATTCCCATGAAATACTTCGATAAAATATCGACCAATTTCCAACTCAGAAAGTTCACGCTGTCTGATAAAATTTCCCGCCAAATTCAGTTCAAACGGGGAAGAACAGGATGCCCCCTATCCTCTGATGGGGTGTCGATAGAAGATGCCCTGGGGGTACCCCTTATCCATCTCAGGGTTCCGAATAGTAATTTTCTCCCACGAGCGCAAATAACACTTTTCGAGCCAATTTCTCCGCACAAGTGTATTTCTCCAAAAACACCTACAAAGACACAAAAAGCCATAATAAATACAAAATCGAGCACTACAAAATATACAACTGAGATTAAATCAGACACAAAAATGTGTCTATCAAATACCCCCAAACTTATTATTTGCTAGTCCTCGAGCAAAAATAAAATAAAATCCTAACTCACTGTCGCAGGCATCGTCGATTGCATTTACCGTATGCAACAAGCCTTTAAACCCCTAGGTGTCTCTAGTGGCCGAGTTATAGTCTCGGGAGGGTTTACCGTAGGTGTACCCACAAGACCTTTACTTCAAACCTAGCTATCTACGCGAGAACCTTGGAAGGCACTAAAGAATCTCCTTGGTTGGCATACTTATTGACTACGGGAGGAAGTACCCCGATGCGAAATTCCAATTCTTTGTACACGAGTTTTCACTCAAGCATACTAAAATTCATATATAAGTGACAGAGCTCTACTCGGATAGTTTCTGGACATCATAACCTGAGTCAACCAATCACATGGATAGATTAAGAAATGGATATAGAAAAACATAGATGGTTTTGATGTTGACTAAGGTGAATGGTGTTTCTCATATCTGCCTGAAGGCCACTGCCAAAATAAACCTATCCTAATGGACTGAGATACTGGTCTGGACTAATATCAACACACTAGCATATACAAGGGAACCAATGGTCGACAATCCTAACTCTAGGTCAACTCAGCTGGCATATACAAGGGTACCAGTGGTCGACTTTATTGAATTTATTCCGGTTGGTCTGATGGTCTGGTCTCAATTTTTTTTTTTCAACTTTTTTTTCATAATAATTCTCTTTTTTTTTTCACTATTTTTTTTTTTTTGTATCTCAATCACTCTATTTCACCCTAGCAGTGGTAACAACTTGAATCGTGAGCCCCACCTAATCACTTAGAGAAACATATTTTAAAGAAAACAAAATAAAAATAGAAGTGAAAAGGATTCAACGAGATATGGCGAAACTACCATGTTTTTTCTTTAATTCTAACACACGAGATCCGTGCTTTTATGAATAGACTCTTTAGATGTTTCCATCTAATCGATTGGTTCCTCAACTCCTACAACCAAAATGCTTCCATCCACTTAGATTGGTTAGTGCCATCCTTAATAAGCATAAATTTCTAGGCTCGAGTTTAACAATGCAACTAAAATGTTTCTCCCATACCCCAAACTTAAATCTAACATTGTCCTCAATGTTCTAAAGATAAAATTAAAAGCATGAACAAGGAGAAAGCATTACCATTTGAAGTAAAAGAGTTAAGGAAAGATATTACCGTGTCGCATGAATATTGGGTTACCTCCCAAGAAGTGCTAAGTTTAAAGTCTTCAGCCAGACTAAGAAAGGATTAGTCACCTCATAAAATCATAAAGTAATAGCCGAAATATCTGTGGGTCATCAAAACAAAATAGAGCTATCACAAGTAAAAGGAATCTGCAACATGCCAAGAAAATTAACAAATGAAGCACACCCTTGTCTAGTTTCCTGATTAGGACAACTACATCTAGTTGTGGTTCAGGTTCAGGTTCAGGTTCTATAACTAGGTCGAGATAAAATATTTTCATGTCTTTGGAATTCCTCTAAGCTAAGATCCGGTTCGGTTGTAAAGTCTGTAAAAACTCAAATAAGAACTTAGAAGCACATAATAATAACTTTGAATAATTGCGGATCCTTAAAGTCAATCGATTTTGACTCACACAATTGACCACGATGAAACTGGCGGTCAATCATAATAAAATGTGTCGATACTAATTTCCTAAAGTACTTAGGCTCAGTCTCAAAACTTAATAACTGACACATCTGAAGCTTATACGTTCCCACAATTGGTTGAAAAATATTTGGTGGGAAAACAAAGTCAATCTGGGTATCATAGCTTTGAATAAACCACATCAACCGCAGGATGGGTTTCTAACAACTGAAATTCCCTATGGACATCACTAGGTTCAAGAAAACGTGTATGAAGATAATCTTGTAAAATGGTTGAGGCACAAATGTCAAGTCCCAAGTGAGGGACCTTTCTAAGAGTTAAGGCACATGGAGAATGATAATCACCCCCAAACTTAGAGTTTTCAGTGTCTCTAGAAAGACTAGTCACAACTTCCCTAATTTCAAGGTCATCTGATTCCTGAAAATGTTCAATTGATTCTTCTAAGTCAGGTTCATTCTCATTCATCTCTACGAGTTCATTTTCTTTGTCTAAGACTAATGTTTCTAAATCGCTAGACTCTAAAACACTATTCTCAGAAGAAACTCGCTCCTCTAAACCATCATCGGCTTCGTAATCATAAGGAAAAACTACATCATCTAAAACGGTGGAATCTCTAGTCAAATCCTCGTCCTTTTGAATAGGTGAATAATTATTAAAATTATTTGGATTTGAACTAGAAACATTATCATTATTAAGTTCAATTGGAGTAACAAATTCCTAATCACTATGCCTACTTATTTCAAATTCTTCATCAACACTATCCTCATCATAATCATTATTATAATAACATGAAAATGGTTGAACCTCATCTAAACAAGTAGTGTTACCAAATTTATCCTCATCATCTTGATTATGCAAATAACTATCCTCATTTTCAAAGGTACTATTGGAAACACTATATTGGAAATTAAGACTATCTTGAGCGACTCTTTCTGGGCCTCTAACAACATTTTAAAGTCGACTCACATGACTTCCTGATTTTGTCTAGGAAAGAAAGTTCACATGTTGTATTGCTTTCGTCCATAACTAAGTCATTCATCTCATCTGAACTACGTGTCGACTTAAGTATCTTTTGTGCTGACTCAGCTAACTTACGTGCGGACTCTAGTAGAGAGGAATTTTGCTCGTATGACCGGTGGGAATATGGATAGTAATTGGGCTCACCCTGGTATGGACCATAACCTTCAAAAGGCTGATATTCCCAACCACTATTCACATTATGGTCAAAGTAACGTCCATTTTGAAACTCAGTCGGATATTCGTTGTATTGGCTATTGTAATACCGGTTCGACATTCTATTGCGGGGTGTGAGTTGTCACACAAAATAAAACCCAACGACGGGGAGTCGTGGGTGGATAGAGTCTTACCTCCGTGCCAGACAGGCGATGAACCGTTAAATTCGACTCGGGCCACCGACTCCGATGTCGGTGTACGAACCCGAGGCCGAGACAGATGATCGTAATCGTCGTCCTTCCTATAAACAGTTTATATTTAATTTCAACCCTTCCTTAGGGTTTTAAAAATAATGTCCAAGTCCAAAAAATAAAGTCCAAAAATAAAAATGTCCAAAAATAAAAAGAAAAATTACAAAAATACAACCCTATTTACAGTTTCTAAAAATAAAAAGAAATAAAATAAATATGTACAAAATCTTCCTCTTCACCCCTTTCGGATTCCTCTTTTCTTTCCTTATTTGGCGATGCTTTCCTTTTATAGCACTTTTTGTCTCCTTGTAGCTTCGCTCCAAATCTGAAAAGAATCAAACACTACCAAAGGCGTAAAAGAGAAAAAATAAAAAATAAAAATAAATCTAAAACAAATCTAAATACAAGTCTGGGTCGGCGGCGCCAAAAATTGATGTTATTTTGAAGTTGTTTGGAAAGTGGTAAGAAAGTTCGTTCAACTCAGACTTGTAAAGGTTTGATTTAAGAAAACTCTAAAAACAAAGATAATATTTACACAGGTTTGTCACAAAATATCGAGAGGTACTGAGACTCAAGATTCCACCAATTCTCATATTCATGCGGTTCGACTATCAATTCCAGACAATTATAGCTCATAACATATAAATATTGACTCTTTATTCTTTGCCAAGGTAGATTTTATAAAAAATTGACTGTAAATCACAAGCATGACGTATCAAAAATACTAAGACCAAGCATACGTCATCAAACAAAATCACAATCAATTAAGAAAAATCATGAAACGATTTAAACTAGTGCAAAAGTCATAAAGGAATTAAATAGATTTACCACATGCATAGAGAATGGCTTCTTCCGCTTGTCATCCCGGTGTTGGGGTTTAGCTCCTCATGTCGAAAACACGTTCAAAAGATTTTTCCATTGCTCAAAAGGTGTTTACAAAGGGGAAGAGACTCAAAAAGAATAAAACAGATCAATCGCAACGTTTATATTTGTTGCAGAATAACAATTACAAAGGTAACAGGAAGAATAAGACTGCTACAAATAAGACTGTCTTCTCTGTCGTAGTTTTCGCGACTGTCCTTGTCAGTTCAATGTTCTTCGTCCCTTTCCTCTTCAGTAGCAGCAGAGAACTTCTCTGCAATTATTGTTCTTCGCTCCTAAGCCTCTGTTGGCTCTCCCCACTCCCCCCAATGTCTCGACACCTTTTATTTTTCTTCTTTCCAGTTTTATTTGTACGCGTATTAATCCTCCAGTTTTAACCCAAACTCTTCTTGTAAGACCTAATCTTCACCGGATATCTTCTCACAATATTCGCATATCCCAAATATAAACCAAGCATAACCCGAGAAACTCTGTTTCCGTTTCACGGGAATAATCATGGTAACTTCCTTCTTTTCCGATTCAAACATTCTTAGCAATCCTGTTTTGATAGAACAGGGCCAAGCAAACTCATTCCCATGAAATACTTCGATAAAATATCGACCAATTTCCAACTCAGAAAGTTCACGCTGTCTGATAAAATTTCCCGCCATATTCAGTTCAAACGGGGAAGAACAGGATGCCCCCTATCCTCTGATGGGGTGTCGATAGTAAATGCCCTGGGTTACCCCTTATCAAGTGGGTACCCTTTATCCATTTCAGGGTTCTGAATAGTAATTTTCTCCCACAAGCGCAAATAACACTTTTCGAGCCAATTTCTCCGCACAAGTGTATTTCTCCAAAAACACCTACAAAGACACAAAAAGCCATAATAAATACAAAATCGAGCACTACAAAATATACAATTGAGATTAAATCAGACACAAAAATGTGTCTATCACTTGTTAAGGGAGATTTTCATTTGTTAGCCCAAGGCAAGAAGACTTTTCTTCTTCTGATGGTCTTGTAGTCTCTCAAGATATCAGCAACGAGATACTCAACAAACTGGAAGTATTACCGAAAACACTTTCAGAACATGGCTCTGAGTATTATTTTGACAGCTTAGTTTCCCTCAATTCTGGTACTTATGTAGCTAAAGAAACAAACACAGGAATTAGAAAATCTGGCGGACAACGTTGGGAATGAAGATTGTCCATATAAGAATTTCAGTTTAACTCTTTTGTCACTGGGACCAAAATGTATGGTTGCCTTACTGGGTTCTGATACTTGTGGTCATCCAATTTTTTGCATTTGCAGTTTGTTTTTTTTATGGAGTAGCAGTCATTGTAATTACTCTCAACTCTTATTTTTCAAGTTGGGTTCATATTCGTTTGGAAAATACTTGGTTTTCGTAATATTTTCCTTAATTTTTCTGCCAAAAAGTTTATTAATATAGGAATTGGTAACTAATGTATCTTAGATAAAATATTTTTCCCACTATTTAGTATAGTAATTTTTGGAAGATAAATCCTTGTACTCCGCAATTGTTTAAACCTTACGAGTTACGAATCAAATTAAATAGCCAGTCTTGCTTCTTTTCTGGGTCCATGGCCAGGTGAACGAATGTCACAGGATGTTCAGATTCTACGTGACTCCACTGTGTCTTAATGATAATTTATAGTCTTGGGTTGCATTGTTATAGTAGCATTTATGTGCCAGTTTTCGATCATGCTTTCCCTTCCATCCTTGATGATATGACTAGGTAAGACTTGGTGAAGGTTTCAAGGTATCAGTGACTAAATTGGAACTTCAAGAGACGTCTCTCAGTTTCTGCCGAAGGAGAATGAGAAAATATTGATTTCTTGGTTAGTCTTGCCCAAATACCACAAGATTTGTAGTCTTTAAAAATCATCAAATATCTCTTCATGATCATCATCCCTACCAAGTGCAAGGTCCTTATTCACTCTTATTGTTAGATCTTTTAAGTCATTTTTGGAAGTTTTGAGCTTTTAGGAGCAAGATGAGCATGAACTGTAGTGTAAGCAGTAAGCTTCGCGTAGCTTCATGATCCGTTCACCACCAATGAACATGTAAGGATTCGCAATTCGCAAATGCTGTGCATGCTAGTGAAGACAACAAATTTTCGAAATTGTGTTTTATATATCCGCAGCCGCAGGAAGTTTCTTAATAATTGTCCATAGGAGAGTTTCTTAATATAATCCTACTCCAATTAGGCGAGATACAAGTAGAAACTAGGATGGACTGAATTTGGACTCTACTTTGGGTCTCGAACTTGCCATATTTTGCATAACCAAGCCTACCAATTTTAGGTTTCTTAGAGTCCACGTTTTAGGGTTTTATTGATATATAAGAGTTCCGATTAATTTAGGTAATTAAAACTTAGTTTATCAATTATTGATGGAGAAAATCGAAAGTCTATACGAAGGAGAAACAATGTCCAGCACTATAGATGACGCTTCTGAAAGTACATACCTTGAAACTTTATACCTTCAAGGTTTATATGACAAAGAAATAATGTCGAGCATTGACGAGTACGAAGAACAAAAGCTGTCGAGAATTACTGCGAAGGAGAAGATTTTTAAAAGTTTATACGAAATTTTTCGAAGTTTATACTTAAGAGAAATAATGCCGAGAGTTCCAGAGGAAATTCACTCTGAAGTGCTTTTAAGGTTACCATTCAAATCATTATTCGCTTATAAGTGTGTGTGCAAGACATGGCGTTCTCTAATTTCTAGCCCTAATTTTGTGAAGATGCATCTTAAGCTTATGATCCAAAGGAACAAACCTAATCTCATACTTCAAGGGTCCGGAAGATACAATTTCGATGGGGGGGGGCCTGCGGACCCTGAAGTAATCTATGCCATAAGTAACGATTCATTAGAGTGTTTTTGGTCGACCTCAGTTAGACGTGGACGTGATTATGTATCGGAACTTGATTACCCATTTGAATCCACCTCAAGTTATTCAGTTAAACTTGTGGGTTGTTGCGATGGTCTGGTTTGCCTATGGTTTGGGAATAAGCAGCGTTTTTGTCTTTGGAATCCAGCAACAAGAGAGTACAAGGAATTACCAAAATCAAATATAGATATTGTTTATCTCCATATGGTTGCATTTGGTTTTGATTACAGGAATAAAGATTACAAGTTACTAGCTGGTTATGAAAGAATGTCCAATTCGTATGTCATAAGCATATCCAAAGTCTATTCGCTACGATCAAATTCATGGAAAACCATTGAAAACGTATCTGATGAATTTGGTGTTAGTAAAGCATCCGGGGTGATTGTTGATAGAGATTTTCATTGGTTGGTCTCTCAAGATATCAGCAACGAGATACTCAAAAAAGTGGAAGTACTACCGAAAGAACCTTCCCAATATACTTTTGAGTCTTATTTTGAAAGCTTAGTATCACTGAAAATTCCGGTACTTATGTAGAAAAACATAGAAGCAGAGAATTCTGGAAACCTGTCATATAGCGGCAGGAATGAAGATTGTATTTCTACCATACATTTCAGTTGAATTTTTTTTTCTATGGGTTCCGATACAGTTTGTTTTCATTGTGGAGCAGTAGTCATTATAATTACAAACTCACTTATTATGTTAGTTAGGTTCTTCATGCAAGGAAAATACAGTAGAAACTCTTTTAATTAATACTCGATTATATAATAAACTCTCTTAAATAATATTTTTGGCCGGTCCCGAATCGGGACAACGTGCCAAATTAATAATTCGCTAAAATTATAAGATAATACTTTTTTGATTACCTATATAGGCCCCATATGAAATATAAATTAATAATGCATTATATATATTCAATACATTAATGATTTACGAAGACTTTTTGAAAAACGATTTAATGGTCTCCTGTTTTTTGCTAAAGTCAACATCGCATTGAATTTCATCTCTAATTTTTCTTATCATTGTAAGAATTTTTGGGGTTGTTTTCTCATAGCTCGGCAAAAAAACTATTCAATGTGATTGCCGATTTAATATCATTGTTTCGTGAAGGGGGCTTTATTATAAAAATTTCATCATCTTCTTCCACATCTTTATCAGTTTCCATAACGTTCTCGATTATTTCTCATCGGTTAACAACTTTATAACTTCATCTTCTTCTCGATAATTTAGGACATCTTCGACATTTTAATTGCGATAGCCCAACTTCTCGATCAAATTTTGCAAGTCTTGAGTGATTTCATTGTTATGTACATCCAAATTGTCTAAACTTGTGTTTAAATAGGTAATAAAAAATGTGATTAGATATTGTGTTTATAAAAATATGATTTGATATTGATATTGTATTTATATAGGAAATATAAAAGATATGACATGGTATTTTGTTTTTTTTAAGCATTGATATGGTATTTGGTTTGTATAAAAACTAATTATTTGATATGAAATTTATCTATAAGTTTATCTATAAATTTATCTCCCTTCACAGGTGATGGCATTCGCTCTTTCGTTCCTGGCAAAGCTATTTCTAATGCTGTTGCGCGGAAACGCACTAAATACCTGGATAAGTGTACAACACTTGGTTATGGTCTTGGCGTTTTGGCTTTCTCTACCTTAGGTGAACTGGGAGATGATACTTTATGTTTTTTTAAGCGTCTAAAGAACTGTTTAGTTAGTAATGATGCTAGTAGTGGAGTTGGTAGTTTTATTTTTCATAGACTAGGTATTGCTATTCAGAAAGGAGTTGGAGCCCAGCTTGTTGCTAGGTTACCAACCAAAAGTGTGTAATTTCCCTTTTCATATGATATTTTTGAAATTTATTTCATTTTATTAACATGTAACATTATTATGTGAAACATTAATTATTTAATCTTAAATATACAAATTAATAATTATTAATTTATCGGTTAATTAATATCTCGCTTAATTAATAAATTTTGATGGTCCCGACATCATTAATTTATAGAGTTTCTACTGTACTTGGTTTTCATAATTTTTTGCCTTTTTTTATCGGAAAATGGGTCATTTGTCCAATTTTTTTTAAAACATGGTTCAAATGGACGTGTAAAACTTATTATGGGTAAAATGGACACAAAAAAAATAGCAAACTGGATTCATCCTGGCTTAAACTTAAAAATAGCGAGGATGAAACTGGATGCATCCTGATGTAAATTAAAAATAACAAAAATAATTTGAAAATGGGTAGGATGAAACTGGTTACATCCTAGCTATTTTTATATTTTTGTCCATTTTAACAGTATCAAAATCTAAATGTCTTTTTCACCCAGGAATTATTGATTTCGGTCTTTTTAACCAATTTTGTGTTTTTTTATTACACTAAACTTAGCCAGAAAGTTAGTATTTTCTGTTAACCTCCTTGAAAATCCGAAATCAAGGGCAAACCAGTAATTTCGGATGGAGTTTGTTTTAGTGTATGAAAATTGAAAAAGCATCTTATTTATGGCATCAATGAAATGGGTGTTCTTCTGCTCCCTTAAGGTGCAGTTGTTATCTTGGAACTCGTGTGCCACCGACTGTCTCTTGCACAGTCTGCTTCTTAAAGTCGGGCTTGAAAATTGGTTCCTCATGAAAACCAGTCTTGTATGAAAACTGAGGTTAGAGATTCACCATTCTTGGTAATTGTCATTCCCCACTGTCCGTAACGTGTAATTTAAACCTTATAAATAATAGCCCGCTTCTTTGGGAGTTCACTGGAACTATGTTGTAAAAGGCGTTGGGCGAGGCGAGGCGCCAATCCCAGCGCCTGAGATTAAGAAAACAACAGAACTTAGCTTTATTTTGGCGCCTTAGGCGCTTTTCTTCTTAAATAAATGGAAAATAGCCAAAATGCCCCAATTTGGGAGGCATGGTTGTAGAAATGCCCCGAATTTTCAAAAAAAGTTAAAATGTCCCAATCCGTTAACTTTTCCATCCAAGATGGTTAAATGGTGAATTTGGCACACATATGACTTCACACATGTGAGAAAAAGATAATAATAACCCTTCAGGGTTGAGGGTTTTAGGGTTAATGATTTAGGGTTCAAGGTTTAAGGTTAAGGGTTAGGGTTCAAGGTTCAAGATTTAGGGTTCAGGGGTGGTGGTGGTGGTGGTGGCGGTGATTGTGGAGACGACGACAACGATGATGATAACGACGACGATAGTGGTGGTGGTTGTGGAGGTGGTGGTTGTGGCGGTGGTGGTGGTTGTAACGGTAGCGGTGGTGGTGTTGTGATGGAGACAATGGTGGTGGTTTTCGGTGGTAGTGGTGGTGGTTGTCGGCGGCGGCGGTGGCGTTGGTGGTGGTTGTGATGGCGACGGTGGTGGTGGTCGGCGGCGGCGGTGGTAGTGTCGGCGGCGGCGGAGGTGGTGGTGGTGAGGATATGACACGTGTCCCAATATTAAAGGTGGTCATTTTCTAAGAAGTAAAGGTGAATTTAATAAAAATCAGGGTTAAAAATGACTTTTTTTCCACGTATGAGAATTCACATGTGTGCAAAATTGACCACTTAACTAGCTTGGATGGAAAAACTAACGAATTGGGGCATTTTAACTTATTTTCAAAACTCGGGGCATTTTCACTAACGACACCCCCAAATTGGGGCATTTTAACTCTTAGCCCTAAATAAATTGAACTTTATTTTAAGAATGAATGATCTTTCTGAGCAGTACTCAAAACGGTTATATTATCTAGAATATGATGATGAGGTTTCTTCTAATAGAATTAGGAAATTGATTTTGAACCCTCAATTTGAAATATACAGTGTGATTGGTTCATGCAACAGTTTGGTTTGTATAATTGGATTACCTCATCGTTATACCATGGATGAGTCTACTAGTGCTTCTTATGTTGCTTATATCTGTAATCCCATCACTAGAGGAGTGCAATTTCGTGCACACTCCTTAACGAGTGTATATTTCACATTTCAATCTCTAACCTTGATTTAATTTAGGGAGTTATGTAATGAGGCTCGTGATTCTTAACATGGAGGGTAATGGGGCCATCAGTTAAGTAATCAGCTAATCAGAAGAATATGTGAAATATACACTTGTTAGAGGAGTGTGAACAGATTTGGACTCTCACTAGAGAATCTATCACTCGTCCATAACTTGATAGAGACACATATTATCATATTGTTGATTTCATGGTGTGTGGATTTGGCTACGTTGCTTCAACTAATGATACAATTTCATTTAAAATATAATAATATTTTATTCTTTAAATATTATTATATATGATACAATTTCATTTAATTTGTCAAAAATAAAAACAAACATTAAATAATTACTTAATTTTAGTTATATTAAAAAGTGTTTGAAATATATATATATATATATATATATATATATATATATATATATATATATATATATAATTATATTAAAAAGTGGTTAAGTGAAATATTTTTTTTTAACAATTAGTAAATTTAATATATATATATATATATATATATATATATATATATAATCATAATATTAGTAAATAAATTTAATAGTAAAAATAATTAATTATTTTTAAAGCCAATAAAAATGAATAAGACTATTTTCGGAGATATGTCTATTTTTGTCATCTGCTACAACAACAATGGTTGAATCTCATATTTTATCAAACACATTTTGATTGTTTTTTTTGATGAACTTTAATTTTAACTAATATTTTACTAAACGTCTAACTGTTTTTTTTTCTCACAACAGGTACGCACAACAGAAAAGTGTTTTTATAAAAACCACGACAATACCAAACTACGCTTTACTATCAACTTCAATTTTAACCCGCAAATATGCGAAATTGAAGAGCGATTTTAAAAATTATGCCACTAGGAAACCGCGTAAGGGTCATACCGCAGCTAGCTGTTTGGGCTGACTGTATTATTCAACAAGGTCACGAGACTCACGACCCGGTAAATCAACCGATTTTGTTTTCCCCTTTTGACCAAATCCAAATGAGCTCTTCCTATAAATCTAAAATCGAAATTCTTCTGCTCATTTCTATCGTCTTCTCAAAACCCTAACTCTGAAATTCTTACATCAAAGAGATTTCATGGGGAAATTTAGTGATCTTCCGGCAGAGATCATGTCAGATATTTTCACTCGATTACCAGCGGAATTAGTTTCAGATTGCAAATCAGTTTGCAAAACCTGGAGAAGAGTTCTTCGCCATCCATCCTTCAACCGAATGCACTCAAATCTCCTCCTCAGTAATCACGATTCTACTGCCGATTCAGGTAAATTGAACTTTATTTTAAGAATGAATGATCTTTCTGAGCAGTATTCAAAACGGTTATATTATCTAGAATATGATGATGAGGTTTCTTCTCATAGAATTAGGAAATTGATTTTGAACCCTAAATTTGAAATATACAGTGTGATTGGTTCATGCAACGGTTTGGTTTGTATAATTGGATTACCTAATCATTATACCGTAGATGAGTCTACTAGTGCTTCATATGTTGCTTGTATCTGTAATCCCATCACTAGAGAATCTATCACTCTTCCAGAACTTGATAGAGACACATATTATCATATTGTTGATTTCATGGTGTGTGGATTTGGCTACGTTGCTTCAACTAATGAGTACAAGGTGGTTAGGCTTTACACTTTTATGAGTTTCGTGGAGAAGCACGAATTTGCAGAGGTTGAGGTTTACACTCTCGGCAGTGGTAAGGGATGGAGAAACGCTGGGAGGATAAACAAGAAATTGAATTCCATGTCTAGACAACATGCTGTCTTTGTTGATGGATTTATTTATTGGAATTTCAGAAATGGGAGAATTATGGCATTTGATCTGGCTAATGAAGTTTTCTTTGGTTTGGGGTTATGGGAACTTATTTCAATGGTACACTCTATACAAAAGACGGCAAAAATCCTGATGTATGGTTACTGAAGAAAAAAGAAGATGGGTCGTTCAGTTGGAGTACAGAGTTCAGTTTAATCAGTAACCATCCATTCATTGTTTCACCCACCCTTACAAGTAGTGGTAAAATTTTATGGTTTTCGGATATGAAGCTCCATCTTTATGACCCGAAAGCTTCTTCTTCTATAATGCTGAAGGATTTTGGTACAACGATTTATCAAGCAATTCCTCATCTGAACTCCTTAGTTTCGTTGAAAGCATTTGGAGAAGAAAAGACAAAAAGTATGGAACCTGGTGAAAGTACAACGGAGGAAGCAAGGCAGGGGTTGGCACATAAAGCAGCAGTAGGTGGGAAGAGTTCTGATTCTGGAATACGTACAATCTGGTAACTTCCGTGTATGTACTTGTGAATATTTGAGTTTAGCGTCCGTGCTTAGTAATCATGCTTGGATATTTCCACATTTTCTTTGGTTAAATCCGATTGCGATGCCTATTCTAGTAATATTTGGTTTTGAGTGACTATATAGTCATTCTTGGGGATCCCAATAGATTCCTATTAGTTCAATCTTTAATCAGCCAAATCTAGTGCTGTTTGAATGCTTGAATTCGCTTTTCTTATTTATTATTATGCACCTCCAATACGTCGGCACTTTTGTTAGGAACACAAAAAGAGGAAGTATTTGAAACTTGAATATGTTTGTAAGACCTTATAGCATATTTTGCTCTTATGCAGCATTAAATGGATTCAACACTTTGTTTGTCTCTAATCCTTGGCCAGTACGTGATCCTAAATAAAAAGGTTCCTTTATAGGATCATCCTATAATCTGAAGTTCTAAGTGTGTTATTATGAGTCAGTGTGTCTGATCCCAATAATATTCTCTTAATGTATGTAATCATGCTAGATTATCCTATGTTGTTACTTACTAGCGAGGAATCCATTATATTACAATTTCTTCTTTTTGCTATGACCCTGGATCAGGTAAAGCATAAGATGTAATGCGTAACCAGCTTCACAATTTCAATAGCTAGTAATAAAACCATGGGTTTCAGGAGTCTAATGTAGTGCTAATTAAACACCATTTTTTATCCTGCCTTGTTTGCCTTTATATGCACCGTGTCCACCAAATAGCAGCCTTGCACCCAGGCAGTATTATATTTGCTGTGTGACATAGCTGTCTTCCATCCTAACAGTTAAAACAGACTCTTTAATCCCTGTTAAAGAATGCTATTTGTTCAGGGCAGAATATTTGATTCATCTTGGTATTTGGAGGCGTTTTCTAGAGTCTTTAAATTTGACACCCCTGCTTAAAGGTTTATAATGACTGGTGGACTGGCCTAATCATCTAGTTCTAACACTAAAATCACAAGACACTTGAATTAGTTTTTGACCTTTGTTGAATCCCAATCATAAAACCGTTCAGAGTTTAGAATATGTTGTTTTTTGTTTTACTGTGGTGGGAGTCAGTGGCAGTACCAGCTGCTTGCCCAACTTTGATGCATACCTTTTGGCAGAGACCGTTAGAAGTGTGTTTGCTCCAGTTTCAGACCTGTAGGAGTTTTGAAATATTACTTAATTACGACTTATGAGTAGGAACTAAAGGCTCTTGCATACAATTGCTGGCACATGCCGAGAATAAAGAGTTAACATTGAAGGTCCTTGATGAGTGGCATGACAAATTAGGGGAGTAGATTCTGAATCCTGTAATGTCAGGATTGTGGGGATTGTCATATTTTGCGTATGCAGGTTTCATGTTGCCCAATTTTCTTTTGTATTGTCTGGGTGGAGCAACCTTTGGCTGTTCTGTCGACAGTATTACCTGTACGGATGTTGATTTCTCGCTATTTAAGCATGTGGCAAGTCTTTCAGTGTGTCCGGATAATAAAACCACTAGGGGCAGATATGTGATTATGGATTCTGCCAGATTTACCAAGTTTAGAAAACCTGGAACATGAACAAACCCATGGGGAGAAAACACTGTGTCTTCATTTGTGTGTAGATTAATGTTGCTGGAGGTCTATAGGCCTGTAGCTTATATGACGGTGATCTAGTCGAGTATCATGTTAAATTTTATTAGTTTTTGAAAGATTGTTTTTAGAACCTAGGAGTGTCTTTTAAGATTTTGGCCCAAATTTTTAGTATTCAACTTTGTGAAACAACATTTTGATGTTCTGTTACCAAGAGAATATTATTTCTTTTATGGTTCCTCAAAATTCCTTCCTAGTTTGGGGCCTAGGCATATTATTTGGGCGTAAAGGAAATTTACTTGGGAACTTAATTAGTCTAAGACCCCGAAAAAAAAAATATTTGTTCATACACAAGATATTTTTCAGTTTCCGTGAAACCTAAAATTACCTGGCTTGATTGGGGTATACTCAAACTAATTGGGGTATACCCAATAAGACAAAATAGGGTCATTTTGAAGTAAAGTCAAGCTACCCCTTAACCTATATTTTGTAAATGGCTAAAATGCCCCCATAATGATTAACTTTAATTTAACTAAAATGATTAGATTAGTTAAATTAGTTAGATTAGTTAGTTGATTTAGTTATAAGTTGAGTTTTAGAAATCATTTAGAGAGAGAATTAGTATGAAGGAGTAGAGGAGATTTTGGGGGGGAAAAAGTTAGGGTTTTTGTGAAATTTGTGATATGAGTGACATGAGTGATTCTAATCCTGATTTTGAAGTGGAAGAGTCTTCTAACTTTCCTCCTACAGATGAGTACTTGTATGATGATGTACCAGACCATGATCGAATGGATTACATGCATGACCCTCACTTTTATTTTCCTCAAACTCATGATGGGTATGGAAGTGATGAATGTATTGAGCCAAACGAAGAATCCAATGACCAAGAAGAAGAGAATGGAGCTGCAAGTAATCAGGTAGACAACGTAGGTGGTGAAGATTGTGATTTTTCCAAGCAAATGATCGATTTTTCTTTTTTTTTTTTTTTTTTCAGTTCTGCTGTACAGGGTCGGCAAGGTCTACGCTTGTCGATCATGCCGGCCATAAAAGCCGGCGTGGTTCTACTTTGAACAACGTGCCGAATTTTCATGAGCAGTACCACGCCGGCAATGTAAAAAATTTGAACCTTGCCGACTTCCATTTTTTGAAACACAGGAGCCTTTTACTTGAAAATGCTTACGCCGGCATTGTCATGTTTTCATATCTTGACGGTATTATTTCGTCAGACTGCCGGCCGCAATGCATGACAATACAGGAAAAAGATGCCTGATATGGCCGGCAAGGTCTGTCTTTTGCCAAGCTGCCGGCTCCTGATACGCCGGCAATGTTTTTGAAATTTACCATGCCGGCTAATAACTCCCTTAAAAAGATTGTTCCTGGGTGGTCTTTTCTATTAAACCGGCAAGGTCCTAGTTTTGCCAAATTGCCGGCGTTTATTGAGCCGGCATTGTTATTGAGGAGAACCATGCCGGCTAATAACTCCCTAAAAAATTATTCATTAATGTTATTTTCTATAAAGCCGATAAGGTATATTATAATATCCATGCCGACAGAACAACCGCCGGAAGGCCTTTAATATACGAAAATGCCGACTGTAAGGGCGCCGACAGGATTCTAATTTAGGAAAATGCCGACTATATATCGGATACAAACCTTAATTAAAGCATACAAACGTTAAAAACTTTACCCTAACACATTTGGGACATATATAGTATCTTTTTCCGGTACACAATTTCTTAGGAGAGGTAATTAGCTTCAGCTTACCGTCGCAACATGGATCTATGCATGGTAGAAGGTTGATTTTAGCAACTTCATCTTCATACGGAGCTACACGCTCATCTATCCAATAGAAAAACCCACAACAAGTGCATTTTGAAGCATACGGCTGATATACACCTCCTATTGCAGCTTTCATGAGAAATAAGAATCCCTTACAACCTTCAATAGTGCATTTGCTTCCTTCAAAGGGACAATCGCTTGCAAAATGACCACTTAGTGTACAAAGACTACAAATATTTGGTGGTGAAACTTCCATTAATTCTTTATGCAAGGTTGAAGATGAAGTTGGGAATGCTTTTATAATAACAACATACCTAATATCTTGATTTTGAAATTTCTAGCCGTTGAGCATTCAATGGGTTGTACTTTGTACCTAAAAGGTGCAACTAACATTTAGGTCGGCAAGGTATAGATTTCATACCATGCCGGCCCTCAAGTACTGATCGGCAATGTGGAGACTTCATATCATGCCTACCTCAAGTACTTTGTCTAAAACTGTATAAACAAAATAATAACTTCTAAAGCAACTAAAACTGAAAATTAAAATAAGTTTAACAAGTCTCAAACCACAATCTAAGAGTTCAAAACATAATGAAAGAGTTCAAACCACAATCTAAGTTTCTAAACCAAGTGAAACATAATAAAGTTTAAGAATTTCATGGATCATTCTCATTGTTGCTATCTTCCTCCCCATCACTAGCTTTTTCACCTGGCATCGACTTTTGCTTTTCCCTTATCCGGACCTATGTAATCACCGGCCTCATTGTAATAGGGGTTTACTCGGAAAAGTCACATGCCCCGAAAAAGTCCTTGGATCAACCTCCTCTTCTTCCTCCTCCTCGATGATGTGCATTCAACATAGTTGAGGGGATTGCTAGGGACTGTGCATAAACCTTAGGAATTCTTCAGGGATCCTTCTTACCCATCATAAGTAACTTTCTTACAGGGCAATTCTCTTCAGTTTCATCTTTAGGATCTTCTAAATTGGGATAAATTCCATCAATAAATTCTAATAGCTCTTCTGCAGTTACCGTACAAGGTAGATCTTCTTTTGTTTCCTCTGGGAACCTAAACAATGCACAAATAAGATATATGAAAACAAACAACACAATACTGTTGATCTTCTTCCACTGGCCGGCAAGGTTTTAACCAACTACACTGCCGACTACAGTAAAGCCGGTAAGGAGATAACCAAATACCGTGCCGACAAATAAAAAGACGGAATGGTCCTATTTATGGAAGACGCCGACTAATAACTTAGGAAATTAAGGTTTCTGATGCCTAACGTCGGCAAGGTACAAGTCTAAAATCATGCCGAACAAATATAACCCGGCATGGTTGGTTATTATACCCGCCCCCGGTTATTGTCCAACAATCGCCATGGCTCGATGAAAAGCCGCATGTTATTCATCCCGAGACCCTTCCGGCGCTTTGAAAATACAAATGGCCGCGTGTTGTTCAACTATCGACCTTCTTGCGGCCACAAATCCGAAAATCAAAATTTTCGATTTCTAACCTAATCTAACAATCATACTCAACAAAACAATAATGGATTTGAGTTTATAAATCACTTACAATCTTCTTTTCACCTTTAGAGGTTTCTTTTCAACACCTTCAAGGATTGGATTTTCGGGTTTGCTAGTTCCAACCTTTCCCTTACCTTTTCCCTCTGATTTGGATCTGTGGATGTTACCAGTTGAATCTCTCTTGCTGCTGGATCATTTAGAATCAACCATTTTTTGTAGAAAATCAAAATTGAAAATTTTGGTTGATTTTAGGTTTTTGGAATGAAAGAGAAGAGGAGATGAATTAGAGAAGAAGGATTAGAGAAAGATTAATCGCTTTTTAGTTTTTAAGTTTAGGGTTTAGTTTTAGGTTAATTAGTATAAGGGTATTAAAGTAACTTTACCACGTTTTGGCCTCCCCTTAGTAAGGTCACATGTCCACTTAAAATTTGGTATACCCCAATTAGTTTGGGTATACCCCAATCAAGCCAGGTAAAATTATCCAATTTTTTTTTTTTTTGTAATCCCATCACTCGTTATGCATTCTATTTCCTCAGGGGTATAATTGGTAAGGAAACTTAAATATAATATATCTAAAAAATGCGCCTTTAAATTTTACAGATTTATCATGTTGAAAATCTTTTAAAGAGATCTACGTAACGAGTACAAACAACAATATCAAATTTTTGTTTTTCAGAAAAAAATTGAGGTGATCATCATTTTAGGCAAAAATGCGAAAACCGACTACATATTTGTTATGCGACCTCTCCAAAAGATGAATACAATATGCACATACCACAAAAGATGCATAACATGTTATGCAACCATTTTTTTGTTTTTTTTTTTTTTTGATAAGACTGCAGCGGGAATTGAACCATATTTTTGTTCATGTATCTATTATTTTGGTTATGCAGCCACTAAAATGTTGTATATTCCTGAATCCAACAGAAAAAACAGACGCATAACGAATTACGCAACCATTTTCTCGACTGCATAACAAGTTATGCCTCTATAAAAGTTACGTAGCCACTATTTTGGTTGATTTTCGTGCGTCCAGAAAAAATTGGTGCATAATGCATTGTGCACCCATATTTACGTATGCATATCAAGTAATGCATCCATTTTCTCGATACATAAAAGATTATGCAACAATTTTCAATTTCACAGCTAGTAAAAACGATGTCAGGTGATGCGTTATGCATCTATTTTCTCGATTGCATAACATGTTATGCAGTGATTTTCTCGACTACATGACAGGTTATGCACTCATAATAACATCTTCTTCTTCTTTGTTCTTGTTCATTTTCTTCTCCTTGAACTCCTCTTAGCCATAACAACATCATCTTCATGTTACTTATAATCTTCCTCGTAACTCTAATCACAAATTCAGGACCCCACACATACATCCATACATACCAGAACCATTACATTTCTTCAAACATAACCTTAATTTCTCATAAACCCTAGTTCTCCATATCATAATTACAATATCAAACAAATAGGATTTATTCTCAATAACCTCACGAAAACCAAATCGAACACACTACGAAATCATAATAAAGTCATGCAAAAATGATGGAACTAGACATAGAAAACCATTGAATCAACTCTACTCATTGAAGATTGAAATAACATCACGATTTAAAACCTAAAAATGGAATCACTTTGAATCTTCTTCCAAAAATCTTATCAATTGACGACAACAACATGATTATCCTTGATTAATTTCACCATTTGATCTAGGAAAGAAAATGTAATCATAAGAAAGAGAATACAATCACGATGGTACAACACCACGTATTCCTTGTGGTGAATGAACTTCTTTACTGCATTACGAATTCTCCATAATCCGTTAAATTGTTCATGCTGTAGTTAAATGAATTAATTATTAGTATGCAAACATTAAATGATGACATGGGTAAAAAAAATACCGGATGACTCACTTTCTCCTTTAGAGAAGCTTGCAGATGGTGTCCTTACAATATTCTTCTAATTTTAACATACTCTTGCATTGCACTTTTTATGTATGCGAATCGAAATCTAAGCTCTCATTTACGATTTTTTGGATTAAGGTGCGCTCATGATAGAAATCTTTGAATCTCTTCCAAAACATTGAATATAGTTCGCTGGGACGTTTGCAGAAGGCGAAACAAACGATTTCATAAGTTGCATATCTTCTTCCGGATCTCGTTCCATTTTCTAGGATCAATGTATGATGTAGGAGTGGCTCTTAAAGGTTGTCCTTATATAGATAAAAACTTAACAACTATTTTTTTTTCCCGAAATTAATCGACACAATTGGGTTTTGGGGATGTCCATATAGACCAATTTTGGCCTACCAAAATCATATAAAATCTATCTCGCCACAATCGTTTTTTTATATTGCACATGTAATCCGATTCTTGTTAAAAAAAGTTATTGAAAAAGTGCCACTTTCCTTACAAGATCCGGATTACATGTTTCACCACATAGACCGATTCTAAGGGTGTCAATTTTCTGTTTTTTTTTTTTTCATTTTCAGAATCGGTCTTTTATCTATAACTATGTAAACCGATTCGGAAGTATAATTACAAAACAAGGGAATGAAATTCTCGAAATCGGTGTATGTGGTGTACTTGTAAAACCTGATTATTAAATTTTAATCTTGGAGAATTGTCAGAATCGATTTTTATGTAGGTAAAAATAAACCGATCTGACTGAAGAGACTGCCTGAATCCTGCATTTTTTGTTCACAAATTGTAGTTCTTTGTTCCATCTTACGCAAACACAAACAAATTTCAAAGCTAACCAAATTCATTCATTCATAAACTAGCGAACATAACCTAACATAGTTCGACAATAAATTTTGACTCCGTAATTATCCATATTTAAAGACATATGTTTGCATTCATTCATCGACATCCCCAACACGACCACGTCCAGAGAGCACGAGCACCTCGTCCTCATTTAACAGGTCTTTCTTTATCGATGTCATGTTCGGCGCTGCTCGATTCACCTTGAAAATACCTTTTGGAAGGACATTCCTCCTCTTTTTCTTTGTCTTCTCAACCACCGCTTCCCAAAAATTTGCACCCGCATCTACATCTTCTAAACTGTTCAATACGTCAATCAATTTTTCATTGGCCTCAACATCATTGAGTTCCCTAATAGATAGCCATCCTTGGTTTATCATATGCCCTATTCGTCTTCTCTGTTTCCGTTTTAAACAATAAGCATTCAACAAATCATGATATTACAATTAACAAAAGCATAGTTGAGATACGCACAAGGTATTCGACAGTTGTATCTTGTCTTTGATTTGGGTCCTCTCATCTAATCGTATCACTCGAGTATGTGAAACGTTGAGGTACCATGACATATAACCCGAAGTTTCGTCATCATTTGTTTTCGAACAACCATCCATATCATGTTTATTGAACCTTCTATCTTCCTTGTATTAAGATGCTAATGTAGGTTTGTGAACAACCTCAATATCATTATCAAATAACTTGATTTTGGTCTCATCGATTCTAAACTTCTGGTGCTCCTCAGCACTGTGTTGTGACTCTTGTCGGGTTGTACATAACATATCCTTTTGGGTGACACAAAGGGCCAAAAAAAGTTCTTGTTCCGCGCACCCAACCATATTTCCTTTATCCAAATACTTCTTGTAAGGGTGAAGGACAACATCGTCGTCAAGTTGTCCAACTGGCGTCTCAAATATAGATACTCATCATCTTGGGACTTAAACTTACCGTTGAGGATATACTTGTCTCCATAACAGCGACCGTCCCAGTGCTGGTTCTTAAAATGCCTTTCAGTGAACATTGGGAAGTGTAAAAATATACGGTTCCTTCGAGCCCTAGAAGCTTTTCTCAACTCGTTCAAAGAGTGTGTGAGGATGGCAGGTCCCCAAGAGTAGTCACGAATCTTGACAAATGGTTGCAATAGATGAATAAAATTGGCGTTATCCCGGGAACCAGAAATATTGGGGAATAACTCCCAATAAGTAGAGGACATATGCGTTGGACGTAGCGAAGATACGTTCCAGTTTTCCCTCAGCACAAAGATTCTTAGTTCTCATGAAGTGCTGCCTTAAGCTCATGAGATGGAATATCCTCTGCTATGCTTTATCTACTCGCATCTCTAACTTGGTCGTATCCTCATCCCAATAGAACACATTCTTGGTGAACTCGTAAATCTTGTCCCACTCAATCTCATTCACAAAGTCTTTGTGCTTCACGAATTTATCTCTTATGCTTACCCAATAATCAACTTCTCATCATTATGAATTATCGTCATTTCCCCAATCAGAAGATGAAAAGTATTCGTTTACCAGTAAAATCTCTTGGCACAGGCGTAACAAGTGGTTTGTCGTAACCAACAATCGAATTGATCAACGCATCCAATAATCCCGTAGAAGTGACTATATCGACTACTTCCGGTACTTCTATTAAGGTTTATTATATGGCTTCCAGCGTCCAATTTTTCATCATACTCGCTGACGTTCCTGGCTTCGTACGACGAACGACATCCCTGAGATCCTATAAAACAAAATAAAACCGGTAAACATTAATCAGAACACTAAACAAATAATAAGTTTTATCTTACATTGCATAAGGTTGAGGTAGTTACTATGGTTTAACAGACGACAACGACCCAACTCTCTTTGTACACTCATAAAAACTGTACTTCATCATTTGGATAAACCGTAAATGAGATCGGTAGGGCCGCGAGGAAACATTTTCAAATGGTCGGGCATGTAGTCCCTTTTCTTCTTCTTCTTACCATCATTCTTACCATCTTTCTTACCTTGTTATTCTTCTTTCATTACTTCTCACTTTTTCTTCAAAGACTTCCTCGCCTCTTTCTTCTTCATCAACTTTTTCTCACCATTATTTTGTTCATCAACTTCCTTGCCAGTTGCCACTATCCTCTTCATCAACTTATTCGTCACCACTTTCTTATTTATTAGGCGTAGCAGGTTCATAATCTTCTTGTGTTGGTTTCTCCGGTTGAGGTGGTGGTTCATTGATGCGGATCCCTTTGGGGTTAACCTACCGAGCCCCTTTGGTGGGAAGCAACCAAATTTTTACCTTCCTTTCGACGAGGTTCCAAACTCTCAGGAGAAGGAAGGTCATGTCTTATATTTCCTTTCGGCTTTCCTTTGATGCCTGCCCTTGTTTTCCCTGAAGAGTATGGAGATAAACGACAACAAAAAATGGAATTTACTGTATATTGTTGAATTTAAGGTATAAAATCGGTTTACAAGATATACATATAAAGACCGATTCTTAACATTGCACTAGAACAATCAGTGTTTACAAGTGCTCATGTAATCCGATTTTAACAAAAAAGTAAACAGAATTATTGGGCATTTTTGCCACCAAGAACTGGTTTACACGATACATATATAAAGACCGCTTCTTAACTGGTGTAGTAGTGATAGTGGTAATTAAGATGTCATTCACTCAGACTTGTTAAGATTCGTTTTAGACTCAAATTAAATAGAAAACTGAAGACGAAGTTGGTATCAAAGTTATAATAAGCAATGGGACTCGGGATTCCACCAATGACCAATTAAGTGATTCAATCTAATTAATATTTTTTTTTTCGTTTAAAGTGATTCTATCATGTTGCAAAAGTAGATTTGCAAAGTAGAAATCATAAATCTGAAGCATAGAACATCAAAAGCTCTTGGTTAAGCATGCTCTATCAAAAGAAATCACAAATTCTCAGTTATATATAATCCTTTAAAACAAAGGAAAATAATCATAAAACAAATTGCAAAAATCATTAACAAAAGAGAAAAACCAATTTTCGTGGAACAATGGCTTTCTCCATCTCCTCAGCTAAGGGTTTATCTCCTCATAATAATCGCTTGCTCAAAATATTGGTTGATAGCTCAAAAGTTGATTAAAAGAAAAAAGAATATATGTGTTGTAAACGTGATGATAAAAGTTGCAAACACATGAAAAAAAAGAAAAAAAGGATCGGTTCAAGAGGAGATGGAAATGAATTAGATTTTTTTTTTTTTATTATTATTATTATTAAGATTTAATGGGAGTAAAATGGTACTCCCTCCGTCCTAAATTATTAGTCCGCTTTGACTAAGTCAAGATATCATGGAGACCGGAGGAGTGTACAAATCTACCCAATATTAACTGCTATGGTATTACCAAAATTAAGAGAAAGTATATCAATTATCATTGAATATCTATTCTTCAGTAATTTTATTATTTATAAAAATAGAAATGTTTAAATAGAAGATAAAAATAAAAATTTGTATGGGTTGAGTAAAATGGTACCAAAATTAAGCAGTTTTAGGAAACATAAAAATAGAATACAGAAATTTTAGAACAGATTATCATAAAGGGTAAACTGGTAGTAGAAAATTTAAACACCCCTTAATTTTCCTGGCATTTTTAGGGGCGACCCCAAACGAATTAGGGGCGACTTTTTTATTCACAACCCATATACACCGTTAAGGGATGACCAAAAACGCGGAGAATACGTTAATGCCCTTACATAATCGGAAGCTATTTTGTGCCCGATTATTATAAAGCAATCGGAATCTTAGTAACGATATTATACTACCGATTAATATCTATTTGTGCCAAACACGTATCTTGCTTCTATAATAATCGGTTGGAAAAACAACCTCACGAGACTACCGATTGTTAAAGCTCCTAAATTCCTAAAATTGGTGATTTCGTTAAGGAAAAAATTTGGGGCAACTTTATAATCGGAAGTCATATTAACTACCGATTATTCTAGTTCCCAAATTCGAAAAAAATGACAATTCTGCAAAAACAAAATTTGGGCCAACTGTATAATCGGAAGTCTTATTAACTAACGATTAATATAGTTCTCAAATTCGAAAAAATTGACATTTCTGCAAAAACAAAATTTGGGGCAACTGTATAATCGGAAGTGAAAATACTTCATTTACTACCGATTATACAATTAGTGTTCGATCTGGGCTCCTTATAATCGGTAGGTTGTTAAGTTGGATAGACTACCGATTATGGTATATTTCAAAATTCATCACATGAAGGATTTTAGAAAAAACTCATTTTGGGGCAACCCATAATCGGATGGTTTGGTAATATATTTAACTCCCGATTAACGCTGCATCCAAAACACGAACCAAGTGGTTATGGTCAATGTGTACACTCAAAACCTATGAAATATGGCAAAGGTTGGATCTGGGGCTCGTTATAATCGCTGGGTTATATAATTATATACCCTACCGATTATGGTATATTTCAAAATTCATCACGTGAAGGATTTTAGAAAAAACTCTTCTTGGGGCAACTTATAATCGATAGTGTATGTAACCTATTAGGCTTTTGATTATGGCTACATCCACAGCTCAAGCCAAGTGGTTATGGCTGGCTGTGTACACTCAAACCTATGAAATTTGGCCAAGGTTGGACATGGGGCTCCTTATAATCGGTAGTCTTACAAGTTGGATAAACTACCGATTATAAAATGGATTATTAGCCGAAGTATCTACACAATAATCGGTAGGTATAGTTTCAATTTAACCTACCGATTCACCTTCAACCTAACGATTATGGTGTTGGCTACCGATTATATAAGGACATATTGGCCATTTCGAAAAATCGAAGATAGGGGTAGCTTAGATTTACGCTTGGGTGACCTTTTTTGTCTTTTAGTGTCGCCCCTAATTCGTTTGGGGTCGCCCCAAAAATGCCAGGTTAATTTTCTTTATTGGGTAAAGGAAGAAATCGCCACAAGCAATATGCCTAGGACCAAAACTCGGAAGGAATCCATTACCCTAGGAAATGTATCATTCATTGGGCAATGAATTTCGCATTGGAGGAGGACCCATGCACAATCGCAGTTTGAAGATTAATTTCCATTCAATTTTTCTTACTTTCTTTTTTGTGTGTCAAAATCAACAAATCTCGTATAAAAAATAACGGCGAAAAAGCATAGCTGCTAGATCTGTTCAAAACAACACCTAAGCTTTGAACCGGAACAATTTGGTGGAGCCGTCCAGCAATAGGTGCCAGCCTAAACTTCAGTTTCATGTTTTAAAAGCTAGGTTTAGGGTTTCATGAGTAATAAAATTCAGTTGATATATGAAGGAAACTTTTTGTGGCTTGTAATTTTATTTCTCTCTGCAATCTCTTTTTCTACCTTAAAAAAAAAAAAAAAAAAAAAATGTCAAGCTTTCCAGATGATATTTACTTTGAAATCCTTTTAAAGGTACCAGTCAAATCTTTATTAGTTTGCAAGTGTGTTTCCAAGACATGGTGTTCTCAAATTTCAAGCCCTCGTTTCGTTAAGATGCATCTAAGTCATACTATCCAAAGAAAGAAACCTAATCTTATGCTTACATTATATGATTTTAGGAGGGAGGTGCTTCACCGGAACGTATCCTACACCATTGATCACGATTCATTAGGGTCATTATTGTCGACGAATCAATTACTTGAGTACGCGGTGGAAATTGATTACCCATTCAAACGCTTTCGTGGTGCTAAACTTATTGGTAGTTGTGACGGTCTGGTTTGCCTATTTTACGGCGCCAGTGATAGTCAGTTCTTTTGTCTTTGGAATCCAGCCACAAGGGAGTACAAGGAACTACCCGAATCATATATAACTCATTCTGTCTGCATGGTTGCATTTGGCTATGACTATAAGAATGGCGATTATAAGTTAGTAGCTGCTGGTAATTATACTGAAACTCTGTTCGAAGTGTATTCGCTAAAATCAAATTCATGGAGAACCATTGAAAACGTACCATATGAATTTGATGGTCTTAAACCATCTGGCGTGGTTGTTAATGGGAATTTTCATTGGTTAGCCCAAAGGCAAGGCTCCTATGATGCTGCTGTCGTTTCACTAGATATTGACAACAAGGTATTCAAACAAATAGAACTACCAAAAGATATATTGGACGAAGGTCTTCAGCTTCGTAGTTTGGGGGTGTTAGAAGGGTGCCTCTGTGTACTAGTTGATGCTATCAATGTTCGCTTAGAAGTATGGGTTTTGCAAGATTATGGAGTTCGGGAATCTTGGAATAAACGTTGTGTCATTACCCATGATAGAATTATGAATTGCAGATTCGCGACTTTGATTAGTGTTCTAAAGAGCGATAAGATACTGTTTCGGGTTTCTGATAACCTAGTTATATATGACCCTAAGAACAGAAGTGTTATTGAACCAAATATACCTAGGTCAATGAACTTGTGGGAAGAAGAGTGTTTCTATGAAAGCTTAGTTCCACTCTGGTCTCGTACTTATGTAACAGGAGAAGAGGGCGTAAATCGGGTGAATAAGAAGTTGAAGACTTAAGAGCGTGAGAATTTGTTAAGTTATTCCGCATATATAGTTTATATAATTCTGATGCATTCCTATGGGTGTTAAAACATATTGGTTACAGTAGTGTGTACGTAGCATGGAATGGAGGTTGTGTTTTATATCCAGTTTTAAGCAGCACTGCATCTTTAAATTTAACTCTCGTCATTGATTTTTTAGTTTTTTTTGGATTATTATCAATTTGTTATCATAAAATCTGCCTCTGTATTCTTTCTAGTTTTCCTGCACAACCATTTGTAGCCAGGATAATGGAGGAACGGTCTTGATGGGATTGGCGATAGACCAATATAGGCAGAGCAGGACCAATATAGGTGACTTCTTGGGAAGTTCTTATGTACCTTTGTTTGGTTGAAAACCAGCCATTCCCATAATAAAGGGCGGGAGCAGTACCAAGATGGGTGACCACTTCGAAAGTCCTGTTTATCCTTTTCTAGCCTACGAAAACTTGTTTGGGACTAAAGGCTTAGAAGAAGAGTCAATTTGTTATCATTGATGTAGTGAGAGTATTTTATTTATTGATTTCATTACAATCGTCCGGGGAATTTTTACAACCTTGGGGTCCATTTTGGGGCATTTTGCCACTTAACCCTTGGAGGTTTTAGCAGTTTGATCAAAGTTGGTAGACAAGAACCATTTATTGATTTGAGTAAAAGAAGAGTTACTGAAGAAGATATTGCAACTTGTGAAGAAAGATATCATAAGAGTAAACTTGTTCATTCTATTATGAGGCATGTTGCTGAGACTACGCAACTCGATTTGGAGGTATAATCATCAAACCTTTCCCCTTTTTTAGACTTTGATCGATTATGTTAATTAGAATTCCATGATATTGCACAATTAAGGTTAGGGATGAGGGATTGTTCAAGTTACCCGTAATTTTAGGGCTGAACATGCTTTAACCTTAATTCTGTTAGTCCATATAGTGTAGAAAAGACTAATCGACGTACTGTAGTGTTAATTCAGGATGAATTTGAGTTTTCAGTCGTAATGTGGTGTTCGTGGGTTCTGATAATTTCTATTTTATTTTTGTAATTCAAGTCTGTATTAAAAGGTATTTGCAAAAATGGATGGTGTTGTGAGTTTAAAAATGTTCTGAAAAGAAGTATGATTCTGTAACATCATCGATTAGACGAATGTTTTTTGCCTCTTGTTAACAGTAATGTGGTAAGAGTGTTGGTAAAATAACAAAGCTGGAGGACTGAGGTAAACCAATAGGGGTGATCTTGTGACTCGTAATTTTTGGGCATAGGATTCTATCGCATCAATGTATTCTCACTGAATTTTTTTTTTTTTTTTTAAAATTCATTCGGTTATCTCGCCATTATATAGATAATATACCTTTTTCCATAATTCTACTGTCTGATAATAATTGTAAGTCCATGGAGTCAGACTATTGCCAAGACCTATCTTAAGCACCTTCAACACCAATGGTACTCAATTTCCTATATTTCCACTCTCTTTTCATTACAAAGATGTATCAGGCCAGGATCTGTTGCTCAAACTTTTCTATTGATTTGGCTATCTCGCCATTCTATTGGTAATATGTTCTTTATTTTTTTACTATAATTCTACTGTCTCATGATAATTTCTATTGACAGGATCTGTATATCCATTTTGGCTGGCCTTTATATCGAATGTATGGGCATGCGTATGAGGTAATGCCCTGAGAATCTCTTATATAGAGTCTTTACCTTTTACTTTTAATCTACTGTTCATGTTTGATTTCATATTTTATTGTTTACTAGGCCTTCAGGTTAATCGTTATTCCTTCACACGTGAAGTTAAGGAAGTTGGCCCTGATGGACAAGAGGTAAAGCTGGTTTAACAGTAATTTGCCAAATTCGCTATTGTTGGTTTTGAGATTGATGAGAACTTGTCAATCCTTATGTTATAGGTGACTAAAGTAGTACCTGCTCTATCAGAGGAGGTTAAAGACGCTTTGATTAAGAACATCAGAAGGCATATGACTCCACAGCCAATCAAAATTCGTGCAGATATTGAAATGAAATGCTTTCAGTTTGATGGGGTTCTCCATATCAAGGTAATGCTGACAATGACATCCTTTTAACTTTCTTATTAGGAGTATTTCTCTGTGATATTGTTATTGCCATGGTGCTTAGTGTTCATAGTTCCTGCATATGGTATAATTTAATACTAATATGCAAGATTCAAATTTATATCATTGTTTATTTGCAGGAAGCAACGAGGAAAGCTGAAGCTACTGGTAATGATGATTGTCCAGTTAAAATAAAACTGGTGGCACCTCCTCTCTATGTTCTGACGACTCACACTCTTGACAAGGTCAGTTGGGTGTTTGCCATAATTTAGACCAATTCAACTATAAATGTTTTACATATGAGGCATGTGATGCCTTGTTCTTTGGTATTATACTGGTGTACAAGTTTCTAAAAGGAACAACTTCTATTCTGAATTGTGAGAATCCTAATAGCTTGTTTGACAGTATTTGGTGTCGTTCGGAATTAAGCCCAATTTATTTTCAAGGTATTTAATGTGCTTTGGTTTTGATGTCTCCATTTTCATCGTTGCTGTACCTTGTATCGAGCACTAGATAATTTACGTTGTGCTTCTTTTGGTTGACACAGGAGCAAGGGATAAAAGTTCTTACTGATGCGATCCAAGATTGCACTCAAATAATAGATAGCCACAAGGGGAAACTGGTCGTAAAGGAGACACCTAAATCGATTTTATCCATTTTTAGTTATTCTTAATTTTGAAACTGACGTTGAGTGGATGGAAGTGGGTTGGGATGCAGGTGGGAGAACATGATGATAACCTACTTGCTTATCACATAGGATTACTTCGTCTATCAAATGCAGATGCCGCTAGTGATGACGATAGTGAAGAGGAAGATACGGGGATGGGAGACATTGATGTTGACGGACCTGTAGGTGTCCATGAGATGTAAAGCTAGTGCCAAACGAACCATCTGTTTATACCCCTTCTCTTATTAGTATTTAGAACCTGATAGGCAACAAAAGCAGCTGTATTAAAATCAGCTAGCAATATAATGTCAAGTGTGAACTCTTTCTTTGTTACTTATTCTTCGTTGTCCCAAAATATTTTTGAATCAACAGTTTTCAAATGATGCATTTGTCTCTAGTCCTAGTTAAATTTTGTGTGGATCATTATGGATTTACTTGATGTTCAATGATACCCAAATCAGTATTCCTTTCTTCTTCTGCTCCTTTTTTGAAATTTGTATTTCAATATTGAAGAAGGAAAATTGCAAAAATTCATCTTAAATCATACCATTCAAATAAATCGGGTCACCCATAGGAAAATTTAAGGTAATTCAAATAACCAATGAAAGCTTCATCCTGGAAGTAGCTGATTTCGAGGTATAGATATATAGTGAATTTAGGTTGGATTAACAAGACACTGAAAACGTTGGCATCCATCATCTAGATGCCTGTACACATTGGTCTCTTTGTCCCAAGTCACTGCAAAAAGTCAAGATTGTAGGGATCGTCATGTTTAGCATGCCGCGGCAGGTTTTATGGTACAAAAACATATTGTTCTGACTTCACTCTATAATCCTAGTGGACCTTTCACAATTAACTACGAACATAAGCAAAACTTAGGTTTTCCTTGAAATGTTCTTCCGGCAATAGTTACAAAGCGGCTTATTAAGCACAAAATTCAAAGCTCAAACAACCATCAAACTCCTATTTGTTGCAGCTGATCTCTCGCCACTCAGTGTTGCTTGAAAACTGGTTCCTCACGGAATGCCAATTGTGTGTGAAATCTGAGGTGAGAAACTAAACCCTTCCGATTTCGAAGTTCATAGCAAGTCTCGTGCAGTCAATAAAAAAATTGATGGAGTATATTTTACACAAAATTGGTTAAAAAGACCAAAATCAAAATTTCCTGGGTGAAAAGGACAGTTAGATTTAGATATCATTTTAAATGGACAAAAAATTTAAAAATAGGCAGATGTAACTTGGTTTCATCTGTCCATTTTCAAATATTTTTTCTTATTTTTATTTTACACAGGATGCATCCAGTTTCATCCTTGCTTTTTCTTAAGTTTAAGCCAGGATAAATCCAGTTTCATCCTTGCTATTTTTTTTTTTGTCCATTTCACTCATAAAATTTTTTACTCGTCCATTTGAATCGTGTTTTAATTTTTTTTTGGACAAATGACCCATTTTCCGTATATTTTAGATCGGAATGTCTATTTTGGGAAAGTTTTCTAACCAAAAGAGAATCCGTTTTGTTCGCCATTTGCGACCTTATTGTCCAAGTTTTTTTTTTAGGGTTTCGTGAATGCTATTGAAACTCAGTCATCTTTTTTAGGGTTTCATGAATCTTATTAAAACTCAGTCGATACTTTGAAGAAGTAAAAACGATGTCAAAGATTCCAGACGAGATTTACTTTGAGATCTTTTTACAGGTACCAATCAAATCTCTATTAGCCTGTAAGTATGTGTGCAAGAATTGGTTTACCATAATCTCTAGCACTGATTTTGTTAAGAAGCAACTTAATCTTACTATTCAAAGAAACAAACCTGATATATTGCTTAGAGGGTTTCACAATAGGAGTGGGTGCTATGACCTATTATACACCATAGGTCTTGATTATGCAGAAGAAATTGAGTATCCATTCAAATCCTTAGGTTACTCAGTCCTATTCATGGGTTGTTGTGATGGTCTTGTTTGCCTATGGTGTTGCAATAAACTTTTATTTTGTCTTTGGAATCCAGCCACAAGGGAATACAAGGAATTGCCCGAACCATATATGAATTATTTTAGTATGTTCGTATTTGGTTATGATAACAAGAATAATGATTACAACTTGGTAGCTGTTTATAAAAGTTCATTCAAAGTTTATTCGCTACGATCAAACTCATGGAAAATCATTGAAAACGTACCTTATAAGTTTCCTTACATATATAAACCATTTGGGGTTTTTGTTAATGGAGATCTTCATTGGTTACTCGAGGGGAACTCCTCCAATGTTCTTTTAGGCTCTCTAGATATTAGCAATGAGATATTTAAAATAATAGAATTACCAAAAGAGTTGGATAAGGGTTCTCGAGCTTATAATTTGGGGTTGTTGGAAGGGTGTCTTTGTTTGATTGCTGTGAATGTTGACGCTCAAGTTGAAGTTTGGGTGATGCAAAATTATGGAATTCGAGAATCTTGGACTAAACGTTATACTATAAACGATCAAAGAGTTAGATATTGTGATAATTTGAGGCTTATTTGGTCCTTTAAGAGTGGTGAAGTTCTTTTCGGGAGTGCTTCTGCCGGTCTATTTTTATATTTTCCTGAAGATGACGAGGTTACACAACCATATATCACCAACCTGACGCACGTATACCAAGAAGGGTGTTACTTTGCAAGCTTAGTTTCACTCCATTCTGGAACTTATATTAGAAGATGACTCCGATACGTATGAAGAATACTAATAATAAGAAGAATGTCCAAATGTATTCCCTATGTTTTGTGTTAATTTAAACGTATTGGTTAGTTGGTATAGTCCTAAGTACGCTCTCCTAAATTTAAAAAAAAAAAAAAAAATCGTCTGATTTTGTCATTCATTTTGTATTTGCTTTCTGTGATCATCTTATCTTTTGAAGTTCAAACATTATTACTCTGAGTTAGCGTGTACAATCCAATATTAATGTGGTTTTCATGGTTGAGAGCATTATTTTTCAGTGATGATAATGAAACAGATTTCTTGATTGTTAGGCCTTTATGAAGTTGCAATGGAACCAATCCATAGAGACACCCATATGTCTGTTACCTACAAACTCAGGAACTTCAGGAAGATAAGTACCAGGTAGGGAAAATTGTAAAAACTTCTTGGAGATCCGCCCTCATCGTGGGTGAACTCTACAAAAATACCCATTGTAATGGAACCATACCTGTGATGTGTAACTCGAGATGTAGTGTATCAATTATTGGGAGAGGGACTAGAAGGGTGTTGTGGAAACCATTCTGGGGGCAGAAATCTGGCACATAGGTCGCTATATATATTTGTGTGTACACGGACTGCAAACTGAAGTTGCATGTTCCGATGAATATGACTTGGTGAATATCATGAAATCATAAAAGTGATTGTCGGCAGGCATCTTGCCTGTTTTGACAATCCCACGAGCAACAGCGGGATCTCTCACAGCAGAGTCACCATAAGTGATAACTGCACCATGTCTGCGGACAACCACTTCTATGATTTCATGAATTCCCCAAGTTATTGTTCGGGCCATGCAACTTCAATCTGCAGTAAGTATACATACAAAATATATACACATATTATTCTTCCCGAGGCATATCCTTTTTGACCTAGCAAAAAAAAAAAAAAAAAAAACCGAGGCATATCCTTGCTATTTTACAGGGACTTTCCCTTCTTCTATTTTACAGGGGATTTCCCTTCTTGGACGAACTGGACACTTTCATAGGATTTTGCTGCACTGGTGATTTGGTTTATAGACTCTTTTTGTTGACTGTAAAAGACCAAAACCAAGTACTGCAAGATCCCTTCTTAAATCCCCAATACTTAATGCTGTCTAATTTTTGATGCATTTCTCAACTGCTTCAATTCAATTGTAATAGTAGGAGAATTCCCAAGACATGAGCTACATATGGGTTTTGGATGCATTTCTCAACTGCTTCAATTCAATTGTAGTAGGAGGAGAATTCCAAAGACATGAGCTACATATGGGTTTTGGACGCATTTATCAAACTGTATTTCTTCCTTTTTTACAATTTACGGATACTCAAAAATATTTGTAAAACCAATCAGCTGTGAAGCCGTGAATGGAGAGGCTCTATCTTTGACAATTTGAACTGTTTTCGTAGCTGATAGCCATGTAGTGCTATGCTGCTGCACTCGCAGAGCGCAAGGTTTTTCTTTCAACAAACTTTTTGTTTTTGTTTTTGTGTGGCTGATAGCCCATATAGAGCTGTTAGGTTTTGAGCCTCGAATTCACAGCCGATTGGCGTTCAGATTTAGATTCCAAACATAGTTCTGATTATCGTATCCCCCGTAGCGCTTATAACACCTGAATATTTTTTTTTTTTTTTATGAAATACGCAACTACACAATACATCATAACGCAAACCACTAGTTTGAGCATTGGGCCATTTTCATTCTGATTTCATTAGTGAACGCTACGGCTTCTTCCTTCTGTCAACTCCAGCCAGTTTCATCAGGGAATGCCATAGCCATGAAGCTGCGGACACAGACTATCGGTGCATATAGACAGATTGGACTGGTTCGTATGATAAGTTTGGCACATTCAATAATCAATGACACAATCCAACTCCATTGTAAGTACACTTGTTTATCTCCATTGCCACGTGCGCTAAACAGGGTCCACGTGGATGACATCACTCACAGGATGACACAGAGGGGCATCCGTGGCACTCAGACAACGTACCATCTATCAAGTCCAACGGTCAGGAATAAAGGGGCACCCAAGATAGATAAGTCCCGCGTAGCACCCAAGGATGGCCTTAACACATCACGAGGTAAGATATGATCAACGGTCAGAGGCAGTTCAACTGACACGGACATGACAAGAGGACTGACACCGCCCGGCGTGGACTGAGACACTCCAACCACCCGCATTTAATGTAGCTCAGAAAATACGTGTCGGACAACCAACGATGGAAACAAGAGTTGGTCAGCGTGATGAATCGGGATATAGTCGAAGCCGCGGGGTGACATAGAGGTCCGCGGACCGCTCCCGCGGGATTATATTCAAGTCCACGTACAATGCACAGAACACAAGAAGATAAGATCTCAACAACTCATTGTCAGTAGGACCCACCAAACTTAGCTATAAATATGTACCCCCCTCCACTGAAGAGAGAAGAGGAAAAATAGGAACGAGAGAAGAGAGAGAATAGGGAGAAGTAAGTGAGTCTTAGCTCATGTGTTCGATGATCACAAGGTCTTGTGATCATCTTTGTAATCATTTATGTTTATAGTGAATCTCCTCGCACTGTGGACGTAGGCCTTAGTCTTCGAACCACGTATATCGTTGTCTCTTTTACCTTTTGCACCGATACTTTCATTCACATACTCGTATTACAGATCTATCTGGATCCCCGGGAGATGATAATGAGATCATGACAAACTAGAGGGGTTTGGAATCTATGAGTTATCATCTACCTATGCTCAATCCATATTTCTCACACCTCAGTGCACGTATTCAACTTTTATAAAGATTGTTTGTGATTACGTGGAAGCGAAACCCATTTCCCGTGCTCACAATTTGGCGCTAGAAACAGGGACCTTGTCCCGGTAAAAAGATTTATCTTTTCCTGTGACTTCACAGCCTCAACCTCAAAAATTCTTATTTAGAAACGCAAACAGATCTACTCATGGATTCGTTTTTCGCACACATCTATGTCTATTGTGTTTTCTACCAACAGATCTGAGCATTATGTGACTTTTAAACAAACAGATCTGGGTTTTAGCTAACGGATCTGTTCTTAGACTCGGTTCTCATTTTTGGCCAACAAACCTGTTCTTAGACCATTGTGTTTTCTACCAATACATCTAGGTTTTAACTAGAATTTCAAACAAAGTTTCCACCAAAAGATTTGGGCTTTTTTGCAAATAACGACCCATGGATTTTATCTCGGGCAAATCCGCACCCGTGGGTTCCCCAAACTAACAACTCGAACACACTCATTACCGCTAGAAATCTAGTTTATGAAGTCAAAGTTAAGCTAACGGCTAACCCGCGGACTTTCGGGTCTCGGATTACCTTTCATGTCCCTTGTGCAGATTATTACAATGGAAAATAACAAAGATACTGGGAAGACAAAGATAACTCCAAGAGATACTCCAAGGACCACACCAGCAATAACAAGGAGCAGACAAAAGGGCGAAGGACGAATAGCCGCGGATAACATGCAGACCGGGGCGGAAAGTACGTGGCTCTTAGATGCGGGAAACATCGCAACGGAAGCAAAGAAGGCTGCGGCCGCAAGAGCTGCTGCACCAAGCAATGGGATTTCTCAAGTGATTGCTTCCAAAGTAACAAATGCAACCAGGCCAGCCGAGCCTCGGGAGGCTATAGCCAGATCGCTGATCCGAGATCCATCCCTACGGAATGCCACGGACAATGAACAAGACGAACAACTACCGCGTGATCCAACGGAATAATCGAGCCAGGCGTGCCGCTGATAGATGAAATCAATACCACAATCCCCGAGGGACAAGCTCAACTACAGGAAGGAATCCCCAATCAAGCATCGAACCAAACCGCGCAAATATTGGCACAACTGGAGGAGCTACAGCGAAATCAACTAACGTACGCGGATGCGGTGGCCCCGTTAGCTCAAGAAAACCAGAACTAAGAGAGAAGATCCTCCGAAGCTCCGAACTAGCGAATCAAAGACGACGAAGCCAACTCGGCCGTACGAACGGGACCGAGGGACGATCTTCGAAAATATCCCTGCAACAACTAACCGAAGAAGGATACCCCAAAGAAATGCGTGGAATAGTAGAAGGTCTGACCCAGACTACCAACCAGAAATTCCAGATTATTATGACACGGAGGAGGCCACGGCGTCGCAACCCACAAGGAAGACACGCACTTCCATTCAAGACGAGCATTGTTTGGCAATGGAAAACCTCCGTGCGGAAATGCTAGCAGAAATCAATCAACTCAAGACCGTGCAAGGAGGTGGAAGACTAGAACAGATTATGAAGGAAGCCAACACTACCCCCTTGCACGTCGGTTAGCTACGGCTACCATTCCGCAAAAATGTCCTGGTCCCCGACCTTTGAGTGCTACGACGGTCCGTGATCCTCGGCTCATCTACGATATTAGAACAGGGTAATGGCCAGGTGGGATTACGATGAGGCTATACTATGCAGATACTTCCCTTCAAGCCTGAAAGGATCCGCGTTATCTTGGTTTGATAACCTCAAGCCAGGATGCATTAATTCATATGATCAGCTCACCGAAAAGTTCCTGGCCACCTACATGTACAACAAAGTTGTGAACACAGGGATGGACAAGCTTTTCTCACTTGCAATTAAGTACAGGGAGTCCGTTCGAGAATACACTGATAGATGGCACAAAGTATGTCAGGCCATAGGACATGTGGATCCCGTGGTGAGTATTAATCACACAAATGGGGGCTTGATAGGATGAGCCCATTTGTTTGTCGAAATCCACGGTACCTCCCCAACCACTGAGGGAGATTTAAGGATAATCATTGAAAAGCATGCGAGATTGGAAGAAATTCAGAAAGATAACCCCCGAGCGCAGGCACAACGAACCCCACGGACAAATTCCGTGGAACTAGTCGACAGACTCCAGCCCACACCAAAAGGATCGAAAAGACGATCACAAAAGGAGTGGCGAAAGTTTGAAGACCGGGTCTATACGAAACTCAACACCAAATATCCCCGCATATTGAAGGAGATCAAGGATCGCGAAGACTTAGATTGGCCCCGGTCTAAAGGGAAACAACCACCACCTCGGCAATCCAAAGAATATCACGATTTCCACCGCCCTACGGACACACGACGTAGAAATGCAAAAATCTCAAGATAGCGAAGACACAAAAGGCGATAGATGCGGGGATCTCAAAAAATATGTGGAAAAGGCTGGAATGGAGGATAGAGCCAAACGCAAACGAATGGTCCAACTACCTGAGGGAAACCGCACATTGAACTCTATATCCTGCTCGGAAAGCAAAGAGCCCACCCTAACGGCACAAATAGGAAAACGACTGAGAAAACAATTTGAAGATTATTGTGAGCTTTACAGTATAAATGGGAAGGAAGTAGAAGAGCACGAGGATTGGATGAACGCGCCTCTGATTTTTGAAGCCGATGATATGGAGGACGACATGGAAGATCACAATGACCCACTAATCCTCACATTGCCGATCGCAGGATGCAACATAAGGAAAATCCTCATCGATGGAGGAAGCTCCGTAAATGTATTGTTTTACGATACATTCAAACGCATGGAGCTTAACGATGAGCAACTCCTGACTTCACACTACACCATCTACGGGTTCAATGGCACGGCTACGAAGCCCCTGGGGGATATTGTCTTACAAGTGGATGCAGGCCCCATGAAAGTCGACACTCGCTTTAGCATGGTAAACACGCCTTCACCCTACAATGCCATTATTGGACGAAGATGGGTCCACAAACTCAAGGGAGTCGCAGCTACCTACCATCAATACCTTAGATTTCCCACTCCCCTGGGAATAATGGAGATAAAGGGTGATCAAGCCTCCGTAAAAGAGTGCCACGCGATGCAAATACAACTCAACAACGAAGAAGATGAGAAAAGGAAAACCCGCAAGGCTCGTAGCAAGGCGGTATCCAAAGACAAAGCCATCGACGAATATCTGGAGGAAATCTCGGGAAAAAGCTTGTCTAAAGGGAACTCTGTAGGAAGCACGGAGGCCTCCACATCAAAGGTTAAACAGGGCGAAGAATCTGAGGCTACCAAATAGCAATTAAAGAAAATGCCCCACCTGGGGGAACCAAAGCCCACTTTCACATCCTTGGAGGCAGTGAAAGAGATCAACATAGGGACGGAGCAGAATCCAAGAAAGATCAAAATAGGAACTCTAATGGACGAAGAACGCGAAGCTTCACTGATAACACCGCTAAAGGAATACGCGGACATCTTCGCATGGAAACTATCCGATATGCCGAATAGACCCAAAGACTGCAGATGCAGATGAGTCTGCGCATTAAACCCGGCACACCCCGGTACGACAAAAAGATACGAAAGGTGGCCACAGAGCATCACAAAGCGGTAGAAACGGAGCTACGAAAGCTATTAGAGGCCGGTTTTATAAAAGAAGTCAAATACCCCACGTGGATCTCCAACATGGTAATAGTACCAAAGAAAAATGGAGGGGGTCGAGACCGCATCGACTTCACCAACCCGAACAAAGCGTGCCCAAAGGATAGTTATCCATTACCCAAGATTGACCAAACTAGTCGACGCGTAGAGAAGGATATGAAGAGTTGTCATTCATGGACGGATATTCCGGGTACAACCAACTATTTTTGGCGTAAGAAGACCAGCAACATACTCGCATTTTACACACCCCATGGTCTTTATTGTTACGTAAGAATGCCTTTCGGGCTCCGAAATGCGGGAGCAACGTACCAAAGGATGGTCGATGCTATTTTCAAGCCATGGATCGGCAGGACCTTAGAGGTTTACGTCGACGATATGCTCATAAAAAGCAAAGTAAGAAAGAACCACCACCAGGACCTGAAGGACATCTTCGGAGCTATGAGAGAGCACAACATGAAGGTAAACCCGGAAAAATGCACTTTCGGGGTGACCTCAGGAAAATTCCTTGGATACCTAGTGACAAAAAGGGGCATCGAAGTAGATCCCGAAAAAATAAGAGCCATAACAAACATGCCATCTCCGAAGAACCTAAAAGAGGTACAAAAGCTCAATGGATCCCTAACAGCCACAGGAAGATTCATATCACGATCCTCGGATAGGTGCAAACTCTTCTTCAATATACTTGAAAAAGGGACTAAATTTGAATGGACGACGAGAATGCGAAGAAGCTTTTTCGGGCATTAAACGATACCTAGCAAATCCCCATCCTTCGAAACCGGACCACCGAGGAGGTTTTGGTACTCTACATTGCGGCAGAATGACGATGCGATCAACGCAGACTCGTCGAGAACCCACACGAAGGAGGAGCAACCGATCTATTATGTCAGCAAGACCCTGAATTCCGCAGAACGAAACTACACGAGAATTGAACAGCTAATCCTAGCCGTCGTATGGTCTACTTTAAAGCTGAGGACGTACTTCTTAACGCATGACATACGTATTCCATGTCGGGCACCCTTAGAGACCATCCTCAAAGGGGCGGGAAAAGTAGGGCGAATAGCAAAATGGAGTACATACCTCGACCAATTCAACATCCACTATGAGCTCCAACACTCCCGAAATCGCAGTATTAGCGGACTTTCTAGCGGACTCCGCCTTTGGACAACGAAGAAGAAGTACGCATACAAGGATGGAAGGCTATGGGCCCCCCAGACATAGAAAAACCAGAGCCAAATAATATTCTTGAGCCAGTGAACCCACGGTAATGGGAGGTCTTCGTCGATGGCTCCAAAAATAGAGAGGGCGCGTGGATAGGCATCGTCATCACCACACCCACAGAGACGAGAATCGTGCACGCATTCAGATTGGAATTCGAAGGTCATACCAATAACATCGTAGAATATGAAGGAGTGATCCATGCTCTCCGCCTGATAATTGAATTGGGCATACAAGAAGTGCGGGTAACAAGCGACTCACAACTGATCATACGGCAGATAGGCTACGAATACAATGTGTACGACGAAACACTAGTGGTATACATGGCTCTAGTGCAAACATTAGCCTCCCAAATACCAAAAATCAGTTTCCGACATCTGCGTAGGAAGGAACTTAGACACGCGGATGCTTTGGCTTATATATCATCAATGCTTAAAGACGAAGATGTCAAAGCAATCAAGATAACAAGAGTGTACGAACCATCCATCAAACTCCCGGAAACGTGCGCGGCTAACCAACGCAAATCTAAGGAGAAAGATATCTCTGACGAGGATGTCGGAGAATACATATTCGACGATTTCCAGAACGAGGACATTACACGGCAAGCGGAGGAAGACGACGATTATAGTCGGGAGGCGGTTGGAGATCGAAAAATCCGCTCTTTCCTCAAAGAAGGAAACTCCCCCGGGGACACCAAACAGGCTAGGAAGGTGCAATCAAGAGCGAGGATGTACGAACTAAGAGACCAAGCCTTATACCGAAAATCATTCCTCGGACCACTTCGTCACGCCGCCTATCCCGATCGTAGGGGCATATCGTTTTAAAAGATATACACAGAGGAGACGCAGGAATCACAAAGGAATGAGATCCCTAGCAGATAAGGCAAAGACGCAGGCTATTCGGCCAACCATGATCCAAGATGCGACCCGAATGGCGAAGAGATGCGAAGAATGTCAAAGATTTGGTAAACGAATCCACGCCCGGCTACAAAGTTGAACTCGGTCGATAGTCCTTGGCCCTTCGGGAAATGGGGTATCGACATAGTAGGCCCACTCGTATCAGGGACGGGGAAAAGAAGATTCCTAATAGTGGCAACGGATTATTTCAGTAAATGGGTAGAAGCAAAGGCACTGGCCAGAATTCGGGATTCGGACGTCTTCACTTTTATTTTTCAAAATATCATCTGCAGATTTGGCATCCCCGCAGAGATAGTCTCCGACAACGGTAAACAGCTACAAGGAAAGAATATTGACTTGCTGTTCGACACCTTCAAGATTCGGAAAAACAAGTCCACCCCCATATACCCACAAAGCAACGGACAAGCGAAGCCACAAACAAAACTTTGGCACTCATTCTTAAAAAACAAATAGACGAGCACAAAGGACGATGGTGTGAACAGCTGCATAACGTTCTATGGGCATATAGGACGACTCGAAGATCAGCTACTGGAGAATCCCCATTTCTACTCACCTACGGGCTGAAGCAGTCATCCTCATGGGAAATTCTACTTCCAACTACAAAGACAGAAGCCTGGGAAAAGAATCTCACCACGGACATGATGTTGGAAAGGCTCGACGACCTCGAAGAAAGAAGAGAAGCAACACTGCAAAGAATGGAAAACTACCAACGAAGGCTGGCCAGAGAATATAACAAGAAAGTGAAGTTTAGGAATTTTGTAGAAGGGCAGTATGTGTTGAGGACCATTCCCCAATACCAGCGAGAAAAAAAGTGGGGAAAATTAGCACCAACTTGGGGAGGACCCTACATAATACATGACATCGCAGAAATGGCTCTTACTATCTCGCGTAATATGAAAGGGGAAATCCTCATGCACCCGTGGAATGCCAAATACCTCAAGCCATACTACCCATGATCAATCACCTGCGGGCGCATTTCAGAAGAAGAAAATGGACTTGCTAATCCACATGTTTCTATCTCTGACAAAGGAGTAACGCACCTTAATTTTTCAATCAATCCAAGTTTTCATTTCCAAATATCATATCCTGTTCTTTACCCACGCACATTCCAATTTATTCAAAACCCACAACCTATATACAACACATCATATGAACCACATGTATATACTACTCACACAATGTACATTGAAAACCATGTCACATCATAATAAAATATCGATGCAATTGTTACCCCGTGGATGTAGGCCGTAAGACCGAACCACGTAAATCGTTGTACAAATTACTATTATTAGGAATTGACGTTATACTTAGTAAGAGGGATATCCTGCACAAAGCATGGATCATACCCACTACAATATACCGGGCAATATCCCGTGCAAAACACACACACGCAATAATATATCGGAGCATACACATGCGATCTCTCGAAACTCCTCTGTAAATGTCTATAAGTGTGTGACCAGGAGGCGACTTCTTACAGAATGAGATATCCGTGCAATATTATAAGCCGCGAACTTAATGGAGTACATCCTTAAAAGTCGGCCAGACCCCCACCGTCCAGTGATCCTCTGGCCAAGGAGTCAGCTGGACGGGGTGCAAGGTCACAAGACGATTCCGGGGATACCAACCTACGGAGTTGCACGAACAATACACTTTATCAAACTCAAAGATTGATATCCGCGGGTTACAATAACTACGGAATTTACCATTATAGTTAAAGATAGACGTAAATTCAACAAAAATTCAAAATCAGATTTAAACACCAAAGTTTGATCTAATACATGCAGTTGATTACAAGCCCAGCAGGCAAAATAACAAAAACGCCAAAAAAGGATAAGCAACCGAGATCAATCCCTAGCATACTAACTACGGCCTACTGAGTAGGAGGGTTATCCGCAGGTTTATCCTTCAGCGATGAAGGAACGCTACCACCCGAGGAGGGCCCAGAAGAACTTGAGGGGAGCGCGGGCACGGGACGCCGAGTATAATTCTTGGTTAACCCATGGTTTTTCTTAAGGTCCAGCTCAATCTCACCAAGAATCTTATTAATCTCTTCGGCCAGTTGTTTGCGGGCCATTAAACCTATGGCCACGCTCCTCATCTCAGCCTGATTTAAGGAAGTACAAAGCTGGTCTATCCTTTGATTAGCTTGCTTCAACGTTTCATCCTGAGACGAGGCCAGACCGCGATGATAGCTAACTTGACCCTCCAGTTGAACTACCTTAGCCTGAGCTTCGGCAAACTTTCCATCTCGCGGCTTTAAGTCAGTACTTGGAGCTCGCGAACAATAAAAGAAGACCGTGAGTTATAACGAGATACAATTCAAAGCACACTCGATGACGAAGACGTATACCTTCACAATGATCAACCGCGGAATCCCTCGTCATGGCATAATCATATTCATTTGATAACTTATCATAATCTACTGCAGCCAGATTATGAGCATACCGACTTGCGCTCGGGTCATTTCAAGCATCGAGCCCAAATGACGATGTCGATTAACCTCATCATTCTTCAATTCCAACCCCTTGTTGAGACGATACATAGTCACCTCTAAGTCCCTCTCACGTTCAACCTGACGAGCCACATCAGCTCGAGACGCGGACAGAGCACTGCTGAGAGCACTACATTCTGCCCTAGTGATAGGTGTAGAATACACCGTATTTACTATCTAGAGTTTAAGCTTTCTTTGCTATTTTTCGTGTGAATTTTGTATTTTACGCTTGTTTTGAGTTTTGTAGCTACTTTGGAGTCGCACAGAGGAAAAGAAGAAGAAATTATCAAAATTGAGCAAAAAGGGCAAACTTGTCATTTTATCAAGGGCGAAGACTATATGGAGCCCAGCCAAGGTTAAGGGTGACTCACGTTATCAAGGAAGGACAATAATAGTTAAGGGGAGGTCAAAGAGGTGTCCCTTATCCAAAAGAAGTGAGTGAGAATAGCACTTGGGGTGTACTTAGTGGGTGTTTGAATCCACCCATACCCTAAGCCCATCTACCCTAACCATACCCTAAGCCCATCTACCCTAACCATACCCGGATCCATAACCGTACCCGAATCCGCCCATTTAAACCTAAAACCTAAAATCGATGGTTCTTTTCTTTTCAATCATTTTTTCCACCTGAAAGAAACAGCCATGGCTGCTGTTAAATTCTGAGAAATTGAGAGAACAGAGGCTGCTTTCGGATCGAGAGAATTGGATCGAGAGAAATTCATGAGTGAAATTGAGAGGAGCTGAAGTTTAACAATGCTGTGTAAAATTGATGAAGAACTCAGGGAGAATCAGAGAGATCGAGATTCAGATCGAGCAAGAGCTCAACAAAGATGAAATTGAATATGGTGATTCCCATTTGAAGTTCTAGTGGTACTGTGAGATGGGTTTAACCCCATAAGATGAAATGGATGATGTTCAAATGAAGAACTCAGGGAGATGAAGTTGAGACTGAACCTGAGATTTGAAAGATAGGTTCTGATGTTGGTGTTGATTGGTAGCTGCTGATTGAAGAACTGAGAAAAAACTAGAAATGGGTATTTGTTCTGAGTATGTGTTGATGCTTAAGAAGATGCTACAAGACTGGAGTTACAGGCGAATTACAGGGAAGACTCAGGTTGAGGTTATGTTGGATTACAACAGGAGCAGGAAATGTTGAAGCCTGGGAATGACTGAATGGTTCAGGTGATGGAGATGGCAAGTTAGTATTTCAGTGCAAGGCTGAAGACAAGAAATTGTGAGTCAATGAATGCAGAGAATGAGTACATGGAGTTATGGATTCTGGTTTGAATGAGAGATTACAGTCTTGTAATTTGCGATAAGAATAGATAATGAATTGAGGCCTGGCACAACTGAGGCTAAGGGAAAGAAGGCTGTAATGGCAGTGGAGTTTTTATTTAGGTGAATGAATGTGGAGAATGTGAAAGGCGAAGTCAGGCTCACTTGAGAAAGATAACTAATGGGAGTTGTTGAATTGAGTAGAATGGACTTGGAACATGGCAGTATAAAGGCTTGAGGCAGTGCTATTAAGTTCACAGTGGTTGAACCAGAGGGAGAGTAAGGAACTGGATGGTATTGTGTTGTGTTTGCATTGAGAAGATATGGTGCTGTTGGTTGTGGTCTGATAGCAATGACAGGGGAGCTGGCAATCTGTCTATGGAGCAAGTGCTTGTGAAGTGTTGCAGGTGGAGTTGTGATTTGTGCTGGCACTAGAATGGAACTGAGATGAAAGGCAGGGTTGAATGAGCTACAGGCGTGAGGTGCTAGCCATTATGGTCGGGAGCGAGCGTGATGCACCATCCACGGTGCAACACAAGAGCTGGCAAGATTGTGGCTTAGGCCAAGTGACTCGAGTCGACTGACGAGTTGACTCACCAATCGAAGACCGGCGACTCGGTAGCTAACTCACTCTTCCCCTTGACTGACTAACGGATTGACGACGGTTGACCCATGTGACCGTTAGTCCTAACGGGAGGACCTGACGGAATATTCCGTCGAATATTCTCTCGACGACAAAATTTTCAGGCGGCCGTGGCGACGTTTTCAGCCAAATTAGGCCATAATCCCGATTTTCCGTGAGCAAAATTCCGAACTTTCTATGGACTTCTCTCATGGGTATGAAGACTTGGGCTAGGAATTGAATGGAGAATTTGACTCAAATTTGGAAAGAGAAGGTGGAAGAGTTGAGAAAAGCTTTGATTTGGAAATTGAATTGCAAAAGGAAAAGGATTCTAATCCTTAGAAGATATGGAGAATTTTGAAGCCTATAAATAGAGAAGTTTTCTACAACTTCTACACACATCTTTACACACACAATTCTTTTCTTTTCTTATTCTTTGTGTGAACTCTTTTAACATGAGTAGTTAATTTTATTGATTGAGGATGAATTCCTAGTTTTTAAACATATGATTTAAGTTTTTGTTTTCAAATTCTATCTTGAAGTTTTTCACATAATTATCGATTGTTTTTACTAATAGGAGTGATCTTAAAGACATTCATGATTGATTGATAGATTGTTTGGGGTGGCCAACTAAATTGATTTGTTAATTCAATCTAAAGCTAGTGAAAGTTAGGGGATAAGTAATCGTTCTTTGACTCTTTACATAAGTAGCAAACACGAGACCTTGCGGAGGGATTCCGTGGAGCAATTGTGTGTAGAAACAACGTTAGCAAGTAGACCTTGAGCTAAGAGTCTAACTACTAATATCAACCTAAGAAATTCACAAAACCTAATGCATGAGCCAAGTTACATCTAGGTTGAGCTAATTCTAGGTGGCTTGGTGATTAGAATCCGGTAGTCGAGAACTTCCGTGTCCCGGTGATATAAGGGATTTAGGGGTTTAGCACCGAGCTAGCTGCTTTACCTACGGTTGGTGATAATTTGTGACTAATAACAAGTAGAAGAGAACATAACTTGATTCATTGTTTCGTAACGAAGAAGGATTCCTTGATCTCGTCTCTCTTATTGCTTTCATCTCTCAACTTTCGATTTTAATTGCTTTGTTTATTTTTATTTTTATTTTGCTTTTTACACCCCCTTTCGTGACAACTTTTACAACTAAGATCTCTTGCTCCTCGTGGGAACGAACTTGACTTCCATTATATTATTTTTAATTGAGTGGAAATTTTGAATTAATTTGATTGCACCTACGACACGCATCAAATTTTGGCGCCGTTGCCGGGAGCAACGGGCGATTTTTAGTTGTTTTTATTTTTCTTTTTGCTTTATTCTTGCTTTGTTAGATTCTTTACCGTATCTAACTTAGTTTGTGAGAATCTTGTTTCGGTGTTATACCTTTGGTGAATGCTTAAAGGGGTAGACCGAGTCCAATACGTCTTCGATCCGGCACTCAATTAAAGGATTTCATTCGAGCGATTAACACTCCACTTCCTCCTTCTTCATCAAGTGATTCGGACAAAGAGGAAGAAACAATGGCTGATCGTACACTAAAGGACCTAGCTTCTCACAAGCTTGACACACAACAATGGTGTATCCAAACTAATTCAACCTTCGAAATCAAGCCGGGGTTGATTAGAGAGTTACCAAAGTTCCATGGCATGGTGAATGAGGACCCAAACAAACATCTTATGGATTTTTACACCATAGTTATGGCTATGCTTCCACCGGAGACTAATGTGGATGGAGCAATGTTGAAAGCTTTCCGTTTTCTTTGGCGGGTAATGCTAAGGAATGGTTATATTATTTGCCTTCCGGAAGTATCACAACATGGAATGGGATGAAGAAAATTTTCCTCGAGAGATATTTTCCCGCATCCAAAGCTACTCAAATTCGCAAGGAGATTTGTGGATTGAAACAACAAGTGGGAGAATCATTGTATGAATGTTGGGAGCGATACAAGAGGTTGGTGGGAAGCTGTCCACACCATCAATTTAGTGATGCTATGATACTTCAATACTTCTATGAAGCTCTCTACTCAAGTGATAGGTCTCTTCTTGACGCCGGGTGGTGGTGCACTAATGAACAAGACGGTGGCCCAAGCTACCGAATTAATTGAAAGTATGGCGGCAAACTCGCAACAATTCTACACAAGGGATGAACCAATGGTTAGGCGAGTGCATGAAGTTAGTGATTCATCATCACATCTTGATCAAAGGATGAGTAACATGGAGATTATGATGCAACGGATTGCCGCGGTAATTATTCCGGATAATGAGACCGAACAAGTGAATGCTTTATATCCGAATCAAAGGCCAAGGTACGATCCATACTCGAATACTTACAATCCCGGGTGGAAGGATCATCCTAACTTTAGCTATGCAAATAAGCAAGCGGCGGCTCCTAATCCATATGAGCAACAAGGTGGTTTCCAACAATCACGATTCCAACCTCAACAACATGGTGGTTCTCAACAATTTCAACCACAACAAGTCAAGGAGCGTGATTCTTTGAATGATGACAAGCTCAATGTGTTAATACAAGGTATGCAAAGTCTTACTTCTATGGTCCAACAAAGCCAACAACACCAACAAAAGACCGATTCGGCAATCAAGGAGTTACAAATTCAAGTGGGGCAATTAGCGACCGATGTGAACTTATTGAAAGCGCAAGCGTCTACAATACTTCCTTCACAACCAATTGTTAATCCAAGAGAGAGCGTTAATGTGATTACTTTGAGGAGTGGGAAACAAGTGGAGCAACCAAATCAACAAGATAAGGTGTATGATGAGAAAGAGGAAATTGAAACCGCACCAAAGGAGAAAACATCGCCAACCAATCAACCCGAGGAGACGGTTCCTACTTTCACAACTCCACCTCCGTTCCCTAGCCGATTTGCTAAATCAAAGAGAGACTTGGAATACATGGATATTTGGGAAATCTTTAAGAAAGTACAAGTCAATATTCCACTCATAGAAGCTCTTCGTCAAATTCCTCGTTGTGCAAAGTTCTTAAAGGAGATGTGCATGAAGAAGAAAAGGTTGAAAGGGAATGAAGTCATGAGTGTGGGGGAGAATGCTTCGGCGTTTATTCTCAAGAAACTCCCACCAAAATTAAAGGACCCCGTAGTTTCAATATACCTTGCACAATTGGTAAAACAAGGTTTACTCGAGCTTTGCTAGATTTGGGAGCGTCGGTTAATGTTATGCCTTCCTCGATTTATGATTCTTTGAATCTTGGTCCTCTTAAAGAGACCGGGGTAGTTCTTGAACTTGCTAACCGATCTAATGTTTACCCGAAAGGGATTGTTGAGAATGTTTTGGTGCAGGTTAATAAGCTTGTATTTCCGGCCGATTTCTATGTCTTAGACATGAATGATGAGAATTCTTCCAAGTCTACACCTTTGCTTTTGGGTAGACCATTTTTGAGCACCGCCGGAACAAAGATTGATGTCCAAAATGGCACCTTGACTATGGAGTTTGATGGTACACTCATCCACTTCAATATCTTTGAGACAACGCGATACCCTAGTGATGTGAAATCATGTTTTCCCGTGAAAGAAATTGATCCGGGCTAATGAATCTTGCAAGAGCTAAGTCGGGCCGTCGACTTTAAAACAAGCGCTTAATGGGAGGCAACCCATCGGTTTTGTATTTCTTATCTTTTGCTTTTTGTTATTTCTTTTTCTTGTTTCTTATCATGTTAAAATTTCCCACCTAGACTTTACTAGGAGGATTCAATTACATTGAGGACAATGTAAGGTTTAAGTGTGGGGGAGTGGTTAAGCATGTTTTTAAAACAAAAAATTACAAAAAAAATAAAAAAAAATTTTAAAAAAAAAAAAAAAAAAAAGTTTTACATAAAAATTCCAACTTTTAAAGATTTTAGAGTCACTAGCATACTTCTAGGTATGTTTACATAGAGATTTTGACCGACATAATTGAACTTGGAAATGTTAGAGAACTACATTCGGATTTCTTGCTTGTTTGAGTGTTAAATAATGGATTTAATCATGCCGGTGATGCGAATTTGGTGCAGGGAGAAGTGCGTTATTAGAGTTGCTGATCAATCATTAGTGGAGACTACCCGTATTCATATCATGAGAGGCACCGACCAGAAATTTTCCATCTACTAAAGAGCTTCTTTTGAGTGTGTGTCACCGTAAGTTAATTCCGGGTAGAATGGTGAGCTACCCAACCTCCCACCAATAGAAGCACTACTCTTTGATCTCTTGAGTGCTAATTTTGTCAATCATGAGGGTGACGTCCATGGATGAAAGCTTCCTTCTTGTAGTTCGATTTGCAGTTAGCACCATTCTCTCTCTCGACAACAACGGATCCATAGAAACACATTCATCATCAACAAGGAGCGACATCAAAATCTACAAGGAAAGTTGGAAAAGTTTAAGGTTTATAAGCAACGGAACAAGAAAAAGAGCAAATTTCAAATATAAGTAAAGCAACATACAAATGAGCGGAATTCACATATATGTTGAGGACTTACAATACAATGAGGTAATTTTATATTCAAGTATGAAGACTTATTCATGAAAGCGAAGAAAATTAAAAGGTGAGAATTTTTGAAAGTTTATGATTTCAAGACAATACAAGTTGTGAAGAATCAAGTGGTAAAATACTTCTTCCACGGCCATGGTTTATTTTGTATTTAATTTCTCTTGTATTTCAAAAAAAAAAAAAAAAAAAAAAAAAAAAAAAAAAAAAATGAAAAAAAAAAAAAAAAAAAAAAAAAAGAGAGAAAAAAGCAAGAGAAATATTTGTTTTGTTAATGAGCCGTGGGGAAGGAAAATATATAAGGAAGTTTCAAGCGACAAGGATTTTTAAGGTAAAAAGAGTTAAGAATTGTTAAGGATCTATGAAATTCAAGGGTTTATCATCAATAGTTGAAACCGAAGACGAAGACCATGAAGATCAAGACGAGGAGCGGAAGACGTTTCTATTGGATGCCGTGAGAGTGGTGTTATCATAATTGGCGATCGGATGTGAAGGTAAGTAAGTAATCTCATCCTCGATAAAAATGGTTGATTTCCTTTCTTAGAGATCGTCAGAAAAATGGTTTTTCAAAATATTAAAAGATGTGGGTTTTTCAAAATTTCGGAAGTTATCCTTCCCACCATTCAACGTGATGCAGGAATTCTCTCTTCATTCCTACCTGCACACATGTGAGAACCATAAAAAAGTTGTCTTTTTGAGTGCAATTATCATAAAATCTTATTTGGTGAGGCAGAAGTCGAGGCGAAATGCTTATTAATCGTTTCTCAAACACGCATTCTCTCATTATGGTGTGGTTATTTCTCACTCAACATTTAAGAATGAGAATATGTTCTTTGGTATTTCTAACTTCTTATTACTAGCATGCAGAAATTCTATGTCCTCATAACTCTTTGGATGCTTGTGACGCTAGAACGCTTTGAAGTTGTGAGTTTTTAGTTTGATTTGCTCGAGGACTAGCAAAGTCTAAGTGTGTGGGAATTTGATAGGTGTAGAATACACCGTATTTAGTATCTAGAGTTTAAGCTTTCTTTGCTATTTTTCGTGTGAATTTTGTATTTTACGCTTGTTTTGAGTTTTGTAGCTACTTTGGAGTCGCACAGAGGAAAAGAAGAAGAAATTATCAAAATTGAGCAAAAAGGGCAAACTTGTCATTTTATCAAGGGCGAAGACTATATGGAGCCCAGCCAAGGTTAAGGGTGACTCACGTTATCGAAGGAAGGACAATAATAGTTAAGGGGAGGTCAAAGAGGTGTCCCTTATCCAAAAGAAGTAAGTGAGAATAGCACTTGGGGTGTACTTAGTGGGTGTTTGAATCCACCCATACCCTAAGCCCATCTACCCTAACCATACCCTAAGCCCATCTACCCTAACCATACCCGATCCATAACCGTACCGAATCCGCCCATTTAAACCTAAAACCTAAAATCGATGGTTCTTTTCTTTTCAATCATTTTTTCCACTGAAAGAAAACTGACCATGGCTGGTCTTGTTAAATTACGAGAAATTGAGAGAACAGGGGCTTTGGATCGAGAGAATTGGATCGAGAGAAATTCATGAGTGAAATTGAGAGGAGCTGAAGTTTAACAGCGGCTGCTGTAAAATTGATGAAGAACTCAGGGAGAATCAGAGAGATCGAGATTCAGATCGAGCAAGAGCTCAACAAAGATGAAATTGAATATGGTGATTCCCATTTGAAGTTCTAGTGGTACTGTGAGATGGGTTTAACCCCATAAGATGAAATGGATGATGTTCAAATGAAGAACTCAGGGAGATGAAGTTGAGACTGAACCTGAGATTTGAAAGATAGGTTCTGATGTTGGTGTTGATTGGTAGCTGCTGATTGAAGAACTGAGAAAAAAACTAGAAATGGGTATTTGTTCTGAGTATGTGTTGATGCTTAAGAAGATGCTACAAGACTGGAGTTACAGGCGAATTACAGGGAAGACTCAGGTTGAGGTTATGTTGGATTACAACAGGAGCAGGAAATGTTGAAGCCTGGGAATGACTGAATGGTTCAGGTGATGGAGATGGCAAGTTAGTATTTCAGTGCAAGGCTGAAGACAAGAAATTGTGAGTCAATGAATGCAGAGAATGAGTACATGGAGTTATGGGTTCTGGTTTGAATGAGAGATTACAGGTGATGTAATTTGCAGTAAGGAATAGATAATGAATTGAGGCCTGGCACAACTGAGGCTAAGGGAAAGAAGGCTGTAATGGCAGTGGAGTTTTTACTTAGGTGAATGAATGTGGAGAATGTGAAAGGCGAAGTCAGGCTCACTTGAGAAAGATAACTAATGGGAGTTGTTGAATTGAGTAGAATGGACTTGGAACATGGCAGTATAAAGGCTTGAGGCAGTGCTATTAAGTTCACAGTGGTTGAACCAGAGGGAGAGTAAGGAACTGGATGGTAATGTGTTGTGTTTGCATTGAGAAGATATGGTGCTGTTGGTTGTGGTCTGATAGCAATGACAGGGGAGCTGGCAATCTGTCTATGGAGCAAGTGCTTGTGAAGTGTTGCAGGTGGAGTTGTGATTTGTGCTGGCACTAGAATGGAACTGAGATGAAAGGCAGGGTTGAATGAGCTACAGGCGTGAGGTGCTAGCCATTATGGCTGGGAGCAGGCAGTGATGCACCATCCTGGTGCAACACAAGAGCCTGGCAAGATTGTGGCTTAGGCCAAGTGACTCGAGTCGACTGCGAGTTGACTCGGCTGAATCGGAAAGGCGACTTCATTAGCTAACTCACTCTTCCCCTTGACTGTTGACTAACGGATTGACTGACGGTTGACCCATGTGACCGTTAGTCCTAACGGAGGACCGGACGGAATATTCCGTCGAATATTCTCTCGACGACAAAATTTTCAGGCGACCGGCGGCGACGTTTTCCGGCCAAATTCCGGCCATAATCCCAGTTTTCCGGCGAGCAAAATTCCAGAACTTTCTATGGACTTCTCTCATGGGTATGAAGACTTGGGCTAGGAATTGAATGGAGAATTTGACTCAAATTTGGAAAGAGAAGGTGGAAGAGTTGAGAAAAGCTTTGATTTGGAAATTGAATTGCAAAAGGAAAAGGATTCTAATCCTTAGAAGATATGGAGAATTTTGAAGCCTATAAATAGAGAAGTTTTCTACAACTTCTACACACATCTTTACACACACAATTCTTTTCTTTTCTTATTCTTTGTGTGAACTCTTTTAACATGAGTAGTTAATTTTATTGATTGAGGATGAATTCCTAGTTTTTAAACATATGATTTAAGTTTTTGTTTTCAAATTCTATCTTGAAGTTTTTCACATAATTATCGATTGTTTTTACTAATAGGAGTGATCTTAAAGACATTCATGATTGATTGATAGATTGTTTGGGGTGGCCAACTAAATTGATTTGTTAATTCAATCTAAAGCTAGTGAAAGTTAGGGGATAAGTAATCGTTCTTTGACTCTTTACATAAGTAGCAAACACGAGACCTTGCGGAGGGATTCCGTGGAGCAATTGTGTGTAGAAACAACGTTAGCAAGTAGACCTTGAGCTAAGAGTCTAACTACTAATATCAACCTAAGAAATTCACAAAACCTAATGCATGAGCCAAGTTACATCTAGGTTGAGCTAATTCTAGGTGGCTTGGTGATTAGAATCCGGTAGTCGAGAACTTCCGTGTCCGGTGATATAAGGGATTTAGGGGTTTAGCACTGAGCTAGCTGCTTTACCTACGGTTGGTGATAATTTGTGACTAATAACAAGTAGAAGAGAACATAACTTGATTCATTGTTTCGTAACGAAGAAGGATTCCTTGATCTCGTCTCTCTTATTGCTTTCATCTCTCAACTTTCGATTTTAATTGCTTTGTTTATTTTTATTTTTATTTTGCTTTTTACACCCCCCTTTCGTGACAACTTTTACAACTAAGATCTCTTGCTCCTCGTGGGAACGAACTTGACTTCCATTATATTATTTTTAATTGAGTGGAAATTTTGAATTAATTTGATTGCACCTACGACACGCATCACCTAGCATCGTCTCTCTCCTTGGCCAAACGCTGCATATAAGTCCGCACATCCGAGGGATGAGAAGACCGCGCTAGCCGCAGCTCGCCTTCCTGAACATTAAGTTTAATTTCTAAGGAGGAAATCTGCCCGCGGGCTTGCTCAAGATTATCCCGCGTCCATAAAAGAGCCCCGTTGAACAAATGGCGGTCATGATTATTTCGATTTTGCAAATCTACCAAGCAATACTTTTTCTTACGCCATTCTTCGACCACCGCGTTATGAACATCCGCGCGGGCATTCCATTTAGCCGACTCACTCTTAAGTTTTTCAACTAACTCAGCAATGCGACCCTTTTGACGAGCCCTCTCACTCCGAAGCCACAACAATTCAGGGACTCCACCCACTGAAGATAGTACAGCGGGAGGAGGGAAGAAAGAGAAAACTCAGAATAAATAAGGAGCAGGAAACTAACAAAGAAGAGGGAGCGCAGACCTGAAATGGATGAGGAATTTTCCTCAGCAACAGCTAACTTGGCCTTAACCAGAGCCAACTCAGAACGTAGCTCGGTTATTTCTTCATCCTTAACGGAGACCGAAGCCTCGACACTCGAAAGCGTCTCTTCACAATGTCGAAGCTTCCTCAAGCTTCGGAGATTTGGCCCTAAAGAGCCAGTAAAGTTGGTGGTTACAATACTCACTTCTCATCATCTATCGGCAAAATGAGGGAAGTTAGCTCACATCATATTCGAACGAAATCATATTCGAACGCAATCGGGGATAAAAAGAACAGGACAAACCTCCAATAACATTGCTGGGGGTAATCTGTGACCGATACCCATCAAGCAATAACCATCATGTCGAGAACGGTAGGGGAGGATCCACTACAAGATCAAGCCCGCCTCTACGAGATTTTTACCCCACCCTCGATCTACCGCCTCCTCGGGGTTAACTCCATGTACCTACGAGTAAAAGCATCCGAACTCTTTTCCCCTTCAATCACGGGGCGGGATGAGGAACAATCGGCAAGTTTTTCTTTCGCAGCCATGCCAAAAACAAAGATCATCGCCATCCGCGGCTAAGGATCGCGAGAAATCATCACGGGGAGAGTCCGAGGTATTCCCACCATGAGCAAGCACCAACATTACCTTGCACCAAGGCCCCACCAACAGTAGAGGAGGTACCAGCAAAACCCTCGGAAGGCACTACCAAAACCCCAGCATCAGACCCGCCAGATGGGCCACCAACGCAGCTGTCCTCGAGAACACTCCAATCATCACCACTGGAGCAAAGTGAAGTCCGAAACAAGCCCCATAACCGTGGACATGTCAAATGACTGTTCCCCAGATAAAACCTTACCAAAGGAGAACTCATAACAAGCACCCCCATCCTTGTCATCACTACTAAGAACAAGTCCCTTACCTTTATCTACAACATTCACACTGGACTTAGTAAACCCCCCGGCATGATTTCCATCACCACCAACACCACCAACACCACCAGCAACCGAATCACCTCTACCACCACCAGTGGCAGTGGCCGGGTCACCTTGACCACCACCAGTGGCCGGGTCACCTTGACCACCTCCAATGGCCGGGTCACCTTGACCACCACCAGTGGCCGGATCATCATCTCCATCATCAACGGCCCGATCGCCATCACCCTGACCACCACCAATGGCCGGGCCATCTTGACCGCCACCATTAGCCGAATCACCCTGACCACCACCAATGGCCGGGCCATCTTGACCGCCACCATTAGCCGAATCACCTAGACCACCACCACCACCACCACCACCAGTGGCCGGATCATCACCTCCACCGTCAACGGCCCGATCGCCATCACCTTCTTGAACAGGCGGAGAAGTCTCAATTCGCTCTTCCCTATCGGAAGAGTCCTCATCACCACACACGGGGCTGTTTACATCCTCGAAATGAGAGGAACCCTCGGTGGGAGAATTCGATGATTGCTTGGGATTAATCTTCTTACCTCTACACACCTACAACACGTAATGATGAAAGAACCATTGGCATCACCTTTCCTTGGCATAATCAACATTATTTAAGAAAACGTAGGGGCATACATACGAAGAAAACAAACAACGCACCTTAACAACATCGGTATTCCGCGGAGGAAGATTAGCATCGGGAACATCTTCGTCTTACGCATCATCAACATCACGGCTATAAACAAAGTCCATACCGGCAAAACTCATCCGCGAAGCGTAATGAGCGTAACGAGCGGGAGAAGCTTCGCGAGGAAGACCGTCAACGATGAGGCGCCAACCACGGGGACCGGGGACCCAACCATAGGCCCACGGGCCAACGACTTCAAGAACAGTGGCGGACCACTCATAGTCATGATCACGCTTGATTCTCTCCTCAGCAGGAATAGGAAGACCTTCAACACCAGGAATCCTCGCCATCTTGGAATCACTTACCTCGCTCAAAAGGCGAACTTCCCCCTTAACAGAAGTAATGTTCCGTAGACTCACAGACCACGGCTTACGAGTATTCCCGTTAACATAATCTCCAAAGGATCTGTTGAAATTCTCGGAGTATACCACCCCTTCTCCTTTTCTAATTTAGGGGCATAGCAAGTCATCATCGTTTTCCCTTTACTACGAAGATAGCATTCACGAAGATGGCGAAGATAGTTTCCTCACAATCCTGTTGCACCCCGCGATTATGACTTTTCTTGGCGATATCGCGGCTAGACAGACCCTAGTAGAAATCATCACCAGCTTTATACAAGGGTAGCATCAAACCAGCCTCGAAAGCACCCACGGTTGTCGGAAATGAAAGGCATCGTACTTGTAATTGGTAACCATCTCATAAGTTATGTCTTTATCGGCGGCATAAAAACGAACCTGAAAATGTCAAGACCATGCTTCACCTTGAAGGCCTCGAGATCAATGTGTCGGAAGGTAAACTTCTTATTACCCGAGATAAAGGACGGAAAGTAACGGCGAAATCTTCCTCGAAACCTTCCTCCGTAGCATCCTCCACAGAACCCGACTTTCCTCTTAGGAGGAACTAAGTCTCCCAAAGACTCTATCTCCGTAGCCTTTCTTTTTCGAAGTAAGAGTTTTAGTCGACTTACTTGAACTAGACACGGGTGGGTTAGTCCGCGTTGGAGGCCGAGTGCGGAGGCCTGCACATCCAAAGGTTCATTGTGAAGGTTCTACGCTTCTTAGGAGACCCACCCCTAGGACGAGTCGCGACATACCTAGATCCCTGCGGAGGATCACCCCTTCTAAGTGAAGGCCTTTGACCGGAGGATGAGGATGTTCGTCCATCCCGAAGGTTACCCTGAGTAGGTGGGGGCGAAGCTCCACCCCTTACATTAGGGTCACTCCGGGGAGATCGATGAGGACTTGACGGAGGAGTCTGATAAGGAACCCGTGGATGATCGGACATGTCTGCGGGCACAAACACGTATAGGAGTTCAAGCCGAGGCGAGAGAAGATCAAAAATCGAGAAAATCTCAAGAACAAGAAAGTGCAAAGAAGAAAACCCTAAATTTCATCTAACAGTTGCCTAAACTCTCGAGATCATTATCCGAATTCAAAAGAAGAAATAAAATCTAAGCATGGCCGTGGAACACCCAACTCGGTGGCGTCGGCTCTCAAAACCCAGGGTACATTTAAATTTAAACTCATCATCAAATCATCACCAGAAGATCAGAAACTCGACAAGCTTAAGCAAGGTGATTAAACAGAGTAAAAGGTCATACCTGAATCACGAAGAATCAATAACCAGCAGCAACAAAGAATAAGCAGCAAGTAACAACCACAGTAGCAGTAACCACGACAACCACAGTAGCAGTAGCAGCAGCAGCGATGATGTCAGAAGAAGTTAAGAAGATGAAGACAAGAACAAAGAATAAAACAGAGAATGTGAATTAAAGTCACATTCTCTCACTCTTCTCCTCTTTATAGGGAACCAGAAGGAACCGTCCACTACCCAAAGGGCGATTATGGCGGACGTGGGAAACGTGCACAATAAATGCGAAACACCTTTTCGGGAGAAGTTATGAGGGAGATAAAAAACGTACCACACGGTTCTTCTTCAACAAAAGCCAAACGCCCGATCACAAGAAGAGGGGCAAATTGTAAGTACACTTGTTTATCTCCATTGCCACGTGCGCTAATCAGGGTCCACGTGGATGACATCACTCACAGGATGACACAGAGGGGCATCCGTGGCACTCAGACAACGTACCATCTATCAAGTCCAACGGTCAGGAATAAAGGGGCACCCAAGATAGATAAGTCCCGCGTAGCACCCAAGGATGGCCTTAACACATCACGAGGTAAGATATGATCAACGGTCAGAGGCAGTTCAACTGACACGTACATGACAAGAGGACTGACACCGCCGGCGTGGACTGAGACACTCCAACCACCCGCATTTAATGTAGCTCAGAGAATACGTGTCGGACAACCAACGATGGAAACAAGAGTTGGTCAGCGTGATGAATCGGGATATAGTCGAAGCCGCGGGGTGACATAGAGGTCCGCGGACCGCTCCCGCGGGATTATATTCAAGTCCACGTACAATGCACAGAACACAAGAAGATAAGATCTCAACAACTCATTGTCAGTAGGACCCACCAAACTTAGCTATAAATATGTACCCCCCTCCACTGAAGAGAGAAGAGGAAAAATAGGAACGAGAGAAGAGAGAGAATAGGGAGAAGTAAGTGAGTCTTAGCTCATGTGTTCGATGATCACAAGGTCTTGTGATCATCTTTGTAATCATTTATGTTTATAGTGAATCTCCTCAGACCCGTGGACGTAGGCCTTAGTGCTGAACCACGTATATCGTTGTCTCTTTTACCTTTTGCACCGATACTTTCATTTACATACTCGTATTACAGATCTATCTGGATCCCCGGGAGATGATAATGAGATCATGACAAACTAGAGGGGTTTGGAATCTATGAGTTATCATCTACCTATGCTCAATCCATATTTCTCACACCTCAGTGCACGTATTCAACTTTTATAAAGATTGTTTGTGATTACGTGGAAGCGAAACCCATTTCCCGTGCTCACATCCATTTACATTGACTTTAAGGTTTTACTTTATTTATAAATTCTCTCTCTTCAGTTCAAAGCAAAAGTCAAAAAACCAAAAAGTACTACCAAACTATCAAAATGAAAACCAAAAATTACATGTATTAGAACTCGAACGAGTTTGCTTGAGGTTCTGTAATCACCATTGTCTCAAATACATACCTCTCCGCCGCTGCTGCTGCTGCGGAAAGGGATGACTTGGTAGAATTCAAAGTGCCATGAAATAATTAAATATAAAACGTGAAGTGAAACCCTTTTCGTACAGAAGTTTAGGATTCTTCCAATATGTTTTTTCCAACTTCTTCGGGTAAAGCATATAAAATTAATTGCTCATTTGGATGATTAAGGAAGACATTCATATCCATTATATTTATATACTTTGAATTAGCAAAGAAAAAACATTATTTTATTATACCTTCGTATACTCCCTCCGTTCCATTTTACTTGATGTTGTAGAGTTTTTCACGCAGATTAAGAAATAACATAGAGAGTAATTTTTTCCCAAATTTGCCCTTATTAATTGCTTCCTAAAAATTTAAATCACCTAGTTTTTAGTTTCAATATTTAGTGTAAATTACGAATCCCGTTGTAATTTACTTGGGATAGAGTATTTATCATCCATGGAGTGGATTTAAAAACTAGAATAATTATCCATCTACTAATTTCAATGAAAATTAATGGTATGGTATGATTCCAAAGCAAGGGTAATTTAGTGAGAATTTGGGAAAAAGCTGAAACACTCATCTATTTTGGAACATAAAAAGAACCCTAAAAAAGCAAGTAAAATAGAACGGAGGAGTATTAATAAACTTCATATATTAATAATTTTGTGAATGCCCAAAGTTATTAATATATGGAGTTTTTACTATTTATGATTATAATCTCAATTGTGATATGTTAATTAAAGCCATAATAGCTCCATTTTAAAATGAATTTTTTTCTTTTTTAATCTCATATAGTTTTAATCTCCACTGTTCACAGGATAGCATAAGAAGGACCTCCTTTTGGAGACGAGTCTTCCCAAGGACTACATTATTATTCTTATTTATAAGCGAGCCTCCATCTTTTTCCCGAGTTTCGGAGTTTTTGGGCACAGATATGCATTCATTGCGCTGCCTAAGGCTGTGTAAGCTTGATTCGTAGGATGACCAGACTAACTTATCCCTATGTATTTGATGAATTCTCCATATCTATGATGCGGTGTAGACAGTGAAAGTAAGTGAGTAAGGGAATCAATTGTTTGGTCATAGCGTTGACGAACTTAATTGTGTCCATACTTTCGGCATCTTTGTTATTCAATAAAAAGAAATAAATTCTTGATGAGGAGTTTTGTATAATTTTTCCTTAAATAATCCGTTTTTATTTCCTTAGGCCTCTTCCTATGCACATGCCAAAAAAATGGTGTTTGGCATGCCAGGTGGCATGCCAAACCATTTGCGCCACTATGGGGAAACCGCTGAGCGGTCGAATCCCTAGCGAGCGGTATTGACAATATCGCCAGCGATAAAGTCTTTATCGGCTGGCGATATTGTCAATACCGCTCGATAAAACAATAACGTTGGCGGTACAATGATTATCGCCAAGTAGTTATTCTGCAACGGCTAGTTCCCCTATGGTTCCTATATATATACGTCATTTTACCTCGATTAAAACTCACACCGCTTCTAAAGATATTACTCCTTTATTCTCAATTTTAAGCTTCACAATGTCGAGATCCAATGAAGAAAGGGATATTATTATGAATATGTTCGGAGTTACTGCAAGAAAGTTATCGTATGAGGTTGCAAGAAATTGACGAAGAGGAAGTCAAGATGAGAATCTAATCGAAACTATGATGCTTGTACATACGGGTCAAATACCAAGAGTTCAGAGCCCAAAGAAGTATTATCAAGAAGATATACGTATCGAGGAGGGAATTTTACCATCGAAGCTCATGCACGATTATTTTCTTCCCAATTGTGTGTACTACGATCGAGATTTTCAAGGTCGATTCCGCATGCCTCGTCATCCGGTGAAAAGATTATTGAAGAACTTTGTCGAGTGGAACCTCAATTCAATTATCGGTTGATGCACTTGAATATTAGAGGTCATAGTCCCGAACAAAAAGTTACTTGGCTTTAAGGATTCTAGGTTATGGCACTCCAATGGATGCGAATGATGAGTACCTTCGTATGGGTAAAACAACTTCTTACACTTACCTTTCATTGTTACGTGAAGTAATGATTAATCATTTTGGTCCAACATATTTACGAAAACCAACCGACGAAGATGTTAGACAAATATTAAGGAGAATGAGGAAAGGGGATTCCCAGGAATGCTAGGTAGTCTCGATTGTATGCATTGGGTATGGCATGGATGCCCTGTTTATTAAATGGTCAATATAAAGGTCATTATCCAAAACCAACAGTTATCTTAGAAGCTGCTCTGCTTCTTACGATTGTTGGATATGGCACGCTTTTTTTGGTCTTCCGGGTTCACAAAATGATATTAATGTTTTGCACAAGTCGCCTCTGTTTGAAGATTTGAAGTATGGAATTTCTCCATCTGTCCGTTTCATGATCAACGGCCATCAGTACACTCATGGCTATTATCTTGCGGATGGTATCTACCCAAAATGGTCCACCTTGGTTCAATGCTACCGTCGACCTCCTGCGGTGCATTGGGCCATTCATACCGATATTTTAACGATGCCCAAATGGCACTGAGGAAGGATGTGGAACGCGCTTTTGGAATTTTGAAGAGGAAGTTCGCTATCATTTGTGGCCCATATCGTGGGTTGAGTCCTCGTGAAATGCACAAGACTATGCTCACTTGCATAATTCTTCATAACATGGTAATTCGGAAACCCGGCGTGATTCGGATTGGATTAACTATGATGATGAAGATTTGAGGCGGAGATTCGACACGAAAGAGGCCTCCCGCAAGGAATTATGGTCAAATGACTAACTACATTCGAACCGTAATTTGTATGACCGGTTAAGAGATGATCCGAGATTGAATCTTTGGGCGAGCATGGAAGATGATTTTATGTATTTTCTTAATGTTTTAGCTTGATTTAAGTTATGTTATGTATTGTTATTTTTCTAATTAATAAGCTTCAACATTTCATTTCAAACTAATATTAATTGGAATGCATAACAACATATCAAATTAAAAATTAAACTAGAACATTAAAACTTAAATCTACATTAAACTAGTTATAAACTAGTACATTAATCATTTAGAGGAATTATTTCATCAAACTCATCATCAGTTCCATCATCATCATCTTCTTCATCACGGTTGTTAGTAAATCCAGCTTGCTTTTCAATGCGTGCTTGAATCTGTCAAATTCGATTTGCCATACATGTTTTTGTTGGGCGTTCATAATTGAGGTGTTGGCTTGAAGAATGTTATGCTTGTCATAGTCAAACTGGAATTTTTCTTGAGAAAGACGACTTTTCTTACTCTCCCGGTTTTGAATTTTCCTTTGAATGGATCTTTCCTTCGCGATGGTCTTTTGATAATCCATAAACTCCGCCATGTTAAATCCTACGGAACTCCCTCCTTCTTGAGCTAATTTTCTAGCCAGTTTTGCCTTATTCCTCCCCGGAAGTTTTCCCTTAGTATTACCATCAATATAATTATTGAAAACTACGTTGGAATTTGAGCTTGTAGGGGTATCTCAGAAGAATTTGATGGACCTTGTGAAAATGGTGAAGAATTTGGTGTTGAGGGAGAAGAATTATATGGTGTATTTTCGGGTACTATTTGATTATTTGCTAAGTAATCGGGATTATATTTGTTCAAACCCTTCAAAATATGATAACAACTTTCAAAGCAACCGTTTACCATGTTTTCGTTGCCAATGCATGCGAACCTCTCTTTCAAAATCAACATCGGTCGACCACTTTGTCCTTTCCTTTTCTCTTGGCTTGCATTATCAATGCAACATAAGCGGCTACTTCCCGGTTGATTACAATGAAGTGTTCGACAATCCTTTTGCATCACGACCATTGATGTTCATGGTTTGTTCTTCATATTTTTGAAATATATTATCCCACATGGTGTTACCATGTTGGTGTGCACCACCGATACAATCTTGGGTAAAAAAAACATAATTACGACAAATACATTCATCTTCTATCATGGTGTATTTTGCACCACGGACTCGATTCTTCTTACCTTTGCCTTGAGTTTTTGCTTGTGAATCCATTTTACAAGAAAATATATTGTAGAGGAGTTGTGATAGTTTTAGATTTGAAAAAGATTGAGAAATTAAGAAATTCTAGAGAGATTTAGAATTTTTGGTGTGAGTTGATATGAGTTTGAAATCAGGTATTTATAGAGGGGGGAAATTGTAGCCGTTAGATGAAGATCTGGTCAGCGATTATCATAGTATCGAGCGATAGCTTGACTGTCGCTGTCGATTGAATGACCATCGAACGACAGTGTGACCATCGAGCGATGAAGACTCTATCGCTCGCTGGAAACTCTGTCGTGTATGCCTATATGCCAGGAATAACATATTGGCATATGAGTTTGGCAGTTTGGCATACCCATAGTGGGTGCATATATGCCAAATACCATGTTTTGGCATGTGCATAGGAAGAGGCCTTAGACAGTCCTTTATATTTGCACGTATTTTAGTGTGACAGTTGTCTCAAACTCGAGTCTTACCAGTTTTAGCTTTAATCATTCAATATATATACTAAGGATTAACCCGTGCTGTAATGGCACGGGCATAATTTTTATTTGAATCTACATTTTCGGACGTTTGGATATTAAAAGTGTAGAAAAAATTGAATGATGTTTTCGGATTTCAGGCTACAAATTCTTTCTTATGTACCCATATATAATTTATTTCTAATATGCATATATATGACACCTGTACCTAAGGGTGCACAGGAACCAAGACGGACCGACGGACCGTCCCGGAATCGGTGGAACCGTACCTGTTTTTGTACCGAACCGAGGAAGGGGGTACAGGTACCGGTCCAAAAAATAGGAACCGAGGCTAGGGAGGTACAGGTACTCGGCCCTAACCATATCCCGTCCCGTCCCGTACCGAATGTCCCGATCAATATTGAACGTTAGATTTAGATACAATGATGGATGGTGGCGTGTTCTTAATTTATTAATACATATAGAAATTAAGTTAGGGTTTAGAATCAGAAGAAGTGTTTCATTTTTTTTTCCTTCTTCAGTTCTTCTTCTTCTTCGCCGCTCTCCTCCTCCATCACTGTGTTCATAAGAACACGCCACCATCCATCATTGTTTGTTTGATTCATTCAACAACAAGTCCACAACAGGTAAACTAATTTCTTTGATTATTATGATTATGATTGTGATGTTTTTACATTTTTTTTTATTTTGATTTTGATTATTTTCTTCCTTTTGTGTTTTCAGTTAAATTTAAACCAAGGATGATCGATCTATCTGTTGGGTACCCAAAATCTTCAGAATGATCCTCCTACTTCTTGCTTAGCAGGTCTAATTTCTGAAACCCTTTGAATTTTTAATATTTTTTGTGTGGTTTTGAGGCTTGATCTGTGTGTTTTAGGGTTTGATTTTGATAATTATGTTGATTTTTGAATGATTTGGGTGATTTTGATGTGTGGTACATGAAGTTTACTTATTGGATTGTTCATGGTTGATGTGATCTGTGTAATCTATTAAATTTGAGAACTGTTGAAGGTTAAAGTGAGAAAAAACGCAATTTTTTGGATGGGTTTTTCGAATAGAGCAAGATCTGCATTTCAATTTCGTAGTTCTTAGGTTTTTTATATCAGCTTTAGCTTGAAGTGAAGCTAAACATGTCTTTGCATGATTATTGTTCACTGGAAGCTATATTTAACATGGTTTCATTGTGCTTATGTAGTCGGGGGGGGGGGGGGGGGATAGATGTATTCACCATGGTTATATTGTGTTTAGAATGGTGGTGAGGCTTTGACAGTCTATGAATAGGGTTTAAATTGATTAAATACTAGATACAGATTGAATTGTCCAATCTTGCTAGTTTTCTCATTCATGGTTTTATAGTGTTGAGCTTGTTGTAGGTTGAGGCAAAGCTATGTTCAACATGGTTTTTATTTTGGTTCAAGTTGATTAAATTCTTGATAAAGATTAAAGACTGAAATATGCAACCTTGCTTTTTTTTTCTTCATGCACTAAGATGCTTCTCTGTGTCCCAAATGTATGTACATGGGGTGCTCTTTAAGGGTTTTGATTTTGGTTAATTGTGTATCCCTTTGATTGGGGGGAAAAGAAAACTGATGTTATCTTTTTACTGGTGTTTTACATTGCAGGGTTGCTGCTGCTGGAAAGGAAGTCTTGATACACCAAACCCTAGCTCTAGCTACTTTAGATTGATTTTGGTGAATACTGCTAAAACCTTACACATTTTTTTTTGTGATTCTTTGTTTTACCCCTTCAAATCTTTGTTTGTGTGTAATTTTGCTTCTTCTTCTAAATAAAAATGTGATATCTTCTAGGTTATGATGATTATACTCTAGTTTTAACGTGTTGGTTTGCTTTATTTTTTCATTTCATGTTTTGCTGATCTATGTTTCTTTCTTGTATTGTGCTCTGACTTAATAAAGTGTATTGTTGCAGGTAATCTTGATTAGTTGCTGAAGTTTGGAACTACTTTTTTACCACCACTGTCCAGACTCTAGTGCTAATTGTTTCTTCGCTACTTGAATATTGTGTTACTGAGTGATTGTGTCTGTCATTTTTTTGGTTTTTTTGCTACTTGTTACTTTTTCAATTTTTCAAGTCTTGTTAGTTAACTTGTTATGTATTGTTGCTCAGTAAAACAGGTTCTTAAATCTTAACTGAAAAAAATTTGTCTGGAAAAATTTAGGAACCGAGACTAGTACCGGAACCGTTCCTGGTACCGCACGTGTACTGAATGGTACCGGAACCGAGGTACAGGGTACAGGTACCGGTCCAAAATTTTGGAACCGAGGCTAGGGAGGTACAGGTACTCGGCCTCGGCAAGAACCGAGCCGAACCGTACCGTGTGCACCCTTACCTGTACCAGTACGGGCATACATTACTTTTTGTCTTCAGTTTAGTGTATTATTTTAGATGTTAATTACCACAAATAATATATTCAATTATCGAGCAACTGCATTTTTAAATCAGCATTATTGGAATTTTTGTACCATGATTTTATTTAAAGACACAAAAGAAAAAAAATAAAAAAAGTTTCATACCACGGGTTCAGTTATCTGGGAACTCACACTTAGTTTTGAGATGGATGTTTATAGTAGCTTTTTTTTTAGGGAAACATTTTGATTTCATTAACATTGTGAAATTGGATACATCAATTCCAAATACATCAAAGATGAAAAATTACATATATCTTGTTTCATAGATGAAACTTATATTTGAAATATAGCATGTGAAATAAATTCTTACCATCTGAATTTTTCTTCTAAATTAAGAGTAAAATATCCCAGAAGGGAGTAATCTGCCCAATTTAATTTTTCTTTTCCGCTAAGAGTAAATTTTCCCTGAAGGAAATAATATGTCCAATTCATCGTTATCACAATCACTTCTTGTAGCTTTTTAGTTTTAGTTTCGAGAAGTATATTAAAGAAGAAAAAACATTTACGAAGGACGATAAACAATGCCTGTTAAGAAAACAACAGAAAAAATTACTTGACTGCACAGTCTCCTCCCAAATTAAAATAAATTGAAATGAAATATCTCTAAATGAGTATTCACTCGAGCACCACAAAATAAGAGACTGTCTTACTGACAATATTAGATCATTTATGTCCTTGTTTCGCCTACCTAGCATGGCCTTATTTCATAGATCTCAAATTATTGCATATGGAACCTTCGAGCAAATATAGTTCTATAGCTTCCTTGCAACTTAATGCAGCTCCAACCTTAGATCCCTTAACAGTACCCAGCTTAAGCCCAAATACAAAATCATAGATTAGACGGTAGCTGGATTCCTCTACAGTGAAGCGTCACAATATTTATGATATACTTTCATGCTTTATGCTATATAAGGAGGCTTTAGGAGGAAACCACTTACTCCAGACCAAAATTTTAAAACGCACCACTGCCATGTCTTAAGTTGATCCAGCGCCATTTTTCTTTATATAACACACCTGGACTAAAGTTCCCTTCTCGCTGGTCCACCTCTTTAGGATTTAAAGTAATGCTTCTTGGTTCAAATTTCAACTTCAGCAAATCAATGCACTTTACTGGTTACAAATGTCATGAGAAATATAATACTCATTCAATTTCCACTCGCATATCACGGACCACTGCCTCTTTCATGTGTTAATTTAAAACAATGTAGGATACTTTTATTTACAGTTTTGTTGCTTGCCATCCTTCCAATGAGGATACGCGGAATCTGAAAATTTAAGATCATTTCCACGCACTATAAAAAAGAAAAGGGAAACCAACATCATTATGAAGCAAAAGCAGCACCGCAGTAACATGTAAACATGGGCATGAAAAACAGAAATTGGAAAGCCACAATAAACGCTCAAAGGTTACTTAAAATTATTAGTATATATTATATCAATTAATGATGTATAACTTATAGAGCTTATAATTAAGGTTCAAGAAACACCAAAAGTCTGATGTAGTATTTCCCTGGAAAGTCTATTGTAGACATAAATTTTAAACATTCTAAACCTAAAGAACACTAAATTCTGACTGAAAAATGTATTACGTTGTTCATATTTCAATGAATGGGAAAATTAAGAACCCACTCACCCACAATTATTAAGTCAAGCTATATCTTTTCCATTGTTTTCTGAATCCACAATCACTTCGGTGTTAATAGGATGTAACTAATAAGAATCCCTGTTTCACAAACAAATAACTACCACTAAGTAAATGGGTAAAACTCATACATGACACATATATATACATATATAAAAGACCATGCCAGTCATGGTTTACATGAAGGAACATTAACATAATTCCACCAATTATGAGGCTTAACAGCCTGCTCATTATAACAATTATACCCAAAAATCTTTAAAAACAGAAATATGGAAATAAACCGTAATGCCAAGATATATTAACGATGCCATGTACAATATTAGAGGATCTCAACGCTAATCCGAGGAGATGGGTATTCTACGATCGGATTAGCGTTGAGATCCAAAAGCCGCCCCTAATTAATTATGAGATACAAATCTGGAACGGAATATGTAGCTAAGATCAGTTAACCAAAAAAAAATATTAGGTAAATTGAAAACTCTGTTAACAGTGAAAGCCAGTAGAGTAGTAAATATGTTAACAACATAACAATCAAGCAATAAAAGAATTCCATAGTAATTGACGTCACCAAGGACACTTTTATGGTAAATTTGGAAGCTTTCCTATTTCCTGCTCCTAGCTCACATGCCACTCGTTATAACTGAGTTGATTGGACTGGACACTATACCATTCAAATGCTTTGTCTGGATATTCCAAACTACCCTAATATAAGGAACCGGTGAATTGGATCCTGGGAAATCCACCACCCGACATGAACGCTCACCATTTTTATACGATTTTTCCTAAGAAAATGAAAGTTCGCTTGTGTAATGAAATTGCTCTTGTGATTCCCATCACAGACCTAAATGTCTTACATTACTTAAAAGATAAGCAAATTAGTGCAAACAGTTGATATTATTATAAATTACTATGGACATGGAGTTGTAAGGGATAACAGAAATTACTCTAAGAACATCCTTTGCCTTTCGAAAGGATATATCCATTTCCGATATTTTAATCTACATGTTTGCTGTTATTTAGTATCATCTCAAATGTGGCAGTATTCATCGCAAACGACCACTTATTTTCGTGGACGTACGTCCGCCGGATATCTTAACTAGAGTCTTTTAGGTTTTAGGGTTTCATCAGTATATCTATAAACTATAGAGGGAATATTATTTTCAATATTATCTTAAAATATTGAAGTTTAAGGTCGACGTAGAACAATGTCAAGCTTACCGGAGGAGATTTTCTTTGAAATCTTATTAAAGGTACCAGTCAAATCCCTATTAACATGTAAGTGTGTATGCAGGTGCTCTCTAATTTCTGGCCCTGATTTTTTTAAGATGCATCTTAATCTCAGTATCCAAACAAACAAACCTAATCTCATGCTTAAAGGGTACGACAATGGTTCGAAAAAGAACCATTACCAATTTTACACCTTCCGTCACGATTCATTAGAGTTATTATTGTCGATGATAGATTTCTTGAATGTGCAGTGGCAACTGATTACCCGCTCAAATCATTAGGTAATTCAAGCTATTTAGTCGAACTTATGGGTTGCTGTAATGGTCTTGTTTGCCTTTGGTTCTGCGATAGACGACATTTATTATGTCTTTGGAATCCAGCCACAAGGGAGTACAAGGAATTACCAAAATCAAATATAACTCATCATGTCAGTATGGCTGCATTTGGTTATGACCACAAGAGTAAAGATTACAAGTTACTAGCTGGTAGCTTTGAAAGTGTATTGAAATCCTATTCACTTGGATCAAACTCATGGAAAACCATTGAAAACGTACCTTAGAGCATCTCCAACAGAGGATGAAAGTTTTATTTTCTGTTGACACATAGGATTTTAGACACTCATTTAGATTAAATCCATCTCCAACAGTAGGTCTTATAGAAGGTCTTATTTAGACCGTGGGAATGACTTCCATTTTGGCTATTTTTTTAATTATTGTTTTTAAATAAATTTTTCTAAACCAACAGGAAAAAAGAAATCAGTTTTATCTTTATCCAGAAAAACAAATCCTAAACTAATTAACACCCCACACTACTGGAGATGGTTCACGTGAAAAACGTTTTTTTTTTTGCTACTTATATATAACCTCACAAATAAGGATCTAAATAAAAATTCCACATATGACTTGTAGCACCCACTGTTGGAGATTCTCTTATCCTTTTCACTTTTTTTCTAGCAAAAAATCTCGGGTGCTTGTTAATGGAGATTTTCATTGGTTAACACGAAGGGTGAAAAATCTTTTCGGTATTGTTGACGTCTCTCTGAATATCAACAAAGAGATATTCCAAGAAATTGAACTACCAAAAGAATTTGAGAAGGGTTTTCCGACTTGTACTTTAGGTGTGTTGGAAGAGTGCCTCTGTTCGATTGTAGTGAGTGTTGATGCTCATGTTGGAGTATGGGTGATGCAGAATTATGAAGTTCGCGGATCTTGGACTAAACGTTACACTATGAAAGATGTAAGAATTAAAAATTGGTATAGTGTTAGGCCTATTTGGTCCTTTAAGAGTGGTGAGATATTGACTGGGAGCATTTCTGCCGGTATATTTTTATATTTTCCTGAAATTGACATGGTTAGAAAGTTGAACATATCTAATTCGATTAACTTGTGCCAGGAACAACATTTCTTTGAAAGCTTAGTTTCACTCAATTCTGGTACTTATATTAGGAGACGAATCATTAACCCCAAGCGAAGAAGAAACTGAGAACCCAAATGAAGAAGATAAAGAAGTATTAATACGAATAAGAATTGAAGATTGTGCAATTTTATTATTGGTCCTTGAGTATATTCTAGTTTTCTCATGCATATTCTATGTTTGGTGCTAATTTAAACATATTTGCTAGTTGGTATATATCATGCTTTCATCCTATTTAAATATGAGATATGATGATGCTACCGTTTTTACTAGCTAGCGAGGAATCCGTTCTCATACAAATTGTCATTGTTCTATTACTAAGTAATTAACTAGCCTAAATCTTGTAAAGCTGAGGATATATTCCACAACCAGGTCGACAACGACAAGAGTGTACTGATCTACACTACAAACGCTCGATTTTCTCAACCTAAAGGATCTACTCTGCAGGATTGAATTAAACCTCAAAGAGGCAGAGAAGAACAAAAGCAATTTCTAATTTTTGATTCCTTTTCCAAACGTGAAGCATTCTCAACATATTAGGTTTTACACATGGCACATGTGCCAGACATACTCACACACTACTAACTATTACTAAATACACCAGTTGTTAATAGGGGATGACCTCCAATAGGGGATTTGACAATGCCCCTCCCTTACAGCTTATCTTTGTCCTCAAGGATAAATCTCGGGAACTTAGCCTTGATAAAAGCAGTGTCCTCTGAACAATAATCACCTTCTGCGGCATGGTACCATTGCACAAGCACCTGTGGAATTTGTTGACGACCCTTGAGAAGCACGCGAGAATCAAGCACCTCCACTGGTTTAACCTTCATTAGCCCATGCTTGTCCATGGAAGGTAAGAATGTCCGTGGAACCATAACCTGACCAATCTTCTTCTTTAATTGTGAAACGTGAAAAACAGGGTGAATGCGAGAAGTAGGAGGCAATTGCAGTTTATATGCTACCTGGCCAATACGTTCCACTGCTTGATAAGGGCCGAAAAACTTAGCAGAGAGTTTAAGGTTCTTACGCAGTTGCACTGAGGTCTGTCGATACGGTTGCAGGCGTAAATAATGTGATGCTGAGCTTCAAGTAAATTTTGTTGCAATACCTCTGAAAGCACTTTGCGCTGATGCATGTAATCTTCAACGGTGGAGTTGGAAATAGAAGAAAAAGAGTGTAAACCAAACTGGGGTGGATCATACCCGTATAAGGCCTGAAATGGTGCGAGGCGGAGACTGGTGTGGTAAGTGGTATTAAACCACCACTCTGCCAAGGAGAGCCAAGAAGCCCATTTAATAGGCTTGTAACTGCGCATGCAACGTAAGTAGGATTCTAAGCAAGCATTAACACGCTCTATTTGGCCGGCCGTCTGCGGATGATAGGAGGTACTGAGGTGCAATGAAGTGCCGACAGATTTGAATAACTCACGCCAAAATACACTTAAGAATACGGCATCCCTGTCAGACACTATAGTAGATGGAACTCCATGGAGGTTGAGAATAGTGTCAATGAACACCTTGGCAACCGACTATGCGGTGTATGGATGGCGTAATGCGGTAAAGTGGCTATACTTAGTAAAACGATCAATAACAACCAAAATTACCTCCTTGCCCTCTGACTTGGGCAAGACAGTGATGAAATCCATAATCAAATGCTTCCAGGCTTGATCTGGTACAGGTAAGGGCTGAAGTAGGTCTGCCGGTGAAGTATGTTCCACCTTATTCTGCTGACAGACTGCGCATTCGCGTATAAATTTGATCAAATCCTTCTTCAAGCCGACCCACTGGAAATAGGCCTTAGCGCGCCGATAACAAGCTTGTATTCCTGAGTGACCGCCGAGAGCTGATGAGTGAGCAGCTGTAAGAACCTTCTGATGAGCATTACCAGAGGAACCAATGTAGATTATGCCATGCTGCTGGAGAATGCCCTGTGAATAGGTATAACCATCAGGATGCACTGGAGATAGCATGAGGATAGGAATCAGTTCTTGAGCCAAGTGGTCATCTGCATAACTAGCCTGAACTTCCTCCAACCACTGTGGTCGAGCTGTAGTGAGGGATGAACATGAAGCCCGAGACAAAGCGTCAGCAACCCTGTTATTTATACCTTTCTTATAAAACAAGGTATAATCAAAACCAAGAAGTTTGGTTAGCCATTTCTGCTGAAATAGAGTATGGAGCCGCTGATCCATAAAGTATTTAATACTCTGGTGGTCCGTAAAATTTTTGAAATGAGAGCCCAGGAGGAAGGGTCGCCAGTGATGAACAGCCATAACAATAATCAACAACACTTTTTCGTATGTAGACATTGCCTTGATCGTAGTCCCATAGACTTACTAAAGAATGCAATAGGCCTGCCTTGTTGCATAAGCACAGCACCTACCCCACTATCACTAGCATAAGCCTCAAGCTCGAATTCTAAGATGAAATCTGGTAAGACGAGGACAGGGGTAGTAGTTACCACCTTCTTCAATTGTTCGAAAGCCAAGTCAGCCGCATAAGACCACAGAAAACTATTCTTTTTTAACAGTGCAGTGAGAGGTTGGTAGATGAGGCCATAGTTCTTCACAAATTTACGGTAATACCCTGTTAATCCTAAAAACCCGCGTAACCCTTTTAAGGTTGTTGGTCTTGGCCAGTTAAGCATACATTCTATTTTGGCAGGGTATGCTGCAACTCCCTCATTACTAATAAAATGACCCAGATATTCCAGTTTATGCTGACCAAAACTACATTTACTGCGTTTAGCAAGGAGTGAATGTTGTTGTAGAATAGCCAGGGTTATACGAAGGTGTGTGCAATGAGATGCTAAGTCAGAGCTATAAACTAGTATGTCATCGAAAAAATACAAGGATAAATTTCCTAAGATAAGGTTTGAAGATGTCATTCATAAGTGACTGAAAAGTGGCTAGGGCATTGGTCAGCCCAAATGGCATGAAACGAAACTCAAAATGACCATGGTGTGTACGGAAAGCGGTTTTCTGTATATCTACAGGGTGTACTTGTATCTGGTGGTACCCAGATTGAAGGTCTATTTTAGAGAAAAAGGTAGAGCCATGAAGCTCAGCAAGCAACTCATCAATGAGAGGGATTGGGTACTTATCTTTTATAGTAATCGAGTTGAGCTTGCGATAATCCGCGCAAAAACCCCAGTCAACATCCTTTTTCTTGACCAATAGCACCGGGGAAGAGAACGGGCTGTGGCTAGGTTGAATGACTCCAGAAGTGAGCATCTCTTGCACCAGTCTCTCAATCACAGATTTCTGTACAAATGGAACATTGTAGGGCCGTTGATTTAGTGGAACTGAGTTAGGTAGTAACAGAATATGGTGATCATGGGCCCTCTCTGGTGGAAGTGAGTTGGGAAGTTGAAACACCGAAGGAAACTCTTACAAGACCTTTGTAATTGGGGCAGCAATATCAGGTGAAGGAACTGAACCCGATATAGAAGATAACTGACCAAACAGAACTGGTTCACCGCTGCGAAGTAGTTTCCTAAATGCTTTGCCTGACATAAGAGATATACGAGCTGCGTCTTCCTTGTGACCCACTAGTTCAATATCTTGTCCTTGATGCTGAAATTTAATAGTTAACTTCTTGATATCAAATAACATTGGGCTCAAGTCACGCATCCAATCCACACCTAAAACCACATCGCAGCCACCTAAATCAAGAAGGTGCAGGTCATGAGAAAATGTGTGACCTTGCATAACCCATGTAAACCCAGGGCATTTAGATTGACTCAGCATTTTGTTGCCATCTGCTACAGTGACTTGGAGAGTCTGAGTTGGTGTGATAGTGTAACCACACCATTGTGCTGTGGAGGGTTTGACAAAGGCGTGGGTGCTACCACTGTCTACCAAAATAGTCAACCCTTGTTTCTTAACTTATCCTCGAAGCTTGATAGTGGTGTGAGAAATGTTACCAGCTAATGCATGAACTGATATTTCCATCTCTTCCTCCAATTCCACAATAGCAGGACTAGAGCCATCTGCAATATCACCAGCTTGTAGTCCTTCCTTTTCATCAGCCACAATCATGTATAAATGTTGTTTGTTACACTTATGCCCTTTGGTGTAAAATTCGTCGCAATTGTAGCAGAGTCCTTTTTCACGCTTTGCTCGCATATCAGAATATGTAAGCTTCTGTATTGGTCGTAGCTTAGGAGTGGTAGTGGGGCTAGTAACCGTTGGTGTAGTAACCAAAGGAGTGAGAGCAGGTGCCCTGGTGGAAGTAGACTGACCTTTACCTAGATAAGCAAACTTATTGGGAACCTTTGGTTGATTCTTAACAGCCCTATGATATATTCTTGTCTCCTAGCTAGGAAAATAGCTTGCTGTAATGTGGCAGGAGTGAACATTTGAACTACCATCCTGATATCTTCCTTAAGGCCACTAATAAAGCTATGAATGAAATACTCCTCAGTCAGAGATGGATTCTTAGCTAACATCAAAGCTTTTAATTCTTCAAATTCTTCTTGATATTCTAAAAATTTATTAATCTGATCAAGTTTGTTAAATTCTCCTACAACATTATCATGACCTAATTCCTGAAATCTAGTACAGACATCTATAATGAAATCTTCCCAATAAAGAGAGCCTTTACCTGCCTGATAGTCCTGAAACCAGACATCAGCTTTGCCATCCAAATATAGAGTAGCCATATGTACCTTTTGTTCATCATTCATTTGATGAAGGAAGAAATATTTCTTGCACTTCCGAATCCAAGCTCTAAGGTTGGTGCCGTCAAAACGAGGAAAATTGACCTTCACCCAGCTGATGATTTGGAATAACCTGGTGAGAATGAAAAGATTTGTACCCCCCTGATTTGTTGCCTGCAAAAAGATCAGATCCATCACCGCTTGCCTCTGCGTCGTGGTGGTTATCTGGAAATACCATAGATCTATCGAGAAGCAGTTGCAATTTCTTGTCGATTGAAGTTTGGTCAGTACGAAGAAGTTGCAATTGATTATCGATATCATCTTTCATCGTCTTCATATCACCTTTAACAGACTTCAAAGATTTAACTTCATCACTTAAATCTTTCAATTCCACACACAATTTCTTAGTTAAATCATCCAATAGCTTCAATCTGGTACCGTCTTCCATAATCAAACCAAGGACCGAACTAATCTGATACCAATTGGAGTGATCTACATTACAAATGCTCGATTTTCTCAACCTACAGGATCTACTGTGCAGGATTGAATTAAACCTCAAAGAGGCAGAGAAGAACAAAAGCAATTTCTAATTTTCGATTCCTTTTCCAAATGTGAAGTATTCTCAACATATTAGGTTTTACACATGGCACACGTGCCAGACACACTCACACACTACTAACTATTACAATACTCCAGTTGTTAATAGGGGCTGCCCTCCAATAGGGGATATGACAAAGAGCGCTAACCCCCAGCTTTTATCCAGCCTTGTTTACAATTATTTGTACTGTGCCCGGTCTTTATTTGGAGATGGCTTCATTTGTACTGTGTAAGCTTCATTTGGAGATGGCTTACTTATTAAGATCGCGGAAAAAGATGAAATCAAGACACGTACACATTGTAGAACTAATGTACATGACAAATAATCTATATGTAACAAAGATATTAGTATGTAATTGGACTTTGATCAGTTGTAATAAAAAACTAGTACAACCGTTGCCACGGTGGGAGGGCCGACCGAAGATTGACGCAAAACTAAATTTGTAATCACATTTCAGCCATATGAGTCAGCTATCTGGATCGGTGAGTCAACTCGGCTAACTGAAATTCAGCCAGAGTTCTATATGTTTCTGGCATGTTCCTGGCCATTTCCAACCATTCTTCCATGCACACAGTTCACTCATTCAATCCTAACATACATCTAAGCCTTAACCATTGCAGCCACATCACATCAGCTAACTCACTCCGCATCAACTTCATTCTCTCATTAACTGCCTCATATTCTTTCCATGTACTCAATTGCAAGCACCACCAATGCTGCAACAATTAACTCTGTAGCTTCTCAAACCATCAATACCAGCTCTATATCTGCAACTCAACTTCCACCAGCAGAGCACCAGCTTCAGCTCAAACACCTGCAATGATTATTAGGTCCACACTGTACACAGCACCACCATGGCTACAGACTCGCTCAAAACATTATCAATAAAACCACAATAGTCCCATTCCATCATGTATTGCCTCAGCAGCTGATATTCACCAGGCTGTCATCCTGCAAACCACTAACAAGAGCAGCACCTCTACTCCGTTTATCTTAATAGGAGGTACCACTGCCGGTATGAAGGATGAATTGTCATAGGTTTTACCAAAATACCTCTTTTCTTCTTCCCGCGTGTTTTTCTGTCGCTCTTCGTAGTACATGAAGTCATCAAGTAGAGATGTCTTCGCCAAATAGTTCTTAAAGATATTCAGCATGTCAATTCCTGGCTTGAAATGTATCTACTTGGTGCACTAAGCATGTCAGCAGCAATTTCGAGATGATCAGAAACATTAAATAATAAACAAAAAATAAAGACAAAAGATTACTTATTGAGTATCTCGTCTATTTGTGACTGGGTTATTTTCGTTGTTCTCTAATATAATATGTCAAAAATTAGTGTTCGGAACATCCTTTATAAAGTGCCACTTCACCCCCAACTACCGCTCCATTTGTCTTGCTGCCAGAAATTCATGTCTTTGTTAAAATCAACAGGACCTGTCATCTCTGCAACACCACAAAACTGCCCGCTTGCATCGACCTGCATCAAAATTCTTTCCTCAGCGAAACTTAAAGCATAAACAGTTGTACAACTACAAAGTAAAATATAAAACGTGCAGAAATACTATTTGTTTGTTTGCTAAATGTAGAAATAAAACAAACCAAAATGATGGTAAATGCACAGAAAACTCACAGAGAAAAATAGGAATATCGGGCATCATCCACTTGGCTTCCTAGCTGATATTCTCTGTGCATCTTCATAAGGATTCTCCAGCCTCTTGTTTCCATTAGGAGTGCTTGACCACACGTTATACTTGATACTTTTGTGCACATCAGCTTCACTATAAGATTTGATAACAAGAACTTGGCATCAACGTAGTTAACAGATAAATCTTCTTGATTATAATTATCTGCACTGATAATGATGTCACCTGTGAAATGCATGACACCCCTTGGTTTTTTAACCTATTCTTCCTAGGCCCCTATCATGTTCCCCAACAGATCAGTGTTTTCGTTTTCATATTTCAAATCCTCGCCATAATGAAACCTCGGCTTGAACTTATCCACTACACCCCATCCACGAGCATTTGATCTGAAGTCTGATAATCCATTCACAAACGCAACAAATAGATGAAACACTACGCGAGAACTGATTATCTACTCGAAAGTACTTGTGCTCTGAAAGCATGAGAAAAAAAGTGCACGGAGTTAAACATCCAGTCAGAAACTAAGCAGTTCAAAATGTGAGCCTACATTTTAGAGATACCTTTATTTTTACATTAGGGACAACCTTATGAGAGATTTTTGTTTAACTATAGCCTACATTATTCTAGATCGAACGGACATGAGGGCACATTATACTCATCCGACTCCCCCAGCTAACGGGATATACGGAGTTCTACCATCAATTAAGGAAATCAGTAAAAGAAATTCTTGAAGTTTTCAAGTCCACACAAATACCCACTCGGCATCATCCATTAAAACAATAACAAAAAAAGATGCTACATTGCAATTGAAGGGAGCATATACATGTTCAAGGTATATTCTCTTTAACTTAGGCACTAGTTTATATGTATTTCAGTCAGGACAGAAGTAGTAAGGAAACATGCAATATGTTTATATGAATGAGAGAGTACCATATGCAACAGTTTGGATGGATGCAGGGTGCTTAGCCATAGTGGCACAAGATTTAGACCTTTACTCCCCTTCTTATTCATTCCAACTGCAATTAGTCCGCAGCACCATCATACACTCAAGCCCACAGTAGCAGCATCTCCCTTTACTTCAATTGAATTCTCGGCCATCAACCATACCCTAACTTCCACCATCAGGAATTCATCTTGGTTTCTTCATCTCGTTGCTGCAAATCAAATCTGACGAGAACCCATGTCTTCTAATTCATTCAAGACTCTAATACTTCCACTGAATCCCTTCCGTTCATCACCATTTCGAGAATCTCACTTAACCCACTGAAATCCATGGCAGTAACAACTCCTCTTCTTCCCTGCTCAAATTCTTATCCACATATCGTCTATTTTTGACTGAGTTCCTTGTTCTAACTCAGGAAAATTATTATGGCTTTGGAAGTTAGGGTTTGATCGTGAAATTCCGTCCATTTCTTCTTCAGTTTCGATGTTTGGTCAACAAATTAGTTCAACAACACTGAAATTGAACAAATTAGTTAACTCTGTTCCTCAATTCCAAGTGTGGATGGTGATGGTGATGGAGATGATGCTGGTGGAGATGGTGATGGTGGTGGAGATGATGGACTGAAGAAGAAGAAGAAAATCACTGAAATTGAACTTGGAGGAAGAAAAAAACTGAAGGATAAGGAAGATAAGCGGAAAAAAAAACAACTATAAACTTTGAGGTGTCCGGGATTTGAACCCACGATCTTTAGTTCATTTTAACAAAAAATCCAGTTATTTGAGGGGCATTCTTGGTTTTTCAGCATGGACCATTCTCAATCTTTTTGTGGTAATTGATCACTTAGATTTGACAAAAAAGTGGCCATATAAGGTCCTCCCTCGCTTCGCTCGGTCGGCCCAACAAGGATTTTGTTATTTTATATATTTTGGAGACTATGGGAGAGTTTTGATAGGAACCCAAAAACACACGCCAAAGTCTAAAATGGTCCGTAATTTATTTATTTATTTTTTATTTTTGGATGTCATAAAAGGAAAAAAATAAAGAATAACAGCGGAATCATAATGGCATTAATGCCCTGGCTTACGAGCAATGCTGTGGGGGATGTTGGAGAACTCGACATCATGTGGACTCTGTGAACCAACTAGTGTTAATCGAGGACATGTGCCGCTGTATTGGTTTCTTGTTCGATATGAGCAAATTGAATAGAGCTGAGGTGTTGAAGATAGTCTTGGAATTCTTCTATCATGCCAAAACCTCATTCATTAAGATATGGATGAGCCATAAATTGTCACTCTCAATGATCACGTTCGCAAATTCCTCTTTGCTGGCTAGTCATAAGTTTCAGAAAAAATATAGGCTCCAACTGGTGGATGCACAATTTCAATTCGCTTGGATAACTTGCTACTAGCTGTGTGTCTAGACATAGTCAAAGACAGCTTCTGCCCTTCCCAAAAATAGTAATCATCCTTATGTTTGGGTTCGCATAAGTCTATATATATATTCGCATAAAGGTATTGAATTCTCACGTTCGATTCTTTCACTGTCTGGTTTTCTTTCTCTGCTCAACCAATATTTGATTTCTTACTTTCAAACTTTTTGTTTTTTGATTGATCATGTCGAGTTCAAAGATGGTAAGTTTGAGGAGTTCTGATGGAGTACCTTTTGATGTCGAAGAAGCTGTTGCTCTGCAATCTCAAACTATTAAGCATATAATTGAAGACGGGATTCCATTACCCAATGTGACAAGCAATATTTTGGCTAAAGTTCTTGAATATTGCAAGAAACATGTTGGTGATATTCCTAAAGGGAATGATGGTAAAGTTGAGGATCCAGAGCTTCAGCAATGGGATGCAGAGTTTGTTAAAGTCGATCAAGATACATTGCTTGATCTTATTTTGGCTGCAAATTATTTGAATATTAAGCACTTGCTGAATTTGACTTGCCAGACAGTTGCAGACAGGAAGAGAGAAAATCATGAGACATTCCAGAATAAGAAGCATGTTTCTACATCAAGCACTTCCAGTCCACAGTTAATGAAGCAATGTGAACAACTTCTCAAACGTTTGATGAAACATCCATACGGATTTGTTTTCAGTGCTCCAGTGGACATTGTGAAGTTGAACATTCCAGATTATTTTAAGCGTATCAAGCATCTAATGGATTTGGGGACGGTTAAGAGTAAGATTGCTAAGGGTGAGTATCCGAATCCGTTGAAATTTTGTGCTGATGTGAGGCTCACATTCTCCAATGCTATGAGGTATAACCCACCTGGGCATCATGTCCACACCATGGCTCGTGAACTTAGAACTTTTTTTGAAGCGAGGTGGAAAGCAATCGAGAATGAACTTCTACCAGTACCTTTGCAACTGGATGCTGCTAGAGACACCGAAGCTTACGAATCTATTCCACCATCAAAAAAGATGAAAATCTCATCTCCAGATCATGAGAGGAAAATGACTAACATGGAACTACTTAAATTGAATGAAGATTTGCAATCTATTAGAGAATTCCCGTCGTATCTGACTAAATTCCTAAGAGAACAATGTACTAGGCACACTGATGATGATGAGGTCGAGCTTGATCTTGAAATGATGACCGGTGATACATTATTCACATTGAGGAAGCTTGTCGATGACTATATGCAGGATCAACAGGAGAATCAAAGAAAAGCTAATATTTAAAGGTTTTTGAGTTTTTCCCCTAACCGAATCAGCGATGTAGGTTTACCCCCTAAATTAATTGCAATTTCTCATCTCACTATCCATTGATTGTTTCTAATATTTTCAAAAAAAAAAAAAAAAAAAAAAAAAAAAATCGATTTCTCTGTTTTTGTGATTGAATCTTTTGACTGTGAAGTAATACTGAAGAAGAAATATGGACTTTGGGCTTCCACATTTTGATCCAAAAATTGTCATAGAAGTATTTTTATATTGGGACGTGACTGGGTATAGTATAACCGTGAAAATGTATGGGAGAAATCCGGGAATTTTAAAGGGGTTTCAAAATTTGATTTTGAAGGCTTATACGAGGACACCATCGGATCTCGCTAGCTCAACACATGGATTTAGCCATACAGACATTGTAAGCAAAGCAAGAGAACACAAAACTCTATTCCTATCGTTGTTTCTCAACGTAGTTAGTGGTGAACACAATGATTCGTTCTTTGCCACAAGCTAACCATAAGTCCGTAACCCATCTATGACATTTAGAAGCCCACAAGGGCTGGAACCCTCGACCTCCGACATGGGAAGGGGATGTGAGTGACTCCATTGTACTAGACAATGGACCACTTCAAACGTAATTATTTTGGGTAAATTTTGTTATTTTTCTCTGCAGTTTAATTCCACACTTTATATTTTGGGTAAATTTTGTTAGTTGTCTCAAGTTTCCGAGTCCTGCCAATTTTGTAGGTTTGGTAGAGTCCAAGTTTTAAGGTTTTTTGTAAATCCATATAAGAGTGTCTTGCAAGACATGGTTTACCTCCGTTTCTAAATAATAGGCTTGTTTGTGTGTAAATTTGCGAGACATAGTTTATACTAAGGAGAAACAATGTCAAAGTTTCCAGAGGAGATTTACTTTGAAATTTTATTGAAGGTGCCAGTGAAATCCTTATTAGTTTGTAAGTGTGTTTGCAAAACATGGTTTTCTCTAATTTCTAGCACTGATTTTGCTAGAATGCACCTTCAAATTACTGCCCGAGGGAACAAACCTAATCTTTTTCTTAAGGGGTATAAAAACAGGATGGGGAGTTACTCGAGTCTATTCTACTGCATAGACCACGATTCTTTAGGGTCGTTCTTGTCGACAAATAAATTACTTGAAGATGCGGTGGAGCTTGATTACCCATTCAAACCCAAACGTTATGTTGAATTTATGGGTTGCTGTGATGGTCCAGTTTGCCTACGGTGCGATAATCAGTTCTTTTGTCTTTGGAATCCATCCACAAGGGAGTACAAGGAATTACCAAAATCTAGTAAACATCTGCATGATTTCCATATGGTTGCATTTGGTTATGATTACAAGAGTAACGATTACAAGTTATTAGCTGGTAATAATTCTGAAAGTCTGTTCGAAGTGTATTCACTAGGATCAAACTCATGGAGAACAGTTGATAAAAACCTACCGTATGAATTTAATTCCAATAAACCATCAGGAGTGGTAGTTAACGGAAGTCTTCATTGGTTAGCCGAAATGAAAGACTCTTGTGATATTATTATATCTCTGGATATCAGTAACGAGATATTCGATGAAGTGAAACTGCCAATAGAACCTTTGGAGAACCACCTTGAATTTCATAGTTTAGGGGTGTTGGAAGGGTGTCTTTGTTTATCTGTTGTGAATGATCGTGTTCGTGCTGAAATATGGGTGATGCAAAATTATGGTGTTCCAGAATCTTGGACTAGACGATGTTAACTCAACATCCGATACGTGTGTAAAATAACACACGTATCTTCTTTCTCAAGGAAGTTGTGTATTTTAGGTATTCAAGTTAAGTTAGGAAATAGACTTTACTTATCATTCAAGGAAAGTTGTGTATATAAACTCATGTTATAGCATCTGTAAAACTCGTACAATTCAGTTAATCAAAACACGTTTTAAGTCTCTTCTTTGTGTACGTCTTCTATCTCTTGTTTAAGTAAACCCAAGATTCACGTTTTGACTTGGTATCATTAGGTTTAGCCGATCCTTTGTTTTTTCAGTTCTCAATCTTCCATTATGTCTACCGAATCGTCAACAATCTCTTCAACCACTTCCGCTGTTATCAACTCTGTTGTGTCATCCATGCAGTTCTCCCAACCTCATCACATCATTACCGTGAAACTAGATGAAACCAATTACTCGTTGTGGCGTGCTCAGTTTCTTCCATATCTCCAAGGTTATGATCTTGATGGTCATATCACTGGCACTACACCATGTCCGGCGCCTCCTGTTGCTATGCGATTCCTACACCAGCGTTTCTATCTTGGATTAAACAAGACAAAATTCTCGTAAGTTGGCTGTTCTCTTCTCTTACACCGTCTGTTTTTCGCCATGTTCATCGTCTTAACACTGCCAAAGAAATCTGGAGTTCTCTCGAGTCTCTGTATGCTTCTAAGTCTGATGCTCAAATCCATCACCTTCACTGTGAGCTACGTGCCCTTAAGAAAGGATCACAAACCATGCGCTCCTATATCGATCATGCTCGGGACTTGGTTGACAGTCTTGCTGCTGCCAACACCACGGTTACGGATAAGGAGTTTCGCCATTGTCTTTTAGCTGGTTTGGACAGTTCCTATGATGCTATTGTTACTTCGTTAACCACCACTATGAGCTCATTGTCTGTGGAAGACTTTCTCACTTTTCTCCTCACTTTTGAGTTACGTATCGACCAGCAGACAAAAGCATCGAATTCCCAGCCTGTTGCTAACCTTGCTGCGCAGTCTCGTCAGTCTTCGAAGTTTTCCTCACCAGCTGCTTCTTCCGCGTCCTGGCAACAACAGTCTTCTGGCTCTCAGTCTACTTCTTTTCGTGGGCCTAGTAACAACAGAAATCAGCCCAGTCGGTTTGGTAACTCACGTGGGCCTGTTCACTTTGATAATTCTCGTGGGCCTGCTCGTCCTGATAATCACCGTGGTCCTACCAACTCTGAAGAATCCACTGTAGTTTGTCAGCTGTGTAGGCGTCCGAACCATGAAGCCCAGGATTGCTGGAACCGTTATGACAAGAGTTTCCGTCCACCTAGGCGTCAACCACCACCATCTTTACCGAGGGCTTATGCTGCTTATGGACCTGGTCTTCTACCATCACCTTCATGGACACCTGATAGCGGTGCTACAGATCATATCACCAATGACTTTTCTCGTCTTCAATTTCCCACTGAGTATACAGGTCCTGATCAAATACAAATGGGTAATGGTTCTTCTATACCAATTTCTAATGTTGGTTCCTCAGTTTTAGGAACTCCTAATCGTAAGTTGAAGCTTCGTAATGTTCTATTTGCACCAAAAATATCTCATAATCTCTTGTCTGTCTCTCGTTTCACTACTGATAACAATGTCTTATTTGAGTTTCATCCCAATTTTTGTCTTGTGAAGGATCGATGTACCGGGAAGGTTCTTCTTCGCGGAATTAGGAAGGGTGGTCTCTATCAACTTGATGTTTCATCTCAATCTCCTCAAGCTTGCATAGGAGAACGTGCTAGTTTACAAGAATGGCATGCTAGAATGGGTCATCCAATGTTGCGTACGATTCATAAAGTTATTTCTCGATTTTCTCTTCCAGTTTCAAACCAAACCTTTCGTTTTTGTTCTTTTTGTCATGAGCATAGGAGTCATAAGTTACCTTTTAAATCCAGTACAACAGTTTATTTAAATCCATTAGATTTAATTCTCTCCGATGTATGGGGACCCTCTTATATTTTATCTAATGAAGGATACAAATATTATGTTATCTTTATTGATGCGTATAGTCGTTTTACTTGGATGTTTCCTATGTCTCAAAAATCTGAAGTATTTTCTATATTTTTTGTGTTCCAAAAGCATGTTGAAAATCTTTTTAATCGAAAGATTAAAATTTTTCAATCTGATAATGCTGCTGAGTATCGCAAACTCGCTCCGCGTCTCCAAGAACTTGGAATTTTTCATCGTTTCTCATGCCCACATACTTCTGAACAAAATGGTTTGGTTGAACGTCGCCATCGTCATATTCGTGAAACTGGTCTTACTCTCTTAAATATGGCTTCCGTGCCGTCCTCATATTGGTATGATTCGTTTTACACTGCTTGTTATTTGATGAATCGTGTCCCTTCGACTTCCGTTAATAATTCATCTCCATATGAAGCTCTTTTTGGTCTTCCACCTGATTACACTTCTTTTCGTGTATTTGGTTGTTTATGCTATCCTCACTTGCGTCCATATCGATCTCATAAAATGGATCCTTTGTCTTCTCCTTGTGTTTTTATTGGCTATAGTCCATCTCATAAAGGTTATAAGTGTCTTCATATACCTACGGGTCGAATTTATGTCAGTCGCCATGTTGTTTTTGATGAGACTACCTTTCCCTTTGCATCCGCACTACCTTCTCCGGCGTCGACTCCTTCACAGGTAACGTCTCCAACTCTGGTTTCTTCTTCTTCTTCTCGGAATACTGTTTCGTCTGTACTTCATCAACAGCCAGAGCAGCCGCCTCAACAGCCGCCGACAGCACCTGTATCTCGTCAGTTTCCACATCAGCCACCACCGCTCCCGACAGCTCCTGTTCTTTGTCAGTATCTACCGCAGCCGCCGCAACAGCAGCCGACAGTTTTTGTTCCTCCTCAGTCTTTACCGCAGCCATCTTCTGCACTTCATAATGAGCCGACAGTAATACCACGTAGTCACCAGCCGCCACCTGTTTTTGCAAATAATTTGTTACAGCATCCGATAGCATCTGTTCCCAATCATGAGCCGTCAACTGTTATTCATGATCCGCCAACATCTGTTCCTGTTTCGGTTCCAGTATCAAATTCACCAGTTCCTGTTCTGACAGCGCATCCAATGGTCACCAGGGCCAAAGATGGGATTTTTAAGCCAAATTCAAGGTATGCTCTCATATGTGATTCGAGTCTTGAACCTACTTGCATTTCTCAAGCTCTTAAATATCCACAGTGGCGTGCCTCCTCTGATGATGAAATCAATGCATTGCTTCGAAATGGTACATGATCTTATGTTCCACATGATCCTTCTATGAATGTTATTGGCTGTAAATGGGTTTTTCGGATTAAACGTAATCCTGATGGTACAATTGCACGTCGCAAATCTCGCCTAGTTGCACAAGGTTACAAACAACAAGAGGGGATTGATTATTCTGAGACGTTTAGCCCGGTTGTCAAACCGTGTACTATACGTATTATTCTTACATTAGCCTTATCTTCCAATTGGCCTATTCATCAACTTGATGTGCAGAATACTTTCTTACATGGAGAACTTCAAGAGGAGGTGTACATGAAACAACCTCCAGGTTATGTTGATCCTCGTTTTCCTACACATGTTTGTAAGTTACATCGGTCTCTGTATGGACTTAAACAGGCTCCTCGTGCATGGTACCACAGACTTAGCAATTTTTTGTTGCAAATTGGATTTGTTACTTCCAAGTGTGATACGTCCTTGTTTCTTTACAATGGGACTCATGGTGTTATCTATTTGTTGGTCTATGTTGATGATATTATCGTCACTGGCTTCAGTTCTGCCGCAGTATTACTTCTATTCTCACCCGTTTACAACAAGAATTTGCAATTAAAGATCTTGGTCAGTTGTCTTATTTTCTTGGAATTGAGGCAATTCATACTTCTTCTAGTTATTTCTTTCTCAACAACGTTATGCTCACGATCTTCTCATTCGAGCCAAAATGGATGGAGTAAAACCGATTACTACTCCACTAAGTACTTCTGGTGATATTTCTTCTGATCGTAGTACTTTATTAACTAATGTTACTGAATATCGTAGCATTGTTGGAGCCTTGCAATATTTGACATTTACTCGTCCAGACCTTGCTTTTGCTGTTAATAAAGTTTGTCAATTTATGCATGCTCCTACAGAGTTTCACTGGGGATTGGTCAAGCGTATTCTTCGTTATCTTAAGCATACAAGTACGCTTGGTATACTTATCCGGCCATCTCCTTCTTTACAACTATCTTTCAGTGCATATACTGATTCTGATTGGGCTGGTTCTCTTGATGATCGTCGTTCTACAAGTGGATATTGTGTTTATTTAGGTGGTAACATTATCTCATGGAGTGCTCGTAAACAGAAAACAGTTTCTCGTTCTAGTACTGAAGCTGAGTATCGGGGACTTGCTATTGCTACTGCCGAAATTATGTGGATTCAGTCGCTTATTTCCGAGCTTCGTATTTCTACACGCTCTCCTCCAATATTATGGTGTGATAACCTTGGCGCTACTTATCTCACAGTTAATCCGATATTTCATGCTCGGACGAAACATATAGAAATTGATTATCATTTTGTTCGTGATCAAGTAGCTTCCAAGCTCCTTGATGTCCGTTTTATATCCTCTAAAGATCAAATTGCGGATATTTTTACTAAACCACTCTCTAAAGATCGGTTTTATCTTTTAAGGTTCAAGCTAACGGTTCAGGATAATCCGTTACGCTTGCGGGAGGGTGTTAACTCAACATCCGATACGTGTGTAAAATAACACACGTATCTTCTTTCTCAAGGAAGTTGTGTATTTTAGGTATTCAAGTTAAGTTAGGAAATAGACTTTACTTATCATTCAAGGAAAGTTGTGTATATAAACTCATGTTATAGCATCTGTAAAACTCGTGCAATTCAGTTAATCAAAACACGTTTTAAGTCTCTTCTTTGTGCAGCGACGGATCCAGGAATTTATGTTTGGGTGGGCTAATTTTTTTTTCTCGAACTCTCAACTGCAAGAATGACAACTGCGGTAATATACTTAAAGCTGAGTATGGGTATGCCACACGATCTCTTTTCCTTAGAGCATAAAGCTTTGAATCAAATTTTTTTCACCTTGTAACTAATATTATGGAGGAATAATTTGCGTATCGAAAATAATAATCCTGATTTATTTAGCGGCCGAAGGCCGCACAATTTTTTTCTAGTTTTAAAGGTTATTATAGGGATGCAAAAATATTTGGAGTTTGTACATATACACATAATAAGTCATGACATATTGTATTTTTGTCTCAAGAATACACTGCATTTTTAGATTATACATAGATATACATAAAATTGTAGTCACTTCATAGAAGAAAAATGAATTTTTGGACAAACACTTAGCTTTTTTTCTTTTTTTAAAGGTGGACAAACGCTTGCTTAGTTAAGGACAAAACACCCCATTTGACACACAATTTTATTTTATCAAACTGACACGTAACAGGTGAGCCCATTCAATACCTGATTTTAAGAAACATCATGAATACTTGTTTTTCCCTATAGCCTTTGAACGATTGAGATGCTATTCAAAAATTAATCCATGCGGGACAGGGTTCCAAAATCTTATGATTTCTTCCACGCAGAATCATATCTTAACAATTAATGGGCTAATTAAAATTTACACCTGGGCTAAATTTTACAAATGTTAAAAATCTATAATACAAAACAAAGCTAGGCTAAGTTTGCCTAGCTGAGTGGTGGTCAGGATTTGTCCGTGGGAAAGATAAATCAAGGGCTGTGGTTCTCCCTGCCACACCCTACAAGTCGCACACGTGGGGTTCATTCCAATATTATGAATTAAAAATGAATACTCAAATTAAGATATGGAATTTCAAAAATTATAACGGGGAGGTTCGAACTCATGACCTATTGTGTCATAAGAGTGGCCTCTAACCATTGTTCCACCTTGGTTGGAATTGATAGAAAAGATAAATCAATAGTGGTTGTTTGTTCAACTTCAATATTAATTAGTATAAGTATTTTATTAATTAGTATAAGTGATTTGTCTAGAGAGAAGATAAATCTATGGTTATGGTTTGTTCAACTTAAATATTAATTAGTATAAGTGTTTTATTAATTGAGGTTTCATTAATTTCTCATGATAAATGATTTATTAATTTATCATCATAAATATCCCTTAATTAATATTAATACATATCTCCATCAATAAATAATAATTAGTTGTGAAAGATAAATCAAGGGCTGTGGTTCTCCCTGCCACACCCTACAAGTCGCACACGTGGTGTTCATTCCAATATTATGAATTAAAAATGAATACTCAAATTAAGATATGGAATTTCAAAAATTATAACGGGGAGGTTCGAACTCATGACCTATTGTGTCATAAGAGTGGCCTCTAACCATTGTTCCACCTTGGTTGGAATTGATAGAAAAGATAAATCAATAGTGGTTGTTTGTTCAACTTCAATATTAATTAGTATAAGTATTTTATTAATTAGTATAAGTGATTTGTCTAGAGAGAAGATAAATCTATGGTTATGGTTTGTTCAACTTAAATATTAATTAGTATAAGTGTTTTATTAATTGAGGTTTCATTAATTTCTCATGATAAATGATTTATTAATTTATCATCATAAATATCCCTTAATTAATATTAATACATATCTCCATCAATAAATAATAATTAGTTGTGAAAGATAAATCAAGGGTCATGGTTCTCCCGCCACACCCTACAAGTCGCACACGTGGTGTTCATTCCAATATTATGAATTAAAAATGAATACTCAAATTAAGATATGGAATTTCAAAAATTATAACGGGGAGGTTCGAACTCATGACCTATTGTGTCATAAGAATGGCCTCTAACCATTGTTCCACCTTGGTTGGAATTGATAGAAAAGATAAATCAATAGTGGTTGTTTGTTCAACTTCAATATTAATTAGTATAAGTATTTTATTAATTAGTATAAGTGATTTGTCTAGAGAGAAGATAAATCTATGGTTATGGTTTGTTCAACTTAAATATTAATTAGTATAAGTATTTTATTAATTGAGGTTTCATTAATTTCTCATGATAAATGATTTATTAATTTATCATCATAAATATCCCTTAATTAATATTAATACATATCTCCATCAATAAATAATAATTTTGACAAAAATTATTTCAATAGATATTAGTGGTGGTGGTGGTAGTAGAGGAAGAAGTAAGTGGTGGAAGCGGTGGAAGGTGTTACTAAGTGGTGGAGACGGTAACATTAGTTTTGGTGGAAGAAATAGTGGTCTTTGGATGGTTTTAATGGCTATTGGTATTGGTTTTTTTTTTGAATCAAAAATAATAATTTTTTTACATGACGGGTAACATTGTATTGTGAAAAGTATAGTTGGTTGTTTTTGACACGATCAAAAAAGGCGGGTAACAAATATTTTGGGATGATACCAAATCATATAAGACAAAATGGTTGTTTTTGGTACCGCTGCTATCTTTGGTAACCTTTCGTACGCATGATTTTAATTTTTACAAAAAACATATAGTTGAATAAATTAATTGACGACCTAAGTTTGTTAAATCTAAACTTTATACATGACGTGTGGGATCAAAAGTTATAAGTGTGCCAAATATTCTACGAGGGATGGAAATTTAAAATGGTGGTGGTGGAGAAATAAGAGATATCCGGTGGTTTGTGGTAATGGCGGTTTTGATGAGTAGTAATTGATTATGTCTTTGCTACAAAAGGATAACACTATAAATTAGAAATGTGGTTGATCGTCTTAATGCTAATATAAACTCGGTTAAAATACATGAAAATTAAGAAGAACAAAAAAACATTTGGATGTCACGTTATATAATAAATAACACTAAAAACTACATATTTAGTATCAAGGTTTCTCCGTCCAATAGATAAATCTAAGGTTGTATTGAGATCCCGTAAGCGAGAGGGCGAGTTGGTTTTGGATTTACGAATGATAATGAATATAATGAAACGCTCCCTCTCGGTTTCTCCAATGAAAACCGAAACCTTCTAAAAAAAATAATAAATCGAACAACACTTAGATGGAACGCATCACCACCAGTGTAAACTTCTCTGAATTGCTACATATCCAGTGAAATATCTACAAATTAATCTGGTGATTTCGTCCTACCGTGGTTTTTAATGAGGCATGCAATTAAATCTCTAATAGTGATTTTAAAGGTATTTAATAATTACAAAATTCTCTTATAAGTTTTGTTTAGGCAAGTATTGATTTAACTTGGGTTCTTTTACATTTTTGTGTTAAGTTGATGACTTTTTAATTTGAATACATGTTTGGTTAACAAACTTTGATACATATAGGGTATTTTCTTTGTAGAACTGATGTTAGTCTTTCATTTTTCCCGTTAGCACTTTGTTTCGATCCCGTATTTGTAGACATTATTTGACTAATGTTGGGGTATTTGTTTAATCTCAAGGCCGATTAAACCCAATGTGTGTTGTATACATTGAAGGCGACAGAAGTTTGTGTCGGCTCTACCTTGAAACTAATAATTTTTTTTCGGAAGGTTAGTTGAATTTATGTAGATACAAATATCAAAATGACTATGCTCTTTAAAACTCCAAATTACTTGAGTAACACTAGATGTGAGAACGTCATTCATGCACTACTTAGCATAGTTGGTGTGAAATCTTTTTATCCACGAATTTCTTCAATTTTATGTTATCAATAATTTCGGAACAAATGTATTCATAAACATCATGGAGTTGGATTGGCAGTTTAGGTATATGTACTGTTAGATGAAATATTCTTTTTGAAGTTTGAAATTATGGTATGATGGAACAATAAATGGGGTAAAATTTTATTTATTGTATTTTTTATTTTATTTTCATGTTGGCACAACATTATTACTCCGTCCAGATAATAAATTGGAATAACATGCTTAAGTAAAAAATAAAAGATCGGGGTAACCCATTTTGTTTCCCAAAACCTATTTGAATATCAAAATAATTACTCACGAATAAAATGAAGCAAGAGGAATGTTAACAATATCGTATTAGAGACAAAACATCCCGTGCCGTTACGGCACGGGTTAAGATCTAGTTACACTAACAAAACACCTTTTTAGAAATTTTGGGGTGGGCTTCAGCCTGGGTAAGCCACCCCCTAATACCGTCCCTGTCTTTGTGTACGTCTTCTATCTCTTGTTTAAGTAAACCCAAGATTCACGTTTTGACTGACGATATATTGTCAAAGATGCAACAATTATAAATAAGTATTTGAGGTTTATGTGGTTCTTTCAGAGCGGTGAGATTCTATTTGGTGATGATTGTGCTTATCAATATTTATATAACCCTGAACGTGACATGGTTACAAAAACATACATTCCTAGTTCGAAACTCTTTTTCCGAGAAGATTGTTACGTTGAAAGCTTAGTCTCAGTCAAGTCCAGAACATATGTAACGGGAGGGGAACAAAAAGAAGAGCCAGATTCTCTGGAATAAATAGCATGCGGTTATTTTTTTAGTGGAAATTGGAGTGAGATACTTGTCGTCTTCCAACATCAATCTACTTTAATCCTTTAATCTTTTACTAATCAAGGAACCAACTAGTAGTTTCGAGCATTAAGCGAGAAGACCAAAATCGAAGAATCATACACGGAACCAGCTATAAGCGAGTGGACAGCGTGCATGCGATGGGAATGAAGATTGTATTTTTTTATCTAGTCTTAGGCTCTATATCTCTCTTATTGACATTTATAGAATCCGTTAACATGCTCAAATTGTCCGAACTACCATTTACTCATAAATGCTTTGATTACAGTAATTGGGCCGACCGAGCGAAGCTGAGGGAGGACCTTTATATGGCCACTTTTTTGTAAAATCTAAGTGATCAATTACCACAAAAAGATTGGAAATGGTTAGGGCCGAAAAATCAAAAATGTCCCTCCCTTTTAGTCCAATTACTATAACTCCTTATGTATCCTATCTTTTCGGGGGTATAATTGGCAACCAAACTTTAATATAACATATCTATAAATCCGTGCCTTGAAATTTTACAAAATTTATCTCGTTGTAAAGGTTATAAAAAACTCTACGCAACGAGTACAAACAACAATATTAAATTTAAAGTTTTTGCGAAAAATTCGGAGGTATTTATCATTTTAGGCACAATTTTAGAAAATTAAATGTATATCCATTACTAGGTATCACGCCGGCCTGCGGCCAGCGCTCAACCTCTTGGCGATTTTCGAAAAGTTGTTCTAACCTCTTGTCGATTTTTCATTTTCGGCCGAGGCTCAACCTTTTTAGAGTTTTTTTGTACATCTGTTTGGTCAGTCGATCAGTATCTTCCCATGCAATTTTAGTATGTGGTCATAGTAGAACCGTCTCAATATTTAGTAAGTCGTGTCATATTATATTATGCTAGTTAGTCGGGTCACATTAGCGTGTCTAATTAGTTGGACCATAGTAGCCGGATAGCCGGGGCCTATGGCCCCGGCGGTGAATAAAATTTAAAGAAAGATTAGTGGGTTAGTTGGTCCTGACTATAATAGTTAGGAGCTTATTTAGTTAGTCGGGTTATAGTAGAACGGTCCCAATATTTAGTTGGTCGTGTCATATTATACTGTGCTAGTTAGTCGGGTCACAGTAGAGTGTTAATTAGTTAGACCATGGCAGCCGGATAGCCGGGGCCTGCGGCCCCGGCAGTGGAGAAAATTTAAAGGAAGATATAGCGCCACATTAAAATTAGTGTGTTAGTTGGTCCTGTCTATAATAGTTAGGAGCTTGTTTAGTTAGTCGGGTTATAGCAGAACGGTCCCAATATTTAGTTGGTCGTGTCATATTATACTGTGCTAGTTAGTCGGGTCACAGTAGCGTGTTTATTCAGTTGGACCATAGTAGCCGGATAGCCGGGGCCTACGACCCCGGAGGTGGAGAAAATTTAAAGGCACATGTAGTGCCCACATTGAAATTAGTGTGTTAGTTGGTCCTGTCTATAATAGTGGGGAGCATATTTTGTTAGTCGGGCCATAACCAGACGTTCCCAATATTTAGTTGGTCGTGTCATATTATAGCGTGTTAGTTAGTCGGGTCACAGTAGCGTCTTTAAGTAGTTGGATAATAACAGCCGGATAGGGCCGGGGCCTACGGCCTCGGAGGTGGAGAAAATTTAAAGGCAGATATAGTGCCCACATTAAAATTAATGTGTTAGTTGGTCATGTCGATAATAGTCGGGAGCATATTTAGTTAGTCGGGTCATAGCAGAACGGTCCCAATATTTAGTTGGTCGTGTCATATTATAGTGTGTTAGTTAGTCGGGTCACAGTGGAGTGTTGAATTAGTTGGATCATAGTAGCCGGAAGGGTCGGGGCCTATGGCTCCGGCGGTGGAGAAAATTTAAAGGAAGATGTAGTGTCCACATTAAAATTAGTGTGTTAATTAGTCCGGTCACAGTTTTAATTAGTTGGATCATAGTAACCGGATATTTAAAGGCTGATGTAGTACCTACATTAAAATTAGTGTGTTAGTTTGTCATATCTATAATTGTCGAGAGCATATTTAGTTAGTCGGGTCATAACAGAATGGTCCCAATATCATATCCAAAAAAATTGATAGAATACCTCGTAACACGCAAATTGTATAAGCAATCTATCGTACCTATGATCCATCTAATTAAATTATTTTGTTGGTCGTGTCAAATTAGATGGGCTGACCGTAACCTGTGAATGCTTTGCCCATCTATATATAAGCATCATGAGACTACATCTTCAAAGTTTTCATGGCTTACAGCCCTTCTGTTTTGTCAGTGGGGCCACATTAGCCGGGAACGTGGATTGAAAAATCTAGAGATTGACTTCCTAATGTTTTGCTGGTGGAATCAAATGAGTCTGGTCCTAATGCCCAAAACTTGGATTAGAAAGTTTGAATCAGTAGTAGATTCGTAGTCTCCAGTCTCCACATTAAAATTAGGGGTGATCCTATAAATTAACTGGGACATGTGCGGTCCCTGTCTCTTGCTCAACCACCTCAAGACATCAGGGATATGTTTCCAATCTACCACTTCATGGTTTGGTTGATGGACTAATGGTCTTTAACTGGGACAATTAGCTGGGACCTGCCTTTTTGTACATAAACTAATTGTCTTTATCGCTATAGAATCTTCCGAATGACTTGTGTCAGCTGAACTCTTTTTGCAGCGTCTAGAATGCATGTGATGAATGCTTTTTAGTAATAATATTAGATTTTAAAAGATCATATTGTCATTTTGTATCCATATCATTTGCTCCCAAACTATGTAATACTATTAAATCTCGTGTCTCGTGTCAGGTAATCTGATTTCTAATGATCTTTTTTTTACAAACTGAGTAAAGAAAAGCTATGTAAGCTCCATTATCACCACCAATAACAGACACAATGTGAAACAAATTTTCCTAAACTGAATGCAAAAAATCACCCATGCATAGAAGAGGATAACAAATCACATAACAAAGAGTACTTCCATCACAAACAACCCACTGTAATCATAATTAAAAAACCCACTGAAGTTGATCATTGCAAAAAAAATCAATGAGAATACGCAATAAACCAGAATTTCAGGCAAACATTACAACACAGACCACAGAAACTTTCTTTTCGTTAACTTTGCATGAATTGTGCAGGCTTCTAACCAATGTTTTCATGGCACCAGACTTTTTGAGGTGTCATAGCCAGGCATTTTCTCTCTAGAGACATATTCCAGGCGCGGAAGTTTATTTCCATCTATGTCCTGCGCACCTGCCATGGCAGTTCAATTCCATCTATACCATGCGCACCAAATTGTCCAAGAAGGATGACAAAATGTAGTTGAATTGTCAAAATAAAACAAAATGATCCATGATCGTGAAATTGGAAAATGTAAATTTCTATTAGATGATCGTTTAACATGTTACTGGACAATTCCCCAACAAAATAGGAATCTTTAAGTGTAACAATTTTGTATTTAGTCATTTTGTTTTATAACTGCAAGCTACGATTTCGATCATTAGAGAAAATTATTATTAATAATTTCAAAAATATTTACCTGCCGTTCTCAGCCTCTTAAGAATATCTTTGGAGAGTTCCAGTTGCAAGGCTCTGGCTTTATGAGTTCGTCTTAAAGGCTTTAGCAGCCAAAATAATACTTACCTTACCGAAGAGTAGAATTATTTTTTTATGCAAGCAACATAGGTTGTTAGGGGATCCAATACGGTCCTTATACATCTTTAAAGCAAGAGATGGTTGGCTCAAAATATACCCTTACCTGATCAGATGTGGCATAAGAACCACCTACTTATGCGAAAATGACTTCAAAACTGAAAAACACATCATTAAAGCGCGAAAAAGGGAAAAATAACCAAACCAAAAGAAACAAAGATTACAGAAGCGCCAAAAAATCTTCAATAGAGTAAGACAGACCGTGCTCTTGATGAGGCTAGATGCATAGAAGATGAGAACATTAACCAAGTAAATTTACAAAGATATCCAAGCTAACTAAATTTTTAGTATACACTGTAAAAGGGATCTCCACAAGGATAGGTTCGAAGTGTTCTCACAAAATTCCACTTCACCAAGGTTTGGATTTGGTCCTTTCTTGGAGACAAAGTCCGCAATGGTGTTTACTTCTCTGAAAGTAAATTCAGTGTTCATGGAGGTGGGTTGTGCCATTAGTTGTTCCCATTTTCCTTCGAAGCACCATAAAATGCACTTGTTCTTCAGGATCGATGGTGACCACTACATTAGACTAAGATACAATTTAAACATGAGCCAATTTGGTGATATAATCCATTCTAGACTAATTAATATAAAATCCATTTTGGCAGAAAAGTACAGTCGAGATAACCTTTATGGGTTCTGAACACTACACATTTCCCCTTCTCTGTGCGGTTACCCTCGGAACAGCTATCATAATCATCTTGAATTGACCTCTAGTTGAACATCTTCAATCACAACAGCTCTGATCCCAAGCTTTGATGTGTCGCATTATATTTCAGACAACTTGTTGTAGTCAGGCAACATAAAAGAGGCACAATTATCAGTTTGTGGCAGCTTCAACGGTCTACGAAAATTGATATAGGAATCAAAATGGCTATAATTGGATGCAATTGTAAATCCATGAAAGCTACTGATCATGCAAAAAAGCAAGCCTGGTCCTTGGACAGTTGGACTCACAATGTAGCTGGATTGCGTTATTATATACTCAGAAGTTACAATAGGGAATCTCTCTACCTATAACTGTAAAATACCTCATAACCCAGAACTGAAATCAAAGTTTCTAACATTAAAGGGAATCTAAAAATACCTGGTTGATGCAAGACACCCACAGTTCTACTCATAATTTAACACTTCTATTAACCTGCAAGTCAAAAAAAAAAAAAAAAAAAAATAGAAAAGTGGTAACCCTGATCAAAGTTTCAGGTCAGAGAGACGGGGAAATACTTCAAATGTGTAGAATTTGAGAAACACGAGGAGGAGAAAATTTGTACTAATTAATCTGAAAAATAAATACTTTTGATTTCGTTTAAGGATGAACAGAACCTTGCACTAAAAATTGAATTGCCTCTCACAAAACATATGCATTTCCTTAAATATTGAATAAAAATGGAATAAAAGTAGAGAAAGTTGCATCAAATGTCCAAAAATACTTCTCATTTTCATACCTCGTAATATGCATTTCCTTGGAAAATTAATATACTCCTGGGGTAAATTGTCTTTCATTTCCTCATCTTCATTAGAAATGATCGGAAATCTGTGAACACCACATAAAAATACTGTGAGGCATGGTCGGCATTTGCTGATATTTCCAGAAGAAAGATTAAGAAGAAGAAGGAAAAAAAAAGCCATAAAAAGTGTGGTTGGTGAGTGAAAGATCCTTCCTGGGTTCATACTTCTCATTTTCATACCCACCTATGCGAGAATATGTGTCAAATATCAATCTAAGGACAATTTGATTAGTAGTAACCGAAAGAAAGAAACAATAAAAATTTGATTAGTTGTTGAAGAAGGAACTGAAAAGAGCTTTTGGAAGATCGAGGATAGAGCAGCGAACATCATTTTTGAAAAGAGTCTCATATGAAAATAGAGAAGCAGAAGAAAGAGATTAAGAAAGATGCAAAATTCAGTTACACCGTATTTATACCCTTCTTTGTCTTCTCCTTTAGGTTAAGGTCCATTTTCTGTTCAATAACATAAGATAGCACAGATGAGGACAACGATCGTTTTTTCCTTAACTACGAATGGTTAAAGATGGCATTAGTTTTCGGAGTACCAATATGCATGGTACACAACTTTTTTCTCGATAATAATATCTAACGAAGAAACCAATAATGAAAGGCATTAATTATAAACTACTAAGTTAGAAATTTCCCTTAATCACATTAATTCTTGATGAAATTAATCTATAGCTCTATATATCTAATTAAAAAGGCAGTAAAACAAAAGACACAGCTCAAAATTGCTCACTGCGGGGATTGAAGTCTTAAACTTAATTGCTCATTGCTAGAGTTTAAGGATTGAACTTAATTGGTCAGTGCTGGACATTTATATAGGATTTCTTCCAAACCCAAATGGTTTGAAGAGTCGGGAAACAAATACTCTTCTCCCACTGACCTTTTTATGGTTCCGCGCCAGGATCTCTATAGCATCAGATGCTCATAAATTCCTACTTTCTACTCATTGCAATATTCACATACCCCATGCCAGGGCTTGCATGTTCCTCATCTACAATTTTCTACGGTAGTCTATCTAGACGGAGAATACAAATCCCCCTTACCCATCTAACAATCATAAATACTACTGCCCAGGCATCCCAACATTCAATAACAGTTAAACAACTTTCAAGTAAGAACCAATATGGGGTACACCCATTAAGCAAAATAAGATTAATGAGTGTACACAAAAAACAGAAGAAAATGGGCAAAAGGTAGGCGGAAGAGAGATTTCACAGGACACTTTCAGGTTCTGCAATTACCTATCACATTAACCATGCCAAGCAATGACCATTGTAAAAAGAAAAAAAAGTGACTGAAAAAAGAAAAGAAATTAATAATCAATCGAAGAAAGAAGTGGCTGAAAGGAAAAACCATAATTTGATTAATTGGTGATTCAAGCTTTTCTCACGGATCGATATTCTCTTTAACTCTTTTCCAAAGCGAAGAGACATTCGAGAGATCTAAAACAACTAACCCACAAAAACGGGATGAAATAAAAATCCTAACCGCAATATAAAACGGATGGGTTGATTCATAGAAATAAATAGATAGAAAAAGAGATAGGGTTTACCAAGACAAAATTTGATTTTGTTATTTATCTCTTCTTCAAAAACCGTACCGCAAAATAAAACCAAACAAACAATAATTACAACAAAAATCTCTCCTTTAAAACACATATGATGAACAAAGAAGAACAAAAGACGGAGAAGGGGATTAGAGGCGGAAGAACTTTCATAAGAAGTTTTTGTTTGTGGCAGGAGTCCCTTTACGGTAAACATCGAAATGAATTGTGAAACCCGTGAGTCCTTTTTAGCCGTCCATGCAAAAACCCAATCCGTAGCCTCCCGTCCTTCGGATCAGGGTCCCCATTCAATGTCGTCCGTCTGATAGCCTAGGCTATCATGGAGACAAACCTCATAGGTTTTTATAACAATGATGCAAACCACCACAAAGGATACATAATACTTTATGTAGCAAAATTTTAGTTTATGCATCAACTAATTTTCCGTTGTAATTAATAAAACGATGTACTCCCTCCGTTTCAAGAAAAATGATACTTTCATTTTAGGCACAATTCTCGAAAATTGAATGCATAGCCATTATGCAAACCACCACAAAGGATGCATAACACATCATGCAACCATATTTTTATTTATGGATCGACTAATTTTCCGTTTCAGAAAAAGTGATACTTTCATATCCCGTTTCAGGAAAAGTGATACTTTCACCCCGTTTCGGGAAAAGTGATACTTTCGCTCCGTTTCTAGAAAGTGATACTTTCGCCCGTTTGTAAAAAGTCACTTTTTCCTCAAACGGGCGAAAGTATCACTTTTTCCGAAACGGGGCAAAAGTATCACTTTTTCTGAAACGGGGTGAAAGTATCACTTTTTCCGAAACGGGACGAAAGTAATCGTAGACAAACCCCATCTTCAGATTCTTCTTCGGTCGGCCTTTCCACCGTGGCAACGGTCGTACTAGTATAATTCATAAACTACAGCAACATATAACTAATAAATTCCTAGATTTTACTTGTGGAGTGAGTTGTTTGCAGTACGAACTGCTTACCCGTTCTTGATTTTATATGTCGGCTGCCACTGTGGAGGAATACTCTAGACATGTAATGATTACCTTGCAGTACAGGCGATAAGAGTTTGGGTGTTTTCAGTCTTTGGTTATTGCTTTGTTACATACGATATGATGCTGTTAGGTTTTAATGTTCTCTCGATTATTCGATTGTCTAGAGTATTCCATTTTTGGTTTAAGAATGTAATAGAATGTAATTATTGTAAGCCGTCACTCTTATCATTATCAATCATATTTCAACCTTATCATAACTCTTTCAATAACAAAAATACTACTCCCACTGTCCATTTTTATCTGTCCTAATTTCTACTTTGGTCTATCCATTTTTATAATAGACATACATTTCCCTTAAACTATCAAATATACCCTTTCTTTTTTGTAATTATATAATCATTTTTAATATAAACTTAATTCAAAATCATAAATATCGTCACCATAATATAAAGAAAAAATCCATTAAATATTTTTTATATTAATGGTCATTCTTTTTTTTAAATAAAACATTTATGGGTTGAAGAAGTAATTGATTATGGGTACGGAGTTATATGGCTATATATATGGCAAAGAATCAAAAAAAATTTATGACAAAATCTCAAATTCATGGTAGAGTATATCTAAAGAGGAAATAATCTACAATTTCAATTTTTCCCTCTCAAATAAAAATTCCAAAAGCTCCAAAGTTTTAGTGCAGAAATCAAAATCAAATGGAGGAAATAAAAATTCTTAAATTTTGGAGTATAAGTTGGTTTTTATTTCTTTACAATATTTCCTAAAACAATAATACTATCCAAATTAGAATTTGTAACACTAATAATTTTAATTTTGGTAATAACCTAATATTAAATAGGCTAGTCAAGTGATAATCATGACATTTTATAGGATTTCCTTAATATCTTGACAAAATCAAAACGGACTCTTAAAAATGGACGGAGGGAGTATGTAATTGGACTTTGATATGTTTTAATGAAAAAACGGATGTAGTTATTTTATTATGGCATGACCACGGAGGGAGTACAGTCGAGATAACCTTTATGGGTTCTGAACACTACACATTTCCCCTTCTCTGTGCGGTTACCCTCGGAACAGCTATCATAATCATCTTGAATTGACCTCTAGTTGAACATCTTCAATCACAACAGCTCTGATCCCAAGCTTTGATGTGTCGCATTATATTTCAGACAACTTGTTGTAGTCAGGCAACATAAAAGAGGCACAATTATCAGTTTGTGGCAGCTTCAACGGTCTACGAAAATTGATATAGGAATCAAAATGGCTATAATTGGATGCAATTGTAAATCCATGAAAGCTACTGATCATGCAAAAAGCAAGCCTGGTCCTTGGACAGTTGGACTCACAATGTAGCTGGATTGCGTTATTATATACTCGAGAAGTTACAATAGGGAATCTCTCTACCTATAACCGTAAAATACCTCATAACCCGGAAACCAAATCAAAGTTTCTAACATTAAAGGGAATCTAAAAATACCTGGTTGATGCAAGACACCCACAGTTCTACTCATAATTTAACACTTCTATTAACCTGCAAGTCAAAAAAAAAAAAAAAAAAAAATAGAAAAGTGGTAACCCCGATCAAAGTTTCAGTCGAGAGACGGGAAATACTTCAAATGTGTAGAATTTGAGAAACACGGAGGAGGAGAAAATTTGTACTAATTAATCTGAAAAATAAATACTTTTGATTTCGTTTAAGGATGAACAGAACCTTGCACTAAAAATTGAATTGCCTCTCGCAAAACATATGCATTTCTGAAATATTGAATAAAAATGGAATAAAAGTAGAGAAAGTTGCATCAAATGTCCAAAAATACTTCTCATTTTCATACCTCGTAATATGCATTTCCTTGGAAAATTAATATACTCACTGGGGTAAATTGTCTTTCATTTCCTCATCTTCATTATTAATGATCGGAAATCTGTGAACACCACATAAAAATACTGTGAGGCATGGTCGGCATTTGCTGATATTTCCAGAAGAAAGATTAAGAAGAAGAAGGAAAAAAAAAGCCATAAAAAGTGTGGTTGGTGAGTGAAAGATCCTTCCTGGGTTCATACTTCTCATTTTCATACCCACCTATGCGAGAATATGTGTCAAATATCAATCTAAGGACAATTTGATTAGTAGTAACCGAAAGAAAGAAACAATAAAAATTTGATTAGTTGTTGAAGAAGGAACTGAAAAGAGCTTTTGGAAGATCGATGATAGAGCAGCGAACATCATTTTTGAAAAGAGTCTCATATGAAAATAGAGAAGCAGAAGAAAGAGATTAAGAAAGATGCAAAATTCAGTTACACCGTATTTATACCCTTCTTTGTCTTCTCCTTTAGGTTAAGGTCCATTTTCTGTTCAATAACATAAGATAGCACAGATGAGGACAACGATCGTTTTTTCCTTAACTACGAATGGTTAAAGATGGCATTAGTTTTCGGAGTACCAATATGCATGGTACACAACTTTTTCTCGATAATAATATCTAACGAAGAAACCAATAATGAAAGGCATTAATTATAAACTACTGAGTTAGAAATTTCCCTTAATCACATTAATTCTTGATGAAATTAATCTATAGCTCTATATATCTAATTAAAAAGGCAGTAAAAACTAAAAGACACAGCTCAAAATTGCTCACTGCGGGGGATTGAAGTCTTAAACTTAATTGCTCATTGCTAGAGTTTAAGGATTGAACTTAATTGGTCAGTGCTGGACATTTATATAGGATTTCTTCCAAACCCAAATGGTTTGAAGAGTCGGGAAACAAATACTCTTCTCCCACTGACCTTTTTATGGTTCCGCGCCAGGATCTCTATAGCATCGATGCTCATAAATTCCTACTTTCTACTCATTGCAATATTCACATACCCCATGCCAGGGCTTGCATGTTCCTTATCTACAATTTTCTACGGTAGTCTATCTAGACGGAGAATACAAATCCCCCTTACCCATCTAACAATCATAAATACTACTGCCCAGGCATCCCAACCTTCAATAACAGTTAAACAACTTTCAAGTAAGAACCAATATGGGGTACACCCATTAAGCAAAATAAGATTAATGAGTGTACACAAAAAACAGAAGAAAATGGGCAAAAGGTAGGCGGAAGAAAGAGAGATTTCACAGGACACTTTCAGGTTCTGCAATTACCTATCACATTAATCATGCCAAGCAATGACCATTGTAAAAAAAAAAAAAAAAAGTGACTGAAAAAAGAAAAGAAATTAATAATCAATCGAAGAAAGAAGTGGCTGAAAGGAAAAACCATAATTTGATTAATTGGTGATTCAAGCTTTTGCTGAAGCAGATCGATATTCTCTTTAACTCTTTTCCAAAGCAGAAGAGACATTCAGAGAGATCTAAAACAACTAACCCACAAAAACAGGATGAAATAAAAATCCTAACTGCAATATAAAACGGATGGGTTGATTCATAGAAATAAATAGATAGAAAAAGAGTTAGGGTTTACGAGTACAAAATTTGATTTTGTTATTTATCTCTTCTTCAAAAACCGTACCTGCAAAATAAAACCAAACAAACAATAATTACAACAAAAATCTCTCCTTTAAAACACATATGATGAACAAAGAAGAACAGAAAGACGGAGAAGGGGATTAGAGGCGGAAGAACTTTCATAAGAAGTTTTTTGTTTGTGGCAGGAGTCCCTTTTACGGTAAACATCGAAATGAATTGTGAAACCCGTGAGTCCTTTTTAGCCGTCCATGCAAAAAACCCAATCCGTAGCCTCCCGTCCTTCGGATCAGGGTCCCCATTCAATGTCGTCCGTCCGTCGATAGCCTAGGCTATCATGGAGACAAACCTCATAGGTTTTATAACAATGATGCAAACCACCACAAAGGATACATAATACTTTATGTAGCAAAATTTTAGTTTATGCATCAACTAATTTTCCGTTGTAATTAATAAAACGATGTACTCCCTCCGTTTCAAGAAAAATGATACTTTCATTTTAGGCACAATTCTCGAAAATTGAATGCATAGCCATTATGCAAACCACCACAAAGGATGCATAACACATCATGCAACCATATTTTTATTTATGGATCGACTAATTTTCCGTTTCAGAAAAGTGATACTTTCATATCCCGTTTCAGGAAAAGTGATACTTTCACTCCGTTTCGGGAAAAGTGATACTTTCGCTCCGTTTCTAGAAAGTGATACTTTCGCCCCGTTTCAGAAAAAGTCACTTTTTCTGAAACGGGGCGAAAGTATCACTTTTTCCGAAACGGGGAGAAAGTATCACTTTTTCTGAAACGGGGCGAAAGTATCACTTTTTCTGAAACGGGACGAAAGTAATCGTAGACAAACCCCATCTTCAGATTCTTCTTCGGCCGGCCTTTCCACCGTGGCAACGGTCGTACTAGTATAATTCATAAACTACAGCAACATATAACTAATAAATTCCTAGATTTTACTTGTGGAGTGAGTTGTTTGCAGTACGAACTGCTTACCCGTTCTTGATTTTATATGTCGGCTGCCACTGTGGAGGAATACTCTAGACATGTAATGATTACCTTGCAGTACAGGCGATAAGAGTTTGGGTGTTTTCAGTCTTTGGTTATTGCTTTGTTACATACGATATGATGCTGTTAGGTTTTAATGTTCTCTCGATTATTCGATTGTCTAGAGTATTCCATTTTTGGTTTAAGAATGTAATAGAATGTAATTATTGTAAGCCGTCACTCTTATCATTATCAATCATATTTCAACCTTATCATAACTCTTTCAATAACAAAAATACTACTCCCACTGTCCATTTTTATCTGTCCTAATTTCTACTTTGGTCTATCCATTTTTATAATAGACATACATTTCCTTAAACTATCAAATATACCCTTTCTTTTTGTAATTATATAATCATTTTTAATATAAACTTAATTCAAAATCATAAATATCGTCACCATAATATAAAGAAAAAATCCATTAAATATTTTTTTATATTAATGGTCATTCTTTTTTTTAAATAAAACATTTATGGGTTGAAGAAGTAATTGATTATGGGTACGGAGTTATATGGCTATATATATGGCAAAGAATCAAAAAAAATTTATGACAAAATCTCAAATTCATGGTAGAGTATATCTAAAGAGGAAATAATCTACAATTTCAATTTTTTTTCCCTCTCAAATAAAAATTCCAAAAGCTCCAAAGTTTTAGTGCGGGAAATCAAAATCAAATGGAGGAAATAAAAAATTCTTAAATTTTGGAGTATAAGTTGGTTTTTATTTCTTTACAATATTTCCTAAAACAATAATACTATCCAAATTAGAATTTGTAACACTAATAATTTTAATTTTGGTAATAACCTAATATTAAATAGGCTAGTCAAGTGATAATCATGACATTTTATAGGATTTCCTTAATATCTTGACAAAATCAAAACGGACTCTTAAAAATGGACTGGAGGGAGTATGTAATTGGACTTTGATATGTTTTAATGAAAAACGGATGTAGTTATTTTATTATGGCATGACCACGGAGGGAGTACAGTCGAGATAACCTTTATGGGTTCCAACACTACACATTTCCCCTTCTGCTGCGGTTACCCTTCCTACGGACAGCTATCATAATCATCTTGAATTGACCTCTAGTTGAACATCTTCAATCACAACAGCTCTGATCCCAAGCTTTGATGTGTCGCATTATATTTCGGACAACTTGTTGTAGTCGGGCAACATAAAAGAGGCACAATTATCGCTTTGTGGCAGCTTCAACGGTCTACGAAAATTGATATAGGAATCAAAATGGCTATAATTGGATGCAATTGTAAATCCATGAAAGCTACTGATCATGCAAAAAGCAAGCCTGGTCCTTGGACAGTTGGACTCACAATGTAGCTGGATTGCGTTATTATATACTCGAAGTTACAATAGGGAATCTCTCTACCTATAACTGTAAAATACCTCATAACCCAGAACTGAAATCAAAGTTTCTAACATTAAAGGGAATCTAAAAATACCTGGTTGATGCAAGACACCCACAGTTCTACTCATAATTTAACACTTCTATTAACCTGCAAGTCAAAAAAAAAAAAAAAAAAAAAAAAAGAAAAGTGGTAACCCTGATCAAAGTTTCAGGTCAGAGAGACGGGGAAATACTTCAAATGTGTAGAATTTGAGAAACACGGAGGAGGAGAAAATTTGTACTAATTAATCTGAAAAATAAATACTTTTGATTTCGTTTAAGGATGAACAGAACCTTGCACTAAAAATTGAATTGCCTCTCGCAAAACATATGCATTTCCTGAAATATTGAATAAAAATGGAATAAAAGTAGAGAAAGTTGCATCAAATGTCCAAAAATACTTCTCATTTTCATACCTCGTAATATGCATTTCCTTGGAAAATTAATATACTCCTGGGGTAAATTGTCTTTCATTTCCTCATCTTCATTATTAATGATCGGAAATCTGTGAACACCACATAAAAATACTGTGAGGCATGGTCGGCATTTGCTGATATTTCCAGAAGAAAGATTAAGAAGAAGAAGGAAAAAAAAAGCCATAAAAAGTGTGGTTGGTGAGTGAAAGATCCTTCCTGGGTTCATACTTCTCATTTTCATACCCACCTATGCGAGAATATGTGTCAAATATCAATCTAAGGACAATTTGATTAGTAGTAACCGAAAGAAAGAAACAATAAAAATTTGATTAGTTGTTGAAGAAGGAACTGAAAAGAGCTTTTGGAAGATCGATGATAGAGCAGCGAACATCATTTTTGAAAAGAGTCTCATATGAAAATAGAGAAGCAGAAGAAAGAGATTAAGAAAGATGCAAAATTCAGTTACACCGTATTTATACCCTTCTTTGTCTTCTCCTTTAGGTTAAGGTCCATTTTCTGTTCAATAACATAAGATAGCACAGATGAGGACAACGATCGTTTTTTCCTTAACTACGAATGGTTAAAGATGGCATTAGTTTTCGGAGTACCAATATGCATGGTACACAACTTTTTCTCGATAATAATATCTAACGAAGAAACCAATAATGAAAGGCATTAATTATAAACTACTGAGTTAGAAATTTCCCTTAATCACATTAATTCTTGATGAAATTAATCTATAGCTCTATATATCTAATTAAAAAAGGCAGTAAAAACTAAAAGACACAGCTCAAAATTGCTCACTGCGGGGATTGAAGTCTTAAACTTAATTGCTCATTGCTAGAGTTTAAGGATTGAACTTAATTGGTCAGTGCTGGACATTTATATAGGATTTCTTCCAAACCCAAATGGTTTGAAGAGTCGGGAAACAAATACTCTTCTCCCACTGACCTTTTTATGGTTCCGCGCCAGGATCTCTATAGCATCAGATGCTCATAAATTCCTACTTTCTACTCATTGCAATATTCACATACCCCATGCCAGGGCTTGCATGTTCCTTATCTACAATTTTCTACGGTAGTCTATCTAGACGGAGAATACAAATCCCCCTTACCCATCTAACAATCATAAATACTACTGCCCAGGCATCCCAACCTTCAATAACAGTTAAACAACTTTCAAGTAAGAACCAATATGGGGTACACCCATTAAGCAAAATAAGATTAATGAGTGTACACAAAAAACAGAAGAAAATGGGCAAAAGGTAGGCGGAAGAAAGAGAGATTTCACAGGACACTTTCAGGTTCTGCAATTACCTATCACATTAATCATGCCAAGCAATGACCATTGTAAAAAAAAAAAAAAAAGTGACTGAAAAAAGAAAAGAAATTAATAATCAATCGAAGAAAGAAGTGGCTGAAAGGAAAACCATAATTTGATTAATTGGTGATTCAAGCTTTTCTTTGAAGCAGATCGATATTCTCTTTAACTCTTTTCCAAAGCAGAAGAGACATTCAGAGAGATCTAAAACAACTAACCCACAAAAACAGGATGAAATAAAAATCCTAACTGCAATATAAAACGGATGGGTTGATTCATAGAAATAAATAGATAGAAAAAGAGTTAGGGTTTACGAGTACAAAATTTGATTTTGTTATTTATCTCTTCTTCAAAAACCGTACCTGCAAAATAAAACCAAACAAACAATAATTACAACAAAAATCTCTCCTTTAAAACACATATGATGAACAAAGAAGAACAGAAAGACGGAGAAGGGGATTAGAGGCGGAAGAACTTTCATAAGAAGTTTTTTGTTTGTGGCAGGAGTCCCTTTTACGGTAAACATCGAAATGAATTGTGAAACCCGTGAGTCCTTTTTAGCCGTCCATGCAAAAACCCAATCCGTAGCCTCCCGTCCTTCGGATCAGGGTCCCCATTCAATGTCGTCCGTCTGATAGCCTAGGCTATCATGGAGACAAACCTCATAGGTTTTTATAACAATGATGCAAACCACCACAAAGGATACATAATACTTTATGTAGCAAAATTTTAGTTTATGCATCAACTAATTTTCCGTTGTAATTAATAAAACGATGTACTCCCTCCGTTTCAAGAAAAATGATACTTTCATTTTAGGCACAATTCTCGAAAATTGAATGCATAGCCATTATGCAAACCACCACAAAGGATGCATAACACATCATGCAACCATATTTTTATTTATGGATCGACTAATTTTCCGTTTCAGAAAAAGTGATACTTTCATATCCCGTTTCAGGAAAAGTGATACTTTCACTCCGTTTCGGGAAAAGTGATACTTTCGCTCCGTTTCTAGAAAGTGATACTTTCGCCCCGTTTCAGAAAAAGTCACTTTTTCTGAAACGGGGCGAAAGTATCACTTTTCCGAAACGGGGAGAAAGTATCACTTTTTCTGAAACGGGGTGAAAGTATCACTTTTCCTGAAACGGGACGAAAGTAATCGTAGACAAACCCCATCTTCAGATTCTTCTTCGGTCGGCCTTTCCACCGTGGCAACGGTCGTACTAGTATAATTCATAAACTACAGCAACATATAACTAATAAATTCCTAGATTTTACTTGTGGAGTGAGTTGTTTGCAGTACGAACTGCTTACCCGTTCTTGATTTTATATGTCGGCTGCCACCGTGGAGGAATACTCTAGACATGTAATGATTACCTTGCAGTACAGGCGATAAGAGTTTGGGTGTTTTCAGTCTTTGGTTATTGCTTTGTTACATACGATATGATGCTGTTAGGTTTTAATGTTCTCTCGATTATTCGATTGTCTAGAGTATTCCATTTTTGGTTTAAGAATGTAATAGAATGTAATTATTGTAAGCCGTCACTCTTATCATTATCAATCATATTTCAACCTTATCATAACTCTTTCAATAACAAAAATACTACTCCCACTGTCCATTTTTATCTGTCCTAATTTCTACTTTGGTCTGTCCATTTTTATAATAGACATACATTTCCCTTAAACTATCAAATATACCCTTTCTTTTTTGTAATTATATAATCATTTTTAATATAAACTTAATTCAAAATCATAAATATCGTCACCATAATATAAAGAAAAAATCCATTAAATATTTTTTTATATTAATGGTCATTCTTTTTTTTAAATAAAACATTTATGGGTTGAAGAAGTAATTGATTATGGGTACGGGTTAATATGGCTATATATATGGCAAAGAATCAAAAAAAAATTATGACAAAATCTCAAATTCATGGTAGAGTATATCTAAAGAGGAAATAATCTACAATTTCAATTTTTTTTCCCTCTCAAATAAAAATTCCAAAAGCTCCAAAGTTTTAGTGCAGGAAATCAAAATCAAATGGAGGAAATAAAAAATTCTTAAATTTTGGAGTATAAGTTGGTTTTTATTTCTTTACAATATTTCCTAAAACAATAATACTATCCAAATTAGAATTTGTAACACTAATAATTTTAATTTTGGTAATAACCTAATATTAAATAGGCTAGTCAAGTGATAATCATGACATTTTATAGGATTTCCTTAATATCTTGACAAAATCAAAACGGACTCTTAAAAATGGACGGAGGGAGTATGTAATTGGACTTTGATATGTTTTAATGAAAAAACGGATGTAGTTATTTTATTATGGCATGACCACGGAGGGAGTACAGTCGAGATAACCTTTATGGGTTCTGAACACTACACATTTCCCCTTCTCTGTGCGGTTACCCTCGGAACAGCTATCATAATCATCTTGAATTGACCTCTAGTTGAACATCTTCAATCACAACAGCTCTGATCCCAAGCTTTGATGTGTCGCATTATATTTCAGACAACTTGTTGTAGTCAGGCAACATAAAAGAGGCACAATTATCAGTTTGTGGCAGCTTCAACGGTCTACTTAAAATTGATATAGGAATCAAAATGGCTATAATTGGATGCAATTGTAAATCCATGAAAGCTACTGATCATGCAAAAAAGCAAGCCTGGTCCTTGGACAGTTGGACTCACAATGTAGCTGGATTGCGTTATTATATACTCAGAAGTTACAATAGGGAATCTCTCTACCTATAAGCGTAAAATACCTCATAACCCAGAACTCGAAATCAAAGTTTCTAACATTAAAGGGAATCTAAAAATACCGGTTGATGCAAGACACCCACAGTTCTACTCATAATTTAACACTTCTATTAACTGCAAGTCAAAAAAAAAAAAAAAAAAAAAAAAAAAGAAAAGTGGTAACCCTGATCAAAGTTTCAGGTCAGAGAGACGGGGAAATACTTCAAATGTGTAGAATTTGAGAAACACGGAGAAGGAGAAAATTTGTACTAATTAATCTGAAAAATAAATACTTTTGATTTCGTTTAAGGATGAACAGAACCTTGCACTAAAAATTGAATTGCCTCTCACAAAACATATGCATTTCTGAAATATTGAATAAAAATGGAATAAAAGTAGAGAAAGTTGCATCAAATGTCCAAAAATACTTCTCATTTTCATACCTCGTAATATGCATTTCCTTGGAAAATTAATATACTCACAGGGTAAATTGTCTTTCATTTCCTCATCTTCATTAGAAATGATCGGAAATCTGTGAACACCACATAAAAATACTGTGAGGCATGGTCGGCATTTGCTGATATTTCCGAAGAAAGATTAAGAAGAAGAAGGGAAAAAAAGCCATAAAAAGTGTGGTTGGTGAGTGAAAGATCCTTCCTGGGTTCATACTTCTCATTTTCATACCCACCTATGCGAGAATATGTGTCAAATATCAATCTAAGGACAATTTGATTAGTAGTAACCGAAAGAAAGAAACAATAAAAATTTGATTAGTTGTTGAAGAAGGAACTGAAAAGAGCTTTTGGAAGATCGAGGATAGAGCAGCGAACATCATTTTTGAAAAGAGTCTCATATGAAAATAGAGAAGCGAGAAGAAAGAGATTAAGAAAGATGCAAAATTCAGTTACACCGTATTTATACCCTTCTTTGTCTTCTCCTTTAGGTTAAGGTCCATTTTCTGTTCAATAACATAAGATAGCACAGATGAGGACAACGATCGTTTTTTCCTTAACTACGAATGGTTAAAGATGGCATTAGTTTTCGGAGTACCAATATGCATGGTACACAACTTTTTTCTCGATAATAATATCTAACGAAGAAACCAATAATGAAAGGCATTAATTATAAACTACTGAGTTAGAAATTTCCCTTAATCACATTAATTCTTGATGAAATTAATCTATAGCTCTATATATCTAATTAAAAAAGGCAGTAAAAACTAAAAGACACAGCTCAAAATTGCTCACTGCGGGGATTGAAGTCTTAAACTTAATTGCTCATTGCTAGAGTTTAAGGATTGAACTTAATTGGTCAGTGCTAGACATTTATATAGGATTTCTTCCAAACCCAAATGGTTTGAAGAGTCGGGAAACAAATACTCTTCTCCCGCTGACCTTTTTATGGTTCCGCGCCAGGATCTCTATAGCATCAGATGCTCATAAATTCCTACTTTCTACTCATTGCAATATTCACATACCCCATGCCAGGGCTTGCATGTTCCTCATCTACAATTTTCTACGGTAGTCTATCTAGACGGAGAATACAAATCCCCCTTACCCATCTAACAATCATAAATACTACTGCCCAGGCATCCCAACCTTCAATAACAGTTAAACAACTTGCAAGTAAGAACCAATATGGGGTACACCCATTAAGCAAAATAAGATTAATGGGTGTACACAAAAAACAGAAGAAAATGGGCAAAAGGTAGGCGGAAGAGAGATTTGACAGGACACTTTCTGGTTCTGCAATTACCTATCACATTAACCATGCCAAGCAATGACCATTGTAAAAAAAAAAAAAGTGACTGAAAAAAGAAAAGAAATTAATAATCAATCGAAGAAAGAAGTGACTGAAAGGAAAAACCATAATTTGATTAATTGGTGATTCAAGCTTTTGTCTTTGAAAGCGATCGATATTCTCTTTAACTCTTTTCCAAAGCGGAAGAGACATTCGAGAGAAATCTAAAACAACTAACCCACAAAAACCAGGATGAAATAAAAATCCTAACTGCAATATAAAACGGATGGGTTGATTCATAGAAATAAATAGATAGAAAAAGAGTTAGGGTTTACCAGTACAAAATTTGATTTTGTTATTTATCTCTTCTTCAAAAACCGTACCTGCAAAATAAAACCAAACAAACAATAATTACAACAAAAATCTCTACCTTTAAAACACATATGATGAACAAAGAAGAACAGAAAGACGGAGAAGGGGATTAGAGGCGGAAGAACTTTCATAAGAAGTTTTTTGTTTGTGGCAGGAGTCCCTTTTACGGTAAACATCGAAATGAATTGTGAAACCCGTGAGTCCTTTTTAGCCGTCCATGCAAAAACCCAATCCGTAGCCTCCGTCCTTCGGATCAGGGTCCCCATTCAATGTCGTCCGTCTGATAGCCTAGGCTATCATGGAGACAAACCTCATAGGTTTTTATAACAATGATGCAAACCACCACAAAGGATACATAATACTTTATGTAGCAAAATTTTAGTTTATGCATCAACTAATTTTCCGTTGCAATTAATAAAACGATGTACTCCTCCGTTTCAAGAAAAATGATACTTTCATTTTAGGCACAATTCTCGAAAATTGAATGCATAGCCATTATGCAAACCACCACAAAGGATGCATAACACATCATGCAACCATATTTTTATTTATGGATCGACTAATTTTCCGTTTCGAAAAAGTGATACTTTCATATCCCGTTTCAGAAAGTGATACTTTCACTCCGTTTGGAAAAAGTGATACTTTCGCTCCGTTTCTAGAAAGTGATACTTTTACCCGTTTGAGAAAAAAGTCACTTTTTCAAACGGGCGAAAATATCACTTTTCCGAAACGGGAGAAAGTATCACTTTTTCAAACGGTGAAAGTATCACTTTCCCGAAACGGACGAAAGTAATCGTGAGACAAACCCCATCTTCAGATTCTTCTTCGGTCGGCCTTTCCACCGTGGCAACGGTGGTACTAGTATAATAAATTCCTAGATTTTACTTGTGGAGTGAGTTGTTTGCAGTACGAACTGCTTACCCGTTCTTGATTTTATATGTCGGCTGCCACCGTGGAGGAATACTCTAGACATGTAATGATTACCTTGCAGTACAGGCGATAAGAGTTTGGGTGTTTTCAGTCTTTGGTTATTGCTTTGTTACATACGATATGATGCTGTTAGGTTTTAATGTTCTCTCGATTATTCGATTGTCTAGAGTATTCCATTTTTGGTTTAAGAATGTAATAGAATGTAATTATTGTAAGCCGTCACTCTTATCATTATCAATCATATTTCAACCTTATCATAACTCTTTCAATAACAAAAATACTACTCCCACTTGTCCATTTTTATCTCTCCCTAATTTCTACTTTTGGTCTGTCCATTTTTATAATAGAGATACATTTCCCTTAAACTATCAAATATACCCTTTCTTTTTTGTAATTATATAATCATTTTTAATAAAACTTAATTCAAAATCATAAATATCGTCACCATAATATAAAGAAAAAAAATCCATTAAATATTTTTTTATATTAATGGTCATTCTTTTTTTTTAAATAAAACATTTATGGGTTGAAGAAGTAATTGATTATGGGTACGGGTTAATATGGCTATATATATGGCAAAGAATCAAAAAAAATTTATGACAAAATCTCAAATTCATGGTAGAGTATATCTAAAGAGGAAATAATCTACAATTTCAATTTTTTTTCCCTCTCTAATAAAAATTCCAAAGGCTCCAAAGTTTTAGTGCAGGAAATCAAAATCAAATGGAGGAAATAAAAATTCTTAAATTTTGGAGTATAAGTTGGTTTTTATTTCTTTACAATATTTCCTAAAACAATAATACTATCCAAATTAGAATTTGTAACACTAATAATTTTAATTTTGGTAATAACCTAATATTAAAAAGGCTAGTCAAGGGATAATCATGACATTTTATAGGATTTCCTTAATATCTTGACAAAATCAAAACGGACTCTTAAAAATGTACGGAGGGAGTATGTAATTGGACTTTGATCTGTATTAATGAAAAAACGGATGTAGTTATTTTATTTTGGAGACTATGGGAGAGTTTTGATAGGAACCCAAAAACACTTGAGCACATGCAAAAATAAAATAGTTCGTAAATTATTTTTTTTTATTTTTTTTTGGATGTCAATAAAAAACAAAAAATTGAAATAACAACGGAAGCTTAATGCCCTAGCATATGACCAATGCTGCGGGGGGGTGTTGACTGTTGGAGAACTCCACCTCATGTGGACTTTGTGAAGCAACTAGTGTTAGCGGCGAGAATATATGCTGCTGTATTTCCTTCTTGTTTGATATGAGCAAAATAGAGCTGAGGTGTTGAAGATAGTCTTGGAATCCTTTTATCATACCAAAACCTCCTTCATTAAGAATATCGATGAGCTGTCACCCTCAATGATCACGTTTGCAGTTCCTCTTTGCTGGCTAGTCATAAGTTTCCGAAACTTGCTACTAGCTGGGTCTAGGTACGTGACGTCTCAGTTTCAAAACTAAAATATAGCAGACGTTTCCTAAACGAAGGCAAGTTCTGCAGTTCCCAAAAATAATAATCCTTATAAGTTTGGGTTCCAATAAAGTCTATATATATCTGCGACCTAAGGTATCGAACTCTCACGTTCGACTCTTTCTCTGCTAAAGCAATATTTCTTAGTTTTCTTTCTTTCAAACTTTTTGTTTTTTGATTGATCATGTCGACTTCAAAGTTGGTAACCTTGAGCAGTTCTGATGGAGTACCTTTTGATGTTGAAGAAGCTGTTGCTCTTCAATCTCAAACCATTAAGCATATGATTGAAGACGGTTGTGCTGGTAACGGGATTCCATTAACAAATGTAACAAGCAATATTTTGGCTAAAGTTCTTGAATATTGCAAGAAACATGTTGGTGATATTCCTAAAGGGGATGATGGTAAAGTTGAGGATCCAGAGCTTCGGAAATGGGATGAGGAGTTTGTTGAAGTCGATCAAGATACATTGCTTGATCTTATTGTGGCCGCAAATTATTTGAATATTAAGCACTTGTTGAATTTGACTTGCCAGACAGTTGCAGACAGGCAGAACCATGTTATCCCAGCATGCACTTCAATTGCGGAGTTAATGAAGCAATGTGAACAACTTCTGAGACGTTTGATGGAACATCCATATGGATTTGTTTTCAGTGCTCCAGTGGACATTGTGAACTTGAACATTCCAGATTATTTTAAGCGTATCAAGCATCCAATGGATTTGGGGACGGTTAAGAGTAAGATTGCTAACGGTGAGTATTCATGTCCGTTGAAATTTGGTGATGATGTGAGGCTTACATTCTCTAACGCTATGACGTATAACCCACCTGGGCATCATGTCCACACCATGGCTGGTAAACTTAGAAATTTTTTTGAAGCGAGGTGGAAAGCAATTGAGAACAAATTTCTACCAGTACCTGTGGAAACGGATGATGATAGAGACACCGAAGCTGACGAATCTATTCCACCATCAAAAAAGATGAAAATTTCATCTCCAGGTCATGAGAGGGAAATGACTGTTACGGAACAATTTAAATTGATTAATGATTTGCAATCTATTAGAGAATTCCCGTCGTATCTTATTGAATTCCTAGCAAAACAAAGGACTAGGCACACTGCTGATGGTGAGCTCGAGGTTGATCTTGAAATGATGACTGGTGATGCATTATTCACATTAAGGAAGCTTGTCGATGACTATACGAAGGAGAATCAAAGAAAAGCTAATTAATTTCGTTTTATTTAGAGGTTTTTGAGATTTCCCCCTAAAGGAATTAGCGATGTAGGTTTCTCCTAAATTGTTAATACTAGCAACTTACCCGTGAATTAGTTTCGATTTCTTATCTCAGTATCCATTAATTGTATTTAATAGTTTCGAAAAAAATCTCAATATTCTGATTTCTCTGTTTTTGAGATTGAATCTTTTACTGAAGAAGAAAAGAGGACTTTGGCTTCCCAATTTTTATCTCAGTATCCATTACTGCGTAGAAAACACTCGATTTATTGGTGCTAACGATTAGATTAACTAAATTGAATAAAATTAGGCTTAGTTTGGTACTGCTGCAGCTTTTGTAGAAGCATTTTTCTGCTGTGCGTTGTTGTGCTGTGCTGTGAGAAAAAAACAGTTTGATGTTTGGTAAAATATTAACTAAAGTTAAAGCTTATTAAAAAAACAGTCAAACTGTGTTTGGTAAAATATCAAATTCAACTACTGTTGTTGTAGCAAATGACAAAAACAGACATATCTTTGAAAATAGTTTTATTTGATTTTATTGGCTTTAAAAATAATTATTTTTTTACTATTCAATATAAATATATATAATATTAAATTTACTAATTGTTACTATTATTATGATTGTTAAAAAAATATTTTACATAAGAAGGATTAATTGGGGGATATAAAAAGTAATTGGGGATACTGTTTATGCCGGCATGGAAAAACCATGCCGGTTTAGATTTCCGGTATTGAAAAACTATGCCGGCATGAACAATAAAATATCCCCCAATTACTTTTTATATCCCCCAATTAATTGTTCTTACATAACCACTTTTTATATATATATATATATATATATATATATATATATATATATATATATATATATAATTTTCAAACAAAAAATCAAACTAAAATTAGTTAAGTAATTATTTAATATTTGTCTACATTTTTATTATTGATAAATGAAATGGTAAATGAAATAGTTTGAAAATAAAAAATAATAATATTTAAAGACAAAAATATAAGAAATAAAAAAATTGATTGTATATAATTTAAGGGTAACTTTTGTCATTTTATAATAAAATAGGGACAAAAAAAGATAAATCATACTTTAAATTTAGGTGGGACCAATGCTTATGCTTTTGTAGCTTTTAAAAGCTCCTCCTCCTCAGCTTTTGAAAATTGAGGAAGTTGGGAAGTGCTTTGGGTAAAAAGCACTTTGATTTTTTTTTTACCAAACACCAATTTCAAAAATTATTGACATATATAGGTTTTGAAAGTGCTTTTGGAAAAATAAAAGCATTACCAAACCCAGCCTTAGTTAGTTGTTATAAACCTAAGGTTTAGTTACTAAGATGCCCTTTGTGTTTAAGATTAGGGTTTACATACCTTGGGAACCAAGTCCTCTATCTATATAAATAGAGACTTAAAACTTTGTATTTTATGCACATATTAACGGAATTCTCTATGCTTCTTCTCCATATTTTCTGTCTTTTTCCTTTTACAAGATGTTATCATGCACGTTGCTCTCAACATCGGAGCTCATAAAAACATCCCGTGAATAAATCAAAGATGCGTGGCCAATGGAAGATTATAAGAAAAGCTTATAAGATTAATCGCATCTCTCTAACCTTCTTTTTTTTTTTTTTTTTGATCTCCTTTTCTTTATTAACGAAATCCTGATTTGGTTTTTATTGGCTTTATAGGTTTGATACATATGAAATCGCATACTGTCGGTTATTTAATGGCCGACTATGAATGATTTTGTACATATGATCAACTCAAACAGCTTAATCATGTTCTCGGCAAAGACAAAAAGCATCCACTGTTATTGGTGTTGACCTGGAGGTGGATTTTGTTTGCTCTCTATTAATCTCTGGATGCTTAGTTCCTTTCTCTACTGATTTTTTTTTTCTTTTCTTTTTTCTTTCTTTACTGACACTAATGGTTAATAATGCGTTTTTCTTTTTACATAAGCGTCATGGGGTATTTCTTGGCAATGAATTTTACATATCTTTGCAACCCCCACCACGAGATATGACTATCATTATTCTCGAATTTATGTAATCCTATAAGGATAGAATCCGTAATTAGATTTATATGGATGATCAATTTTTTTTTCTATGGGAATTGGTTGATTCCAATCTTCTCTTATCCGTTTCATAGAGAATAAAGAAAAAGAAACAATCCTCGAAAAATGGAATACCAAAACTGTAATCACTAAAATCTGTAATCACCAAAAACTGGTATTACCACAATTTGATTACTTTTATGTTAAATAATCACATGCATGGTTGATAAACCTACGTCCAATTAAATTTGGTATCCTTGTTCTCTATACAAGGATCATGTGATTTATCAATATAGTTTCTATTTTTCTTTTTACAAGAAACGACCCCTAAACCACAAAATAGATTTTTCCTATGTGATGGATAAATCGACGATATTTTTCTATTTTGTCGATTAAGTTTTGGTAAACCGTACAAACCAATTGATACTGGTTTTTATCCATCAGTTTTCTATAATGAGATATATAAATTGGCATTCTAAGAACTTTTAGCCAATTTTGGTCATTGATTTCTATTCCTTCAAAGAAATCGTCATAAACAAAAGTAGGGTTTGCTCTACAAAGATTAACGACGATTATGATATCTTTATTTTCTTTAAAAGAATCATATAAGCCAATTGAAATTGGTTTTCTCTATACTTATTATAGTATTCGAAATTGCAAACACCGATGAAACTAAGAATTGTTGCATTCCCTAAGGATATTGAGCAAATTTTTTTATTTTTATTTTTTCATCGTAATATTCTCCAAAATTTGAAATAGTTCCACTTGTAGTTGGAATTGGACACTAAAGATCAAAGGGTGCGCACCCGGCTTATTAGGCCATATAATTAGTCCTTGTGTGACTATATCGATCTTGATATAATTTTATTTGACAGAGAATGTGTCCATAAATTTATTCTCAATAATGATCTCATCGGCCCTGTAGGTCACAAAATTTATTGGAGATTTTATTTGCATATTTTTCCGACAACCATTAAAATCCATGGTTGATGTTATGTTGTATGTCAAGTAGTAGACTACAATTTTTTAGGACAATTTTTTTATGGCTGTTAAAGTCATTATCTACAGTCCAACTGGTATTGTTAAAATCCAGATGTTATTACAATTATATGTCTCGAATTAATCGGATATTACTTTATGAAACTTGTTTTCGTACTTGAGATGAATATATTTCCGCCATAATGAGGGGAGACTATACACTACCATATGTTGGTGCTCATTAACTCAAAAGTTATGTAAATTTCTCTCCCATCATGATCAAATCGAAAAAAGCTTCCATCTCAAATAAGACGCGAAAAAATTTCATTATGCTTTTAATAAGCTTATGCCTCTTGGAAAGGAAAACCCAGTCACATCTATGAACTTTGTAGCATTTTATAAGAGGCTACAGATAGTGCTCCAATTGAGTCTATCAAAACAAGATCCACATTCTCATGATTCATGTCTCCTCACTTTGGAAGATAAGGAGATTATAATGCCGTAGGCGCCTGGTACCAGCAATTATATGAATTTTTCAAGATATGCATACACTTCAGAATTGTGTAGGATCATAGTTAGTAAATATTGTCGACTGTTCATTTACAATAGCTATTGAAATAATTAAAGATGGTGGTTGTTAACCCCTCTGCAGAGGAATATCGACATATGTGATTGGTTGGCATATATTCCAAATTATGTTGGATTAATTTCTCGATTAACGCAATTTCGGATCCACAATCAACACTTTAAAAATGCCAAGCCTATTAATTACAGGCTAGTGTAGTCATAATGCGTTATACGAGAAATTTTTCGTTGTAAAAACAATTTTAAGGGTTTAATTTTGGCTCAGACCCTAGGATTGATTAATTAATTGTTCTATTTATAAAATGCATTTGGCGTGGTAGTCTTTGAAGGACTCATATTGCATTGACACAAGAAATGTGGTCGAAGAACATATTGAATTTGTAATCTTTTGAGGATTCAAATTTTATTCAAGCAACCACCTTATTTGCTTACATAAAGGTTTAACAATCCTTTATGTGTTTTTATAAATTTGGTACACAACCAAAAATCCAGTTAATTATTGATGATATCACTTTATAGGTCTCTTGAGGAGTCCTTAAAAACACAAAAACCCACGCTTTAGCAAAGAAATTCTATTTTATTTCCTTTCTTAAATATGTAGTTAGAATTATGCTTGCTTAAACTCGTCTTTGATATAAACTAGAGTTATGATTTTGATGCTTATTTTTCTTTGTTAGCATCCATAAATCGTCAAAAGTTGTACTATTTTGCCTTCGTTTCAGGTTTTGTCCCATGTGGTTTTCCTGACAAGGTTTTAATGAGGCAACATCTCGCAGACGAATTCTTATTCAAAATGTTGATATTGTGCTCTTTTTCCTTCGTCCATATATTTTTTCCCATTGGGTTTTTAATGGCAAGGTTTTAGTGAGACAAATTATTCAACATGGTGGTCATCCAAGGGGGAGTTATATCAAATTTTGGTTATTTGGTGGATTCCCACCATTAACTGGGTCATTTTATTAGACCAAGTTAACATAAGAACCCCTTAGGAATTCGTATGTCATTGTGATCCACATAAGGCATGACCACAAATTATATTCTATTCACTTCTGGTAACGTATCTACATCTTGGCCCTTTGTTGAAGAGACTACATCAACTATTCCTGCAAATCATCTCCGCAAATCTAGCAATCCAAGACACAGACATGGAAACTCGAAAAAACTACTATTAGAAGACAAACACAAAAGAAGACTTCATCAAGTAGCAATTTTCTTCACGAAAGAATAAGAATCTTCTGAATTGAAGAAATCCGTTCATAAAATTGGGAAGTTACGACTCAAAGATTTGCAAGCCAAAATTTAACTGAAGTACTCATCAGGGGGAGCGCCATCATCAAAGGTGCATTTACTGGACTTATCCCGTTGTACTCTTTTTCCATAGTCAAGGTTTTGTCCCACTGGGTTTTCCTTGTCAAGGTTTTAATGAGGCAACATTTGCGTGTCCAACACTGTTTCGAATCTTTACATGCTTATGCAATTTCAGGTTTTTCTCTTTTGAGTTTTCCTAGTATGCTTGTAATGACTTAGCCACGGTGCTCATCAGGGGGAGTGTTATAAACCTAAGGTTTAATTACTAAGATGCCCTTTGTGTCTAAGATTAGGGTTTACATACCTTGGGAACCAAGTCCTCTATCTATATAAATAGAGACTTAAAACTTTGTATTCTATGCACATATTAATGGAATTCTCTATGCTTCTTCTCCATATTTTCTGTCTTTCTCCTTTTACAAAATGATTAAATTTGACTAATAAGTTTATTTATAGTTAGTTTCTGAAAACCATTTTTTTTTCCTTTTTTAAAATTGAATTTTGGGAGTTTATATTTTTCTAGTGGACAAAGTCGGGTAACTTAGCTTTTCCCAAACATAAACCATGTTAGGATAACTTACGGTTAGTTATCCAACCGTAAACAAAATTATGGTAATTTACGATAAGGTTTCTCCAACCTTAGAAAAATACTGATTTCTTTTTTGAAAATATTGCATAAGGTTAGGATATTTTTCCAACCGTAAAATTAGTTCTCTGTTGGAAAATATTGATTTCCCAATCGTATTATGTTCTGAAACTAATTACCAAAATTAATCGAATATAACATATTCATGCAATCAAAATCAATAAAAAATGGTGGGTAATCCATTCTTACCTAATTCAAATCATTATTGGCTGAGGATCGACAGTTAATCGTCGTTAAAGAAGAAGAAGATGAGAAGAGGAGAAGAGAGAGAAAGGGTGAAAGGGGAGAAATACGATGGGAGGCTTTTTGTTTCTTATCTTGATTTAGGTTTAATTTATGATTTTAATTAGATTTTGGTTAGGTAATTAGAATAGCTATCAAAGGGTATTTTTGGATTTTTTTTTAATAAATTAGTTCACCTTTCATCCCTTCGTCCATATTTAAAACATTTAAATCTATAGGAGTCCTCAAAACCAAATCATGGAAACCCCTATAATGAGTGCTGGTACATGAGATACATAAGACTAAAATGGGTATTCCGGTATTTAATGCACACATATATGGATTACAAACGGTCTAAGGACTTTTTGGGCAGAAATTTGAGTTTATGGGGTAAGTTACTGGTATTAAAAATTTGAGTTTATGGGGTAAGTTACTAGTATTAACAACAATTTAGAGGGAAAACTACACCACTAATTTGTTTAGTGGTCCCCTTTTATTTAAGGCATGAATTTTTGTTAAATTCCCCATTTGTAATCCTAACATATTCTTGGTGCAGAATATGAACGTGCCTGGTGTTTGTGGGTGAAAACGATTTTGTTGTTTTTTTGGTAATTTCGTGTGTGTGGATGAGAAACGAGTCTAAATCCTAAACAATGTACTGCACGGGTGTACTTTTGATTCGAGAGATCAATCTGTACGTACAATCCTGGCCTAAACCAAGAAATGGCCTTTCTAGGCTTGCTTCGGTCACAAAGTGAAGGAGAAGGGTTGGTCTTTGGGAGAGAAGCGAAGAAAGTTTTGAGACCAGAATAGTTGATTCTGGAAGTGTGGGTGTTGTGTGACTTGTATCACAAAGTTAAACTAGCTAGGCCGAATGAAAAGCTATCAGATGATTTCTGGATGTGGTATTGTTCTCCTGACAAAAACTTGTTGTTTGGTGGAAAATAGGTGAGACCTATTTATACAAGTCGCAACAAAACGTACCCTGGTCTCTTAGGAAGTGGAAACGATTGAGTGGTGGAAGAAGGAGTAACGGTAACGCATATAGTTTATGTTTCCATAGTGAAGGATATGTGTACACCATTACTTCTTGCCATTACTAACCACCCCGCTTTATGACACTTTTGTAACGGTCGTATTGCACGCCGTATGTTGTAAATCGCCAGACTAATACCCTGATGAGTATCCCCCAGTTTGTGACATATTTTGATATCTCGAGTGTTTTCGTGGAAAACATGTAGAACTTTGCTACGTGTGGCAAGTTTAAAATTGAGAGGCTTGTCGTAGGTAAATAGGATATGTGATGCTAGGCTCGTTTTGGCTAGTCGCCTAAAACTTGTCACTAGCTGAACGGATCGGTGGCGAATTTCGATGGCAGAGATTACATCTCATGAGAAATAGTGGCCATTGATTATGGCCGTATCTTGTTGTATAACGAAGTGGCGCCATTGGCATAGTACCGCATGGTGGAGCCATGACATAACGGCATGCTAGTGGCATGCCAATGGCGTGAGCAGCGGCATAGCGGCATGATAGTAGTTGTGGCATGCCAGGTGGTCGTGGAATAGCGACATGCTAGTAGCTATGGCATGGTGGCATGCCAGTGGCCGTGGCATAGCGACATGCTAGTAGATGTGACACGGTGGCAGGACAGTGACCGTGGCCTAGCGACATGCTAGTAGCTGTGGCATGGTGGCATGCCAGTGGCCGTGGCCTAGCGACATGCTAGTAGCTGTGGCATGGTGGCATGCCAGTGGCCGTAGCCTAGCCACATGCTAGTAGATGTGGCCTGGTGGCATGCCAGTGGCCGTGGCCTAGCGACATGCTAGTAGCTGTGGCATGGTGGCATGTCAGTAGTTGTGGCATGGCGGCATGCCAGTAGCCGTGGTGTTGTTGCATGGCCAAAGTTTAAGATTTGGCGGCATGGCCAAGGCTAGGTCTTGGCGGCGTGGCCAAGGCTAGGTCTTGGCAGCATGTCCAAGGTCAGGGTTTGGCGATGTGGCCAATTTAGGGTTTGATACCGCGACCAAAGTTTAGGTTTTGGCGGCATGGTCGCTCAAAAAGTTGCCACAAGCCTGTTAGTTTGGTGGCGAACTTGGATGACTGAGATTGCATCTCAGGAGGAAAGGTAGCCGTCGATCATGGCTACCTTTAATTGGCAATGACGCTTTAACTTGCGCTAGCGGCATTCATGTGGCATGGCTGGCATGACTCGTGCATGCCTTGGCGTGATTGCACGCGTAGCCATAGCCACTGAAATTTTGGCACGTTGGTGTGGAAATCTTACCTAAATTAGGGTTTAGCTTATCGAAACCCTAATTAGCCTATATGGCACGTCGCATGGGGTGAGTGGCAATGTTTGGCGCGTTTGGCATGTGCATCTGGCATGTGTGCCTGGTATTGCGTTTGGCATGCTGGTGCATTATTGGGAAGCCAATTGGCTTTGCGGCCATCTGACGCGGTTTCCTTCTCTTCAACACTGTAGCGAGTTTAGAGTAACCTGGTTTGGTTAATGTAAGAGGGCCGGCCAGGCATGGGCGTGGCTACACTTCTGGGTGAGTGTGGCGGATTTAAAGCGACCTGATTGGTCGATGGGAAGTGGGGCTGGCAAACTGGGGCGTGGCCACACTTCCAGTGCGCTGTGGCGGATTTAATCGCCTAGTTTGGCTAAGCATAGTTTTTCGACCAATGGGGTGTAGTGTCTTTGCACATGGGCGCGAAACCCTAATTTTGCAAATTAGTCGGGTTTATGAGCTTTTTGTGAGTTACACAATAATTGGCTGGATTTTGTATGCTGCCACAAAAATCCTTATCTACAGAATGCAGTGTGCTTTCCGTCTAAGCATTTATTACGATGGCCTTAACTTTGGTACTTGGAGGTTCATGCTACTCCGTTGCGAGTGAACATAAATCCGTCATGCCATACCGATATTAAGGGTTCTTCCAGGAAACATAGCACAGGAAAGTACTCGGTGAGTCTTGTATTGGCGAGGTGCCGATATCTACAGAGTGTTTGGGATGGTCGCTACATTCGCCAGTCTGGATAAATATCATGTAAATATATCGAATTGCTCAATAAATACGCCGGTGGAGAGGTTAGCACTCACTGCATCGTTTTCTTGCAGAGTTACGTCAGATACAAGGTTTTACGATTGACCCTGAGCTAAAAACCACCACCAACACCTGGGAATGGGGTTTCATTTACACAACAATGATGGTTAGTTTGATTTATTTTCAAGCCTTTACGAGATATCTTTTTTTGTGTGTGTGTTTTTTGTCTAATTTGGTAAACAGGTGTTGATGGTGGTTTTTAGACAAGGGGTAATATCGTAAAACCCCATGACCTAGTGTTACCCGCAACACATTGAATAAGAGCATTTAACTCAGGTGTAAATAATTAATAGGGGTATTTTTCAAAATACAGTTAGGTTTTCAACACGTAACCCTAATTCCAAAACTAAGTCGCGCATCTGCGCACCATGGCAACAATGCCAAACCAAGCCGCATACTGCGCACCATGGCAACAATGCCAAACCAAGACGCATACTGCGCACCATGGCAACAATGCCAAACCAATCCGCATAATGCGCACCATGGCAACAATGCCAAACCAAGCCGCATACTGCGCACCATGGCAACAATGCCAAGCCAAGCCGCATCTCGCGCACCATGGCAACAACGCCAAATTCAAGCCGCTATGCCTTTGGCCCACACCAAACATAGCGCCCTAGGCTTGCAAGACTTTCAACTAGGTCAACATGGCCGCACGTGCCATTGGCACATGCCAACACGTCCGCAAGCCATATTTCCAAGACGCTATGCCTATGTCCCACGCCAAACATAGCGCCCTAGGCTTGCAAGACTTGCAACTAGGTCAACATGGCCGCACGTGCCATTGGCACATGCCAAAACGTGTCGCAAGCCATATTTCCAAGCCGCACCACTGCGCACCATGGCAACAACGCCAAATTCCAAGCCGCTATGCCTTGGGCCCACGCCAACATAGCGCCCTAGGCTTGCAAGACTTGCAACTAGGTCAACATGGACGCACGTGCCATTGGCACATGCCAACACGTGCCGCAAGCCATATTTCCAAGCCGCTATGCCTTTGGCCCACGCCAAACAGAGCGCCCTAGGCTTGCAAGTCTTGCAACTAGGTCAACATGGCCGCACGTGCCATTGGCACATGCCAAAACGTGCCGCAAGCCATATTTCCAAGCCGCTATGCCTTTGGCCCACGCCCAACATAGCGCCCTAGGCTTGGAAGACTTGCAACTAGGTCAACATGGCCGCACGTGCCATTGGCACGTGCCACAAGCCATATTTCCAAGCCGCTATGCCTTTGGTCCACGCCAAACATAGCGCCCTAGGCTTGCAAAACATGCAACTAGGTCAACGGCCATGCATGCCATTGGCACATGCCAACATGCTCGCTAGCTAGTTTCCCTAGCGAAATCACGGCCCTCACGGCCACGCCTGCCATTGGCACATGCCAACATGCTCGCTAGCTAGTTTCCCTAGCAAAATCACGGCCATGCATGCCATTGGCACATGCCAACATGCTCGCTAGCTAGTTTCCCTATCAAGGTCACGGCCCTAATGGCCATGCATGCCATTGGCACATGCCAACATGCTCGCTAGCTAGTTTCCCTAGCAAAATCACGGCCCTAACGGCCATGCATGCCATTGGCACATGCCAACATGCTCGCTAGCTAGTTTCCCAAGCAAAATCACGGCCCTAACGGCCACGCATGCCATTGGCACATGCCAACATGCTCGCTAGCTAGTTTCCCTATCAAGGTCACGGTCTAACGGCCATGCATGCCATTGGCACATGCCAACATGCTCGCTATCTAGTTTCCCTAGCAAGATCACAGCCCTAACGGCCACGCATGCCATTGGCACATGCCAACATGCTCGCTAGCTAGTTTCCCTAGCAAAATAATGCCCTAACGGCCACGCATGCCATTGGCACATGCCAACATGCTCGCTAGCTAGTTTCCCTAGAAAAATCACGGCCCTAACGACCACGCATGCCATTGGCACATGCCAACATGCTCGCTAGCTAGTTTCCCTATCAAGGTCATGGCCCTAACGGCCATGCATGCCATTGGCACATGCCAACATGCTCACTAGCTAGTTTCCCTAGCAAGATCACGGCCCTAACGGCCACGCATGCCATTGGCACATGCCAACATGCTCGCTAGCTAGTTTCCCTAGCAAAATCACGGCCATGCATGCCATTGGCACATGCCAACATGCTCGCTAGCTAGTTTCCCTATCAAGGTCACGGCCCTAATGGCCATGCATGCCATTGGCACATGCCAACATGCTCGCTAGCTAGTTTCCTAGCAAAATCACGGCCCTAACGGCCATGCATGCCATTGGCACATGCCAACATGCTCGCTAGCTAGTTTCCCTAGCAAAATCACACCCCTAACGGCCACGCATGCCATTGGCACATGCCAACATGCTCGCTAGCTAGTTTCCCTATCAAGGTCACGGTCTAACGGCCATGCATGCTATTGGCACATGCCAACATGCTCGCTATCTAGTTTCCCTAGCAAGATCACAGCCCTAACGGCCACGCATGCCATTGGCACATGCCAACATGCTCGCTAGCTAGTTTCCCTAGCAAAATAATGCCCTAACGGCCACGCATGCCATTGGCACATGCCAACATGCTCGCTAGCTAGTTTCCCTAGAAAAATCACGGCCCTAACGACCACGCATGCCATTGGCACATGCCAACATGCTCGCTAGCTAGTTTCCCTATCAAGGTCACGGCCCTAACGGCCATGCATGCCATTGGCACATGCCAACATGCTCACTAGCTAGTTTCCCTAGCAAGATCACGGCCCTAACGGCCACGCATGCCATTGGCACATGCCAACATGCTCGTTAGCCAGTTTCCCTATCAAGGTCACGGCCCTAATGGCCACGCATGCCATTAGCACATGCCAAACACACACGCTGGTATCCTAACTTGCAAACCGTGCAACCTACCACCAAGGCATTCCACACATGCCATTGGCACATGCCAAACACACACGCTGGTAGCCTAACTTGCAAACCGTGCAACCTACCACCAAGGCATTCCGCACATGCCGTTGGCACATGCCAAACACACACGCTGGTATCCTAACTTGCAAACCGTGCAACCTACCACCAAGGCATTCCGCACATGCCATTGGCACATGCCAAACACACACGCTGGTAGCCTAACTTGCAAACCGTGCAACCTACCACCAAGGCATTCCGCACATGCCATTGGCACATGCCAAACACACACGCTCGTAGCCCAACTTGCAAACCGTGCAAACTACCACCAAGGCATTCCGCACATGCCATTGGCACATCCCACACGCGCCACTAGCAGCGCCACTTGCACTCAAGATGCAACCAACACTCGAGACATCAACACAAACTGGGGGATGCTTCCTTAGGGTTTTGGTTTGGCGGTCACAGCATGCAGCGTACACTACGCTCACATTAAGAAAGCGTGAAAAGGAATAAAGCGGTCAAATAAAAGAGGAAATAATGGTGAAAAACGTTTTCACCCATTAAACCATGCGGTTACCACCTCCTCCCATTATTTCACCCTTTACTCTCTTCCTTCATGAGTCCAGTACGTTTCAATCTCGACTTGTATAAATAGGTCTTACCTATTTCCACCCGGACAACAAGTCTCGGTCGGGAGAAATATACTACACTTACACTCTCGGAAAGGCAACTTTGCAAGCTCTCCCAAAAGCTTTCATCTCTTGCAAGCTTCCTAAGCTTTCAGTTTCTGATACAAGTCGAGATACTACTCTCCTCAACACCTTTCTTTGCTTCCCTCCCCAAATCAACCCTTCTCCCCCACTTTGTGACCGAAGCAAGTCTGGAACGGCCATTTCTTGGTTTAGGCCGGACTTGTACAGATTGATCTCTCGAATCTATAAAGTGCTCACGTGCAGCACATTTGTTTAGGGTTTGAACCAGTTTCTCACTCACCTACCGAATTTACCGAAATCGGCAAAAATGATTTTTACCCATAAACAATTGGCGACCACAGCGGAAGGATGGATCTATCGGCTACAATATCAACTCCAACTCCTGATTTCGTTTCCCGAACGTCAAATCCCAACATGGTGGAACTCAGATCTGGAGCGGCAGCAGAGAACATCAACGCAGAACGCATCCCTGATGTTGGCGTCTCCCCCCATAACATTGTTACTTCACCAGCTGACAACAGCAACATCGAATGCACTCCTTTAAGTGTAACACCGCCTATCACCAGGTCCAGAGCCGATGCCTCCTCTAGCGTCTCTGCACAACCCTCTAATCACGGCAACGAGAATATCACTTCAGGTGTCACGCCCCCAGTCACCAGGGCTAGGGCCGCCACCGCGACCCCGAATGCTTCTTCCGAGATGGCGCCTCCGACAACTAAGGCTCCAATTACCCCCAGCCGAAGCGGGACGAGAGACCGGAGGGACTAGAAGAAGTTGCCCTTACGTCACCATCGCCGATTTGATGGAACGACAGGAGACGCTCGCCAGAGCCCCAGACAGGACATGGTTTCAACACAAAAGGAGGTGCTCACCTTTCTCAAAACACTGATAGAGCGACTACCCCGTGAGTCGCATCCTCCAGAGACGCCTAGAAACATCTCCAACAACCCTGACGCTGGCACCTTGGCAGGGCACGCCTCAACGGATGAAGAAACTCGCACTAGAGTCCCGTTGGAGAGAAATCAACCACCAAATTTCGTCACGAGAGAGGATTTGGAACAACTCCTACGTGACCGAATCAAGCATGATGAGTTCGATGTACATCATCACCAACCCCTTACCCGTCCGAAATACGGAGAATCCCTCTCCCAAGGGGGTACTCTTCCCCTCAATTTACCCCGTATGATGGTACCACGGAATGCACGCGAACATGTTTATCGTTTCTGGAATCCTTGGGTGAACATGAATATAATCACGTTCTTCGTTTAAGGGAATTTTCAAAATCACTTACCGGAAGGGCGTATACATGGTACAACAGCATCCCACCAAACAGCATTCCCAACTGGAGTAGCATGGTCCCCGCCTTTTACAGGAAGTATTTCTTCGTGTCTGCGAACAAGTTACCTTTTCGGACCTCGGGAGAATGTACCAGTGGGATAACGAACATCCGAATGATTTCGTCAAAAGGTTCAGGGTTCAAGCACTCGACTGCCACGACCCAAACGTGACCGAGCAACAATTGGTAAACGCGTGCATCAATGGTATGGTTCTGATCTACCACGCCCTGCTAGAAAACTTGCGTTTCCAAATATTCTCCGAACTCCATGAGGCCGCCAGACGATCTGCAACAATAGCACCAGCATTACTGGAAAGGACTAGGCCAACTCGGGATCGAAGACGCACGCGAAACTCGCGGAGTAGGCGCCTCATCCGCAAACAATTTAATGCCGTCTCATCCTCCGTGAACATAATGAACGAAAGAGGAAAAAGGGAAGCCGCAACTACGAGCCACCAGCCGAAACGTGAAGCGCCGGCGCAACGGGGCCCCTCGCAACGGAAGATCGCCACTAAAACTCTTGTGCAAGATCGTGGGACCGAAGGAAATGTCCTTGATTTCCCATTCCCCATCGAGGAGGTGATTGACCTCCTAGAAGCCTGGGTTCAAGATGATGTCATCAGACTGCCACCGCCTATACGTCCACCAACTGAGGCTGAGATGGCAAATCCCAAATACTGCCATTACCACAGGTTCGTTCACCACCCGACTAGCGATTGCAACAGATTAAAGCATATTTTCAAGGAAAGGATAGAAGCAGGAGAACTCCAGCTAGGACTCATATTGCATTGACACAAGAAATGTGGTCGAAGAACATATTGAATTTGTAATCTTTTGAGGATTCAAATTTTATTCAGGCAGCCACCTTATTTGCTTACATAAGGTTTAACAATCCTTTATGTGTTTTTATAAATTTGGTACACAACCAAAAATCCAGATTAATTATTGATGATATCAGCTTTATAGGTCTCTTGAGGAGTCCTTAAAAACACAAAAACCCACGCTTTAGCAGCAAAATTCTATTTTATTTCCTTTCTTAAATATGTAGTTAGAATTATGCTTGCTTAAACTCGTCTTTTATATAAACTAGAGTTATAATTTTGATGCTTATTTTTCTTTGTTAGCATCCATAAATCGTCAAAAGTTGTACTATTTTGCCTTCGTTTCAGGTTTTGTCCCATGTGGTTTTCCTGACAAGGTTTTAATGAGGCAACATCTCGCAGACGAATTCTTATTCAAAATGTTGATATTGTGCTCTTTTTCCTTCGTCCATATATTTTTTCCCATTGGGTTTTTAGTGGCAAGGTTTTAGTGAGACAAATTATTCAACATGGTGGTCATCCAAGGGGGAGTTATATCAAATTTTGGTTATTTGGTGGATTCCCACCATTAACTGGGTCATTTTATTAGACCAAGTTAACATAAGAACCCCTTAGGAATTTGGATGTCATTGTGATCCACATAAGGCATGACCACAAATTATATTTTATTCACTTCTGGTAACGTATCTACATCTTGGCCCTTTGTTGAAGAGACTACATCAACTATTCCTGCAAATCATCTCCGCAAATCTAGCAATCCAAGACACAGACATGGAAACTCGAAAAAACTACTATTAGAAGACAAACACAAAAGAAGACTTCATCAAGTAGCAATTTTCTTCACGAAAGAATAAGAATCTTCTGAATTGAAGAAATCCGTTCATAAAATTGGGAAGTTACGACTCAAAGATTTGCAAGCCAAAATTTAACTGAAGTACTCATCAGGGGGAGCGCCATCATCAAAGGTGCATTTACTGGACTTATCCCGTTGTACTCTTTTTCCATAGTCAAGGTTTTGTCCCACTGGGTTTTCCTTGTCAAGGTTTTAATGAGGCAACATTTGCGTGTCCAACACTGTTTCGAATCTTTACATGCTTATGCAATTTCAGGTTTTTCTCTTTTGAGTTTTCCTAGTATGCTTGTAATGACTTAGCCACGGTGCTCATCAGGGGGAGTGTTATAAACCTAAGGTTTAATTACTAAGATGCCCTTTGTGTCTAAGATTAGGGTTTACATACCTTGGGAACCAAGTCCTCTATCTATATAAATAGAGACTTAAAACTTTGTATTCTATGCACATATTAATGGAATTCTCTATGCTTCTTCTCCATATTTTCTGTCTTTCTCCTTTTACAAAATGATTAAATTTGACTAATAAGTTTATTTATAGTTAGTTTCTGAAAACCATTTTTTTTTTCCTTTTTTAAAATTGAATTTTGGGAGTTTATATTTTTCTAGTGGACAAAGTCGGGTAACTTAGCTTTTCCCAAACATAAACCATGTTAGGATAACTTACGGTTAGTTATCCAACCGTAAACAAAATTATGGTAATTTACGGTAAGGTTTCTCCAACCTTAGAAAAATACTGATTTCTTTTTTGAAAATATTGCATAAGGTTAGGATATTTTTCCAACCGTAAAATTAGTTCTCTGTTGGAAAATATTGATTTCCCAATCGTATTATGTTCTGAAACTAATTACCAAAATTAATCGAATATAACATATTCATGCAATCAAAATCAATAAAAAATGGTGGGTTATCCATTCTTACCTAATTCAAATCATTATTGGCTGAGGATCGACAGTTAATCGTCGTTAAAGAAGAAGAAGATGAGACGAGGAGAAGAGAGAGAAAGGGTGAAAGGGGAGAAATACGATGGGAGGCTTTTTGTTTCTTATCTTGATTTAGGTTTAATTTATGATTTTAATTAGATTTTGGTTAGGTAATTAGAATAGCTATCAAAGGGTATTTTTGGATTTTTTTTAATAAATTAGTTCACCTTTCATCCCTTCGTACATATTTAAAACATTTAAGTCTATAGGAGTCCTCAAAACCAAATCATGGAAACCCCTATAATGAGTGCTGGTACATGAGATACATAGGACTAAAATGGGTATTCCAGTATTTAATGCACACATATATGGATTACAAACGGTCTAAGGACTTTTTGGGCAGAAATTTGAGTTTATGGGGTAAGTTACTGGTATTAAAAATTTGAGTTTATGGGGTAAGTTACTAGTATTAACAACAATTTAGAGGGAAAACTACACCACTAATTTGTTTAGTGGTCCCCTTTTATTTAAGGCATGAATTTTTGTTAAATTCCCCATTTGTAATCCTAACATATTCTTGGTGCAGAATATGAACGTGCCTGGTGTTTGTGGGTGAAAACGATTTTGTTGTTTTTTTGGTAATTTCGTGTGTGTGGATGAGAAACGAGTCTAAATCCTAAACAATGTACTGCACGGGTGTACTTTTGATTCGAGAGATCAATCTGTACGTACAATCCTGGCCTAAACCAAGAAATGGCCTTTCTAGGCTTGCTTCGGTCACAAAGTGAAGGAGAAGGGTTGGTCTTTGGGAGAGAAGCGAAGAAAGTGTTGAGACCAGAATAGTTGATTCTGGAAGTGTGGGTGTTGTGTGACTTGTATCACAAAGTTAAACTGGCTAGCTGAATGAAAAGCTATCAGATGATTTCTGGATGTGGTATTGTTCTCCTGACAAAAACTTGTTGTTTGGTGGAAAATAGGTGAGACCTATTTATACAAGTCGCAACAAAACGTACCCTGGTCTCTTAGGAAGTGGAAACGATTGAGTGGTGGAAGAAGGGAGTAACGGGTAACGCATATAGTTTATGTTTCCATAGTGAAGGATATGTGTACACCATTACTTCTTGCCATTACTAACCACCCCGCTTTATGACACTTTTGTAACGGTCGTATTGCACGCCGTATGTTGTAAATCGCCAGACTAATACCCTGATGAGTATCCCCCAGTTTGTGACATATTTTGATATCTCGAGTGTTTTCGTGGAAAACATGTAGAACTTTGCTACGTGTGGCAAGTTTAAAATTGAGAGGCTTGTCGTAGGTAAATAGCATATGTGATGCTAGGCTCGTTTTGGCTAGTCGCCTAAAACTTGTCACTAGCTGAACGGATCGGTGGCGAATTTTGATGGCAGAGATTACATCTCATGAGGAATAGTGGCCATTGATTATGGCCGTATCTTGTTGTATAACGAAGTGGCGCCATTGGCATAGTACCGCATGGTGGAGCCATGGCATAACGGCATGCTAGTGGCATGCCTATGGCGTAGCCGCGGCATAGCGGCATGATAGTAGTTGTGGCATGCCAGTGGCCGTGGCATAGCGACATGCTAGTAGCTATGGCATGGTGGCATGCCAGTGGCCGTGGCATAGCGACATGCTAGTAGATGTGACACGGTGGCAGGACAGTGACCGTGGCCTAGCGACATGCTAGTAGCTGTGGCATGGTGGCATGCCAAATGCGTGGCCTAGCGACATGCTAGTAGGCATGTGGCATGGTGGCATGCCAGTGGCCGTAGCCTAGCCACATGCTAGTAGATGTGGCCTGGTGGCATGCCAGTGGTCGTGGCCTAGCGACATGATAGTAGCTGTGGCATGGTGGCATGTCAGTAGTTGTGGCATGGCGGCATGCCAGTAGCCGTGGTGTTGTTGCATGGCCAAAGTTTAAGATTTGGCGGCATGGCCAAGGCTAGGTCTTGGCGGCGTGGCCAAGGCTAGGTCTTGGCGGCATGGCCAAGGTCAGGGTTTGGCGATGTGGCCAATTTAGGGTTTGATACCGCGACCAAAGTTTAGGTTTTGGCGGCATGGTCGCTCAAAAAGTTGCCACAAGCCTGTTAGTTTGGTGGCGAACTTGGATGACTGAGATTGCATCTCAGGAGGAAAGGTAGCCGTCGATTATGGCTACCTTTAATTGGCAGCGACGCCTTTAACTTGCGCTAGCGGCATTGCGGCATGGCTGGCATGACTCGTGCATGCCTTCGGCGCAGTTGCACGCGTAGCCATAGCCACTGAAATTTTGGCACGTTGGTGTGGAAATCTTACCTAAATTAGGGTTTAGCTTGTCGAAACCCTAATTAGCCTATATGGCACGTCGCATGGGGTGAGTGGCAATTTTTGGCGCGTTTGGCATGTGCATCTGGCATGTGTGCCTGGTATTGCGTTTGGCATGCTGGTGCATTATTGGGAAGCCAATTGGCTTTGCGGCCATCTGACGCGGTTTCCTTCTCTTCAACACTGTAGCGAGTTTAGAGTAACCTGGTTTGGTTAATGTAAGAGGGTCGGCCAGGCATGGGCGTGGCTACACTTCTAGGTGAGTGTGGCGGATTTAAAGCGACCTGATTGGTCGATGGGAAGTGGGGCTGGCAAGCTAGGGCGTGGTCACACTTCCAGTGCGCTATGGCGGGTTTAATCTCCTAGTTTGGCTAAGCATAGTTTTTCGACCAATGGGGTGTAGTGTACTGCGCGGGGCGCGAAACCCTAATTTTGCAAATTAGTCGGGTTTATGAGCTTTTTGTGAGTTACACAATAATTGGCTGGATTTTGTATGCTGCCACAAAAATCCTTATCTACAGAATGCAGTGTGCTTTCCGTCTAAGCATTTATTAAGATGGCCTTAACTTTGGTACTTGGAGGTTCATGCTACTCCGTTGCGAGTGAACATAAATCCGTCATGCCATACCGATATTAAGGGTTCTTCCAGGAAACATAGCACAGGAAAGTACTCAGTGAGTCTTGTATTGGCGAGGTGCCGATATCTACAGAGTGTTTGGGATGGTTGCTACATTCGCCAGTCTGGATAAATATCATGTAAATATATCACATGGCTCAATAAATACGCCGGTGGAGAGGTTAGCACTCACTGCATCGTTTTCTTGCAGAGTTACGTCAGATACAAGGTTTTACGATTGACCCTGAGCTAAAAACCACCACCAACACCTGGGAATGGGGTTTCATTTACACAACAATGATGGTTAGTTTGATTTATTTTCAAGCCTTTACGAGATATCTTTTTTTGTGTGTGTGTTTTTTGTCTAATTTGGTAAACAGGTGTTGATGGTGGTTTTTAGACAAGGGGTAATATCGTAAAACCCCATGACCTAGTGTTACCCGCAACACATTGAATAAGAGCATTTAACTCAGGTGTAAATAATTAATAGGGGTATTTTTTCAAAATACCAGATTAGGTTTTCAACACGAGAACCCTAATTCCAAAACTAAGCCGCATCTCACGCACCATGGCAACAATGCCAAACCAAGCCGCATCATCTCAGCACCATGGCAACAATGCCAAACCAAGCCGCATCTTTTGCGCACCATGGCAACAATGCCAAACCAATCCGCATCTTTGCGTACCATGGCAACAATGCCAAACCAAGCCGCATCTTTGCGCACCATGGCAACAATGCCAAGCCAAGCCGCATACTGCGCACCATGGCAACAACGCCAAATTCCAAGCCGCTATGCCTTTGGCCCACACCAAACATAGCGCCCTAGGCTTGCAAGACTTTCAACTAGGTCAACATGGCCGCACGTGCCATTGGCACATGCCAACACGTGCCGCAAGCCATATTTCCAAGCCGCTATGCCTTTGTCCCATGCCAAACATAGCGCCCTAGGCTTGCAAGACTTGCAACTAGGTCAACATGGCCGCACGTGCCATTGGCACATGCCAAAACGTGTCGCAAGCCATATTTCCAAGCCGCACCTGCGCACCATGGCAACAACGCCAAATTCCAAGCCGCTATGCCTTGGGCCCACGCCCAACATAGCGCCCTAGGCTTGCAAGACTTGCAACTAGGTCAACATGGCCGCACGTGCCATTGGCACATGCCAACACGTGCCGCAAGCCATATTTCCAAGCCGCTATGCCTTTGGCCCATGCCAAACAGAGCGCCCTAGGGTTGCAAGTCTTGCAACTAGGTCAACATGGCCGCACGTGCCATTGGCACATGCCAAAACGTGCCGCAAGCCATATTTCCAAGCCGCTATGCCTTTGGCCCACGCCCAACATAGCGCCCTAGGATTGCAAGACTTGCAACTAGGTCAACATGGCCGCACGTGCCATTGGCACATGCCAACACGTGCCGCAAGCCATATTTCCAAGCCGCTATGCCTTTGGCCCACGCCAAACATAGCGCCCTAGGCTTGCAAAACATGCAACTAGGTCAACGGCCATGCATGCCATTGGCACATGCCAACATGCTCGCTAGCTAGTTTCCCTAGCGAAATCACGGCCCTAACGGCCACGCATGCCATTGGCACATGCCAACATGCTCGCTAGCTAGTTTCCCTAGCAAAATCACGGCCATGCATGCCATTGGCACATGCCAACATGCTCGCTAGCTAGTTTCCCTATCAAGGTCACGGCCCTAACGGCCATGCATGCCATTGGCACATGCCAACATGCTCGCTAGCTAGTTTCCCTAGCAAAATCACGGCCCTAACGGCCATGCATGCCATTGGCACATGCCAACATGCTCGCTAGCTAGTTTCCCTAGCAAAATCACGGCCCTAACGGCCACGCATGCCATTGGCACATGCCAACATGCTCGCTAGCTAGTTTCCTATCAAGGTCACGGTCTAACGGCCATGCATGCCATTGGCACATGCCAACATGCTCGCTATCTAGTTTCCCTAGCAAGATCACGGCCCTAACGGCCACGCATGCCATTGGCACATGCCAACATGCTCGCTAGCTAGTTTCCCTAGCAAAATCACGGCCCTAATGGCCACGCATGCCATTGGCACATGCCAACATGCTCGCTAGCTAGTTTCCCTAGCAAAATCACGGCCTTAACGGCCACGCATGCCATTGGCACATGCCAACATGCTCGCTAGCTAGTTTCCCTATCAAGGTCACGGCCCTAACGGCCATGCATGCCATTGGCACATGCCAACATGCTCACTAGCTAGTTTCCCTAGCAAGATCACGGCCCTAACGGCCACGCATGCCATTGGCACATGCCAACATGCTCGTTAGCCAGTTTCCCTATCAAGGTCACGGCCCTAATGGCCACGCATGCCATTGGCATATGCCAAACACACACGCTGGTAGCCTAACTTGCAAACCGTGCAACCTACCACCAAGGCATTCCGCACATGCCATTGGCACATGCCAAACACACACGCTGGTAGCCTAACTTGCAAACCGTGTAACCTACCACCAAGGCATTCCGCACATGCCGTTGGCACATGCCAAACACACACGCTGGTAGCCTAACTTGCAAACCTTGCAACCTACCACCAAGGCATTCCGCACATGCCATTGGCACATGCCAAACACACACGCTGGTAGCCTAACTTGCAAACCGTGTAACCTACCACCAAGGCATTCCGCACATGCCGTTGGCACATGCCAAACACACACGCCGGTAGCCTAACTTGCAAACCTTGCAACCTACCACCAAGGCATTCCGCACATGCCATTGGCACATGCCAAACACACACGCCGGGTAGCCTAACTTGCAAACCGTGCAACCTACCACCATGGCATTCCGCACATGCCGTTGGCACATGCCAAACACACACGCCGGTATCCTAACTTGCAAACCGTGCAACCTACCACCAAGGCATTCCGCACATGCCATTGGCACATGCCAAACACACACGCCGGTAGCCTAACTTGCAAACCTTGCAACCTACCACCAAGGCATTCCGCACATGCCATTGGCACATGCCAAACACACACGCTGGTAGCCTAACTTGCAAACCGTGCAACCTACCACCATGGCATTCCGCACATGCCGTTGGCACATGCCAAACACACACGCTGGTATCCTAACTTGCAAACCGTGCAACCTACCACCAAGGCATTCCGCACATGCCATTGGCACATGCCAAACACACACGCTGGTAGCCTAACTTGCAAACCGTGCAACCTACCACCATGGCATTCCGCACATGCCATTGGCACATGCCAAACACACACGCTCGTAGCCCAACTTGCAAACCGTGCAAACTACCACCAAGGCATTCCGCACATGCCATTGGCACATCCCACACGTGCCACTAGCGGCGCCACTTGCACTCAAGATGCAACCAACACTCGAGACATCAACACAAACCGGGGATGCTTCCTTAGGGTTTTGGTTTGGCGGTCACAAAGATGCGGCGTACACTACGCTCACATTAAGAAAGCGTGAAAAGGAATAAAGCGGTCAAATAAAAGAGGAAATAATGGTGAAAAACATTTTCACCCATTAAACCATGCGGTTACCACCTCCTCCCATTATTTCACCCTTTACTCTCTTCCTTCATGAGGCCGAGTACGTTTCAATCTCGACTTGTATAAATAGGTCTTACCTATTTCCACCGGACAACAAGTCTCGGTCAGGAGAAATATACTACACTTACACTCTCAGAAAGGCAACTTTGCAAGCTCTCCCAAAAAGCTTTCATCTCTTGCAAGCTTCCTAAGCTTTCACTTTCTGATACAAGTCGAGATACTACTCTCCTCAACACCTTTCTTTGCTTCCCTCCGACAACTAAGGCTCCAATTACCCCGCCGACGGGACGAGAGACCGGAGGGACTAGAAGAAGTCGCCCTTACGTCACCATCGCCGATTTGATGGAACGACGGAGACGCTCGCCGAGCCCCGGACAGACATGGTTTCAACACAAAAGGAGGTGCTCACCTTTCTCAAAACACTAACGAGCGACTACCCCGTGAGTCGCATCCTCCGGAGACGCCTAGAAACATCTCCAACAACCCCGACGCCGGCACCTCGGCGGGCACGCCTCCACGGATGAAGAAACTCGCACTAGAGTCCCGTTGGAGAGAAATCAACCACCAAATTTCGTCACGAGAGAGGATTTGGAACAACTCCTACGTGACCGAATCAAGCATGATGAGTTGATGTACATCATCACCAACCCCCTTACCCGTCCGAAATACGGAGAATCCTCTCCCAAGGGGGTACTCTTCCCCTCAATTTACCCCCGTATGATGGTACCGGAATGCACGCGAACATGTTTCTCGTTTCTGGAATCCTTGGGTGAACATGAATATAATCACGTTCTTCGTTTAAGGGAATTTTCAAAATCACTTACCTAAGGGCGTATACATGGTACAACAAACATCCCACCGAACAACATTCCCAACCGGGAGTAGCATGGTCCCCGCGTTTCTGAGAAGTATTTCTTCGTGTCCGAACAAGTTACCTTTTTCAGGACCTCGGGAGAATGTACCGGTGGGATAACGAACATCCGAATGATTTCGTCAAAAGGTTCAGGGTTCAAGCACTCGACTGCCACAACCCAAACGTGACCGAGCAACAATTGGTAAACGCGTGCATCAATGGTATGGTTCCGATCTACCGCGCCCTGCTAGAAAACTTGCGTTTCCAAATATTCTCCGAACTCCATGAGGCTGCGGGACGATCTGCAACAATAGCACCGGCATTCTTGGAAAGGACTAGGCCAACTCGGGGCCCGAAGACGCACGCGAAACTCGCGGGAGTAGGCGCCTCATCAGCAAACAATTTAATGTCGGCTCATCCTCCGTGAACATAGTGAACGAAAGAGGAAAAAGGAAAGCCGCAACTACGAGCCACCAGCCGAAACGTGAAGCGCCGGCGCAATGGGAGCCCTCGCAACGGAAGATCTCCACTAAAACTCTTGTGCGGCATCGTGGGACCGAAGGAAATGTCCTTGATTTCCCATTCCCCATCGAGGAGGTGATTGACCTCCTAGAAGCCCAGGTTCAAGATGATGTCATAGGCCCCGCCACCGCCTAGACGTCCACCAACCGAGGTGAGATGGCAAATCCCAAATACCGCCATTACCACAGTTCGTTCACCACCCGACTAGCGATTGCAACAGATTAAAGCATATTTTCAAGGAAAGGATAGAAGCGGGAGAACTCCGCTAGGAGACGAAAGAGTGCATCGAGACCCACTCCCAATAAGAAACTGCGGTTCCTCACAGGGGACTCGTGCACGAGACTGTGCAATCCATGATGCGACATATATGCGAAATTCTCTATCTCTCCAAGGTTCAACGCCAAGATATTTTCGCAGCTCTCAATCGTGTTGTATCCTAAGCAAAAACGTCTTTTCTCCCCTCGGAATCCACGCCAAGGGCCCAAGCTTCCCAAACAAGCGAAGTGGAGAACTGGGGACTGCGACCACGTCCGTTTAAGAGGTACTGAACTTGACGACATGCTCATCGACACGACCTCGACCACAACATCATCACTTTCAAGACACTAAAGGCAGCCGGATTTACAAAGCAAGACGCTACCTATTTCCGTCTGTGATTAAGAGCTTGAGAGGAGAGGGCTTTGAACGCGCATGGCTACATCAACCTAGAGATCGAGATAGGAGACGCTATAACGCACAGTAAGTTCCACATCGTCAAAGAACTAGATCATGACATGATTTTGGGACGCTTATGGGCACTCGAAAACAAGGCAAAACTGGGCGTACACCCTCTGCCGACATCCCTGCCCGAAGGGATTCCCAACAAATCGTCCCACGGGTTATCACATCAACGAGCTATTGAAGGAACCCAAGCGTCCGAAGAGGACCCGTTGGCGCTAGCCCATGATTTTCAAATGCAAGTAAGTCTGACCGAGCAACCTTTTATGCAACCGACCTTTTCTTTCCCCATTCTGTCATGGGGACTCGGCGCAACAACCGGCACGAACGTTGTCAAAAAATGTGAATGAGGAGCTGGACCATTCGAACACTTTGCAAGAAGCTTAGAAGCTTCGGCGAAAAACCAACGAGCCAAGGCTCAAATGGTTACACGACGTCTGAACCCGTTTTCAATCGGAGATATAGTGATTAAGGAAAGCTCGTTTCAAGTTGGGAGGATGACGAGTAAAGATGGAATTGCCCGAGGAAGGTGAAGGCGAGCTATACCTGTTGCGGATACCCTTTTGGGAGGATATTGCAAGCTCATCAATACCGACACACCTGAAGGCGTGATAGTTCACTCGCGATGGCTCAAGGAATCCAATCCCTAAAATGCTGTATTTCCCAATCACTCCCCTTTTCAGTACTTCCTTTGAATCATTTCTCTTAATAGTTGTACTTCCCCAGGATGAATACACCGTTTGTATTTTTTCCCTGGAGATCTACCCTTTTGTCAAAAAAATAAAAAAATAAAATAAATATATCTCTTCCCGAGCGAATCCTTCAGATATCAGAGAAATACATCAGAAGAACCCAGAAAACCATTGCAGAGCCATCATACCACAACCCCTACAAAAATATATATATATATGAAGCAAAAGGTTTAATGATGAAGAAGAAGGGAAAGATGTGTTTACAAAAAAAAAAAGAGAAGGGAAAAACATCAGGGAACTAAACAGCTAACAGAAAAAACAAAAGGAGGAACTAGCCCTCGAAGGACGGAGAAAAAGTCTCTTCGTGCAAAGCTATCTTCAAGCATTTCCCCCAGCAATCCTTCGGGCAACAAAGGTTCCACTCAGCGGCTTTAGCAGCGGCGACCTCAACATCCCATCCCGAAGCAGCCACAACGGCGCAGCAGTGTCCTCCCGACAACTATTCCAAGATACGCCACCATGACGCCTCCGGTATCGTCAATAACACCTTTGGCATCAACTTCAAAGGTTGTCTCGCTCCTATCATACGCTCTTTCGAAAGTTTCCTCATTGACGCTTCGAAGAAAGTTTGTTGATTCATCCACACCAAAATCGAGAACCATGGCGTTCTCCTCCGCGTCCACCGAACCCAAGGGGGTCCGAACATGCACCATTCTTCGTGGGGATACATGGGAGGGAGGTCCTTAATAATTTCATTAGCTTCATGGAACAAAGATTCAACCCCGACCGATACCTCCTCAAGAGAAGAAGATCGATCTCCGTCGATTAAAGTCCTTTCCCAAAAGGTTAAAGGCACGGCCGTCTCACGGAAGATCCCATCATACACGCAAGAAATGGAAAGATGATCAAATTCCATCCTGTCTACACGCATACAAAAGAGGATGGCGAAAAAAAAAAAAAAAAAGGAAGAAGAAAAGAAAACGCACCTAAAAGCAAAGGAAAAGGGAATCAACAAGAAGAACCCTTTTCTCAAACGAGGAGACGATGCTATTATTTTTGGATATGAATGCGGAACCTTAAAAGGGAAAGGAAGTAATGAGAGACATAACGCTTCCAGTTTTAGCATGAATAATGCCCTAATTGAAGCCGCACGTGAAGGAAAGCAAGATAAGGAAACTTTGCTATCGGAAGAAACTCCCTCCTTGTTTACAATCGGTCTCACAAGCTAGCATACTCAGTTAGCCAGCACACGCCGTTTCCCAAGTCACGCCCGCAAGCATGGTTTCCAAGATTGGACCGGCCCCACCAATTGCGACTTCCCAATGCCGCCCAAGTCATGCCTGCAAGCATGGTTTCCAAGATTAGACCGGCCCCACCAATTGCGACTTCCTCACGCCTGCAAGCATGGTTTCCAAGATTGGACCGGCCCCACCAATTGCGCCGACCTCCCAATGCCGTCCAAGTCATGCCTGCAAGCACGAACGGCTTCTACACTTCGCGCCGGTCCCACCAGCTAGCACACTCAGTTTCCCAACTCACGCCAACTTCCCAACGTCGCCCAAGCTGCACCGGGCCCTACCAATTGTGCCAGCCTCCCGATTTGTGCAAAACTACCAGAGGCAAGGATTCCAAATCCTATTTATAAAAGGTCAGACAAGCCTCTTTCAATTTTCTTTATGGGTTGTTGTTAATAGTTTGTCACCATCTTATGCTTACCTCGCAACAAAGCCCCTGTTACGAGCTAAGCAGGGGACTTAATGTTGATGGTGGTTTTTAGACAAGGGGTAAAATCGTAAAACCCAATGACCTAGTGTTACACGCAACACATTGAATAAGAGCATTTAACTCGGTGTAAATAATTAATAGGGTATTTTTTCAAAATACCGGATTAGGTTTTCAACACAGAACCCTAATTCCAAAACTAAGCCGCATCTTCTGCGCACCATGGCAACAATGCCAAACCAAGCCGCATATCTGCGAACCATGGCAACAATGCCAAACCAAGCCGCATCTCAAGCACCATGGCAACAATGCCAAACTAAGCCGCATCATCTGCGCACCATGGCAACAATGCCAAACCAAGCCGCATACTGCGTACCATGGCAACAATGCCAAACCAAGCCGCATACTGCGCACCATGGCAACAATGCCAAGCCAAGCCGCATATTGCGCACCATGGCAACAACGCCAAATTCCAAGCCGCTATGCCTTTGGCCCACACCAAACATAGCGCCCTAGGCTTGCAAGACTTGCAACTAGGTCAACATGGCCCACGTGCCATTGGCACATGCCAACATGTGCCGCAAGCCATATTTCCAAGCCGTTATGCCTTTGCCCCACGCCAAACATAGCGCCCTAGGCTTGCAAGACTTGCAACTAGGTCAACATGGCCGCACGTGCCATTGGCACATGCCAAAACGTGTCGCAAGCCATATTTCCAAGCCGCACCCGCGCACCATGGCAACAACGCCAAATTCCAAGCCGCTATGCCTTGGGCCCACGCCAACATAGCGCCCTAGGCTTGCAAGACTTGCAACTAGGTCAACATGGCCGCACGTGCCATTGGCACATGCCAACACGTGCCGCAAGCCATATTTCCAAGCCGCTATGCCTTTGGCCCACGCCAAACATAGCACCCTAGGCTTGAAAGACTTGCAACTAGGTCAACATGGCCGCACGTGCCATTGGCACATGCCAAAACGTGCCGCAAGCCATATTTCCAAGCCGCTATGCCTTTGGCCCACGCCCAACATAGAGCCCTAGGCTTGCAAGACTTGCAACTAGGTCAACATGGCCGCACGTGCCATTGGCACATGCCAACACGTGCCGCAAGCCATATTTCCAAGCCGCTATGCCTTTGGCCCACGCCAAACATAGCGCCCTAGGCTTGCAAAACATGCAACTAGGTCAACGGCCATGCATGCCATTGGCACATGCCAACATGCTCGCTAGCTAGTTTCCCTAGCGAAATCACAGCCCTAACGGCCACGCATGCCATTGGCACATGCCAACATGCTCGCTAGCTAGTTTCCCTAGAAAAATCACGGCCCTAACGGCCATGCATGCCATTGGCACATGCCAACATGATCGCTAGCTAGTTTCCCTATCAAGGTCACGGCCCTAACGGCCATGCATGCCATTAGCACATGTCAACATGCTCGCTAGATAGTTTCCCTAGCAAAATCACGGCCCTAACGGCCATGCATGCCATTGGCACATGCCAACATGCTCGCTAGCTAGTTTCCCTAGCAAAATCACGGCCCTAACGGCCACGCATGCCATTGGCACATGCCAACATGCTCGCTAGCTAGTTTCCCTAGCAAAATCACGGCCCTAACGGCCACGCATTCCATTGGCACATGCCAACATGCTCGCTAGCTAGTTTCCCTATCAAGGTCACGGCCCTAACGGCCATGCATGCCATTGGCACATGCCAACATGCTCGCTAGCTAGTTTCCCTAGCAAGATCACGGCCCTAACGGCCACGCATGCCATTGGCACATGCCAACATGCTCGTTAGCCAGTTTCCCTATCAAGGTCACGGCCCTAATGGCCACGCATGCCATTGGCATATGCCAAACACACACGCTGGTAGCCTAACTTGCAAACCGTGCAACCTACCACCAAGGCATTCCGCACATGCCATTGGCACATGCCAAACACACACGCTGGTAGCCTAACTTGCAAACCGTGTAACCTACCACCAAGGCATTCCGCACATGCCGTTGGCACATGCCAAACACACACGCTGGTAGCCTAACTTGCAAACCTTGCAACCTACCACCAAGGCATTCCGCACATGCCATTGGCACATGCCAAACACACACGCTGGTAGCCTAACTTGCAAACCGTGCAATCTACCACCAAGGCATTCCGCACATGCCATTGGCACATGCCAAACACACACGCTCGTAGCCCAACTTGCAAACCGTGCAAACTACCACCAAGGCATTCCGCACATGCCATTGGCACATGCCACACGCGCCACTAGCAGCGCCACTTGCACTCAAGATGCAACCAACACTCGAGACATCAACACAAACCGGGGATGCTTCCTTAGGGTTTTGGTTTGGCGGTCACAAACATGCGCCGTACACTACGCTCACATTAAGAAAGCGTGAAAAGGAATAAAGCGGTCAAATAAAAGAGGAAATAATGGAGAAAAACGTTTTCACCCATTAAACCATGCGGTTACCACCTCCTCCCATTATTTCACCCTTTACTCTCTTCCTTCATGAGGCCAGTGTACGTTTCAATCTCGACTTGTATAAATAGGTCTTACCTATTTCCACCAGACAACAAGTCTCGGTCAGGAGAAATATACTACACTTACACTCTCAGAAAGGCAACTTTGCAAGCTCTCCCAAAAAGCTTTCATCTCTTGCCAGCTTCCTAAGCTTTCACTTTCTGATACAAGTTGAGATACTACTCTCCTCAACACCTTTCTTTGCTTCCCTCCCCAAATCAACCTTTCTCCTCCACTTTGTGACCGAAGCAAGTCCGAACAAACCATTTCTTGGTTTAGGCCGGACTTGTACAGATTGATCTCTCGAATCTATAAAGTGCTCACGTGCAGCACATTTGTTTAGGGTTTGAACCAGTTTCTCACTCACCTACCGAATTTACCGAAATCGGCAAAAACGATTTTTACCCATAAACAACAGGTAACGATCATGTGCATGAGGATGCTGATATTCGGTTTGGATGATCCTTGTGCGTCAATCTATCCTCTAGTAGAGATTGATAAAGATACAATTAACACATGAAAGGAAATATATTATAGGGGTCGTTGAATCCATTAGAAGAGCTTCACCATGATTCTAATGTCTAGTTAGTTGGTTAAGGGGTGTCCTAAAAGTTTAGTAAATGTCTAAGTTACCTTTCATCAATTAAACCTAAAGAAAAAACTCTTTAATTCTAATCATTAACAATAACCCAAAATTAATCAATCATCATCAACAATAATTCAAAATCAATCATCATCATCATTAATAACCCTTCCATCAATCAAACCTAAAAAGGAAAAACAAACTCAATTCTCTAATTCTAATCAACAACCCAAATCAATCTATTGCAAATGAGATCAAAGTGTGTTATTTTTTCTCAATCAAGTTCGAAAAATCGATTTCAGTACCAGTTACGGTTGGCTTTCTGGTTTTCAAAACCCAAACGTAACTCATTACAGTTGGATTTAGCATTTTATGGTTGGTTTTGAAAAACCAAAACTATGAGTAACAGTTGGCTTTTTGGTTTTCAGAAGACAATCGTAACTCGTTACAATTGGTTTAGTGAGTTACGGTTAGTTTCGAAAAACCAAAATATGAGTTGGATTTCATGAGTTATGTTGGTTTTGAAAAAGCAAAAACATTAGTTGCTGTTGGGATGTAATGATTTACGGTTGGTTTTAGTGGGTTACGGTTAGCTTTAGTGAGTTACGGTTAGTTTCGAAAAACCAAAAATATGAATTGGATTTCATGAGTTACTGTTGGTTTTGAAAAAGCAAAAACATTAGTTGTTGTTGGGATGTAATGATTTACGGTTGGTTTTAGTGGGTTACGGTTAGCTTTAGTGAGTTACGGTTGGCTTCGATAAATAAAAAAAAATAACTGTAACTTTTTTACGATTGGACTCATCAAACTAAATTTTCAACCATAACTATATATTGATTGATTAGTCATTATTAAATTTTTTTTTTTTTTTTTTTTGACAAGGGTCTTTTGAAATTACGCTATAATGACCGATTTTGTCCTTTTAGAACAGCCCATATAATGGATTTCACAGCCCCTATCACAGGATTGCCTAAAAGGGTTTGACAAATAAAACAAGACATTTGAGTGGGCTTTACGGGTAAAACTTTTTATTTGGGATATGACCACTTGTTTTCAAACTTGTAGATATGAATGACGGAATGAGCAATTATTTGATAAATAATTTTACAAGAAATTCAAGTTTTTTTTGGAAACTATTCTTTCCAGCCTTAAGTTTATTTTGAAGGAAACAAGATGAAATATATTTTTAAATTAGGGGGATTTTGTGTTTCCCCCTCAAAATAAATAGCGATTTTGCATTACCCCTTTTTAAATCACTAATTGGTAAAACCCCCTTTCTGTTATGACTGCTGTTACAATCCAGTTAACCGTGCACGTGCGACTCACACGTGTTGGATTAAAAATAGACACGTGTCCACATATCCCCTTTCCTCATCTTCTCATCATTCTCGCCGATGAACAAACTAAATTCTCAACCACAGACCATATACATTGCAAATCAAATGATGCGATGAAGAAACAAAGCATAGAAAGAAGAATTAAAGATTCACCCACTGAAATAAAACTCCTAACCACGCTATCAACAATAATGAAGTAATTGAATTCATCGCAAGTAATCTGTTTCACTCCACCATGACAATATAATTCAGAACTCATGGTAAAATTGATGATTTCACTGGGAATTAAAATCCTTCCATCCAAATCATGACAAATTCCATCTTCTACCTATTCCTTCTTGCCCATTATTCATCGAATTAATAGAACCGGTGTTGCGTCAATGGGTACAGGTAACTAACTAAATTCCTTGTTGAGGTTTTGTTTTGTATTTTATTGTTCTCTTTATTGGGTTTTAATGATTTTTTTTCTTTTTAGTGTAGTGGTGGAGTTTAAACAGAGAAGAAGGGAGATAGAAAAAAAGAAGAAGAGAATGTTTGGTGGTCTCTAATGGCGAAAAGGAGGAGAATGTGCCATGTGTTGAGGTCTTAGGGTTTTATTTTCATTTTATACACATGTGAGTCGCACGTTCACAATTAATTGTGTTGTAACGGCAGTTATAACAGAAAGGGGGTTTTACCAATTAGTAATTTGAAAAGGGAGTAATGCAAAATAACTATTTATTTTGAGGGGGAAACACAAAATCCCCCTTTAAATTATATTAGTTAGAAATCATAAACAGGTTGATTCAAGTATATCAGATAGATAAAACATAATCGAACAAATACAACATAAAACTTAAAAAAAAAAGAAAAATTACAACAATATAAGAATTGTAATATAATTAAACTACATAATTAAAAAAGAAAATCTTTCATAAAAAGCACAATTTGCACTGAATATCATTATTAAATCCATTTCAATTAGCCATTGATCTTGTTTGATTGAATCTTAGTCATCGTTACACCGAATTTGAATGAAACCCCAGAAGGTTATAGAATATGTTACTAACACTAATCTTCAAGAAGTATATATGTATTCCACCTCATTGGGCCATATTCTGTATCCCATACTACATCATAAAACCAGAACGAAGAACATAAACTTCTACCAAGTTGAACCTCTGATTTGTAAATCACATCATAAATCCATGTTTGTGTAAACACAGGTTGAAACATTATCTTCAAAAACATATTTCTCCAACCGAACAATAAGCCATCATCCAATTCCAGGTTCAATCACACCAGCCCGTCCTAGGGCTCTGATACCAATTATTGGGAAAATTGGCACCCCGAGAGCAGCAGAAATCAGGATCACAAAGGGAAATTGGTGATTTAAACCAAACATGGGAGAATTAATAAGAAATGCACAGAAGAAAAACAATCACATAACCACAACACAAGATATACGTGGTTCACCTTTAACAGGTCAAGTCCACGGCCGACACCACCAGAAAAACTTCCATTTGATCAAAGACCATTACATGCTCTTTCCGCAACCCAAGAGTTAACAACACACACCCGAGAACACCATCGAAGAAACCATAGTAACCAATATCTCTAACCATTCCTCGAACCAGCCTCATGTCTTCTCTTCTACACTATCTTCACAGTTGCTATTAACAGAGGAGAAACATGGAAAACATCAAGAAAATTGGCCGTCACACTAGAAGACCAAAATTCTCTCTCTACAAGTTTTTGTCTCACAGCGATATTGACCTTCACGGTAGCACACGATGCTCCCTAACAAAGAGACCAAAAACCTAAGCACAAGGTTTTACCACTCTTCTAAGTTCGATTTTTACAAACCTACAATTCTAGTCCTATATATAGAGAACACAAACTTATCCTTTAAGAAAACTTTACTTTGGAAACAAGTTTTCCTAACTTGCCCCTAAGTTCCTAAACTTTAGGAACAAGCTTGCAAAAGACAAAGTTTGACCAAAACTCAAACTTTACACCTCCGATTAATCCCACAGAAACATTGTTCAATTACCCATGAAAGATTTATGAGAGACACATATGTGAGGTTTATTCATTCTTTTAAGAGTGATGAGATACTATTTTGGGTGACTGGTAATATTGTTATATATGATCCTAATAACAGAAGTGTCATAGATTCAAATCTTGCGACATCAATAGGCCAAGAAATGTGCTACTGCGAAAGCCTTGTTTCCCTTAACTCTGGTACTCATGTCACCTTAAACGGTTTTAATGGTCTGGGAAGTGGGTCTTCGAAGTCGAACATAAGAAGCAAGCTCTAAGTTGAGTAATGAGAAGTCAGTTTGTTTAAGAAGGTATGATCATTATCTTCTCTCTGAATCTCAGTATCTTTTTTGTCATTGGTGTTTATTTGAATCTTGTCACTACCAAATCTTATAAGCATATGAAACTGCAACTTCACGAACTTATATGTTTACATTAGCAGATTCTTACAAACTCCGCAAACTCAGCCGAGTTATTTCCGAGTGCTTGGTATTTATCCTGAATTCCTCACCAAGGACAAGTATAGGCCAGTAAATCATTGAAGACGGCCGGGTTTCACCGAGCTTTGTGTGCGTTTAGGTTTGAATTTTTATTTGTTTATTTGTTTGGATGATTCCTTGATACTGAATGTATGTTATGTTGATTTACATTGATTTATGGTGTTGGCTTTCCTTGATATAATTTACTTAATAGTGAGTCGTGTTGATATCAATGTATGTTATTAGAGTGACCCTAAGTCTCTAATTAGTTTATTAGTCGAATATGGATATCAACCGAGATTGTCACTCCTCCTTCCCAACTGAGTAGCATCTGAAAAACAATTTCGGCTACATTGATTACAACAACTCCGTTTATACACAATGTTTCCTGTATCTGCTAATGTCAGCCTTGCATAACATTGACTGTCTTGATTTCTGCATTATTCGGATCCCTTTCCTGCTTTACGGAAGGGGATTTGATCTTACCGGCCCCTGTGGGTTTTTTTTTTTTTTTCTTTTACGGGTAGGCTACAAGGCTTCCAAGCCTATGAACCTTTACTTTCCCTGTACAAATAGTATATCAGGCATTTACATAAGTCACTGGTACATACTTTCTCAAATGATTACCAGATTGATAGAGAAAACGTCAGACAACTGGGTAAGATACATACGAGAATAAAGTGTCACTATGCATTCAGTAATTTACATAATCTAAGAGTCACAGCCCATAAACAGGTTCGCCGACTTACGACATTAAGTTACATTGTTTGTCCTTGCAGATTCGGCCATTTCATCTGGTACATAATAATACAAAGAAAACTAACATATTTGTAGGCCATATTTTTACATACAAAGATAAACAGCAAACCCAGAGTCACTTACAGGAATTGACTCACAAAACACTTATTATTCTTTCAACTTTTTGGCTTCTTCCTCCTCAGCTTTCAACTTAATTGCCTCTTCGTCGGCTTTCAACTTTTTTGCGTCTTCTTCAGCTTTCGACTTTATGGCTTCTTCCTCGGCTTTCAACTTTTTGGCCTCTTCTTCCTCAGCTTTCAACTTTTCATCTACTTTAATTTTCTCAAGAGCCTTTATCAGGTTTTGCAAGCAAAGTTGGGAGTCTCTTTTGATGGTTTTCGGCATCAAATTCTCGGCAACATCGGCTGGAGAAACTTTGACCTCCCCGATCAAACGTCTTATGGTGTCAAATAATTCATGTGAATCAAGGTTCAAGTAGTTTTTCGCAAACACTTTGAATCCTTCGTAACAGCAATATGACATTTCAATGTGTTTATCCATCCTACCACTTCGAATTAGAGCTGGGTCTAGTTTCTCAACGTAGTTAGTGGTGAACACAATGATTCTTTCTTTGCCACAAGCTGACCATAACCCGTCTATGACGTTTAGAAGCCCTGATAGTGTAACCTTGCTGTCGTTCTTTTCTTCTTCTTCTTCCTCGTCTTCCTTTTCCTTGACTGGATCTTTTTCATCTTTATCATCTTTCTTCTTCTTCTTCTTACGTTTTCCCGTAAGGTTGAGTGAACAATCGACGTCCTCTATCACAGTAATAGACTTATTTGATGTATCATGTAAGAGATTGCGAAGCTCGCTATTGTCCTTCACCGCAGTTAGTTCAAGATCATAAATATCATAATTCAAAAGTTTAGCCATGGAAGCGATCATACTAGACTTACCAGTCCCCGGAGGGCCATATAAGAGATACCCACGTTTCCACGGTTTCCCAATTTGTAAATAGTAGTCTTTTCCCATACGAAATGTTTCAAGATCATCAATAATCTCCTGCTTCTTTTCTGGGTTCATGGCTATGTGATGGAATGTCACTGGGTGTTCAAAATCTACATGACTCCACAATGACTTGCTCCATTGATAATACCCTCGGTTTGGATTGTTAGAGTAGAGCCTTATGTGCCTGTTTTCGATCATGCTTTCCTTTCCCACCCTGATGACATGATTTAAATAAGATTTGGTGACGGTTTCACGGTATCGACGATGAAATTGGAGCTTTAAATGCCGTTTCTCAGTTGCGGAAGGAAAAAATGAGAAAGACTTGGTTTCTTGGGTAGTCTTTCCCAAGTACCACCAGATTTTTACACCTCCAAAATTATCAAATATCTCTTCGTGATCAGCCATGCTTAGTGCAAGGTCCTTATTCCCTTCGACTATTTGAGCTTTAAGTCGCTTTGCAAGTTTCTTGCTTTTAGGAGCAAGATAAGCTTCAACTGCGGTGTAAGCTTCACTAAGCTTAACGTACCGTTCACCACCAACGAATTCATCAAAGCTTATCTCCATGTAAGGATTCGCATATGCTGTAATTCGGTATACATACACCAATAAATAATCAGCGACACGTCTCGGAACAAATTGTTGAATCATTGTGTAAACAAACATGACACCTCCCATGAGTGTTCCCATTCCCATCCAAATATCCCCCATACTGGACATCTTTCTTGATTTGGTTTGATGCAGGAAATTAAGTTTTGGTGAATTAGACTAGTAGGGAATGCTTTCTGCTAATGAATACAGTCACTTGGTAGAACTTGTGTATATCCAAAATACAAATGGTTGTGAACATCCTTAAATAGACTCTTCTTTGTGTTCTTTCCTGCTAAACAATTCGTAGAAAGGCAACTATAACCTTTTTTTTTTTCTTGCTCTTCTTTTTGGTGAAGTCACGACTCATACCTGGCACCCTCTTCATCTTATTTTACTATTTTTTTTTTCGTCTTTTGTTTTCATCGGAAACTTACTCCATGTGAGCTTCGATTAAAGTAGCCAAGAAAAAAATAATCGTAATCAAATAGCAATGACCTCTTCGACACCCCGAAGTCTCAAAAGGTCCTCACCCACCCAAGACCTCTTGGATAGCGACGATAGGTAAGTTTCTTAACGTTTGCCTCAATGAGGCAAAAGTGACTGGATTCACATTCACACCTCTTTTAGATTCGTTTTCACTATTATTCTAAAATTTTAATGTTGACCATTTGGTATGTATAAACAACGGGAGAGTTTTCTCTGAAGTTTCATTTGTAATATTCAGTGAATCATTATTGTATTAGATCATATGCTCCCAAAACGATGACGTTCGTCGATACTATGTCATGAGATGGAACATGTTACCAGCTCAACCAGACTTATTAAAATGGACGGTAAATGTTAGAAGCCGCCAGAAGAAGAAAAAGAAAAATAGAAGCCGACCATTTTAGTGGAGTTAACTGACATCATATAGTCCAAGTGATGTTTTATTTGGAATTATCCGAGGAAGCTTTGAATTATGCTTAATAGGTTGGCAAAAAAATGGATAATCTATCGTCTATAGGTATCTGCACCAGGAAAAGAGTTTTTCTTTTTTCTCTGATAAAAAGAAGTTTAGACTATTATTTAGAAAGGAGAAAGAAACAAGAAGAGAAGACGCTAAGTACAATGAGGAGGCAAGAGCAACCCAAACCTAAAAATCCACAAAGACTAGGCAACACAAAGAAATAAACTAACAGCAAACCGAAGAACCCTTCTGCTTGGTATCTTGGCGGGCCGGAGTTCTCTTCCCTCTTCCAAGCTTATCATTTCAAGATAAACTATTTTAGCTTCTTCTTTTTTCGCCTTAGAATCTCTTAGATTATTATAATTCTTAACAATGCCACATAAAATAAGCTTAGTATAAAGAAGAGAGTTACTATGAAAAATTAGTTCCGCTCAATTATCGTATACTTAGGCCAAACGCTATCACTACAAGAAACTTATAATATATTGCAGCACCCAATGGTTATGGCATAAACTCCTACTAGTGTCGCGATAATCTATGTAACAAGAAGTCTATTGCTGCACCCAATCTTTATTGCTGCAGCAAGAGATTATACTTTTTTGCCACACTGTTGCTACAGTTGTGTGGCAAAAGTTTCATTTTGCAAGTAGTAAATTATAGCTTCCAGCTGTAGCTGACAAATACTGTGGCTAGAAATTTACTTTTGCAACACCTATATTGAAGGTGTGGCAATATATGGTTGTTGATGGTGGTTTTTAAACAAGGGGAAAAATCGTAAAACCCCATGACCTAGTGTTACCCGCAACACATTAAATAAGAGCATTTAACTCAGGTGTAAATAATTAATAGGGGTATTTTTTTCAAAAATACCAGATTAGGGTTTTCAACACAGAACCCTAATGCCAAACCAAGCCGCATACTGCGCACCATGGCAACAATGCCAAACCAAGCCGCACTCTGCGCACCATGGCAACCATGCCAAAACAAGCCGCATACTGCGCACCATGGCAACAATGCCAAACCAAGCCGCATACTGCGCACCATGGCAACAATGCCAAACCAAGCCGCATACTGCGCACCATGGCAACCATGCCAAAACAAGCCGCATATGCGCACCATGGCAATCATGCCAAACCAAGCCGCATCATCTGCGCACCATGGCAACCGTGCCAAGCCAAGCCGCACTCTGCGCACCATGGCAACCATGCCAAAACAAGCCGCATCTTCACGCACCATGGCCACCATGCCAAACCATGCTGGGACTCTGCGCACCATGGAAACCATGTCAAAACAAGCCGCATACTGCGCACCATGGCAACCATGCCAAACCAAGCCGCATACTGCGCACCATGACAACCGTGCCAAGCCAAGCCGCACTCTGCGCACCATGGCAACCATGCCAAACCAAGCCGCACCCTGCGCACCATGGCAACAACGCCAAATTCCGAGCCGCTATGCCTTTGGCCCACGCCCAACATAGCGCCCTAGGTTTGCAAGACTTGCAACTAGGTCAACATGGCCGCACGTGCCATTGGCACATGCCAACACGTGTCGCAATCCATACTTCCAAGCCGCTATGCCTTTGGCCCACGCCAAACATAGCGCCCTAGGCTTGCAAAACATGCAACTAGGTCAACAGCCCCGCATGCCATTGGCACATGCCAACATGCTCGCTAGCTAGCTTCCCTATCAAGGTCACGGCCCTAACGGCCCCGCACGCCATTGGCACATGCCAACATGCTCGCTAGCTAGCTTCCCTATCAAGGTCACGGCCCTAACGGCCCCGTATGCCATTGGCACATGCCAACATGCTCGCTAGCTAGCTTCCCTATCAAGGTCACGGCCCTAACGGCCACGCATGACATTGGCACATGCCAACATGCTCGCTAGCTGGTTTCCCTATCAAGGTCACGGCCCTAATGGCCACGCATGCCATTGGCACATGCCAAACGCACACACTGGTAGCCTAACTTGCAAACCGTGCAACCTACCACCAAGGCATTCCGCACATGCCATTGGCACATGCCAAACGCACACGCTGGTATCCAAGACTTGCAAACCGTGCAACCTACCACCAAGGCATTACGCACATGCCATTGGCACATGCCATACGAGCCACTAGCAGCGCCACTTGCACTCAAGATGCAACCAACACTCGAGACATCAACACAAACTGGGGGATGCTTCTTTAGGGTTTTGGTTTGGCGGTCACAGCATGCATCGTACACTACGCTCACATTAAGAAAGCGTGAAAAGGAATAAAGCGCTCAAATAAAAGAGTAAATAAAGGTGAAAAACGTTTTCACCCATTAAACCATGCGGTTACCACCTCCTCCCATTATTTCACCCTTTACTCTCTTCCTTCATGAGGCCAGGGTACGTTTCAATCTCGACTTGTATAAATAGGTCTTACCTATTTCCACCAGACAACAAGTCTCGGTCAGGAGAAAAATACTACACTCTCAGGAAGGCAACTTTGCAAGCTCTCCCAAAAGCTTTCATCTCTTGCAAGCTTCCCAAGCTTCTACTTTCGATACAAGTCGAGATACTACTCTCCCGCATTATTCTGGTCTCAACACCTTTCTTTGCTTCCCTCCCCAAATCAACCCTTCTCCTCCATTTTGTGACCGAAGTAAGTCTGGAACGGCCATTTCTTGGTTTAGGTCGGACTTGTACAGATTGATCTCTCGAATCTATAAAGTGCTCACGTGCAGCACATTTGTTTAGGGTTTGAACCAGTTTCTCACTCACCTACCGAAATTACCGAAATCGGCAGAAACGATTCTTACCCATAAACAATTGGCGACCACAATGAGGATTGATCTATCGGCTACAATGTCGATCTGTCGATCTCGTTCTTCGACCCGGATGTCAAGATGGTAGGGGAAGGCGACTCAATCCGACTCAACGCCGAGACGCCTGGATTACCGGTTGTAAAACTACACCTGAAAACTGGGGACTCGTTGAAGATGCTACCAGCGATTGGGGACTTGCGACTCGGTCAAGAATCAACTGCCGACAACCCGGTTATCGGTTGTTAAAACTACACTGAAAACCGGAGACTCGCCAAGATGCTACCAGCGATTGGGGACTTGCGACTCGGTCAGGCTCAACCGCGTTTAACCCGGTTATCGGTTGTTAAAACTACACCAGAAAACTGGAGACTCGCAAGATGCTACCAAAGAATTGGGGACTAATCGCGATGCTACCAAAGAAAGCCGCCTTTTACACAGAGAGGGGCGTGTTCACAAAACCTATGAAAGAAACGTTCAAGGAAAATCATCCGACAAAAGTCTGCTTTTCTTGGAGAAAGTCAACTTTGCATCTTCAAGAGCCGCTTTCTTCATAGTCAACATCTTGGAAAGCTTTTCGAGTTCCACCTCCTGTCGTGCAATCTCCTCGGCGGAAAGGCTTTCGATTGCTGCATCTTTCAACTTTTGGATCTCAGCAAGGCCTTCGACAAACCACGAAGTGTTGAACTCCTTTTCTACACACATGTCGTGATGGTGCTCCCAGTCGGCAATAACGTCTTCAGAAACGGTATGACCAGTCACCTCACGCATATCCTCGATGGAAGGTAAAGCCTCTTCCACACGCTTAACCAACGCAAATCTACTAGTGGTTTTCTTGGTTGTGGCCATATGTCCGTATTTCTCCCAGATTCTGGTGTACAACGCCTCATGCTTAGCCGGCACGCTGAAGCCGCCAACCAGCACATGACCTGGATAAGGAACCAAGTACGGGGATCAAAAATGGCGCCCGCACCCGGCCTCACGACTCGCAGAGGGTCTTCTTCCATGTCTACGGCGGACCATCGTAGAATCATCCACTGTTTGAACCACATCTGTGCCGGCAATTGGCTAACGCCCATCTCCAAGTCACCTGGTCACAAAAGGCAAGTTTTCGTGTGGCTCTACCCTTAATCATCCTCCGAATCGGATTCCTCCTGCGAACTTGAGTTAGACATTTTTCAAAAGAGGAAACAGAAGAAGAAAGAAAAGAAGCGCTTGCCAGACACGCTTGCCAGACGCGCTTACCAGACGCGCTTGCCAGACGCGCTTACCAGACGTGCTTACCAGGCACACATGCCGCACGCGCATGCCAGCCGCAGTACCACACTCTGTGCTAACAGTTTGCATCCTTCCAGCGCTAACATCTTGCGCCCTTCCAGCACCATCCTTGCCCTTCGAAACAGCGCCCATGGCTCCAAAGACTTCGTGATCAAACCGTGTCATCTCTCGCACGATACACTTACGATCACGGAACCAGAGCCGCTTCCGCCACCCCAACGGTTCTTCAAGCATGACAGCTTCAACCGTCACCAGAGACGCTACTCCATCATCGGGGCAAGATCTTTGGAAGATCCTAAGAAGTCGACCTTCTTTTAGCATCGTTGATTTGATGAAAAGACAAAAGATACTTCAAAGAGGACATGCGTTTATAGATGAAGAGGCTCGCGTTGCTCTTGGACGCCCAAGATGAAGGGGATAAGCAATCCAATTTCGTCACACATGAAGATCAGGATAGACTTCTCAAAAATCGAAAGCAAGGGAAGTCAACAACTCTCCTGAGTTCACAGAGACCCTTCTCCCGTCAGGACCCGCACAATGGGAACTTCGCCCACAAAATCGTACAGTCTATGATGAGACAGTTATGTGAGATTCTATGTTTCTCCAAGGCGTAGCGTCAAGACATATTTGCACCCCTCAACCGCACTGCATCAGGAAAGCGGCGCTTCCGCCGGGAAGCCGTTCCCAAACCCCAACCTCTCCTAGAAAGCACGATCGATAGATGAAACTGGGGACTCCTAACCTCTGTTCTCTTGAGGGATGTCGAGTTTGACAGAACGTGACGCGGCCCCCGACTTCAAAATGGTAACCATCAAGGCTCTAAAAGTTGCAAGACGTCGTTCCAACATTCTTTACAGAAGTAGCTCCGCATCAACGTTCTCTCCGAGTAGCTACGCATCGGTGTTCTCCAAATAGCGGCTTCGCTTCAACGTTCGCTTCAACGCCACTCCTTCCCCGCAAAGTTTGCTCGCTATATCATCCAACCTTCCTTGTTACCACGATAATGTAGTCTCTCCTGATTACATCTCCAACCAAGAACTGTTGCTCCTCACCCGTTGATACCAGCCAGAGCCTCACCACAGCATCAATAATCTGCGCTCGAGTCAGGTTGGTGTTTATGTGCTCCTTACTCACCATGAACTCAACCCATCTATCAAAAGAACGCAATGGGCTTTGACACATCCTGAAATCAATGTTGGAAGAGGAATATACCCCTTTATGAAGACAGAACCATATGGTATGGTGTTCTCTGGGCGAACCGAACGTGTCTTCTTTTCATCTTCACCACCGGTTAACAAAATTGGCACGAAACCTGGGTGATTTTTCCGAGCAGAGACAAGTTTTTGGGCGAAGAATTCATCATCCGTGTTTGGTTTGGAACTATGAACATCCTTCGATGAGGCGAAATTTTATTCAGGTAACATCTTATCGGATCTCTTCATAACAGTTTAGTAACGAGATATCTGCATACGAAGAAAGACGAAATTATCTCCCTGACACATAATCGCACCCAACAACAACAAAAAAAAAAAAAAGAGGGCGTATTCTTTACTGGCTCAAAAATATACACGCAGTATCATTCTTCGGGTTCAAATTATATATGGAGCATTTTTCTACGGGTTCAAAAATATACACGCAGTATCATTCTTCGGGTTCAAATTATATATGGAGCATTTTCTACGGGTTCAAAAATATACACGCAGTATCATTCTTCGTGTTCAAATTATATATGGAGCATTTTCTACGGGTTCAAAAAATATACACGCAGTATCATTCTTCGGGTTCAAATTATATATGGAGCATTTTCTACGGGTTCAAAATCGCACGCGCATATTTCTTTCAGACCAAATTCATATATGCAATATTTCCTACGGGTTCGAAGTCATATGAAGCACATATACGGTATTCTTCTTCGAATTCATATACGAGTATTCTCTACGGGTTCGAAACTGCACACGCAGTATTCTCTTCAGGGTTCAAAATTATATACGCAGTATTTTATGCGGGCTCAAGTACGTCTGCAGTATCCTTCTTCGGGTTCAAAATTATTTATGGAGCACTTTCCTGCGGGTTTAAATCATATATGCAGTATTTCCCTTGGGTGCATATATACAATATTTTCTACAAGAAGCACGCCAAGAAATCACACGCGAAATATCATTGCAAGCGCTTACTCTTAGGGTTTACACCTACGCGAAAGGGAAACAACAAAAGTATTGGCAGACATGCTTGGAAGCCGGTTCCTCTTTATGACTATGCCGCTAGTATGAAAAGATGAAAGTGCAAGATGGGAGAAAGGGGCTTTATATATATATATATATATATAGGCGTGAAAGACTTTGAAATAGGGAAGGATTTCCCTTTTACCAAAATCACGCCCGCAAGCATGGTTTCCAAGATTGGACCGGCCCCACCAATTGCGACTTCCCAATGCCGCCCAAGTCACGCCTGCAAGCATGGTTTCCAAGATTGGACCGGCCCCACCAATCGCGACTTCTCAATGCCGCCCAAGTCACGCCTGCAAGCATGGTTTCCAAGATTGGACCGGCCCCACCAATTGCGCCGACCTCCCAATGCCGCCCAAGTCACGCCTGCAAGCACGAACGGTTTCTACACTTCGCGTCGGTCCCACCAGCTAGCACACTCAGTTTCCCAACTCACGCCAACTTCCCAACGTCGCCCAAGCTGCACCGGGCCCACCAATTTTGCCAGCCTCCCGATTTGTGCAAAACTACTCGTGAGGCAAGGATTCCAAATCCTATTTATAAAAGGTCGACAAGCCTCCTTCAATTTTCTTTACGGGTTGTTGTTAACAGTTTGTCACCATCTTATGCTTACCTCGCAACAAAGCCCCCTGTTCCGAGCTAAGCGGGGACTTAATGTTGATGGTGGTTTTTAGACAAGGGGCAAAATCGTAAAACCCCATGACCTAGTGTTACCCGCAACACATTAAATAAGAGCATTTAACTCAGTGTAAATAATTAATAGGGGTATTTTTTCAAAAATACCAGTTAGGTTTTCAAATACGTAACCCTAATTCCAAAACTAAGCCGCATATCTGCGCACCATGGCAACAATGCCAAACCAAGCCGCATATCTGCGCACCATGGCAACAATGCCAAACCAAGCCGCACTCTGCGCACCATGGCAACCATGCCAAAACAAGCCGCATACTGCGCACCATGGCAACAATGCCAAACCAAGCCACATATCTGCGCACCATGGCAACAATGCCAAACCAAGCCGCACTCGCGCACCATGGCAACCATGCCAAAACAAGCCGCATACTGCGCACCATGGCAATCATGCCAAACCCAGCCGCATATTGCGCACCATGGCAACCGTGCCAAGCCAAGCCGCACTCTGCGCACCATGGCAACCATGCCAAAACAAGCCGCATATTGCGCACCATGGCCACCATGCCAAACCAAGCCGCACTCTGCGCACCATGGAAACCATGTCAAAACAAGCCGCATACTGCGCACCATGGCAACCATGCCAAACCAAGCCGCATCTATCGCGCACCATGGCAACCGTGCCAAGCCAAGCCGCACTCTGCGCACCATGGCAACCATGCCAAACCAAGCCGCACCCCCGCGCACCATGGCAACAACGCCAAATTCCGAGCCGCTATGCCTTTGGCCCACGCCCAACATAGCGCCCCTAGGTTTGCAAGACTTGCAACTAGGTCAACATGGCCGCACGTGCCATTGGCACATGCCAACACGTGTCGCAATCCATACTTCCAAGCCGCTATGCCTTTGGCCCACGCCAAACATAGCGCCCTAGGCTTGCAAAACATGCAACTAGGTCAACAGCCCCGCATGCCATTGGCACATGCCAACATGCTCGCTAGCTAGCTTCCCTATCAAGGTCACGGCCCTAACGGCCCCGCACGCCATTGGCACATGCCAACATGCTCGCTAGCTAGCTTCCCTATCAAGGTCACGGCTCTAACGGCCCCGCATGCCATTGGCACATGCCAACATGCTCGCTAGCTAGCTTCCCTATCAAGGTCACGGCCCTAACGGCCCCGCATGCCATTGGCACATGCCAACATGCTCGCTAGCTAGCTTCCCTATCAAGGTCACGGCCCTAACGGCCCCGCATGCCATTGGCACATGCCAACATGCTCGCTAGCTAGCTTCCCTATCAAGGTCACGGCCCTAACGGCCCCGCATGCCATTGGCACATGCCGACATGTTCGCTAGCTAGCTTCCCTATCAAGGTCACGGCCCTAACGGCCCCGCATGCCATTGGCACATGCCAACATGCTCGCTAGCTAGTTTCCCTATCACGGCCCTAACGGCCACGCATGACATTGGCACATGCCAACATGCTCGCTAGCTGGTTTCCCTACCAAGGTCACGGCCCTAATGGCCACGCATGCCATTGGCACATGCCAAACGCACACACTGGTAGCCTAACTTGCAAACCGTGCAACCTACCACCAAGGCATTCCGCACATGCCATTGGCACATGCCAAACGCACACGCTGGTAGCCAAGACTTGCAAACCGTGCAACCTACCACCAAGGCATTCCGCACATGCCATTGGCACATGCCACACGCGCCACTAGCAGCGCCACTTGCACTCAAGATGCAACCAATACTCGAGACATCAACACAAACTGGGGGATGCTTCTTTAGGGTTTTGGTTTGGCGGTCACAGCATGCAGCGTACACTACGCTCACATTAAGAAAGCGTGAAAAGGAATAAAGCGGTCAAATAAAAGAGGAAATAAAGGTGAAAAACGTTTTCACCCATTAAACCATGCGGTTACCACCTCCTCCCATTATTTCAGGGACGGATGTGGGGGTGGCTTACCCAGGCTGCAGCCCCCCCTAAAATCTGTAATAGCTCACTTTCACCTTGGTAATTCCCTGGAAAAAAAGGAAAAGCCCAGGTCTAAATTTGGATAGCCCATACAAAAGAAAATCAAACTTGATGTCTCTCGAAAAAGATCTAACAAACGGGGACATATATGTAGTTGTATGACTAAAATCTAGCGATATGCAAGGAGAGTGAGGACACATTTATATGCATGCATCTAAAGAATTAAATATCTTGTTTGTATGTGATTCAAAATCTTAAAATGTTGTGTATCCTTACGGGGACAAATATGATAAATTATAAATGTAACACTTAAAATGTTACTTACAGGATGATAGACAAAAAATGCCATATCTTATCATGATTATAAGCACAAATTTAATTTTTTTGATTTAGTAATTATTTTGCAAACCAAAGAGAGAATATAGAAGAAGCATAAATTTAAAATATTTGACACACTTTGATAAGTAATATCTTATTTGTGGAAACCAAAAATAATTTACGTAACCCCAAAAAAATTGGCGGCCTACTACGCATTATCAAATCAAAGTTTTGTGTTAATTTATAATTTTGTTTGTGTATCTCATACATAGCATAGCCCAATTGTAAATATACTCTATGGTAAATAAATTTGATTCAAAAAGTTTTGTGCTCTAAAAGATAACGTTGCCCAACTTATACTCTTTAGATATTTTACTGTATTTATTTTTATCGCAGTTGAAACTAATGAAAAATAGCCCACCTCAACACAAATTCCTGGATCCGTCGCTGCATTATTTCACCCTTTACTCTCTTCCTTCATGAGGCCAGGGTACGTTTCAATCTCGACTTGTATAAATAGGTCTTACCTATTTCCACCAGACAACAAGTATCGGTCGGGAGAAAAATACTACACTCTCAGAAAGGCAACTTTGCAAGCTCTCCCAAAAGCTTTCATCTCTTGCAAGATTCCCAAGCTTCTACTTTCTGATACAAGTCGAGATACTACTCTCCCAGAATTATTCTGGTCTCAACACCTTTCTTTGCTTCCCTCCCCAAATCAACCGTTCTCCTCCACTTTGTGACCGAAGCAAGTCTGGAACGGCCATTTCTTGGTTTAGGCCGGACTTGTACAGATTGATCTCTCGAATCTATAAAGTGCTCACGTGCAGCACATTTGTTTAGGGTTTGAACCAGTTTCTCACTCACCTACCGAAATTACCGAAATCGGCAGAAACGATTCTTACCCATAAACAATGGTGTAGCAATATCTTGATTTTCTTGTAGTGTATGGTGGGCTATATCCCTTCTCTATCCCCTATTTGTGGAGAAGGGATATGGATCACAAGGCAACCTCAGTTTCTGTGTAAATAGTATCAAACGGATTCCGAGTAACAGTTTTTTTCTCAAATTTTTTTTCCATATGAATATTTGTAAAGGTAAAACAAATAATTCAGAGTAAAAGAATGAGATATAATAAGTAAAGAAGATAGTTTTTGTAGAAAATAGAATGGAAAGGAAAGTTTTAGTGTAAAACATGGAATACCAAAAACGGATACTTAGTTTCCGTGTAAAGGTCACAAATACTAAGTAATCGTTTCAACTAAAAATGGAAACAAGTTTTTGTAAAGTGAAAAATCACACAGAGGTTGAGTTTCCGTGTGATTTCCCTTCTCTACAAAAGGGATCAGGTCTGATCCACTTCTAAGCGTTGGGAACGGATATCCCTTCTCTAATGGGATATGACAGCCATAGTAATAGGGGATAGGAAAGGGAAATGGCACAACATATTGCTTGGCCTTACATAAAATGAAGAAGAGAGAGCATGGGAATTTGTTAAATCATTCCTGTTTTATTTTTCTGATGCATTTCTACGTTGTACTTGCCAAAAACAAACAACTTCGTATGGCAATGCGCCAATGCGGTCGAACCAAAAAAAAAAAAAAAAAAAAAACCTTATGTCGGTGTCTCAAAGAGAGAAGAGTCAGTCCACAGGTCCGCGCCACGAAAGGGTGCCGGCCTAATCCTGTAGGATTAGGTGACTGATATGTGGCTAGCCATTTTGTTTGCCTGCACTTAACAAACCCTAATTAATCTCACAAAGTAGGGTTTTAAAAGACTGATTGGTGTTTCCACTTTTCATCCAAATTCTCAATTCGGCCGGGCCTGGGTTTACAAAACCATGTCAGCCGCGGCACAATTACTCTATAAATACGATCACTGGTTTGGGGTAATCTTGCCTGAATCTAGAAATTCCATAGATATCCTGAGAAACATATCACATTTCTCTGTCTCCGCGCGGCTAGGCTAATCTCTTCATCTTGATATTTAGAATTTTGTAGCAGGTAAGAATAACACCTTGAAGGATCTTCTAAAAGAGTTTCTTACATCGGATACGACGTGCAAAATGGTTTCTTCAGTCATTCTTCTGAACTGCTAATACCAGTGGAAGTGCGTGATCAGCAAACACAAGTCAAGGCTATGAAGGTATTTCACTATCAATTAGGGTTTGCAACAAAACTACAGCAGCCTGGCGACAGCAAGAGTTAAAGAATGATTTTTGGTGAATAGCTTCCACACTTTGCTGTGTGGTTGATTATCTTTATTTATAGAGAAGTTTGTTACAGAAGCAGTTTAAGATTCAAAGTACAACTCAAATATTCAAAAGCAATCACGTAAACTTTGCAGAAATATTCTAGGAAGACTAGACTTGGCTGTAGAGATATTTCGCTTATCTTGTTCGAGGTTGTTGAGCTTCTTCGAAATACCTGGTAAACTATTGCTGACATGCTTAACACCTCCCCTCAAGTTGTACCTGAGTTGACGAATGTGCAACTTGGATCTAAGGAACTGAAACCTCGGTATAGGAAGGCCTTTAGTGAATACATCCGCCAGTTGATCCTTGGAACTGATGAAGCGTACATGAAGTTGTTTATTAGCCACCCTCTCCCTGACAAAATGATAGTCAATTTCTATATGTTTTGTACGTGCATGGAAGACTGGATTTGCTGTTAGGTATGTTGCACCCAAGTTGTCACACCATAAGATTGGAGTTGCTATAGAAATCCCAAGTTCACGAAGTAAAGATTGAATCCAGATCACCTCGGACGTTGCAATCGCAATACCTCTATATTCTGCTTCAGTACTTGACTTTGAAACAGTTTTCTGTTTACGAGCACTCCAAGAAATTAAATTACCACCAAAGTAAATACCGTATCCACTAGTTGATCTCACGATCATCTAGACTCCAGCCAGTCGAAAGATCGTAGTACGCATGTAGTGAAAATTCTTGGGAAGGCTGGAGATGTAGTCCATAATCAACTGTGTTCCTTAGATAACGAAGTATTCTCTTCACAAGCTCCCAATGTTTAATGTAAGGATCATGCATATATTGACATACCTTGTTAACTGCCACTGAGATATCTGGTCTTGTAAGATGTAAGTATTGTAAAGCCCCTACCACACTACGATATAGTGACGGATCAGCAAATTTCTCCGTCCCTTGTCTGCAAATCTTCGCATTTGGAGCCAGAGGTGTACACACTGGCTTAACACCATCCATTTTAGCACGCCGAAGAAGGTCAGTGACATACTTCCGTTGAGTTAAAACCAGTTCGTGATTTTGCTTAATCACCTCAACTCCCAAGAAAAATGATAAGTCTCCCATATCTTTAATAGCAAACTCAGCTCCCAAGTTTTCAATGAGCTGATTAATCTGATCAGGGTGAGAACGTGTGACAATAATGTCATCTACATATACGAGGACATATGTGGTAGAAACTGGTGTTTGTAAGACAAACAAGGAGGAGTCTGCAATTGAACCCTTAAAACCCAGCTTAACTAGGTAACTACTTAACCTGGAAAACCAAGCTCGTGGAGCTTGCTTGAGCCCATATAATGACTTGTGCAACTTACACACATAATCTGGATAATTAGGATCAACATATCCAGCAGGATGCCTCATATAAACATCTTCTTCCAGCTGTCCATGCAGAAACGCATTTTCTACATCTAGCTGCTTTAGTGGCCACTGATTCATTACAGCTATGGACAACACGAGACGGATAGTGCTTTATAACTAGACTGAACGTCTCCCCATAATCTATGCCTTCTTGCTGATTGAACCCCTTCGCTACAAGACGTGCTTTGTACTTATTTATGCTACCATCGGGGTTTTGCTTAACACGAAAAACCCATTTAGAGCCAACGACATTCATTCCACTCTCATATTTGACCAATGAATACGTGCCATTACGGATTAAGGCATTAATTTGAGTATCCATTGCCTTTCTCCATTTCGGATCCTTGCTAGCCATCGAGTAACAGGTTGGTTCCATAAAATCTGCCTCTTGAAGTGGATGCTTTGTGGCCGTTAAACACAGTTTTTGAATTGGCTTTGTAATGCCTGACTTAGCCCTTGTGACCATGGGATGTGTGGTAGTGTCACTTTGAGCCTGCTGCACATCAGATTGTATGGACTGTGGAGAGCTTGAACTAGCAGAAGCAGCTGACTGAACCGGAGGATCATTAGACATTTGCAGCATAGGCACAGGTGAATCTTGTGTGGCAGATATGTTTGGAGATGCTGATGCATTTGAAACATCTGGCGTAGACAAAGCAGCGGACTGTCCTGGTGCTGGTGACTGCATCTCAACAGCTGCTTGAATGATCGGTAAATAACGAAGTCCAAATGGTTTAGAAGTTAAGACACTTGTGCTAGATGGTACATTACCTGAACAAGACAACGGTTCTTTCTGCTGGAGAGGCTCAAATGGAAATGACTTCTCTTCAAAGCGAACATGTCGAGAGATATATATTCTCTGAGTTTCACGATGCAAACAGATATACCCTTTGTGAGCTGAGCTGTAGCCGATAAAGACACAAGGAATGGAACGAGGTTCTAGCTTGTTCGCATTATACTGTCTAAGGAATGGATAAGCCAAGCAGCCAAAAACTTTTAGAAAAGAATAATCAGGAGTTTTGTGAAAAACAGAAGCTCTAGTGGAGTTTGGGTTTCGGAATTGGATTTTGGAAGCCTGTTAATGAGATAACATGCTGTAGTGAATGCATCAGCCCAAAAGGAATGAGGCATATGCGCATGAAATAATAGAGCCAATCCAGACTCAGTGACATGCCTGATTCGACGCTCAGCTATACCATTTTGTGGGGATGTGTGAGGACAAGAAAATCTATGCTGAATTCCTGAGTTATAAAGATAGGCAGTGAACTTCTTGTACTCTAAGGCATTGTCCGATTGAAAAACTTTAATTGTGTGATCCGTTAAATTCTCAACTTGTTTTCTAAAATGAATGAATACTTGTAAAGCATCAGATCTCATAACTAAAGGAAAGATCCATGTAAAATGGGAATAAACATCCATAAAAAGTAGATAATAACGATGACCAGACCAGGAGACATGGTGTGAAACCCATATATCAGAAACAATTAAACTAAGCGGTTTATCATAAACCGTACTACTGGTAGAGAAAGACAGTTTCTTGCTCTTACTTATGTGACACGCATGACAGTAATCAAAACATTTATTTTGAACAGGAAGGGAGAATTGATGACAGATCTTTGAGACAGTACGCAACATGGGGTGGCCTAAACGTTGATGCCAAATAGGATAGGTTGGCGAGACAAGAGCTTGTGGACGGAGTGGTTTTTCCAGCATATCGACTCCATCAAATATGTAAAGTCCATTCCTATTGAGCCCTCGCAGCAGTATTGTCCCCGTGCGCTTGTCCTTCACAACAAAAAATGATGTCTGAAATTCAAAATAAACATCATTATCGTTGCAAAATTGAGAGACTGATAATAAGTTTGTTTTTATCTGTGGTACATGGTAAATATTATTCAAGTAAAAAGATCTTGACTTGTATGTGAAAGATGCATTACCAATATTGGCAATGTTCAAAGCATTACCATTACCAACATGGACTTGTTCAGTCCCATCATATTCATGAGGGATGGTCAGATTTCTCATGTCTGCAGTGAGGTGGTGTGTTGCTCCAGTATCACTCACCCACTGATTCTCATTTGGTCCTCCAGGAAGAGCAATATAAGCTGCAGCTGGTTTTGGTTTTGGCTGGTTGTTGTGGTTGTTGATGGGCTTATAACAAAACCAACACCGATCAGCTACATGATTTCTTTTCTTGCAGATCTGACAAGTAACTCTGTCATCTGGATTGTTTTGTCTAGGATAAAACTGATTGTTATTGTAGTTATTCGGAAATCTCCCTGGGTTATTGGTTCTTCTTTGAGCATTGCTGGATGATGACGAGCTTGCCATAACAACATTAGCAATCGTCTGCTGGAGCAATGAAAGTTGTTGCTCCAAACGCATATCAAATGTGAGCAGATGAGCATAAAACGTCTCCATCTCCATCTCCTCAATTGTTCCCAAAGCAGTAACAATGGGATCATAAGATTGGTTCAGGCCATTGCAAATCGATTGTTTTCTTTCATCAGGAGTGACAATAACCAAAAGAGCTGCAAGTTGATCAAACAAAGTTCTAGCTTCGGTCAGAAAAACTTTCAATGATTTGTTACCTTTGTTCAAGTTGTGTAGTTGCTTCTTAAGGCTCATCTGATACGCCTTAGTTTTTGGTGCAAATTCTGCTTCCAATGTATCCCAGACTTGTTTAGCAGTGTCTAGACCAGCCACTTTTCCAAGTACCTCAGCCGTCAAGGTAGAGTTTAGCCAACCGACGAGAAGAGAGTCACATGCTTCATAATCAGTGAACAAAGGATTGATAGCATCAGAGTCAGGCAGATTTCTTGGGGGTTTTTCCTGGGTTCCATCAATGAAACCTGTTAAACCATATCCTTTTAGGATCGGCTTAAACTGAGTCTTCCAAAGAAGATGATTTGTTTCTGTGTGTTTTAGGGTTACTAAGTGATGGATCTGAATTTGACGAAGATTGGTGGTATTTGCTGCCATGGTTTTTTTTTTTGTGTTGGTTGTTTTGGAAGCGTAGCTTGGATAAACTCTGATACCAAGTTAAAGAATGATTTTTGGTGAATGGCTTCCACACTTTGCTGTGTGGTTGATTATCTTTATTTATAGAGAAGTTTGTTCTGAAGCGCTTTAAGATTCAAAGTACAAACTCAAATATTCAAAAGCAACTGCGTAAACTTTGCAGGAAATATTCTAGGAAGACTAGACTTGGCTGTAGAGAGATTTCTGCTTATCTTGTTCAGGTTGTTGAGCTTCTTCAGGAATACCTGGTAAACTATTGCTGACATGCTTAACAGCAAGTTTACACCCCACCACTATATGATCAGGTGGGGTGGCGCCCCGATCTTGACAGGATTCAGGTAAATTTCTTTGCCTAAGCATTACCTGGTTACTTCTTTTTCTTTCTTTTTTTGGGATACGGAACATCGCGGGGGTGTGATGGTAAATTTCTTTTTTAATGCGGATAGTTCAGGAGTTGAACTTCTATTCCCGGTTGAGGTTGGCACTGCCTCAAAGTTTGCAACCAGTATTTTTTCACCTTGAATCAATAATATCCTCTTTTTCTTCCGTTTGAACTTCCATTACCGCAATTATGCGGTCTGCTACCCTCACCACGGGTTGAATCCAAAGTGTTGTGTCCCCACGAAACAAGTGTAGTGGGACCCACCATAACCATCAAGTTAGGAGGGTTTTCACCCGACTATGTCTTTGGGGACATATCAAGGGATTCAACTCGCAGTTAGTTTAACATTTCAAGCAATTATGTAACAATTAGCCAGAAATGGGTGATTATTTGAGAAGTTTGGGAAAAAATGGAATGAGGAGAGAGAAAATATGGCTAAACTAGGGTTTGTGGGCAAACATGGAAAACCATATTTTCCATTCGGATCCTATGCATTTTGATCAAGGACTTCATCATCATATCTTAATTAGGGTTTGTGGGCAAACATGAAAATATTTTCCATATTTTCCATTCGGATCCTATTACAACGCATGCAAACCTTAATTCCATGCGGCTGCTGTTGCACCCGCACTTTATATGGAGTTTCTTCCTTCCCGATTCCCTAAACCCTGATTAAGGGTAACGTTTTATCGATGAAGATTTTAGAGGATGAATATCTTAAAGGAGTGGAAGATTATTGGGCACGCCCGCACGCTTGGATAATATCGAACCTTTGGTCACTTCGTAAGGGTTCAGGTTGAGATTGATTTCTCGATGCCTTTACATGACAAAGTACTAGTAGAGCTTAACAGATTCAAATTTATGGCTTACTTTGATTTAGAGAATATGCACCCATATCGTCTATTGTGCTACTAAAATTATTTCCAAGAAAAGAGGATAACATAACGAAAATAAGAAGTGTAGTTAATGTTGAAAACAATGAAGAAATAATGAAATCGGATCTCAAACAGCTGAGTCGCGGACTAGGTCGCTATCTTTAAGGTATTTCGCGACTCTGCCTCTTGATTGTGCTAGCAGTCAAAAAATTGTCGAACACCTATGGGATAAAACAGCTGATAACTCTCTTATTCGATTTCTCTGCACTATGAGAAATCGAACCAACAAATACTCTATCTAACACTTGCTCAGAACTCGAAATAGATGAAAAAACTGTATCTTCATCTTCTCCAGAAACTTTTCTTATATAAGTCAAAAAACGTCAATACGGTTTTAATGAAAATAAATTTCGCAATAAGTGCGCACTGAAAATCCTCCATAACAGCCATAAAACGACAACATTAAATTTACCAAAAATTAATGTAATTAATTAGGAATATTAAGTTGAAAACCGTTTTGGAAATCAAGAGTTAAAAACAAAGAAAAATAAGTTTCTGGATCAGCAGACCTCGCCCCAAGGCCCCGCTCTCCCGGATTTTTAATAAATATTATAGATATATAAATATACCTATTCAAATGCATGGGGTGAGACTTGAACCCAAGTCTATAGTGTGGGAGCCCAAAATTATACCACCACACTATTTCTCTAAGTTTGATATAATATTACAAAACTATGTTTTTAAATATATATATATATATATATCTCCCAACAATCCCCCACTTATATTTTAAACACATTGAGCAAGTGTTGTATAGTTGTGCATCTGCAAAGGTGCCTTTCGACTTGAACCTCTGCATAGTGTTAAATTTTCAAAGTACCATCTGACTAGAGTGACTTGCGTCTTGAACTCTAACTAATATTAGATTATTTAACACACACAACTATTTCTAGAGTAAAGTCCTTAAGTTCGCACATTAAGGCCATGTGCTTATCCCTTTTTTAACAAATGATCTAGAGAAATGCCCAATTTCTCATAGAAGGCGACCATACCTTCACATTCGCATAGGTGAGTCTATCAAGAATACTCCTGTGTATCCCACTCTAACTTAAGAGCTATAGAATCATTAAGAGTTAAATACTCAACATGTTTCCCACTTCAGGATATCATGTTATGGGAGTGCATGACTCTATCATATCATTTGTAACTTCGTCTAGTCCCTTTGAACCTATCTAGGTTGGGTATCCATTACAAATGACTCAACTTCTCACAGGCCTAAGTCCCATACTTCTAGAAAATTTCCATACCTTTTCTCTAGCTAACCCTTTCGTCAAAGTGTCAGCTATATTTCCTTCAGATCTTACATGATCTATTCTTACAACACCAGTTGTGAGAAATTCTCTAACTGTGTCGTGCTTTCGACGTATATGTCGATTCTTATTGTTATTATAACAATTATCTACTACTCCGATAGCCGCGGTACTATCGCAGTAGATCAAAGTGGCTGGTATTGGTTTTTCCCATACTAGAATATCTGACAACAAACATTTCAGCCATCCTGCCTCTTCACTAGCTGCTTCTATCGCTATCAATTCAAATTCCATCGTAGATTGGGCTATAATTGTCTGTTCTTTGATCTCCAAGATACAAATGCCCCCAGCAATAGTAAAAACATATCCGCTTGGTGGACTTGGAATCATCTCGAAAGAATATTCCAATTAGCATCGCTAAATCCTTCAAGGACCGCGGGATACCTTTGATAGTGTAATCCTAGGTTTGTGGTTCTTTTCAGATACCGCATAACCCTCTCAACAAAGATCCCAAGTGTTTCAAACTAGGATTACTAGTAAACCTGCACAAAACTCCCACTGCATACGCAATGTCTGGTCTAGTACAATCAGCTGCATAACGCAGACTGCCTATTATACTAGCATATTCAGATTGTCTAACACTTTCTCCAGTGTTCCTTAACAATTTCACAGTAGGATCAAAAGGAGTACAAACAGGTTTATAATCAAAATATTCATACTTCTTTAGGATTTTTTTAATGTAGTGAGATTGATCCAAACAAATACCACTATTAGTTCTAGTTATTTTGATTCCCAAGATTACACTAGCTTCACCCAAATCTTTCATGTCAAAATTCGAACTAAGCATGCTTTTAGTTTCATTGACAACAGATAAACTGGAACCAAATATTAGCAAATCATCCACATACAAGCAAACAATCACACATACATCATTCTCAGATTTATAGTAGATGCATTTGTCACCCTCATTTATTCTGAAGTTACTTGAAATCATTAAATTATCAAATTTATCATGCCATTGTTTAGGAGCTTGTTTCAAACCATAAAGAGATTTTTCTAGCTTACATACTTTATGTTCTTGTCCAGAATTACAAAACCTTCAGGTTGTTCCATGTAAATTTCCTCTTCTAGTTCACCATTCAAAAAGCAGTTTTAACATCCATTTGATGAATAACAAGATTATGACTAGCAGAACAGAATCAAAACACGTATAGATATTAATCTAGTAACAGAGAATAAGTATCAAAAAGTCTACGTTCTCTCGCCGCTCTATAACCTTTGGCAACCAGTCTAGCCTTATGCTTATCTATTGTTCCATCGGGTTTGAGTTTCCTTTTCAAGACCCATTTACAACCTATTGGCTTACAAACTGGAGGTAAATCTACATAACTCCAAGTTCCATTAGATATGTGAGAATCTCATTCATTATCTACAGCTTCTTGCCAGAAACTAGACTCCGCAGAACTAAACGCCTCTTGTAAATTAGAAGGTTCTTCTTCTATAGCGTAAAATTCAAAATCAGGATTTTTATCTTTTGTCTCAGTCCTAGCTCTTTTACTGCATCTAGGTTCAAGTTCAGTGATCCTAGTTTCTTCACTTCTAGGTTCTTCTAATCTAGACTCAGAATCAACACTAGGTAAAGTGCTAGGTGTTGAACCCCCACTATTACACCCACTAATTCTAGATTTAAAAGGAAATCTATCTTCAAAGAAGTCAACATCAACAGATTCAATAATAACCTTATTATTAATATCAAAGAACCTATAAGCTTTACTGTTTTGAGCATAACCAATAAAAACACATTCATAAGCTCTACTTTCTAACTTATGTCTTTTAGGATCAGGTTTCCTAACAAAAGCCAAACAGCCCCAAACTCTAAAATAAGATACATTAGGTTTTCTATTTCTCCAAAGTTCATAAGGAGATATCATGGTTTTATTATTGGGAATGCGATTCAAAACATGGCAAACAGTCAACAAACATTCACCCCACCAATGAGAAGCAGCACCAGAACTAAGCAAACAAGCAACAGTCAATTCAGTAAGAGTACGGTTCTTTCTTTCAGCTTTTTTACTTCATTTGAGGATTATATGGAGCAGTTCTTTCATGTATAATGCCATTAGTTTGGTAAATTTCAGTAAAGGAGCAGAATCATATTCGGTGCCTCTATCACTACGAAACCTCTTAATTTTTCTACCAAATTGATTTTCAATCTCAAAGAATAAAGATTTTAAATTTTTCAATAGCTTCATTCTTATGGCTCAACAAATAAACATACGTATAATTAGAACAATCATCAATGAACGTCATAATATATCTCTTGCCATTTCTAGTTAGGATACCTTCATATTCACATAAATCAGAATGTATTAAATTTAGAGGTTTGGATTCTCTTACGACAGATTTATGTGAGGTCTTAGTTATTTTTGCTTGACTACAGTACTCACATTTTTCAAATTCATTTTCAGAAAATTCAGGGAGAACACCTAACTTTCTCATGTTATTTACTAACTTTCTAACCACATGACAAAGCCTACCATGCCAAACATTAAAATTGCAAACCATATAAGCAGAAGAATCAATTTTATTCATAGCATCAACATTAAGCTTAAACATTCCATCAGTAGCATAACCCTTTCCTACAAAATTCTTATTCTTAGTTATAGTGTAAACATCAGACCCAATAGTTTGATACAACCCAGCCTTGTTGACAAGATAGCCGGAAACAAGGTTCTTTCTCATTTCTGGAGTGTGAAGGACATCTTTCAAAGATAAGTGTCTTCCCGAAGTAAACTTCAACTCTACCGTACTGAACCTTTCACCACAGTGCTGTGAGAGTCTCCCAACAACACTTTCTTATCCTTTGTTTCAGCATAAGTCTTAAACATGGACCTATCAAAACAACAATGACGCCAAGCACCACTGTCTATCCACCACCCATCGGATCCACCAACCATGAAGAACTCTGGATCAGAGACCATGGCAATTATAACGTCACCCACAGCATTAGCTTGTGCGTTATTCTTTTCCTTGTTAAACCTGCAATTCCTAGCCATGTGGTTTGGTTTACCACAGGTATAACAAAGAAACTCAGTCATTGGAATTCATCCATTTTTCGATGGGTGTTGGTTCTTGTTTTGATTAGGCCTTCCTCCTTTCTTTTGGTTCGGGTTAGGTTTCATATCCCTTTTCTTAGGTTTCAAACTCGGATGAGTCTTATTGTTAGAAACAATGAGAATCTCTTCCTTCTTATCTTGTTTCCGAGCTTCTTCCTCAACCCTGAGCTTAACAATCAAACTTTCAAGAGAAAATTCTTTAGTCTTGTGATGCAAAGTATTACGAAAATCTTTCCAGCTAGGTGGTAACTTTTCAATCATTACAGAAACTTGAAATTGTTCATCAGCTTTCATACCTTCTGCCACAATTTCGTGGTAAATTTTTTGAAGTTCATGAGCCTGTGCAACAACTGACCTATCATCCACCATTTGGTATCTCAAATACCCGCTCACAAAGATACTTCTTTGAGCCACTTTCCTCGGTATCGTATTTTTTACGTAATGCATCCCACACATCTTTAGCGTAAAAGTTGAATAATACTCATATAAATCATCGATAATGCGTTAAGAATGTAGTTTTTGCAATCAAAGTCGTCATCGATCCATTTGTCAATGGCCTTTTGTTTCTCCTCGGCTTTGAGAAACAACATCTTTGGCACCACCTAAGGAGATGGATCGATGGCAGCAACACCATCATCGGCATCAGCATCAACAACAGTCTTATTAGCAGTAGAAGTTTTATCGGCAAAGGGTTCCATGGTTCCAGGATGAACACTCGACACAATCATATGCGGCTTCATGAGTTTGAGATAAAAGAACATCTTCGACTTCCATCTTCCAAATGCATCCCTTCAAATTTGAATGGCTTGTTGGTATCATCAACGCGCTTCCTTTCAACCTCCATAGCAAAATCAACTACCTTAAAAATTGTTGGAAACAATGAAGAAATAATGAAATCGGATCTCAAACAGATGAGTCGCGGACTAGGTCGCTATCTTTAAGGTATTTCGCGACTCGCCTCTTGATTGTGCTAGCAAGTCAAAAATTGTCGAACACCTATGGGATAAAACAAATAACTCTCTTATTCGATTTCTCTACACTATGAGAAATCGAACCAACAAATACTCTATCTAACACTTGCTCGAACTCGAAATAGATGAAAAATCGTATCTTCATCTTCTCCGAAACTTTTCTTATATAAGTCAAAAACGTCAATACGGTTTAATGAAAATAAATTTCACAATAAGTGCGCACCAAAATCCTACATAACAGCCATAAAACGGCAACATTAAATTTACCAAAAATTAATGTAATTAATTAGGAATATTAAGTTGAAAACCGTTTTGGAAATCAAGAGTTAAAAACAGCAAAAAATAAGTTTACGGATCAGCCAGACCTCGCCCCAAGGCCCCGCTCTCCTGATTTTTAATAAATATTATAGATATATAAATATACCTATTCAAATGCATGGGGTGAGACTTGAACCCAAGTCTATAGTGTGGGAGCCCAAAATTATACCACCACACTATTTCTCTAAATTTGATATAATATTACAAAACTATGTTTTTAAATATATATATCTCCCAACAATCCCCCACTTATATTTTAAACACATTGAGCAAGTGTTGTATAGTTGTGCATCTGCAAAGGTGCCTTTCGACTTGAACCTCTGCATAGTGTTAAATTTTCTAAGTACCATGTGACTAGTGACTTGCGTCTTGAACTCTAACTAATATTAGATTATTTAACACACACAACTATTTCTAGAGTAAAGTCCTTAAGTTCGCACATTAAGGCCATGTGCTTATCCCTTTTTAACAAATGATCTAGAGAAATGCCCAATTTCTCATAGAAGGCGGCCATACCTTCACATTCGCATAGGTGAGTCTATCAAGAATACTCCTGTGTATCCCACTCTAACTTAAGAGCTATAGAATCATTAAGAGTTAAATACTCAACATGTTTCCCACTTCAGGATTTCATGCTATGGGAGTGCATGACTCTATCATATCATTTGTAACTTCGTCTAGTCCCTTTGAACCTATCTAGGTTGGGTATCCATTACAAATGACTCAACTTCTCACAGCCTAAGTCCCATACTTCTAGAAAATTTCCATACCTTTTCTCTAGCTAACCCTTTCACAAAGTGTCAGCTATATTTCCTTCAAATCTTACATGATCTATTCTTACAACACCAGTTGTGAGAAATTCTCTAACTGTGTCGTGCTTTCGACGTATATGTCGATTCTTATTGTTATTATAACAATTATCTACTACTCCGATAGTGGCGGTACTATCGCAGAGATCAAAGTGGCTGGTATTGGTTTTTCCCATACCGGGAATGTCGACAACAAACATTTCAGCCATCCTGCCTCTTCACTAGCTGCTTCTACTGCTATCAATTCAGCCTCCATCGTAGATTGGGCTATAATTGTCTGTTTCTTTGATCTCCAAGATACAGCGCCCCAAAGAATAGTAAAAACATATCCATTTGGTGGACTTGGAATCATCTCGAAAGAATATTCCAATTAGCATCGCTAAATCCTTCAAGGACCGCGGGATACCTTTGATAGTGTAATCCTAGGTTTGTGGTTCTTTTTTTTTCAGATACCGCATAACCCTCTAAACAAAGATCCCAAAGTGTTTCAAACTAGGATTACTAGTAAACTCCGCACGAACTCCCACTTGCATACGCAATGTCCGGTCTAGTACAATCAATGCATAACGCACTGCCTATTATACTAGCATATTCGATTGTCTAACACTTTCTCCAAAGTTCCTTAACAATTTCACAAGAGGATCAAAAGGAGTACAAAAAAGGTTTATAATCAAAATATTCATACTTCTTTAGGATTTTTTCAATGTAGTGAGATTGATCCAAACAAATACCACTATTAGTTCTAGTTATTTTGATTCCCAAGATTACACTAGCTTCATCCAAATCTTTCATTTCAAAATTCGAACTAAGCATGCTTTTAGTTTCATTGACAACAGATAAACTGAACCAAATATTAGCAAATCATCCACATACAAGCAAACAATCACACATACATCATTCTCAGATTTATAGTAGATGCATTTGTCACCCTCATTTATTCTGAAGTTACTTGAAATCATTAAATTATCAAATTTCTCATGCCATTGTTTAGGAGCTTGTTTCAAACCATAAAGAGATTTTTCTAGCTTACATACTTTATGTTCTTGTCCAAGAATTACAAAACCTTCAGGTTGTTCCATGTAAATTTCCTCTTCTAGTTCACCATTCAAAAAAGCAGTTTTAACATCCATTTGATGAATAACAAGATTATGACTAGCAGCAAAGAATCAAAACACGTATAGATGTTAATCTAGTAACAGGAGAATAAGTATCAAAAAGTCTACGTTCTCTAGCCGCCTATAACCTTTGGCAACCAGTCTAGCCTTATGCTTATCTATTGTTCCATCAGGTTTGAGTTTCCTTTTCAAGACCCATTTACAACCTATTGGCTTACAACCAGGAGGTAAATCTACATAACTCCAAGTTCCATTAGACATGTGAGAATCTCATTCATTATCTACAAACTTCTTGCCGAAACTAGACTCATGAGAATTAAACGCCTCTTGTAAATTAGAAGGTTCTTCTTCTATAGCGTAAAATTCAAAATCGGGATTTTTATCTTTTGTCTCGCCCTAGCTCTTTTCTCGCATCTAGGTTCAAATTCGGTGATCCTAGTTTCTTCACTTCTAGGTTCTTCTAATCTAGACTCGTAATCAACACTAGGTAAAGTGCTAGGTGTTGAACCCCACTATTACACCCACTAATTCTAGATTTAAAAGGAAATCTATCTTCAAAGAAGTCAACATCAACAGATTCAATAATAACCTTATTATTAATATCAAAGAACCTATAAGCTTTACTTGTTTTGAGCATAACCAATAAAAATACATTCATAAGCTCTACTTTCTAACTTATGTCTTTTAGGATCGGGTTTCCTAACAAAAGCCAAACAGCCCCAAACTCTAAAATAAGATACATTAGGTTTTCTATTTCTCCAAAGTTCATAAGGAGATATCATGGTTTTATTATTGGGAATGCGATTCAAAACATGGCAAACAGTCAACAAACATTCACCCCACCAATGAGAAGCAGCACCAAACTAAGCAAACAAGCAACAGTCAATTCAGTAAGAGTACGGTTCTTTCTTTCAGCTTTACCGTTCATTTGAGGATTATATGGAGCAGTTCTTTCATGTATAATGCCATTAGTTTGGTAAATTTCAGTAAAAGGAGCAGAATCATATTCGGTGCCTCTATCAGTACGAAACCTCTTAATTTTTCTACCAAATTGATTTTCAATCTCAGCAATAAAGATTTTAAATTTTTCAATAGATTCATTCTTATGGCTCAACAAATAAACATACGTATAATTAGAACAATCATCAATGAACGTCATAATATATCTCTTGCCATTTCTAGTTAGGATACCTTCATATTCACATAAATCAGAATGTATTAAATTTAGAGGTTTGGATTCTCTTACGACAGATTTATGTGAGGTCTTGGTTATTTTTGCTTGACTACAGTACTCACATTTTTCAAATTCATTTTCAGAAAATTCAGGGAGAACACCTAACTTGCTCATGTTATTTACTAACTTTTTACCCACATGACAAAGCCTACCATGCCAAACATTAAAATTGCAAACCATATAAGCAGAAGAATCAATTTTATTCATAGCATCAACATTAAGCTTAAACATTCCATCAGTAGCATAACCCTTTCCTACAAAATTCTTATTCTTAGTTATAGTGTAAACATCAGACCCAATAGTTTGATACAACCCAGCCTTGTTGAGAAGATAGCCGGAAACAAGGTTCTTTCTCATTTCGGAGTGTGAAGGACATCTTTCAAAGATAAGTGTCTCCCAGTAAGTAAACTTCAACTCTACCGTACTGGAACCTTTCACCACAAATCTTTGTGAGAGTCTCCCAACAACACTTTCTTATCATTTGTTTCAGCATAAGTCTTAAACATGGACCTATCAAAACAACAATGACGCGAAGCACCACTGTCTATCCACCACCCATCGGATCCACCAACCATGAAGAACTCTGGATCAGAGACCATGGCAATTATAACGTCACCCACAGCATTAGCTTGTGCGTTATTCTTTCCTTGTTAAACCTGCAATTCCTAGCCATGTGGTTTGGTTTACCACAGGTATAACAAAGAAACTCAGAATTGGAATTCTGTCCATTTTTCGATGGGTGTTGGTTCTTGTTTTGATTAGGCCTTCCTCCTTTCTTTTGGTTCGGGTTAGGTTTCATATCCCTTTTCTTAGGTTTCAAACTCGGATGAGTCTTATTGTTAGAAACAATGAGAATCTCTTCCTTCTTATCTTGTTTCCGAGCTTCTTCCTCAACCCTGAGCTTAACAATCAAACTTTCAAGAGAAAATTCTTTAGTCTTGTGACGCAAAGTATTACGAAAATCTTTCCAAACTAGGTGGTAACTCACAATCATTACGAAACTTGAAATTGTTCATCAGCTTTCATACCTTCTTGGCCACAATTTCGTGGTAAATTTTTTGAAGTTCATGAGCCTGTGCAACAACTGACCTATCATCCACCATTTGGTATCTCAAATACCGCTCACAAGATACTTCTTTGAGCCACTTTCCTCGGTGTCGTATTTTTTCGTAATGCATCCCACACATCTTTAGCGAGAAAAGTTGAATAATACTCATATAAATCATCAGATAATGCGTTAAGAATGTAGTTTTTGCAATCAAAGTCGTCATCGATCCATTTGTCAATGGCCTTTTGTTTCTCCTCAGCAGTTTGAGAAACAACATATTTGGCACCACCGGAAGGAGATGGATCAGTAGCAGCAGCACCATCATCAGCATCAGCATCAGCAACAGTCTTATCAGCAGTAGAAGTTTTATCAGCAGCAGGTTCCATGGTTCCAGGATGAACACTCGACACAATCATATGCAGCTTCATGAGTTTGAGATAAAAGAACATCTTGACTTCCATCTTCTGAAATGCATCCCTTCAAATTTGAATGGCTTGTTGGTATCATCAACGCGCTTCCTTTCAACCTCCATAGCAAAATCAACTACCTTAAAAATTGTTGGAAACAATGAAGAAATAATGAAATCGGATCTCAAACAGCTGAGTCGCGGACTAGGTCGCTATCTTTAAGGTATTTCGTGACTCTGCCTCTTGATTGTGCTAGCAGTCAAAAAATTGTCGAACACCTATGGGATAAAACAGCTGATAACTCTCTTATTCGATTTCTCTACACTATGAGAAATCGAACCAACAAATACTCTATCTAACACTTGCTCAGAACTCGAAATAGATGAAAAAACTGTATCTTCATCTTCTCCAGAAACTTTTCTTATATAAGTCAAAAAACATCAATACGGTTTTAATGAAAATAAATTTCACAATAAGTGCGCACTGAAAATCCTCCATAACAGCCATAAAACGGCAACATTAAATTTACCAAAAATTAATGTAATTAATTAGGAATATTAAGTTGAAAACCGTTTTGGAAATCAAGAGTTAAAAACAGCAAAAAATAAGTTTCTGGATCAGCAGACCTCGCCCCAAGGCCCCGCTCTCCCGGATTTTTAATAAATATTATAGATATATAAATATACCTATTCAAATGCATGGGGTGAGACTTGAACCCAAGTCTATAGTGTGGGAGCCCAAAATTATACCACCACACTATTTCTCTAAGTTTGATATAATATTACAAAACTATGTTTTTAAATATATATATATCTCCCAACAATCCCCCACTTATATTTTAAACACATTGAGCAAGTGTTGTATAGTTGTGCATCTGCAAAGGTGCCTTTCGACTTGAACCTCTGCATAGTGTTAAATTTTCTAAGTACCATGTGACTAGTGACTTGCGTCTTGAACTCTAACTAATATTAGATTATTTAACACACACAACTATTTCTAGAGTAAAGTCCTTAAGTTCGCACATTAAGGCCATGTGCTTATCCCTTTTTTAACAAATGATCTAGAGAAATGCCCAATTTCTCATAGAAGGCGGCCATACCTTCACATTCGCATAGGTGAGTCTATCAAGAATACTCCTGTGTATCCCACTCTAACTTAAGAGCTATAGAATCATTAAGAGTTAAATACTCAACATGTTTCCCACTTCAGGATATCATGCTATGGGAGTGCATGACTCTATCATATCATTTGTAACTTCGTCTAGTCCCTTTGAACCTATCTAGGTTGGGTATCCATTACAAATGACTCAACTTCTCACAGGCCTAAGTCCCATACTTCTAGAAAATTTCCATACCTTTTCTCTAGCTAACCCTTTCGTCAAAGTGTCAGCTATATTTCCTTCAAATCTTACATGATCTATTCTTACAACACCAGTTGTGAGAAATTCTCTAATTGTGTCGTGCTTTCGACGTATATGTCGATTCTTATTGTTATTATAACAATTATCTACTACTCCGATAGTCAGCGGTACTATCGCAGTAGATCAAAGTGGCTGGTATTGGTTTTTCCCATACTTGGAATGTCTCGACAACAAACATTTCAGCCATCCCGCCTCTTCACTAGTCGCTTCTCATCGCTATCAATTCAGCCTCCATCGTAGATTGGGCTATAATTGTCTGTTTCTTTGATCTCCAAGATACGGCGCCCCAATAGTAAAAACATATCCATTGGTGGACTTGGAATCATCTCGAAAGAATATTCCAATTAGCATCGCTAAATCCTTCAAGGACCGCGGGATACCTTTGATAGTGTAATCCTAGGTTTGTGGTTCTTTTCAGATACCGCATAACCCTCTCAACAGCATCCCAGTGTTTCAAACTAGGATTACTAGTAAACCTTCACGAACTCCCATTGCATACGCAATGTCCGGTCTAGTACAATCAGGCGCATAACGCAGACGCCTATTATACTAGCATATTCAGATTGTCTAACACTTTCTCCAGTGTTCCTTAACAATTTCACAAGTAGGATCAAAAGGAGTACAAACAGGTTTATAATCAAAATATTCATACTTCTTTAGGATTTTTCAATGTAGTGAGATTGATCCAAACAAATACCACTATTAGTTCTAGTTATTTTGATTCCCAAGATTACACTAGCTTCACCCAAATCTTTCATGTCAAAATTCGAACTAAGCATGCTTTTAGTTTCATTGACAACAGATAAACTGAACCAAATATTAGCAAATCATCCACATACAAGCAAACAATCACACATACATCATTCTCAGATTTATAGTAGATGCATTTGTCACCCTCATTTATTCTGATGTTACTTGAAATCATTAAATTATCAAATTTCTCATGCCATTGTTTAGGAGCTTGTTTCAAACCATAAAGAGATTTTTCTAGCTTACATACTTTATGTTCTTGTCCAGGAATTACAAAACCTTCAGGTTGTTCCATGTAAATTTCCTCTTCTAGTTCACCATTCAAAAAAGCAGTTTTAACATCCATTTGATGAATAACAAGATTATGACTAGCAGCAACAGCAATCAAAACACGTATAGATGTTAATCTAGTAACAGGAGAATAAGTATCAAAAAAGTCTACGTTCTCTCGCTGCCTATAACCTTTGGCAACCAATCCTAGCCTTATGCTTATCTATTGTTCCATCGGGTTTGAGTTTCCTTTTCAAGACCCATTTACAACCTATTGGCTTACAACCAGAGGTAAATCTACATAACTCCAAGTTCCATTAGACATGTGAGAATCCCATTCATTATCTACAGACTTCTTGCCGAAACTAGACTCTGCAGAACTAAACGCCACTTGTAAATTAGAAGGTTCTTCTTCTATAGCGTAAAATTCAAAATCAGGATTTTTATCTTTTGTCTCAGTCCTAGCTCTTTTACTGCATCTAGGTTCAAATTCAGTGATCCTAGTTTATTCACTTCTAGGTTCTTCTAATCTAGACTCAGAATCAACACTAGGTAAAGTGCTAGGTGTTGAACCCCCACTATTACACCCACTAATTCTAGATTTAAAAGGAAATCTATCTTCAAAGAAGTCAACATCAACAAATTCAATAATAACCTTATTATTAATATCAAAGAACCTATAAGCTTTACTTGTTTTGAGCATAACCAATAAAAACACATTCATAAGCTCTACTTTCTAACTTATGTCTTTTAGGATCAGGTTTCCTAACAAAAGCCAAACAGCCCCAAACTCTAAAATAAGATACATTAGGTTTTCTATTTCTCCAAAGTTCATAAGGAGATATCATGGTTTTATTATTGGGAATGCGATTCAAAACATGGCAAACAGTCAACAAACATTCACCCCACCAATGAGAAGCAACACTTTAACTAAGCAAACAAGCAACAATCAATTCAAAAGAAGAGTACGGTTCTTTCTTTCAGCTTTTTACTGTTCATTTGAGGATTATATGGAGCAGTTCTTTCATGTATAATGCCATTATTTTGGTAAATTTCAGTAAAAGGAGCGAGAATCATATTCGGTGCCTCTATCACTACGAAACCTCTTAATTTTTCTACCAAATTGATTTTCAATCTCAAAGAATAAAGATTTTAAATTTTTCAATAGCTTCATTCTTATGGCTCAACAGATAAACATACGTATAATTAGAACAATCATCAATGAACGTCATAATATATCTCTTGCCATTTCTAGTTAGGATACCTTCATATTCACATAAATCGAATGTATTAAATTTAGAGGTTTGGATTCTCTTACTGACATTTTATGTGAGGTCTTGGTTATTTTTGCTTGACTACGACTCACATTTTTCAAATTCATTTTCAGAAAATTCAGGGAGAACACCTAACTTGCTCATGTTATTTACTAACTTTTTACCCACATGACAAAGCCTACCATGCCAAACATTAAAATTGCAAACCATATAAGCAGAAGAATCAATTTTATTCATAGCATCAACATTAAGCTTAAACATTCCATCAGTAGCATAACCCTTTCCTACAAAATTCTTATTCTTAGTTATAGTGTAAACATCAGACCCAATAGTTTGATACAACCCACCTTGTTGAGAATATAACCGAAACAAGGTTCTTTCTCATTTCGAGTGTGAAGGACATCTTTCAAGCATAAGTGTCTTCCCAAGTAAACTTCAACTCTACCGTACAGAACCTTTCACCACAAAGTCTGTGAGAGTCTCCCAACAACACTTTCTTATCCTTTGTTTCAAAGATAAGTCTTAAACATGGACCTATCAAAACAACAATGACGCGAAGCACCACTTTGTCTATCCACCACCCATCGGATCCACCAACCATGAAGAACTCGGATCAGAGACCATGGCAATTATAACGTCACCCACAGCATTAGCTTGTGCGTTATTCTTTTCCTTGTTAAACCTGCAATTCCTAGCCATGTGGTTTGGTTTACCACAGGTATAACAAAGAAACTCAGAATTGGAATTCTGTCCATTTTTCGATGGGTGTTGGTTCTTGTTTTGATTAGGCCTTCCTCCTTTCTTTTGGTTCAGGTTAGGTTTCATATCCCTTTTCTTAGGTTTCAAACTCGGATGAGTCTTATTGTTAGAAACAATGAGAATCTCTTCCTTCTTATCTTGTTTCCGAGCTTCTTCCTCAACCCTGAGCTTAACAATCAAACTTTCAAGAGAAAATTCTTTAGTCTTGTGACGCAAAGTATTACGAAAATCTTTCCAAACTAGGTGGTAACTTGTCAATCATTACGTAAAACTTGAAATTGTTCATCAGCTTTCATACCTTCGGCCACAATTTCGGGGTAAAATTTTTGAAGTTCATGAGCACATGCAACAACGTGACCTATCATCCACCATTTGGTATCTCAAATACCGGCTCACAAAGATACTTCTTTGAGCCAGCTTCCTCGGTGTCTTATTTTTTCTGTAATGCATCCCACACATCTTTAGCAGTTTCAAAAGTTGAATAATACTCATATAAATCATCAGATAATGCGTTAAGAATGTAGTTTTTGCAATCAAAGTCGTCATCGATCCATTTGTCAATGGCCTTTTGTTTCTCCTCAGCAGTTTGAGAAACAACATCTTTGGCACCACCGGAAGGAGATGGATCAGTAGCAGCAGCACCATCATCAGCATCAGCATCAGCAACAGTCTTATTAGCAGTAGAAGTTTTATCAGCAGCAGGTTCCATGGTTCCAGGATGAACACTCGACACAATCATATGCAGCTTCATGAGTTTGAGATAAAAGAACATCTTCAGCTTCCATCTTCTGAAATGCATCCCTTCAAATTTGAATGGCTTGTTGGTATCATCAACGCGCTTCCTTTCAACCTCCATAGCAAAATCAACTACCTTAAAAATTGTTGGAAACAATGAAGAAATAATGAAATCGGATCTCAAACAGCTGAGTCGCGGACTAGGTCGCTATCTTTAAGGTATTTCGCGACTCTGCCTCTTGATTGTGCTAGCAGTCAAAAAATTGTCGAACACCTATGGGATAAAACAGCTGATAACTCTCTTATTCGATTTCTCTACACTATGAGAAATCGAACCAACAAATACTCTATCTAACACTTGCTCAGAACTCGAAATAGATGAAAAAACTGTATCTTCATCTTCTCCAGAAACTTTTCTTATATAAGTCAAAAAACGTCAATACGGTTTTAATGAAAATAAATTTCACAATAAGTGCGCACTGAAAATCCTCCATAACAGCCATAAAACGGCAACATTAAATTTACCAAAAATTAATGTAATTAATTAGGAATATTAAGTTGAAAACCGTTTTGGAAATCAAGAGTTAAAAACAGCAAAAAATAAGTTTCTGGATCAGCAGACCTCCCAAGGCTCCAAGGCCCCGCTCTCCCGGATTTTTAATAAATATTATAGATATATAAATATACCTATTCAAATGCATGGGGTGAGACTTGAACCCAAGTCTATAGTGTGGGAGCCCAAAATTATACCACCACACTATTTCTCTAAGTTTGATATAATATTACAAAACTATGTTTTTAAATATATATATCTCCCAACAGTTAACACATAAGTTGTAAGTGAGGTTGTTGGTGCGGCTTTATTTTTGCAAATACAGTAACTTCTCTGAGACCTAAAAGTATGGCTAGAGTAGATGCGCTCAAAGTTAATGGGTCCATAGTTAAATAATCAATCAATCAATCACAAGAATATGAGAAAAATACACTTGTTAGAGGAGTCTGAACAAATTTGGACTCCTGTCTCCCATACTAGTCTTGACAACAATATTATTCGTACTATAAGTTCTGGCACTCAGGGAACTCGATGGGCGGTATTATCTGAGGAGGAAGGTGAGGTTTAAGCACAAAGAACAAAAAAAAGAAAATGGATCTCCTCTGGGGAAATAAAATATGGTTGCTAAAGTAATAATAACAACATTTAGTAGGCCAGTCTTGTATACAAATGATAATAAATAAAATGACTATCCAATATCGTTGGTATTGGAGCACATGGTGGTAGAAGATACTCCTCCACGTTGAATGATTATCGGTCTTTTTTGCACGTTGCTAAGAAGAAAAATACTAAACCAAACTAGAGGAATTACCTAAAAGATCTGGGAATTAAATTCCGAAGAAGTACCTAAATTTTTTGTTTTACTTTTCTGCTTCTTTCTTCTGTATTTTTATCTTCTCACCGTACAATATTGGATTTAAATAAAAAATAAACTGGACTAGCCTAAACGGAAGGTGTGATTCTCCAAATCACAACATTTTTAACTAGGATATGTAAAGAATCATTAAATGTCTATAGTATTGTTTGTACCCAAAATAAATTTTGGGCATGAAACACGATGGATAAATGATTTGGTGTGTATTTTGGGTTAGGAGACGAATTGAAGAACAAATAAAGAGCCAAAGGTTTAACGTGGTTCGGCATGGTTTGCCTACGTTCACAGATGAATCCCCTTGGGGAGAAATATTTTATTGATATTTGTATTACGGTGTTCTTTTCTTGTATTCGCTACCCCACTCCTCTAATTGGGCATCCCTATTTATACAACTTTTACCCCTCCTTTCGAGATGGACTTAAATGGCTTTAATATGCATTGCAATCAATTATGCATGAAACTGCTTGCATGCATGCTGGAATCAATTCTGCCTGAAAATGCATGAAGCTGCCCTCTGTTTTAATTCTGCACTTGCTGGCTTTGAATGCCTCCTGACATTAATCCGCATGAAACTGTCCTTGCATGCCCCCTCTGTTAATTCTGCATGATGGGCTGAACATTTATGCCTCAATGATGAATTCTGCATGAAACTGCACATTTATGCATCCATGATGAATTCTGCATGAAACTGTTAATTCATGCCTTCAAGATGAATTCTGCATGAAACTGCTCATTCATGCCTCGACGATAAATTCTGCATGAAACTGCTCATTCATGCTTCCATGATAAATTCGCATGCTTTGACTAGATTGATGGTTGACGGGCATAATGGCCGACGCGTATGGATGGATCTTTGGCATTTGTGGTATCAGATTAGTGCACGGTAGACTGGATTGACTGGCAGACATGCATAATGATTGACAGTATGGATGGATGCGGGCTGGCAGACTAGATTGGCTACACGGGTAGACTTGATTGACTGGCATACATGTATAATGACTGACATCATGGATGGGGATGGTGGAATCACAAAAAAAGCACGGTAGAGGCGGGTGAGCGGTGCGATAGAGTATTTATCCCGAGAATTGGTTGGCGATTGCTGAAACATGAGTGGAAACACATGGCAGCACCATTGGAAATACGGCCTTGACATTGACTGATGGTTGACTTGGACCATTGACCGGGTGTTGACTTTGACCATTGACCGGTCATTGATTTTATGTAATACTGGGCATGCCGGTGGGCTGCTTCGGTTGGCTGGTTAGTGGGCTTGGATGAGGGCCAATAGATGATTTAAGTACCAATTTGGCCCATTATGTGGCATTTTTACTTATGGTACAAACATCGCCCCCCCTGAACCTCCAACTTGTTGGGGGTTAAGAAATTTTTGTTTTCCTTAGTCAATAACAAAACTCGCCCCCAAGTTTGCACAAATTACAATCAAGACGCCCCTAAGTGAGGCTATTGTGATTGGGAGATCGGCGTGCAACAATTGGGCATGAACAGTTGTTGTATGCAACAAGCGGACTGAAGGCTGAATTAGACTGCAATGGAAGCGTGATACTGGGGCGGAGTGATGTTGAAAGTGTGCGACAACTTTTGATGTAAAACTTGACTGTGGTAGTTGTGAGCGAAAGGGTGTGACCCTTTAGTAGTTGAGATGGCAACATATTTTGCGTGTTGTTGGACCTCCAACGGTTTTGGCTGTGCTACTGAATGTGACATTGATCTTTATATGTCTTCAATTGTTACATGAATCAGGATAGCAGCAACGATGTCGACTAGATCACAATAGTTGTTGTTGCAGAACTGGATTTCCATGATTGCGGAAAACTGGACTGCGACGGCCACAAAAAAAAAACTGTCCTATGCAGTAATGAGCAAAACTGGGTAGTACCGACGTGAGCAAAGGCGGGTCCGTAGCGACTACGATCGGCTGGCTGCGGAGCTGTGAAGCGGAGTTTGACTGCAGTGGCTGCGATCAGCTGGATTGCAACAGCAACGAGCAAAGCTGCACTACAGCAGCTGCGATCAGCTGGACTGCAGGAGCTGCGAACATAGCTGGCCTACAGTAGCTTCGATCAGCTGAACTGCAGCAGCAACAACGAGCAAAGTTACACTACAAGAGCCCGATGGATCAATTGGATCGAAGACGAAGAGTCTGTACTAGATTGCGAAGCGACGAGCTATACTAGACTAAAAGCTTGGATCATTTGACTGCAAGAAGAATCGAGCAAAGCTGCACTACAGTAGTTGTGATCAGCTAGACTGCAGGAGCTGCGAACATAGCTGGACAGCAAAGCGACTTGATCACCGATTGCGGTGTAGCAACGAGCAAAGCTTCACTTATAACACTCGCGATCACTGACTCGGCAGAGCCGCGAACATAAATGGCATGTAGAAGCTTCAATCAGTCCGAATCAGGCAGCAGCGAAATGAGCAAGTTACACCGCAAAGTACTGCGATCACTGACTGCGAAGGACGAGCTTTGCCGGACTGCAGCGAGCTTCGATCAGCTGGACTGCAGAAGCAGCGAGCAAAGTTACACTGCAGCAAACAGCCTGCGATCAAATGATCAGCATAAGTGACGAAGATCTCGATCGCAAAGCAGACTTCGATCACTGGATCAAATAGCAGCGTGCTTGAGCAAAGTTACACGCAGCAGCTACGATCACTGACCGGGCAGGAGATGATGAGGGAGTAGACTTAAACATTTCGATAAATGAAAGAGTGCAACAGTTATAAATAAAACCCATGCATCGGCCATGACCAACCGAATACAAAATTGATGAGAAAATCTGATCGCATCGGTTGCGTCCAACCGAGTGCGCCGGTTTTCTTAAGAACCGACTACAACAATTCGATCAACTTAATCAGTAACAATTTAACATTACTGATTACAATAATTGCATCAAAATATTATGGTGTATGCTCGCCCCCTCTTAATCCTGTAACTCGTTGGAGTATTAAGAAGTTTGGATTACCTTTTGTTTTGATTTTCAGAAACTGAATTTCGCATTGCATTTAGGTGTTATGTAACTCGCCCCAAACGTATGGAGTGTTACGCAGCTCGCCCCAAAAGAGTTATTTTAGATCACGAGGTGTTACATATCTCGCCCCCAAGTGATAGTCAGTCACGTTGAAGTGATATGCAACTCGCCACCAGAAGATAGTAATCGTCATGCTGCTCAATGCTCGCACAAGGGTGCACAACCTTGCTGCATCTTGCTCGCGCATGGAATGAGGTTGAAAGTTTTTCTGCTATCTGAAATGCGCGCAGGGGGGAAATCCCACTATTCCAGATTCGCACAGAATTGACATGTGTACATCTCCTCATGCCTTTACATGTGAAGATGCTCGCCACATTGTAGGTGTCCCAGTGAACAGAAGTATGCATGATTATATGAAATGATACGAAAATATAAAAATTGTATACGTATTGTATTAAAAGTGTTATTACGACTTCGTTTATGAGGTGATTAGGATGTTCATTGGCTATGTTGACGTTTTCAAGCGGCGATGACTAGTGTAGTTGCCTTAGCGAGGCTTGACTCAGCTACTGGTTTGTCTGCGGGTACTGGAATGCACCAGTTGGATCAAAACTGGATTGAATACAGTTACCATGGAACTGTATTTCAGAAGCTGCGATCAGCTAAACTGTAACAGTTATAAGTAAAACCGCACAAAAGCAGTTGCGAGGAAGATTATTCTGAAACAGTTTTGAGGAACACCCGGACTACAGTAGTTCGATCAAATGGACTGTAGTAATTATACGAAAAGGATCTCGCGGCGTTCGATCAAGCTGGACTACAAGTATTTTCTCGAGGACGGACTACATCGGCTCGATCAATCGATCATAGCGAGTTATGTGGAAAAAGACTCGCAGCAATTCGATCAACTGGACTGCAGATGTTGTTGAGAAACTGGACTTCATCAGTTCAATCAACTAGACTGTAGCAGTTGTATATGCATTCACGAACTTTGCATATGAGAAATTTTTGGATAAAAATCGACACAAAAAAGTTCACAAACGTTCAGTGCGTCATTTTTTTAATTGTTGTCTAAACGTTGAAATTCCGCCCTCATGTTGTTGTAAATTGACATGCGATCACGACGAGTCGAAAATCACTCAGTCTGGATGCACGAAAAAGAAGTTATCGAGGAAAAAAAATTGGTCGGTGAGCCCTTGCTCCAAAATTTTCTTCTCCAAACGTAAGAATTTTACGTTCATGATGTAGAATATTAAAATGCGATCGCAATGATCCGAAAATCACCCAATTTGGATGTGGAATGAAGAAGATATCAAGGATGCAAAAATGAAGAAAAATGTGCTCAAGTCCACAGTGGGGCGTAATTCTCCTCAAGGCTAAGAGTATGGGGCGAAATTATCTAAGGGCCGTGGAATTAAACTGTACCGTGACGCGCTAAATCAGATCTACGATATTAAGCTGCACCGTGCTATACCGAATCAGACGTACAATAGTAAACTGCGTCATGCCCCACCGAATCAGATGTAAGATATTAAGTTGCGTCGAGCAACACCGAATCAGATCTAAGATATTAAGTTGTGTCGAGCTACACAGAATCAGATGTACGATTTTATGTTGCATCCTGCTACACTGAATCAGGTCTACGATATTATGTTGCATCCTGCTACACCGAATCAGGTCTATGATATTATGTTGCATCCTGCAACACCGAAACAGAAAGGATTCGCCGCCGACAGTGGCCATGCCCGATGGCGCTGGGTCTGGCTGCCGCCATTCACCGTTGTCGGAGAAGATGACAATATCGGTGATGATGACGTCATGTTGTCGTCATTAACGGAATATTCCGACGTTGTTAGTTAGATGCTGACGTCGTTAGGAATATACCAACGCCATTAAGAATATGCCAACGCCGTTAGGAATATGCCAACGCCGTTAGTTAGATGCTGACGTCGTTAAGAATATGATAACGCCGTTAGGAATATGACGATGCCGTTAAGTTGATGACTGTACCTGCTAACAGGATTTACGATGCTGACGTGGCATTAACTGGTTGGCCGATACTGTTGACGTGGAAGACGCTGACTTGACCAGTTGATGACATGGTATACCGACGTGGCATGCTGATGTGGAATCACTTGCTAACGTGTCACGTTGGCAAGGCATCGATTTGCTGACGTGGCAAACCGACGAGGAATTATTTCCTGATATGGCACGCTGAGGGGACAACTTTGCTGACGTGGCACTGCTGACCGGGCAACTTTGTTGGTGTGTCATTGCTGACTGGATCACCTTGTTGATGAGGCGCAACTGACTGGATCACCTTGCTGACGTGGCACTGCTGACTGTCATTGCTGACTTGATCAGATGGATGACGTGGCAGGGGGTGAATTTTGATGTACCGCGGAGCATCGAAGTTTGATGTACCACAAAACATCAACGCTTGGGATACGCAGAACATCGAAATTTGATGTAACCTGAAGCATCGTAATTTTATGACGTGGGTGAAGGAGACCCTGAAGTGGGTGACGGAAAATTAAGGTAGGTGACCGAAACTCTGAAGTGGGTGAATGGATCGGCCGCCGGCTTTTCTCTGATTTTTTTTTTTTTGAACTTTTCGCCACTATTTACAGGAACTGTGATCTTTCCTCCGAACATTTGATGACAGTTTCTCGGAACTGTTGTCTTTTTTCTTGTAGTTTCAGCAACGACTGGTGTAAATGTTGACTTTGTTGTCTTCCTTTTGCAACAGTTTTCTGTTTTTCTTCTTTTCCTTTGGATTTTTAGAAACGGTTCTAGGGACTGTTGTTGTTTCTCACGAACCTTTCACAATGGTTTTGCTGTACTTTTGTGGCCCTTTCTGAAACTTTTTGGAATGCTTCTCCGGAGGTTTTCCTTTGGGTATTCATGCACCTTGAGATGTAGGCAACGACAACCTTGCAATCATGACAGTAGTATTTTTGACGAACTACAAAATCGAACATGTGGACACTGCGTTATTTGAGAAGCAATTTTTTCCAACTTTGGACTTGAATATGCTGCGGATTGAACATCCTAGCAATAATCTTAGCGATCTTTCAAATGAGTCAGCCTTGGTGGCCTCTGAATATGAAGCTGGACTACGGCAGTTGCGACAAACTGGACTGCAGTAACAGTGATTAACTGGATTGCAGCGGCTGCGATCAGCTGGACTGCAGTGATTGAAATCAAAACTGGACCAGCCATGTTGCATGTCAAATATCCAACAACAATTTTGATGAAGTTATTACGTCATCTTTCACCGTGAACCGAACGTCCTGACAATAGTTTTAACAACCCTTGTAGTGGTATAGATTGGGTGCTTTCCTAAGGTAATAGTTTACGAAAAAGCTCGAACTGCGAATCTGGACTGCAGCAGTTGCGATCAACTGGACTGCATTACTTTCGATCAGAATTGGACTGCAACAGTTTCGATCAACTGGACTGCAGGAGTAACTGTTGAAGGCATCCAAACTGGAAATTTCTGGATTTTATTTTTATTTTTTTTTAAAGGTTTTTTTCCTCGTTTCACAAAGACAATCTTAAAGATCTTGGGCGCAAATTGCAACGAACTTTTGACCCTTTCATGTTGCGCATCGAACATCCTACAACAGTTTTGATGGTGTTTCACTACATCTTTTGCCGCGGACCGGGCATCCCGGCAACACTTTCATCAGATTTTGTAGTGATGCGATTTCCAGTGGTATCAGAAGGTAATAGCCTCAGCAAATATGAAACAACGAATCTTGATTGCAGTAGTTGTGATCAACTGGACTGCAGTATGTGGGATTGTATGGTCAGTAGCAGCTGCGATCAGCTGGACTGCGATTATTTCGATCGAACTGTGTTGCAACAGTGATTTTTCACGACGTTCAAAAGCTTTTTCACGGACATGATTTTAAAGCATTCTGAACAACTTTTCTCAATGGGAAAACACGATTCCTTTTCTAGTATTCCCCTTAGTCGGCGCCAATGTTTGTACCCAAAATAAATTCTGGGCACGAAACACGATGGATAAATGATTTGGAGTGTATTTTGGGTTAGGAGACGAATTGAAGAACAAATAAAGAGACACAATTTTAACGTGGTTCGGCATGGTTTGCCTACGTCCACGGATGAATCCCCTTGGGGGGAAATATTTTATTGATATTTGTATTACAGTGTTCTTTTCTTGTATTCTCTACCCCCACTCCTCTAACTGGCATCCCTATTTATACAACTTTTACCCCTCCTTTCGAGATGGACTTAAATGGCTTTAATATGCACTGCAATCAATTATGCATGAAACTTCTAGCATGCATGCTGGAATCAATCTGCCTGAAAATGCATGAAGCTGCCCTCCTTTTTTAATTATGTACTTGCTGGCTTTGAATGCCTCCTGACATTAATCCGCATGAAACTGTCCTTGCATGCCTCTCTCTGTTAATTCTGCATGATGGACTGAACATTTATTCCTCCATGATGAATTCTGCATGAAACTGCACATTTATGCATCCATAATTAATTCTGCATGAAACTGTTCATTCATGCCTTCATGATGAATTCTGCATGAAACTGCTCATTCATGCCTCCACGATAAATTCTGCATGAAACTGCTCATTCATGCTTCCATGATAAATTCGCATCTTTAGCGGAGGATTGATGGTTGACAGGCATAATGGCTGACAGTATGGATGGATGCTGGCTGGCAGACTGGATTGGCTGCACGGCTAGACTGGATTGACTGGCAGACATGCATAATGGCTGACAATATGGATGGATGCTGGCTGGCAGACTGGATTGGCTGCACGGGTAGACTTGATTGACTGGCAGACATGCATAATGGCTGACAGCATGGATGGAGGATGGCTGGCATCACAGCTGACAGCACGGGTAGAAACTGGCTGGCAATGGGATAGAGTATTTATCTGGGAATTGGTTGGCAACATCGCTGGCAACATGAGTGGAAACTGCATGGCAGTACCATTGGCAACATGGCCTTGACATTGACTGATGGTTGACTTTGACCATTGACCGGGTGTTGACTTTGACCATTGACCGGTCATTGATTTTATGTAATACTGGGCAGGCCGGTGGGCTGCTTCGGTTGGCTGGTTTGCGGGCTTGGATGAGGGCCAATAGATGATTCAAGTACCAATTTGGCCCATTATGTGGCTTTTTTACTTATGGTACAATACTGGGCAGGCCAGTGGGCTGCTTCGGTTGGCTGGTTAGTGAGCTTGGATGAGGGCCAATAGATGATTCAAGTACCAATTTGGCCATTATGTGGCATTTTTACTTGTGGTACAAACAAGTATCCGAAGTGGATTCTTTTAGATTCCACAGATATCCCAGGTATTCAATTTATTTAAGATTACTTAGAATAGTTAAGGGTCAATATCTAAATAGACTCTTATGGATACGTGTAAGCAGAATATGTGTGTTATTATCTCAATATCACTCTCAACCCAAACCACAAGAGTTTAACGGATTTTTATAGACAATCTTTTTGTCTTTGATTTTCTTTTTATCTCACAACCAGGGGCGGAGCCAGCCCATTTTAAGGGGTTGCACTTGCACCCCTGCCCAGCTGGCTCCAACGTCTAATTTAGGCCCAATAACAAATTTTCCAATATTTACAAGCCCAATTATCCTTGGTTGCACCCCTAAAAAATTTGTATACCTCGAAGCAAAATTTTGCACCCCTACCTGGAAATCTTGGCTCCGCCCCTGATCACAACCGGCTATTTCTTTCCACCACCACCACTACCACACACCACCAACCATCACAACCACCACACACATACCAATCACCACAACCCACCACCTCCTCAACTTTTGGACGAGTTTTTTTGGAAGGTAAACATAATGACCCTGTTTTTTTCAGCTATATATATTACTATTCGGTAATCCACATTAATTTTTATAAATCTAAACTAATCTAAACTCAGTCCACTAGATCATTTATAAGAATCTTAAGGATTCCTTTAATAAACATTATAAATCCACTATATCCAGGTAAAATTAATGTCAACTTTTATTCATATATAAATCACGATCCAATACACCCTTGTTAAACTTGAATAAACATCCAACTGTAGTACTCCCTCCGTTCCGATTTACTTGACGCTATAGAGTTTTTCACGCAGATTAAGAAACAACAGAAAGAGTAATTTTTTTCCAAAACTACCCATATTAATAGTTTCCTAAAATTTTAAACCACCTAGTTTTTAGTTTCTAAATTTAATGTAAATTACAAATCCCATTGTAATTTACTCGGGATATATAAAATATTCCATCCAAATCCTTGGAATAATCATTTATCTGCTGATTCTAATGGTATGTTGTGATTCCAAAGCAAGGGTAAATCAGTGAGAATTTGGGAAAAATACTTAAACCCTCATCTATTTTGGAACACAAAAAAAACCCTAAAACATCAAGTAAATTGGAACGGAGGGAGTAACATAGAACGCTGATAGCGAATTAGTTAACACCAACACAAGTTTTTTATAGAAATACGAAAATTTTATTTGCTTCTTAGTAGGAAAGTAAACATAGAAATTTTATTTGCTTCTTAAACGAACACTTAAAGAAAAAGTATCTTGATTAAAGCTCGAATGCCTGGTATTGCAGTGGACCTGAGAGTTTCTTTCTTTCCGCCATCTCCTTGCCCAAGTTAAACCTCCTAAATTAGCTGTTGAAGCTTCTGCGGCTGAGGTGGTTCTTGTAGCTTCTGCATCCCCTGGTTTGAATGCATGTACCTGCATTCGGATCATATGTGGGATTATCCGGATTTAAAATGATTCGAACTCAACAGTTTCCAACCGAATTCACAGAATCTGACTCTGCAATTTGCCTTAATACATCCTTTTCCTGCACTCTACAGAACCACAGTAGCATTCCTTTATCTTTATATTTCCCGTGGAATCATGCACTGAGCCTAACTCATAGTTGTAATCATATGTCAATTCTTGCAACGGAGGGATGTTGTCAGCAGCAAATAGCATTATATGCGGCATCCTCTTGTCATCATGGTCATAAAGAACATTTTGGGCTACAACGTTAGGTGAACAACTATGGTTGATAAATCTACTAACATTTCCATACTCACGGGCATCAATGGTGAACCCATCCTCATCTTCCACATTTTCGTCAGAGATACTCGTTGATTGCAAGTCATCTTCCGTAGTTTGGTTGCTGCTTGATCTCCTCGCAAGATCATAAAGATACTCGTCTAATCCAGTTTTTTGTTCGGCTTCCTTTTCTGAAAGGACCTCCCCGGTGTACTCACAAATGAAGCTTCCAGAGGGTATCGAATTCAAGGATCTAACTCCCCATCCCTTTGACTTAGTTTTGAATATCTCCAATTGAAACTTGATCCCGTGTTGGCTAACTCTATTATGACATGATGGAGGACACTTACAAAGGGGTCCACATTCATAAACACTTTCGGGATGCTTTACTTCCACAAGAGCGCCATTGCGATTAAATGGGATATCTCCTCCATTCTTGACGGCACAAAGACATTTCTTTGAATCAGAGCATCCATTCTTGCATCCACAACCCCCTTGAGGGGAATAACATTGTGCCTTGATGGGTACTTCATTTTGGTAATATACTTAAATTGAGGTGGTTTTTCATTGTCTACTGTGTTAACAGCACTGATTTGCATTTTCTCCTGCCCTTGTGATATATCATCTACACAAAGACCTTCACGTACTTTCGTTTTTTTCGAATTTTGTATTTCTCTTAGAGCAAGCTCGGGTTGCCCTGGAATTCTTCTCAGTTCAAACATGTAGACATTATTACCATGGCGTCCCTTCTCTTGCCAATAACGTTCAGCCAAGTACAACCCATCATAAGTGTACGTCGTAACCAACTTGCTCCTTGTGTCAAGAGAATCAGGTCTTTTCATTTCTTTAAATCCACGAATAACCCTAACTGGAGTTCTCTCATCTACACTATTCTTTAGAGCAAGGTTTCCCCGCTGAAGCTTTTGATCTTCAGCTTTCTTATTCTCGCCAGATGGGTTTCCTCCATGACCAGAATATACCAATACATCAAAATTATCAATGTCATCGTAAACTCCAGAAGACACAACACTTGTTGCCAGATATTTACCATCTTTGTTTACAAAATCGATACCAGCCTGAAAAGGTCCATGAAGACCAATGAGAGAAAGCTCCACCCTGAATTGGAACTCGTCTCCAACCTCAACCCCTGGTACATGTCCCACTATTTTACCACCGGTGTTCACCCACTTCTGCTCTTTCTTCAACTCATTGAAGGTTACCAAATCAATCCTCTTGGAATGAGTTCCGGGCACCTTCACCTTTGATTCCTCTTCTCGTGTAGCCTTCCTATACGTTTCATGAAATAAACGAAGAGTATCTCTAACCTTGTTGCGAGTTACAACGTTATCATTGTTAGAGGCTGGACGCTCAACCGGATTCACACTCAAAGTTGCATGTGCTGAACTTGGAACGGACGATGAAGGATTTGTGTTTGATCCATCTATATTACTTGTGACTTGTGACTTGACATCGTTCTCCTTTGCAGTTGGTCCAACTTCTAAATGGTCATCCTTTGTTTTCATAACATCTCGATCTGACGAAACTCTAACATTTTCCACAAAGTTTTTCATAACAGTCCTCTTCAAATTGCTTCTCATATCCTCCTGAACATTTTCTCCAGTTAGCCTAGAATAAGCCTCAACCATCTGTTTTGGTTGTTTATTTCCTCTATCACTTGAATTATCATTATTGGCACTTGTGTCCTTCAAAGACTCGTTACTTAATCTTGGAACATTGCTCCATCCAATCGGATAATCTCGGACAGCTGAAACTGTTCTTCTAGGAGGAAATTTTTTACAATTTCTTCCCAAATTTAAATTAGACGTTTCAGCTCCATCCGCAACTTTCAAAAGCACAGGTGCATCTTTGGTAACAGCATCCATTGCTGGCTGAGGTTGAAACTCACCGATTATAGGTTCTTCGGATTCCATCTGGTTAAAAGATTTTGACAATTCAATATCTTTGGTTTTTTCAACGTTTAGTGGACTAATCAACTCCATCTGATTCATAGACTTCGAATGCTCTGAAATCAGAGGCTCTTCAAACTTCTTAGTACTCAATCTTGCAGCACATCTACCACAATCTTTCGGAAAATCTCTTGTGGCCGAGACTTTTCGCCGCTTATACTTATCACGAACGCAGGCTATGCGATCAACTGAAACCTCCATCGTAGATGATGGCCGCTTTAAAGATTCCACCATTGACGCTGTTAAAACAAAGTAAAGTTACGCTTAGAAATAACCAAATGAGACATGATTTTTCATAATTCATCACAGCAAATTGATACTCCCTCCGTTCTTAAATAATAGGCTGGTTTCTATAAATAAATGTTACAAAAAATAGGCTCGTTTCCTAATTGGGAAAGTCAAATGTTACTTTATTTTTCTGAGACCATTTTTCTCTTAACTTCTTTTGATGACAAGTGTCATTGGACCATTTCACTTTACTTATTTTGCTAACAAGTGTCATGGAGACCATTTCACTTCATTTCTTTTATTGACAAGTAGCATGAGGACCACTTTCAATGATTGGCTCTCTTAATTTCCTTAATTTTCTCAAAAAACAAAACCAGCTTATTAAAAAAGAACGGAGGGAGTAAGTAAAAGTAAGGTTAGAAATAGCATCACTTATTGTGAGGCCCTATAATACAGTTTCTGTAATCCATAATTCAAACGTATCAGGTTCTTTACTTAGTATTCAACTTAACATGTTATTTTCTTAGTACAAGAAATACATAATTTTCCCATGGAGGAACTTTATTTTTCATTAAAACTTAAAAAATGAACAGACTATTAAGAAATTCATTCATATCACATTTCCATAACTAAATAAACAAAATTAGTCCCACGCTACTCAGATGGTGTTTAATTGGGTAGTTTATAAGTTAATGGAATCCTCAGCTTGTAGACCGATTTTAGAGTTGAGTTCTATCATGGACTTATGATGAATTAGGATGGATACCCAAACATTTGATACAAGAGCCAACCACCTCGATCAATGGCGGCACGAATAAAATGGTACCCAAACATATGATATCAAAGCCAACTACCACGACAAATGCCCGCACCGTGGTACCACCATGATCAGTGCCCGGCACCACGAAATGGGTGGATGCATTCACAAATTATGGGAGCACCTACGAATTGATGTTTTTGTCACCAAATTCCTTAAATGGGTAGTTTATAAGTCGATGGGATCCCTCAACTTGAAGACCGAGTTGAGTTTGACCCGTGGACTTATCATGAGTTAGGATAGGTACTCTAACAGTTCTGGCAATACTTCTATCGAAACGAAAATGCCATACATCCTGCAGGTTGTGCCGAGTGAGAGAGTGGGATTGGACTCCTTGTCTCCTTCCAACCCGTGGTTTAGCAGAAGACGAGTTTAATGATGGTTCTTTCACTCTCTCACTCGGTACAACCCGTGGGATATAAATCATTTTCGTTTTTATATTTCATCAAAATCCTTTGAAAATAACAAACCCATAAATATTTTCAGACAACAAGCATACCAAAACCATAGATCCCCATTAAAAACCCAATCTGCAACTTTTATTAAATCAAAAGGGGATTCACTAGTAGAAAATTATGCTGGGAATCAACAAATAAAATGAAATGAAAACCGGTGGAAACAATAATAATAATGGGTTTTCTACGTGGATGGGGAGGGAGAGAGAAAGAACCTGGTGGAGTAAAGTAATGGGTAAGTTGGAAGAAGAAGAGAACTTCTGCAAAAGGAAGAAAAAGAGATAATTAAGTCCACATATATATCCAATACTAGTGATGATTATATGACTTACAAGTGCAACATGAGGCAACAACTTGCTTGGAGGAAACAAGCTAGAAAGTGTTTATAGATTTTGGTGCACTTTAATAGGAATAATTAATTAGGAATTGAGAGATATTTCAATGTAGCTGCCAGCATAGTTTTTCAATGCTGTCAATCCATCGACTATGTCGATTCCATTAAAAAACTATGCCGGCGGCTACAGTAAAAATATCTCCTATGTATCCCCCAATTAATCCTTCTTTAATAGTATGTTTGGATACCAGAAAATACTATTAAAGAAGGATTAATTGGGGGATACATATGAGATATTTTTACTTATGGATGTGTATCCAATTAAACAGGCTAATCACCTTATTTTTTGAAAGTGTAGAAAATTGGTTCTGGAATAAAGCAAAACCGAAACTAAAGGTAACATCTAAGGCAACAATCCATATAACATAATTTTCGTATGGGTTTAATATGGCATGGGTTATGACCTACTAGGAAGCCGATAGATATCGAAAAAATTTATATGCTAAATATGTTTTTATTTCCAAATCAAGGAGGGATGGAACCCTAGTTAACCGTCATCAGTCTACGGTGACAAGCTCGATTTTCAAGTAATTAGTCATGCTTCATATAAATAACAAGCCTGGATTCTGATGAAATTTACTGGTAGACTTCAAGTAAGCAGATGTCATTGTAGTACAGTAGTGAAATCGTTGAGTGATGATACCAGCGATCTGAGTTCGAAACTCGTTAGCGCTAGGGTTTTCTTTCTTTCTTTTGCTACCTAGGTTTGTAACTAAAATTTTTAAGGTTTAAACTTTAATATAACTTCTGAGCTTTAACCCAATTGTTATTTTTTTTTTGTTTTTTAAAGGTAATAAGCATGTAGACATTGTATAGTGCCTCAAACATAGAAAGTATCCGAAACATATTCCAAAAAAGAAAAGAAAATCTTTTCAAGAACCAACATGAATCTTCGCAATAATTTATACTATGCGATTACCATTGATTTTAAAACTTATACAATAAAAAACTCATCAAGATTTTTAGACAGGAATCGCCAACAAAAACTCCAAAATAATAGCAGCCACAAGTCAACCATTAAAACCAATCTTCTATATAAGTTATTCAATTAAAACCTAAATCATAAGTTTTTTTCACTAGTGAGAAAGATGATGAGAATCAAAAATTATAATGGGGTTTTCTATGAAAAAGGTAAAGGGAATAAAAAAAATTATAATGTTTTTTTTTCTTTTTCTTGATCAATAAAGAATTGACGCTGATGAGTTTCGAACTCAGGCCACTGGTATCATCACCCAATGACTTGACATCGGCAAAATAATCATAATGTTAATCGAAGAAAAATTAGGCTTCTATGAAAAAGTAAAAAAGAGTGAGAATACCTGATCAGTTATTCCTTCCTTCTTCCTAAAACTTTAACAAATCTAAATACTTGGTATAATGATCTAAGCTCCCATGAGTTCTCTATTTATAGGTGAGAGCTTTGAAATTACTTGGTATCCAAGATCTAATCACTTTCTAGGAATATCATGCCTAAAATAAGGAATGAATTTATGAAAAGTTTATGAAAAACCAACGAAAATACGACACGTGGCATTTAAGTTAATTAGTCAAATTAAATAAGATCTTCAATATATTTGTTATAAAAGGAAACTAACTCCGGGTTTGCTTTTATCCGTGTCAAATCATGATTCGAACTCATCTCCTTCTGGTCAAGGTCAGAAACGCGTAGAAAAAATATCGGATGACATGCCAAAAACAAAAATCGTAAACCCTAATACTGTAAATCCCGAAAAGACTTCAAAAACTGATTTATACCGATTCAATAAAATCCATACCGAATCTTTCTAGAATAGACATCTCTGGTTGCTCAAAGAAAGGATGGTTCTTAGGTTGAACGGTGTGTTATTCCAATGGGTGGGTCACTCCATCGACAGGATATATGCATGGTTGCGAGAACTCTTGCAGCTCCACTAGTTGCATAGGCGATGGGTAATTTCCCCGAATCTGAACAAGGATTAGCTGGTAATGAATCTGGAAAGATTTGTGGCCTATAGAGAGGAGAAGGCAACGAGAATTCTTCTGCTTCGGTATGGATGTGCTACTGAAACTTGATTTATATAGAACAAAACGGTTTTTTAGTGCGTCTTTTGATTCGGAACCTTGTTATTGGCATGGATTCTTGTCGTCTGGATTATTTCTTCCTGAGCTTATATGTTTTGGAGATTCTTTGTTTTCTCATGCCTCTTGTTTCGAGGGTAGAGATTATGGCCAAGGATACTGGTTCCTTGGTTATTAACATGATCAACAATTTAATACAAGATGGAGATAGGGATTGAATGGAGGTGGGATCATGTGCGTGATCAGCAAATTAACACAGGTCAAGGCTACGAAGGTACCTCATTATTCATTAGGGTTTGCAAGAAAAACTACAGCAGGCTGAGGACAAGTTTACACCACAACCCGATCTTGACAGGAAGGATTAAGGTAAATTTCTTTGTGTAAGCATTACCTAGTTTGTCTGTTTTTTTGTTTTTCTTTTACATACAGCGTGGGAGTCGAACCTCTAACATAAGTGTTCGACCCTGGCCAACTGGGCCATCTCAGTTGAGGTTGACATTGACTCAAAGTTGGTTCTCCCAAGTACTCCCTCGTAAATAAAAGTCTGGTTTCTATAAATAGATGTTTCAAAAAAATATGCTTGTTTACTAATTGGAAAGTCAAAAGTTACTTTAGTTTTCTGAGACCACTTTTCTCTTTTAACTTCTTTTGATGACAAGTGTGTCATGTGGACCATTTCACATTACTTCTCTTGCTGACAAGTGTCATGGGGACTATTTCACTTCACTTCTTTTATTGACAAGTGTCATGAGGACCACTTTCAATGATTAGTTCTCTTAATTTCCTTAATTTTCTTTAAAAACAAAACCAGCCTATTAATTAGGAACGGAGGGAGTATAATTTCAGAATACCAAGGTGTTTTTGTCCATGATAGGTGAATTAATGACGGCATTGTGATCGCTGCTGAGCTAATTGGTTGGAGGAAGAGAGAAAATAAAACCATTATTTTGTGTAAGGTGGAATTCGAGAAAGCCTTCAACAACATTAATTTAATGATTTGGTTTTGGATAAGGTTTTGAAAAGCGAAAGCGTGGAGCGAAGCGCTCTCATACTAAAGCGTAAAGCGAAAGCGAGTTTTTTAAAATACACAATAATATGTATGCATAAGATGTTGTCAACCTAATAAAAGAAAACTATGAAGTTCAGACATAATATAAGGAACAATTAAACTAACTAAGCATATGGCATACTGATACTTCATATTCTACCCAAGAGCTTTTAAATATATATCCACGATCGTATGCCTCATTCATATCATCATGTAGACAGTCATCGTCATCATGATCATCGTGCCCCATAAATTAGGTCTATTAGTATTTAGTTAGAAAACGTGAAACAGGCCGTACTAGGCTTCACCGGACAGCTTTTTATTTTCTAATATAAACCAATTTGTAAAGCGGCGCTCTAGAAGCGCCTAAGACCTGAAGCGCAAAAAAGCGCCCAAAAGCGCCTTTTTAAACCATGGTTTTGGATAAATGTGGCTTTGGACATGTATGGCGAAGTTGGATTAAGTGGTGCATCCCTTACAAAAGATAGTTCTCTACAGAAGGTAAGAGTGGTTGGTACGAAATTCATAAAGTTTATGAAAAATACATCATTGTGTTAAAACTATTGTGGATAGATTTCCTTAGATTACTTTGTACCATATACAATAGCATAAATTTTTTCCCAAACTGGTGGGTATATTGATGGAGTGTTGGTGGTAGACTACATACGTTCTATTTTCATGACTTCGAAATAGGTATATCTTATCTTTTGATTTATGTTTTTTATGCAATCAATTCGAATATTACAAATAAATGAACAAATTCATTTTTTTCAGGCATAACACCATTAAATTTGTATTTCCTAACTTGGGATACCTTATGGGGAGGGAGATGATGTTCCATTTGACCAAGATAGTTGGTTGGCAGAAGAGCGCTACAAAGATGCGCTTACGGTGTACTTTCGCGTAACAACACAACAAAATCATATCGCTTTAAGAAGTGGTGGAATTCCTAATTCCAGTTTAAAGGAATTTATATTCAAACAATTGCATGACTGTAACGATCCTGATTCCGAGGAGTATCACTCTGCTAATGATACAAAAATTGCTAAGGTATTTATTTTATGGATACTTGGTTCATGGCTTTTCCACAATTAAAACTCAAGTACTCAAGTAGGGTGGGGCGTCAAACATCGAAGGTTGTTGGGGCATCCTTGAGGTAAATACACCAATACATTCTTTCGGCTTTAAATCCGTGTACAAATATCTAACAAGTTAGACAAAATATAGTTTACTTTCCTTCACATGTTTTTTACCCAGCTTTGGTGGTCTGCATGTTTCAACATTGGTGTACCAAGACTTTATGATTACACGAAGAAATATTGTCCAATGATAGTGAAGTAGGAAGGTGATAACTAGAAGCCAAAACAACAAAAAGTATGAGCGAGATGACATTCATGTGTGGAAATCTCAATAGTCGATTAGGAACAAATATAATGTTATTTGGAGGTCATATGTGTACTTTGAAGAACACAACATCGATATTTTTGGAAGGATCATACACTTTTGACTCCCGCGCATAGTGTTGTACGTCCTTGTCAGTGATATTGGTGTATTTTTTTGGGAGAGATGCTAGACAGTTAGTTGGTTAAGTTGGAGAGGCACACCCACCTCCAAGTATAACTATTGTGTACTGGTCGATGTAGTATATATAAAGGCAGGAGGATGGGCAAGGTATGAGATTAAATACACTCCTTGTTACGAAGACCATTACGACAGATGTTACAAGAGTGCTACAGAGAGGATAATTCTTAGAGAAGTTTTACACGTCTATATGCTGGATTTTATCGCATTAGGTAGAGCATTAACGAAATTGGATGCTCCACCACATGCACCACCAGTGATTCCAGCTTTCACCTGCCTACACCGGGAGCTTTATCTTGGTCGAATCAATCAAGATGACGAACCAAATACTCTTTTTCATCGGCTGGGTTTGATTTTCCAGTTTTGAATTGGGAGCTAAAGACTTGTAATCTTGCAGGAGAGAGTCAGATTCTTCTCATTGTCTCATACGGTCCCGAGTGTCCTAATTCTTTTACAGGCACATCGACAACTCAAGATCAATTGATCGAAAAATTGAATCAAGTGGAGTTAAGAGATATTGGAACTAGACGTATATACCTCCAACAGTTGCGCACATTTGGGGATACGATGAACTTCAGTCGTAATTTTTCTCAGCGTGCAACAACTCTATATTCCCAGGAAGTAGTGCAAGAAACACAAGTACCTCAACAACTCCATATTCCCAAGAAGTAGTGCAAGAAACACAAGTACCTGATGTGCCACAATTTCCTTATCATCAAGTGCTTTGTTCACCAATTCATCTAATGTAACAATCTTCGTATCGCCAGGACAGTGAAAAATGTCCCAAAGGTTATTAAGATTATAAGAGATCATTAAACTTCGATGGGTCACCAGTTGATCCTTCGTGTCTATGGTTAGGAAAGCAAACAGGATGACATGATGCTGAAGGGTCTTAACCTGAGGAAATTATGGTGGCTTTGAGAGTTTGATGCAAGGGGGACTTACTAAAGGAACTGGAGTGAAGCCGAATAGCTAAAATCATGCTTTATTTTAATATATGTAAACTGAAATTATATTAGTTAATGTAACCGTTACATGTAATCAGTGCTAATTTATCTAGAAAGTTAATTAAAACTTAATTTGAGATGATTAGAAGTATAAAACGAGATATCAAAAAATCCTTTAAGATTGCGTAATGAGTTTCATATCTTCTTTGCCATCTTCACCATTCCTCTCTAGCTTGCAATACAACTTCATCATTTGTTTCACCCCCAAGTTTATAACAGTTAACAAGCCGAATCAAAGCTATGAATTCCCCAACTTCTTGTTTTGTATCACCGATTCGACAAAACAACCCAACCGCATCGCGGTTATTGGGGTACCGGTATCACTGTAGAAGCCTTCATATATTCTATGTATGTAACTCGTACTCATTTGGCGTTGTTCTGCACCCCTAGAGGGATATAGAGCTACGTAGTTTCGACAAATCCACTGGATTCATATACATACAGTTGAGTCGTTACTTAGAAAATTTGTTGTTATATAGGAAGGAAGTTGATAGCCGTTGGATGGACTAGCCGTGGTCACTTCAGTATGCGCCGACCGGCTCAGTGCGTGAAGATTGTCACTTCAACTGGAACCGAGGCTCGGGATAATGTGAGCCGGTCAGTCAAGTTTAAGCCAGCCATCTCAGATTGATTCGTTCGACTCAACTTGTGACGCGATGAACAAACTCTTTGGTTTAAAGGTGTGTCCATCCGTTTTAATGGTTTGCCAGCCCCACTGTAGGTGTATGATGGGCAAATCTACTTGTTTATCGGTACCATTGGAGTTGCTCTTAGGTGGGGCTTTAAATGAAAAAAAAAGCTGGACTTTAATTTCAGTTAACACCAGCAATAGATAACACAACACAAGTTTTTATTTGCTTCTTACTAGAAAAGAAGAAATAGAAATTGTACTTGAAATTAAACCAACACTTCTATTGCAATTTAAGGAAAAAAATCTTGATTAAAGCTCAAACGCATGGTATTGCAATGCACTTACAGTTTCTTTCTTTCCGCTATCCCCCTGTCCACGTTAAGCCTCCTTAATTAGCTGTTGAAGCTTCTGCCGCTAAGTTGGTTCTTGTAGATTCTGCATCCCTTGGTTTGAATGCCTGTACTTGCATTACGATATGTCGGACCATCTGAATTTAAAATGATTCTTACTCAACAGATTCCAACTGAATTCAGAGAATCTGACTCCCAATTTGCCTTAATACATCCTTCCAGTGCACTCTATAGAACCACAGTAACATTCCTTAATCTTTATATTTCCCGCAGAATCCTGAACTGTGCCCAACACATAGTTGTAATCATATGTCAATTCTTGCAACGGAGGGATGTTCTCACCAGCAAATAGCATTATGTGCGGCATCCTCTTGTCATCATGGTCATAAAGAACATTTTGGGCCACAAGGTTGGGTGAACAACTATGGTTGATAAATCTACTAACACTTCCATACTCAAGGGCATCAATGGTGAACCCCTCCTCGTCTTCCACATTTTCGTCAGAGATACTAGTTGATTGCAAGTCGCCCCCCATAGTTTGGTTGCTGCTTTTACTCCTCCCAAGATCAAAAAGATACTCATCATTTCCAGTTCTTTGATCCGCTTCCTTTTCCGAAAGGACCTCCCCCGTGTACTCACAAATGAAGCTTCCAGAAGGTATCGAGTTCAAGGATCTGACTCCCCATCCCCTTGACTTAGTTTTGAATATCTCCAATTGATACTTGATGCCGTGTTGGCTAACTCTATTATGACATGATGGAGGACACTTACAAAGGGGTCCACATTCATAAATTGCATGATCTTTGGCTTCCACAATAGCGCCATTGCGATTAAATGGGATCTCTCCTCCATTCTTGACTGCACAAAGACATTTCTCTGAATCTGAGCATTTGTTTGTGCATCCACAACCCCCCTCGAGGGGAATAAGATTGTGGCTTGATGGGTACTTCATTTTAGTAATATACGTAAATTGAGGTGGTTTTTCGCTGTCTATTGTGTTCACAGCACAAATTCGAATCTTCTCCTGCCCTTGTGATATGTCATCTACACAAAGACCTTCACGTACTTTTGAATTTTTCGATTTTTGTACTTCTCTTAGAGCAAGCTCGGGTTGCCCTGGAATTCTTCTCAGTTCAAACATATAGACATTATTACCATGGCGTCCCTTTTCTTGCCAATAACGTTCAACGAAGTACAACCCATCATAAGTGTATGTAGTAACCATCTTGCCCCTTGTGTCAAGAGAATCGGGTCCTTTCATTTCTTTAAATCCACGAATAACCCTAACCGGACTTCTTTCATCTATACTATTCTTTAGAGCAAGGTTTCCACGCTCAAGCTTTTGATCTTCAGCTTTCTTGTTCCCGCCAGCTGGGTTTCCTCCATGACCAGAATATACCAATACATCAAAATTATCAATATCATCGTATCCTCCAGAAGAGACAACACTTGTTGCCAGAAATTTACCATCTTTCTTTACGAAGTCGATACCAGCCTGAAAAGGTCCATGAAGACCAATGATAGAAAGCTCCACTCTGAATTGGAACTCGTCTCCAACCTCAACCCCTGGTACATGACCCACTATTTTACCACCGGTGTTCACCCACTTCTGCTTTTTCTTCATCTCATCGACAGTTAGCAAATCAATCCTCTTGGAAAGAGTTCCGGGTACTTTCACCTTTGATTCCTCTTCTTGTAAAGCCTTCCTGAACGTTGCTTGAAATAAACGAAGAGTCTCTCTAACCTTGCTGCGAGTTACAACGTTGTCATTGTTAGAGGCTGGACGACCAAACGGAATCACACTCAAAGTCGAATGTGATGGCCTTGGAACTGATGATAAAGGATTTGTGTTTGATCCATCCATATTACTTGTGAGTGGTGACTTGAAATCGTTCTCCTCTGCAGTTCGTCCGACTTCAATATGTTCAGCCTTTGTTGTCATAACATCTCGATCTGATGCAATTTTAATATTTTCCACAAAGTTTTTCATAACACTCCTCTTCAAATTGCTCCTCACATCATCCTGAACATCCTCAACAATCTGTTTTGGTTGTTTATCTTCTCTACTACTTGAATTATCATCATCCACACTTATGTCCTTCAAAGACTCATTCCTAATTTTTGGAGCGTTGCTCCATCCAATTGGATATTCCCGCACAGCTGAAAGTGTTCTTCTAGGAGGAAATTTTCTACGAATTCTTCCCAAATTTAAAGAAGACATTTCAGCTCCATCCGCAACTTTCGAAGGCACAGATGCATCTTTGGTGACAACATCCATTGCCGGATGAGGTTCTTCAGATTCCATCTGGTTCGGAGATTTTGACAATTCAGTATCTTTGGTTTCTCCACCTTTTAATGCACCAACCAACTCCATCTGATCCAAAGACTTTGAATGCTCTGAAACCAGAGGCTCTTCAACTTTTGTAGTACTCAATCTTGCAGCACATCTACCACAATCTTCCGGAAAATCTCTTGTGGCAGAGACTTTTCGCCGTTTATACTTATCACGAAAGGAGGTCACGCCATCAACTGAAACCCCCATTCTCGATAATGGCCACTTTGTAGATTCCACCATTTGCGCTGTTCAAACAAAGTAAAGCTAAACTTAGAAGTAACCAAATGGGACAGGATCTCATCACAGCATATTGATATGTAAAAGCAAGGTTAAAAATCGCATAACTCTCAAAAACTTTCAGGCCCTAAAATGTAGTTTCTTTGGGTCCATAATTCAAACAGTGGGTTCTAACTTATTCAATCATGTAGTAGAAAAATAAAAATTTCCCTTTGAGGAATTTTATCAAACAACTGTGGTGTATCAACATTGTATAATTCAAACAGTTGGTTCTAACTTATTCAATCATGTAGTAGAAAAATAAAATTTTCCCTCTGAGGAATTTTATCGAACAACAGTGGTGCATCAACGTTGCATAGCTATAACTAATTAATCTAATTCAACCACAAATTAGCCAGTTCTGGTTACAATTTCCAGCAAGTTCCATCTATCAATAAAAAAAGACATCATTTTGTAAATCCTTAATAATAACAAATTCATTCTTATTCTCAGACAAAAATCATACACAAAACAAAAACCCAATCTTCTAGTTCTATTAAGCCAGGGGATTCACTAATAGGCAAAATGATGCTGGGAATCAACAAATGAAATGAAAATTGAAGAGATAATAATGGGTTTTCTACAGAGAGAGAGAGAGAGAGAGAGAGAGAGAGAGAGAGAGAGAGTACCTGGTGCCTGGTGGAGTAAAGTAGTGGGGAAGTTGGAAGAAGAAGAGCTTCTGTAAAAGGAAAATGAAAAAGGGTAATTTAGTCCACCAACGTTTAATAATATTAGTAGTGGGGATGACAACTTACAAGTGCCCCAACATGCAACATTGGAATTTTTTTATTTTTTTTTTGAAGGTAAGTAGGTAACATTATATTAAAACCAAACATGCAACATTGGAATAGGGGCACTAATTTGTTTGGATCGGAACGGTTTTTGTGCAACCACACCTGGTGTAACATTCTAAGCTTTTAAAATAATTTTTTCACTTTTCAGTACAAGTAGAGGAGGACTCGGGATTTTATCTAGGCTAGATTAGCAGTCCACGTCAGTTATGGATTACCTTTTAAATTTTATGGGTGTCCCAATCTAGCAGCTAGATTAGCAGTTCACGTCGGCTAGGACTAACGCCGAGTGATGTTTGATTCAGCGCAACCAATATCAGTCGCCAGATCAAAAAATAAATCAATTTACGCTGGACCATTCAGCGAAAAGATGATTTTTGTAGCGCTGAATCATTCAACGCTACTTTCTCGTTGTTAGTTCAGCTGCGACCAAACGCTAGGAGAGAGAACTATTGTTAACAAATAGACAACACTTTTTTTTTTGAGCGGTAACATTATTTGGTTAGTCTAGCAACTAAAGCCTTAGTTACCCCTCATTAGGCATGTCCCAAAAGACATGCTTGAACAACCTTGATCGCATGGTATAATTGCTTGACAAGAATAATCATTCTGACTTCTGAGAATTGGTGACTCTAATAAAACTTTGTCTTCCCCCACCGTTCATTTGCTACACTAAATATAGACATGCTAAAATAAGCTTGGACCAAGATAATAAGCGTCCAAAATAGAATATTTGAAAATATCTCTTTTACATTATGAAAATTTTCTCCTTGTATCATAAACCAAAGAAAAAAGGTTCCCAACAACAAGTATTTTGGGAAAAGTGGATACCAAATGTATGCAATTACTTTGGTATCGTATATGATAAAAAAAATCTATCACTATTTTAGATATGAATCGTTAATAAAAACCTGCAAATAAAATTTGACACAAGTACCATTAAAACCTAATCTGTTAGAGTTTCTCCAATGAAATGTACGTGAAGATAAATGTCTAAATCCACATAAGATAAACATTCATTTTCCTTAAAAATCTGCTCCAACTCCATCTTCTTAAGTCAATGTGAAGATGATATGGCTTGATTTTTGTTAGATATCCTCATGGTGAATGTGTAGTTTTAGACATTCACCTTGAAGATGTCAAGCTATCCTAGTACGCTTTTGCTAAACTACAATTAATTCCAACATATTAAATAACTATTTTTAACTCTAATCAAATCGTAAAATTACTCAAAAATAAAGTTTACATTTAATACACAAAAAATCGCAAAAAACATCATGGCATTAACGGAGGTTGTGATGGTGGGCGGGGATGGTGGATCTGCAATGGGGATAATGGTGGTGGGTCTTGGTGAAAATGGTGTAGTTATGACGTTAATAGTGGTGATGGTGGTGGTGGTTGAAGAAGTAGTAATAGTGGGATGAGAAAGGTGTCGCAAGGTAGATAAATTATTTAACTACCCTGGGTTAATTTTTTTATTTGATGTTAGTTTTAAAATTGTTTTTCTTATAATTTTTTAAATTAGAATAAATATTAAAGGCCAGTTTTTTCTAGGGAGAAGATAAATCAATAACTGTGGTTTTAAGATTTGTCAGGTCGGGCAGGAAAGCAGATTAAACCCTATAAAAAAGTTGACCATTTACAAGGCTACATGGGAATCAATTGTAATTGATTTAGTTTCTCATAGCTCTCTCTATTCCCACTTTTGTCATGATTTACGTTTATGTCATTTCTCCTCGACTTCATGTGGTTATGCATGTTTAAGACAAATGTTCATGGCAATAGGTAAAGAGAGAACATAAGTAATAAGAAACAAAATGGGTCAAGAATTACAGATTATTAAACTTTAGGAAAATGAATGAACACAAATTTTTGTAAATTTTGAATAATCTGATTAATTTTGTGTTCTCAGTTTTGTTACGAATTTGGTGAACGAGCTTTGATGATTTATTTCTTTTCGAAATAGTAGTATCCATGGGCCCGTAGGATTTTGAGGAGTTGGTTAACCAATAAGGATTGTATGACTTACATACATAATATTAAAAGATTTGAGGATAATCTTTGTTAACTAACACCTCAAAAACAATTAGACCTTGATCAACTAGATCGATTTTCGCAAAATATGTATGAAGGTATATTTGAAATGCATATCCTTTCCCGTGCTGTTACGGCACGCGTTAAGCCCTAGTACTCCCTGATAAAATAGGTTTTTTTTAAATCAAAAATATGCCAGAAAATTTCTATGTGGAAAAAATTTCAATTAAATTATATTTTTTCAGGACCCTAACCTTAATTTATCAAGTAAATCCAGATGAACTGATATTGTCACCCAATAACTTTACCACTGTACTATAGTGATACCGACTTATCCCATTAAACCTAATCTCCTATTGGATCTAGGATCATAAAGATGATGAAAATCAACAAATACAAGGAAAACGAAAGAGAAAATATATTTCTTTACAAAAAAAAAAAAAAATAATAATAAGAAAGAAGAGAGATGAGAGATGAGATTACCTGCCACAGTATTAGAGATCCATCCTAGTTAAGGCGTCCATGATTCCTTCCTGATTTCTACAACAAAACCGAATACCTGGTGCGAATTTCTAAGCTCTCAGACGTTCTCCATGTGAGAATCTTGAGATTACTTAGTCTGCATTCCAAGATTTTATCACACAAGGATATAAACTTCATCTAAATACAGTTCATATACCTAGAAAATCCATGCCTAAAATAAGGAGTAAGTGTTCATCCAACCAACCAGAATATGACATGTGGCAATTAAGTTAATAAAAGGAAACAAAAATTTAAATTGTATTTCCAGGTGAAGTAGGGCCTCAAACAGAGAAGAAACCTCTTAATTGGGCTAAACTATTAACTTTGTAAAGCCCAAAACACTATCTAAAATTGATTTGACACCGATTCAAAATAAAATCATAATCATCACCGATTCCTTTTTCATTTTATCTTCTTCACTCATCTTCTTTGGAGTAGTTAGCTCCATTTATTTCTCTCTGTGGATTAAAAAAACTGGTGTTCTTCTCTGCCCCTTCTGTCTGGATGGATGTCTAATCTCACTTCTCTCCACCGAATTCCGGTAATTAATCTTCTTTCTCTGTTCTGATTAGCTTCTCCTTCACCATCCTCTGCTCAATCATGAAACCCTGATTTTTCACAAATTTTTTCTCTTTAATTTAGTTAAATTGTCCTATGGATACTTTGCTTAGAACCCATAATCAGCTTCAATTGCTTTACCCACTGCAACACCATGAATTTAGGATAAGACCCAAGAAGAGATATGGTCAAAATAGTCAACATTGGTCAACCAATACTGGACTTACAGTCCTCAAGGCCAGTGTTAGTAGTAGTGCAGTTCTGGAGTTGCCTGTTCCAGAAGCTAAAATAGAAGAGAATCTTGAATTTGAGTTACCAATGTATGATACGTCCAAAAGTGGTGTTACTTTTGATTTAGTAGTTGTTGGTTGTGGTCCTGCTGGTCTTGCAGTAGCTCAACAAGTATCAGAAGCTGGTCTTTCGGTTTGTTCGATCGATCCGTTTCCTAAATTGGTGTGGCCGAATAATTATGGTGTGTGGGTTGATGAATTTGAAGCAATGGATTTGCTTGATTGTCTTGACACTACTTGGTCAGGTGCAGTTGTGTATATAGATGATAATTCGGAGAAGTCTCTTGATAGGCCGTACGGGAGGGTGAATAGGAAGCAGTTGAAATCTAAGATGATGGGGAAATGTGTAAGTAATGGTGTTAAGTTTCATCAAGCTAAGGTTATTAAGGTTATTCATGAGGAGACGAAATCGCTTTTGATATGTAATGATGGTGTGACGGTACAAGCGACTGTTGTGCTTGATGCAACGGGGTTTTCGCGGTCGTTGGTTCAGTATGATAAACCTTATAATCCTGGGTATCAAGTTGCATATGGTATCTTGGCAGAAGTAGAAGAGCACCCATTTGATGTAGATAAGATGCTTTTCATGGATTGGAGAGATACTCATTTGAATACGAATCAACAACTAAAAGAGAAGAATTCTAAGATACCAACATTTTTGTATGCTATGCCTTTTTCAGCACACAGAATCTTTCTAGAAGAGACGTCTCTGGTTGCTCGTCCCGGACTTATGATAGACGACATAAAAGAAAGAATGGTTCTTAGATTGAAGCATTTGGGTATTAAAGTGACAAGCATCGAAGAGGATGAAAGGTGCGTTATTCCAATGGGTGGACCACTCCCTGTACTTCCTCAAAGGGTTGTGGGAATTGGCGGGACTGCTGGTATGGTACATCCCTCGACAGGATACATGGTTGCAAGAACTCTTGCAGCAGCTCCAATAGTTGCAAAGGCGATAATAAAATTTCTTGAATCTGAACAAGGATTTTCTGGTAATGATCTATCTGCAGGAGTTTGGAAAGATTTGTGGCCTATAGAGAGGAGAAGGCAACGGGAATTCTTCTGCTTCGGTATGGATGTTCTACTGAAACTTGATTTACCCGGAACACGGAGGTTTTTTAGTGCATTTTTTGATTTAGAACCTCGATATTGGCATGGGTTCTTGTCATCTAGATTATTTCTTCCTGAGCTTATATCTTTCGGTCTTTCTTTGTTTTCTCATGCCTCTAATGTTTCGAGGGTAGAGATTATGGCCAAGGGTACTGGTCCCTTGGTTAACATGATCAACAACTTAATACAAGATGGAGATAAGGATTGAATGGATTTATGTCTATTGAATGTTAAATGTAATGATGCATCTGTTTCTAATTCCAATCTTTCACTGAGTCAATATCAATCAAAATACTTATATATACGCAACTTCATTCCTTAGTTGGATCTTGTAAGATTCTGTTTTAGTTCTTCTATCTTATTGATCGCTGTGGTGTTTTTCGGAGCCTGAGTAAGCCTTTTTCTGGGTTGATAAACATCAAATTCCGTTTGCAGACCTGACATTCTTTCTATTTCTCCCCTCAGAGAAGCCCTTTGGTTAAAGGAACACAGGTGCGTTTTTGCAGTACATTTTGTTTTGCTTTCTGAACTTTTCATATTGGTTCTGTATTTTGTTTCAGTTGATATCAAATAAAAAACTAATGATGCAACCTGCGTGTTATGAGATGCTTGTTCGCCTGTTGTAACTACTATTTGGTTTCTTATCCTCGAATAGTACTGATAAATGTGAATGTTCTGTGTCATGAGATTGCTGAATGCACTAGAATGCTAAAAATTAAACTTGATGGAAACTGGAATGCACTCAAAAAGATTAGTAATGAAAGAACTTGTAGAGTGGTATTGCAACCTACACAAGAAACTTTTTAGTCTGCTGTCTTTCTCTTGAATCTGCATAATATCATACTCAAATTTCCCCCCTTCCTGTTTGTTTATTTATATCTTCTGGTGGCGATCATTAGAAACTGCAAAATAGGCTATTGCTTATTGTAAAATGAACCTCTGCCAAAAAGAACTGAAAATGGTGGAACATACGAAACAGGATATTGGACCTCTTACTGAGGATTGTGTGGAAGTACCACAAATTGCTAGGAACTTAAGATAATTGGAAATTAGAAACTTTGTTTGTGTACTACTTTTATGCCCTAGGCTCAATATGTGAGCCCTAGGCTCAATATGTGAGCAGATGTGTAGGAGACTGAATGTTTGCTGGGAGCATTTGGGCTACTTTTAATCTTGTACTAACTATATCGAATTGAGTAACCACAGCTTCTGGAATCTTGAATGCTGTTGAAGTTGCATTTGGATCTTGTAAGGTAACAGTTGTGGAAATAATTAGTACCCTTCCTATAAATTCGGAAGGTGAATGTCTTCAGAACAATGAATATCACCAGTTCTGTTGCCTCTTACATCGTTAACAGATGGACATTGCTATACAGAGATCCTCTTTTATTTTTTTTATTTTCTCTCATCGAAGTAAATTTAGATGCTATTGTATTTGTTTGTAGTTATATTTACAGCATATACAAAGATCTGTCACGATACTGGTTCGAGTTTTCTAGGACTTATGTTGTAAAGATTCTGAGAGATCCCTCAGCTGCAGATAATGGTGCACCTATATATTAGGTACTCTATGAATGAAGAACTTGAAAAGTGGGAGTGGTTCTATCTGGTAAACAACAGGAGAAGCAAACAGTATTATTTGAAGATACAAAAACCTTTCACATGCCTAATTTCAAAGATAAATTGGTGCTGGGTGTATCTATTGTGACCAGGTAACTGAATCATCCTGCCTATTTCATAATTTCTCATTGAGAACATTTTCTCATGTATTCCATCCAGCATGCCACCTTGACTTCTTGCTTATATATTAAAGTTGACTGCTATTTGGATATTGAGGTCGTTGTTTCTTGTTTATTTATGACCACAGTAGGAAATTGTTTTTCTAAAATTAAAACCATTGCAACATATTTAACCCCTCCCTAATAAATATCTTGTTCATTTCAACTCCCTAATAATCTGTTTTGTGTTATTATTATCTTGAATCCCTCACCCTGTAGCATGATTTAGACATTAGCCAATATGCCATAAACTCATGTTTCTGGAAGGGACTAAAAGAACATGCTGCTCTTTCTTCAGCAACTTATGATCCCTGAGGGACTTCTCATCTTTAAGGTAGAGGCCAGAGGGTACAGAATGGAGAGCAATTTAAGTTCCTTGGTTGCCATTATGATCACTTTAAGGTTCTGATTTGCCAGAGCACATAAGCAGAAGTTAGTTTTCCTTAAATCGTCCACCCTAGTGTCATCTTAGTTGGTAGGAACTTGCACGGTGCAGCTGCTATCTTTTCTTGTCATATCTGGCTGTGCATATGTAATAGCTACTTTCTGAACCGTTCAGTATGAGCATTTGTTGTATGATAGGTATGTCAGCTTATGCTATTTCTGAACCAATGCAAGAGTGCTAGATTTTGTTTTGTTTTGCAGTGGTCCAGCACATATCAGATCGGAATTTATTTTACTTAGCTTATCATTTCACCCAATTCTGTTAATTTGTGGCATAAAAATATCTCAGATATTCTTCCAACAGATCAGATCATTCACATGTTTTGTTTGTGTCACACTGGTTGGAGGATGTCAAGTCATTGTGAAAAATGCAAGAAAAAACCCAACTCTGAACCTCCATCCCATGGTTGCTATCGCATTGGATGCTGAAGACTTCATCCTGGGTTTTCTTTCTGTGATATCTGCTCTCACCACACTTAGCAAACCACAAATACATACACACCGTCCTACTTAAGAATTCAGACTTACTTTAGCAATTAATGGAAAACAGTGTCAATATTTGCAGCAGCTGTTCTCTTGGCCGGTTGGCCCTCAGTGTGATTCAGACTCGAGCTAGAACCCTCTTCTTCACCGATATTCTCCTCCATTTCCTCACGAGTCATCTCTTCTCCTGCGATGGTGTCCGTGTCCGAAGTGTGCACAGAACCCTCTCTAAATTTATCTTTGTTGGCCTCCTTAGTCCGTCGCTAGTTCACGCCTATAGTTCAGCTCCATGTCCTGAGTAGCAATAACAGGTGGACTCACAGAAGAATCAATAGCAGGAGTTAGGGTTAAACCCATCATTTGAAAATCCACTTGGAATTCCTCAAGGGATTTGAGAGAGGTAGTTGTGGAAACCTTCTTGGGAACCATGATAACGAAAGAAGAGTAGAGGGTTAAGAAGGGTAGCAACAATGGCAAAAGAAGGAGAAAGTGCAAAAACCAGACAAGCACAAAGCAAAGAGAGGAAGAAGAGGAAGAGAAACCCAAGACCTAAGTCAAGTTGGATATAAATAGCACGAAGCAGATGACTGGCTCAATGGGTTGACGACACGTTCGAGGTATACTAACCGGCAATAAACGGTTACATAGAGAATGTGGTCACGTGGAGGCAGGAAAGTGGAGAACGTGGCAGCCAGGGAATCTGAAGCGGTTCTTATTCCATTCTCGTATGGCTCGAATAGAATAAGAAAAGGAAAAATGTAGGTACACGAAATAGGTTCGCCACGTGTCGGACATAAAGGGAAGAAATACGGCTAGAAAATCTCACTTAAAGATCCCAGTCATGGACTTGTCAATTCGAATGTCAGAATTACCTCGTCACCAATCAATCTTGCGAAGTACAAAGAAGATGCGTACAGAAACGAAGAGACTCGCACGAAGAATCTAAGATACGAAAGACCAAATTGGAGTATCCAACAAGATATCGAGGACGAAGCCGTAAAGGGCGAAGTAAGATTACTTAGTGAAAAGATAAGTCAGAAGTAAATAAATTATGGAGAAAGAAAAGAGACAGGTGCCCCGACAAGCCCATGTGAAGGTAGCGAAAGAAGGGAGAAAACTTATGGAAAAGGGGCTGGGCGAAGTATAAAGCACCTCCGCGAGAACGTGACGAAGTAAAATGAACTGTACCCCATTAGGGTTAGTCGGCCTATAAATAGAGGTCCTTGGGCAATGTATGGAGGATCGAATTAGAGAGTGAAATTAGGGTTTCTTTGTATTCTAGAACTTGTATTTTGTTTCTTTGATTGATTCATCAATACATATTTTCTATTTTATTCTATTGAACATGTCTTAGATCTTGGTTACTTTTCTTTTGGGTGTACTACTGAATTTCCAGTAGTTACAATAGATGTACTGATAGTATTTTTCAGAATTATAATTAAAGAATCCTTTAGAAAATGGCACATTATTCCATATATTTCGTCCATTTATCTTACTTGATGGGGACCACCTTAAAAAACAATTACAAGGATGCCAATGGCGAGTGTCGATCTGTTTGGGATGTATTCATCCAATGTTTTGACATGTTTTACATGTGTTTTGATACACCACTAAACAAACTGGAATTCCCATGGCCATGAAAAAATAACACATTAAAAATTCAGATTCAAAATCAAACAGAAAAACATTATTACCGGTGCGTAGCACCAGTTACTATCTTGTACCCGTTAATAAATCAGCATCCACAGCAGGTTTCTATAGATCTTTTCTGAATCAGCATGATTTGTCATGTGACTCACAATGTCGATATCTGACCACTGATATCTGAGTCCAAATTTGTTCATACTCCTCTAACGAGTGTATATTTCACTTATTCTTCTAATTGGTTGATTATTTTTATGTAAAGGATATATCTTTTGGTGTATATTGATGACTTTTCTTGTCATCAGTATGGAGGATAGATCTGGAACCACCACGTCAGTGTGAACATCTCCCCTCCTTTAAAACACTAAGTCATATGAGCTCCCACGTCGCACGGTGAATGTAACATCCCCTCAAATTAAATTATATAAAAGCTTTAGGCATTAGTAATTCTGGGGAGGACAAGTGGTGGAACTCTATTGGTTGAGACATTAAAAACTGAATTACACTCTGTTTACACCATGTATTTAACTGGCCGTTAGTAACACCGTTAGCGAAAATGTGGGTATACGATCCTTCTGTCCATTTTTGTAGCTAAAAGTTCATTACACTTTGTTTACGCCAGATATTAACCGTACGTTAATTGACGTCGTTAATGTGGACAATACCTACATCAATAACTAAACCTAAAACTAACAGAGACACCAATATATCGAAGTGAGTTTTATTCGGCTCTTCTTCCTTTCTTTCTTATGTTCTTCGTGTTTTTCTCTCTGTTGAACTCAACTCCAATGAATAGTTTCTTTTTTTGTGAGGGATTCATGTAAATCTTGAGATCCAGATAAATCGCAGAAGATGGTGATCAATCTGGAAGCTAATTGAGCTCCGAAAGAAGATGAAATCACAAGAAATGGAAATTAGGGTTTCTGCCAGAATTGAATAAGTTGTATATTTGGAAGAGGGGTTAGATTTAGAAAATGCAGATAGAGATTAGAGATGGGTATTGTGTATTGAAAGTAAGGGAGGAAGTTTAGCTCCTGATTCTCTACTCACACAGAAGAATCAGTGAATTAGGATTTTACGAGAACCAGTAATAGTGAAGGAATTGAGTTTCCAAAATAAAAGTTATTGATAGTTAAATCTGGGTCTGTTTTCGTTTCGGTGTTGTGTTGTAGTTGGGAATTTCCGAGTTCGATTCAAGTCAGTGGAAGAACCATGGGTTCGGTTCAAGTTTACACACATTGAATCACCACCAAGCTTGCGAAGATTCAAGGTTTGTATTATTTTTGTTTTACTAATTTTTAAGGGTTTTTTCCTTTAACAAAAACCACCACTACTAGAATATAGGTCTGGGCAGGGGCGGATCCAGCCCATTGTAAGGAGGCGCACTTGCACCCCTGCCCAGCTGGCTCCAAAGCCCATTTCAAGTCCAATTAAAGATATTTTTTTTTCATATTTAAGCCCATTTTTGCATTTTTGCACTCCCTAAAAAGTTTTTTTTGCACCCCATAGTAAATTTTTGCACCCCCATCCAGTGAAGGAATTGGGGGTGGCTTAAGGGTGCTGCAGCCACCCCCAAAATTCTAAATACAGCCCAATTTTCATTTTTTGAAAGGCAATTTTTGTGGGGAAAAAAATAGCCCCCCTTAAAATTTGATTTTTAGCCTACTGTATTCGATTTAGCCCACCTAGATGTTCAATCCTGCTTCCGTCGCTACCCCATCCTATAATTCCTGGCTCCGCCCCTGGGTCTGGGTTTGTGTTTTTGTTCCCTCAAAATTTATATATCACTGTCAAGTGGTTTCGAATGCAAATATTACATAATAATTAACATGTTATTGATTTGGGCTATGCTTTGTTGTTTCCCCTTCAAAATAATTAACATGTTATTGATTTTGCGTTTCCCCTTCAAAATAAATATCTATTTTGCATTACCCCCTTTATAAATCACAAATTGGTGAAACCCCCTCTCTGTTATAACCGCCGTGACTATCTGGATAAGTTAGAGCGTGCAGTTCGCGTGTGCATAAATAAAATAAAATTCTCCTAATCAGACATTAATAACCCCTGATCCATAAACACGTGGTGCATTCCAGACCTTAAAATAGAAACCGACCCTTAAACTTACAATCATCCTCATCCCATCTTCTTCTTTACTTCTCTTCTCTGTTCAATTAGGACCGCCATTAGAGACCACCACCATACATAAACAAAATCATCCAATCTCCATAAATCACCCAATCTCCATAAATCATCATATGGGTATGCGTTAAATCATTAAATCTCCATTTTAAAATTTAATCAAAAAAAAAAAAAATCCATCACAGCCGGTGGTGATGCTCCTCCACCGAGATCCGTCAATTCTTTACTCCGACCATCTTCTATTAAGACATCCTAAAACATTAAACAACTCTTATTTATCTAAAGTTGGCACACATCTAGTGGGTGATGATTCTCAATAAGTAAATTTAATAAGAACCCGGTAAAGGAAACAATAAAAAAGCAAAAGAAAAACAACAACAAAGAACGGTTAATTACCAGTAGGTAGTAACCATCGTTGTAACACCAGTTCCATAAATAATGGGTAAGTTTGAATGGGCAGAATATGGAATTTCTTACACTTTAGATGGCAGGATTTGAATTCTCTATGAAATCATCAATTCTATGGTGGTCTGATTTCAATTGCTCATATATATTGCCATGGTGGAGTGAACAGATGACTTGTGATGAATTGATTTCAGTTACTTTAACTTACTTATTGTTGATTTCAGTGGGTGAATCGTTAGCTCCTCATGCTATGCTTCGTTTCTTCTTCGTAATATGTGAACAAACTCTTTGATTTGGGCATAGAAACGTTTGGTTTCGGTTTATGCAATGGATCATGTTCTGTAATTGAGAAATTTAGTATGTTCACCGGAGAACGAAGAGAAACGGATCTACCAACACGTGTTTGTTTTCCGTTCTGAAAAATTTATTTTATGCACACTTGATCTACACGTGCTTACTTAACCAGATGCTCACGGTAGTTATAATAGAGAGGGGGTTTCACCTATTAGCAATTTTAAAAGGGGGTAATGCAAAATAGATATCTTTTTTGAGGGGAAAACACAAAATCCCCCAAAAAAATCAAGCAAAAAATGATTCTCATGTGTTTCTTACCTGATATATTGCTTAACATTTTTTTTTTTTTTTTTTTTTTTTACATTTTCTGTACTGTGTGTGTTTATGTCAGCTCTAAGAAATAATTTGTACCATGGTAGATCAAGGATGCAAAAGTGATAGTGTTATAGATTAACGATAGGCACAATAGATAAAAGGTTTGTCGCAAAAATAATTAACAGCTACAAGTATGGCGCCGAATAGTCTTTTAGGAAACAGTTCATAAAACCACTTAAGGCCCATTAGTGGAAGAATCATTTTTTTGGGGACTATGATTTTTTTGTGGGGACCATGATTCTATTTTAGGAAAGATATTACAAGTAATCCTAAGTCACCCCTTATCTAAATATTTTTCTTAATACCAAACTTACCCTCCTTAATTAAATATTTTGTTTAATGATTAATTAGTTATTAGTTAATGATTAGTAATGATTATGATTAGTAATAATTAGTTACTCTATTACAAAAAGTTAGTTAATGATTAGTATGATTAGTAATGATTAGTTGCCGATAAAAAGTTCGGTTACAAACAATTGAAAATTTTCCTTGCGATCAAACCGAACTATATAGTTCGGTTAAAATTTTTTTTTAAGACTTTCCAAATTTATTACCAAGGACCCAACTTAATGATTAGTTACCAGTAAGAAGTTCGGTTATAAAAAATTAAAATTTTTCCTTGCTTAAGACTTTTTACGACCAAACCGAACTTAAAGTTCGGATTCCAAATTTATTACCAAGAACCGAACTTAATGATTAGTAATGATTAATTACCAGTAAGAAGTTCGGTTAAAAAAAATTGAAAATTTTCCTTCCGATCAAACCGAACTATATAGTTCGGATACAAAAAAAAAATTAAGTGGTTTTACGATCAAACCGAACTTAAAGTTCGTTTCCCAAATTTATTACCAAGAACTGAACTTAATGATTAGTAATGATTAGTATGATTAGTAATGATTAGTTACCAGGAATATGTTCGGTTACAAAAAATTGTAAATTTTCCTTCCTATCACACCGAACTATATAGTTCGGTTACAAAAAAAATTTAAGATTTTTTTCGATCAAACCGAACTTAAAGCTCGGTTTCCCAAATTTATTACCAAGAACCGAACTCAATGATTAGTATGATTAGTAATGATTAGTTACTAGTAAGAACTTTCCCAAATTTATGACCAAGAACTGTCTTAATGATTAGTGATTCGTATGATTAGTTACCAAAAATTGAAATTTTCTCTCGGTGGTAGTCGGAGGTGGTGTTGGTGGGCGGCGGTGGGAGGAGGTGGTGGTTATATATATAGGTGGTTACTAGGCTAGTTTTAAATTAAATTATGTTAAGGGTAGGTTAGTCATTTCCACACTTTAGGACACCCCTTATAACTATACGGAAGGTGGCCTAATAAGACCATGGTCCCCAAAAAATGGTTCTTTAGAGCAACCACAATGGTCGACTAAAACCAAAAATTTGGTCGAAAACCCAGACACTACGGAGAGGAGTAAAGAGCAAATACCAGACTAAAACCAAAAACCAAACTATATTTGGTCTTTGGTTTGGTCTTTGGTCGGGAGAAGTTTAAAGGTTGCGCCTGGTGGGGCGAAGATTAAAGTTACGCCCGAATTTAAAAAAAAAGAAGAAATTGGGGCGCAACTTTAAAGTTGCGCCTGATGATCGGGCGTAACTTTGAAAAATAATAATAAAGTTGCGCCTGGAAAAAAAAAAAAAAAAAGAGTGGGGCGCAACTTCCCCACCAAATTTGGTTTTCCCACCGTAGCGTCGCACCACGGAGTAAACTCATTTTTTTCAAATTTTTTTGATTTTTAGTCTTTGGTTATAGTCTCCCCACTGCAATTGCTCTTAGGAATCCCAAGTGTTATTTAAAGGATGATCAGTAAAATGATTCATTTCTTGGTCCTTTACACTTGGTGAATTAGCCCATCGAGACTTTAAAAGCTTGGGTAAAACGGGGTATCGTCAAATGAATTACCTTTAGAAAAAATCTTAATGTTTGGTGCACATCTTGATGCGTTCTCATGATGAATCATCTTAATTTTACTAGAAAATTATCCCGATGGTTTATCTTTATTTAGATATAGTTGAAGGGTTAGGATCATGTAACAAAAGAATTTGACAAAACGTTTTGACAAATCATTGTAATCATTGGATTTCCTATATCTAACCGGTTAAATTATGGATGACGTGGCAGTGGAAATAATTTTATGGCTTGTTGGATTAGACTAATTAACTTATTCTTTTTTTTTTTCCTAATAAAAAACCTGATATAAGTTATAAATCATTTATCAGTGCACGCCTATATATCATCGTGGATCTGCCTTCAAAAGGAAAACAAATAAATCATCATAGTCTTCTATATCTATTTTTCTAATTCAATCTCAGAAGAAACAAATCATGAAGAAAAAAAATAGATTCAAAAATAATCAAGAGGTTTGCTTTTGATCCAAAGAAAATCAAGAAAACGCAATTGGGGGATATGAGAATTAATTGGGGGATATGAATTACTTCCCCCAACCCATGGTGTGTGCTAAGGGGTGACTTTTCTGGGCGAAAATACTAAAACATCCTTCCCTCAAATTTAAAATCAAAAAACAAAATCATATTACCCATTTCCATCTCCACTTCTTATTAATCTTTTTAGGGTTAAAACTTTGAAACTCAAATGTTCCCCATTCTCTTTCAAATTCTAAATTTTCCCATTGGGTTAATTGGTTTTTGATACTTACATTTTGTCCAATGTTAGTGTTTGGTCTAACTTTTGTCCAACTTAGGGCTTGGTACCTGGACCTTACGTTGACTTTGATTGACTCTGTTAAAATTAATTTTAATAAAATTTATTATCTAAATATTTATGCATTGACTGTTTTACCCTTCGCTTGTCACACGCACTTTTTACACACTTCATAATTCTAACCTAACCTAACTTTCCATCCCACTTTCTTTTTCTTTCGCCTCTCCTTCTTCCCCTTTTCATTTTCCGACCAGTTGCTAATACACATAGGTTGAGAAAGATAAATCCAATCAGAGAAAAGTTTTCCATTAGAATTACATGTCTTCCATTCTGCATCACCCTTTTCTACATTAACTCCATCAATTCCACCATAACCACCACCATCAGTTTTTTTTATTAAAAAAAAAAAAAAAAAAACCGTTTTGTGAAACTAGGGATTTGATTCAGTAAAAATTGGGGGTTTGATTTGATTTAGTAAATAAGGATGTCGTTAGATTCAGAAACGTTTCAATATAGTGAAATTAGGATTGTGATTTGATTGAGTAAAATAGGTTTTGTTGAATACATTATATTAAGGTTTCTGTTTGATTCAGCTGGGGATTAGATTTTATGAAATTGGGTTTTGATTTGAGATTTGGAAGAGTAATTGATCCATTGGTTTGCGAGTTTTGGATTTCTTCTGTCAGAAATTTCTTTTGTGTGTGGAGAAAATTTGGGGAAGTAAGAAAGAAGAAACTAAAAATAAAATTTAGGGTTTGTGAGATGGGGTATTGGAGGGTGAGATTGAATTATCACCGTCTCTGTCAATGGCGAAGAGGAAGAATCTTGGCGTTGCAACCAATTTTTATTGCTGGACCAACTAAATCTGATCTCAGTGATCTGCAGAGAAGCTTAGAATTAGGGAAGGGATGAGTTCGGAGGGATTTGGGATTTTATATTTGTTTTGTTCGCCATGTTTTTGAGTATTTTTTTTGTTTGATTATATCTGTGGTTGATGCTAGATTATACGATGGTGAAGAAGAAGCTGTTCAGAGTTTTTGTTAATGGCGGTTGTGGTGTTCACGGAAGAAATCAGGGAAGAAGTGCGAAAATGGAAATTTTGCACCATGTTTTTCGATTTCATTTTGAAATATTAGTCAAAGTTAAGGTTATATAAGTAAAATCACTAATTAATAGACAGAATTCTAAGTCAATCATAGTCAACGTGAGGTCCAGGTACCAAGCCCTAAGCTGGACAAAAGTTAGACCAAATACTAACATTGGACAAAATGTAAGTATCAAACTCCAATTAACCCTTTCCCATTTCCTTTCAAATTCTCTTCTCCTTCTCTTCCGGAAGTGATGAAGAACATGTCGGAAATAATAAAGAACATGCCGGAAATGATGAATACCACGCCGGAAGTGATGAAGAACATGTCGGAAATGATGAAGGTCACGCCGGAAGTGATGAAGACCATCCCGGAATTGATGTAATTCAATGTCGGAACTAAATTCCGGCATGCTCAATATAAATCTATTAATGCCGGTAGTCAAGTGAAAAAAACTCAATTTTCTGCTACAGTCCAGTCTGATCGCAATTGTTGCAGTCCAGCTGATCGCAGCTATTGCTGACCATGTAATCGCAGATACTGCAGTCAAGTTGACCGCAACTGCTGCAATCCAGATTCGTTGTTCGAGATCTCCTAAAACTATTACCTTCGGAAACTACTAAAGCTACATCACTACAAAGACCGATGAAATCACCCATAGGGCGTTCGGTCCAGGGTAAAAGTTGGCGTAAAAACATCATCAAAATTGTTGCTGGATATTCGATCTGCAACATGGTTGGGTCCAGTTTTGATTATAGTCACTGCAGTCCAGCTGATCACAAATTGCATTCCGATTAATCACGATTCTTCGCGTCCGATTGATCGCAATTGCTGCAGTTCAGCTTCATAGTCAGAGGCCACCAAGACTGACTCATCGGAAAGATCGCTAAGATTGTTGCCAGGATGTTCGATCCGCAGTATATTCAAGTCCAAAGTTGGAAAAATTTGCTTCCCAAATAACGCAGTATCTACATGTTCGTAAAACGTCAAAATCACTACTACTGTCATGATCGCAAGGTTGTCAAGTTGCCTACATCTCAAGGTGCTTGAATACCCCAGGGAAATCCTCCAGAAAAGCATCTCAGAAAGTTCCAGAAAGGGCCACAAAAGTGCGCAAAACCATGGTGAAAGGTCCGTGAGAAACAACAACAGTTCCTAGAACCGTTGCTAAAAATCCAAAGGAAAAGAAGAAAACAGAAAACTATTACAAAAGTTCAAAAGCAATGGCAATAGTCCAGCAAACCGTGACAGAAAATTCAAGACTAAAGACCACAGTTTAGAAAAACCGTTGCGAAAAGTTCTCATAAAAAAAATAAAAATAAAAAAGCCGACGGCTAACTCAGAGGCCAATCCGTTCACCCATTTCACGGTTTCGTTCACATACCTTAATTTTTCGTCACTCACTTCAGGGTCTCCTTCACCCACGTCAGTTCCCAGGAAAAGTTAGATGCTTCGTGTTACATCAATCTTCGATGCGCTACGTATACACCGTTGATGTTCTATGGTACATCAAATTTCGATGTTTTGCGGTACACCAAAAATCAACCCCTGGAGAAGCTTCGCTGCTTCAAGTTACATCAAACTCCGATGAGCCAAGTATACCAACCGTTGATGTTCTGTGGTACATCAAACTTCGATGCTACGAGGTACATCAAAACTCAGCATCTGCCACGTCATCCATCTTATCCAGTCAGCAATGACACGTCAACAACATGGCCTAGTCAGCAGCGCCACGTCAAAGAAGCGGTTCATCAAGAGTGCCATGTCGCTAGCAATGCTACATCAGCGCGACGTGTTGACAAGCGACTCCATATCAGCATGCCACGTCAGCAAATAGACGCCTCGTCAGCGTGCCATGTCAGCGCGCAACGTCAACAAGTAACACCATGTCAACATGCCACGTCAGCAAATCGACGCCTCGTCAACGTGCCACGTTAGCAAGCACTTCCACGTCAGTGCGACGCATCAACAAGCGACGCCATGTCAGCATGCCACGTCAACAAATCGACGTCTCGTCAGCGTGCCACGTCAGTAACCACTACCACATCACCGCGACACGTTAACAAGTGACTCCTCGTCAGCATGCCACGTCGGTGTGCCATGTCATCATCTGGACCAGTCAGCATCTTCCACGTCAGCATCGTAAAACATGTCAGCAGGTACAATCAGCAACTTAACGGCGTTGGCATATTCTTAACAGCGTCAGCATCTTACTAACGGTGTTGACATTTTTTTAATGGCATCAGCATCTAACTAACGGCATCGGCATACTCCTAACGGCGTCGGCATATTCTTAACGACGTCAGCATCTAACTAACGGCGTCGGAATATTCCGTTAGTGACGACCACATGAAGTCATCATCACCGGCATTGTCATCGTCTCCAGCAATGGTGACGCCGGCGGCCACTGTCGGCGGCGTCTTTTTCTATTTCGGTGTTGCTAGATGCAACATAATATCGTAGAACTGATTCGGTGTAGCAGGATGCAACATAATATCGCACATCTGATTCGGCGTAGCTCGATGCAACATAATATCGTACATCTGATTCGGTGTAGCTCGACGCAAATTAATATCTTACATCTGATTCGGTGGGCACGACGCAGTTTAATATTGTACTTCCGATTCGGTGTAGCATGGTGCAACTTAATATCGTAGATCTGATTCAGCGCGTCACGGTACAGTTTAATTCCATGGTCCTTGGATAATTCCACCCCATACTCTTATCCTTGAGGAGAATTACGCCCCACTGTGCGCTTGAGCACATTTTTCTTCATTTTCGCATCCTTGATATCTTCTTCATTCCACGTCCGAATTGGGTGATTTTCGGATTGTTGCGATCGCATTTTAATATTCTACATCATGAAGGTAAAATACTTACATTTGGAGAAGAATATTTTTGGAGAAAGGGCTCACCGACCAATTTTGTTTCCTCGATAACTTCTTCTCTGTGCATCCAAACTGAGTGATTTTCGACTCGTCACGATCTCATGTCAATTTCCAACAACATGATGGCGGAATTTCAACATTTAAAGAAATTTTTTTTCTAAGAATGTAGCGGCGACATCAAAAAAGGACGCACTGAATGTTTGTGAACGTTTTTGTGTCGATTTTTATTCAAAAATTGCTCATATGCAAAGTTCGTGAGTGCAAATACAATCATGCTATCCGATTGATTGAACCGATGAAGTCCCGCCAAAGAACATCTCAGAAATCCATTGATCAAATTGTCGCACTCTTTTTCCACATAACCTCACATCTGATCAGCTTGATCGAGCCGATGTAATCCAGTCCCTCAAAGAAATACTCACGATCAGCTTGATCAAACTGCCGTAGTCCTTTTTCGTATAATTACTACAGTCAGCTTGATCGAACTATCGTAGTCCGGTTTTCCTCAAAATCAAGCTTGCAAACAGTCTTCCTCGCAATCGCTTCAATCCGTTTTTCTTATAATCATTGCTAAGTTCAGGCTGATCGCAAAACTTGAAATACGATTCCATGGAAACTGTGTTCAATCAAGTTTTGATCCAACTGGTGCATTTCAGTACCCGCAGACGAACCTAGTAGATGATTCAAGCCACGCTAAGGCAACTGCACTAGTCACCGCCGCTTGAAAACGTCAACATAGACAATGGACATCCTAATCACCTCATAAACGAAGTCGTAATAACACTTTTAATACGATACGTATACAATTTTCATATTTTCGCATTATTTCATATAATCATGCATACCTCTGTTCACTAGGACACCTGCAATGTGGCGAGCATCTTCACATGTCAAGGCATGAGGAGATGCACACATGTCAATTCTGTGCAAATATGTAATAGTGAGATTGGCCCCCTGCGCGAATTTCAGATAGCAGAAAAACTTTCAACCTCATTCCATGCACGAGCAAGATGCAGCAAGGTTGTGCACCCTTGTGCGAGCATTGAGAAGCATGACGATTACTATCTTCTGGGGGCGAGTTGCATATCATTTCAACGTGACTGACTATCACTTGGGGGCGAGATATGTAACTCCTCGTGATCTAAAATAACTCTTTTGGGGCGAGCTGCGTAACACTCCATACGTTTGGGGGCGAGTTACATAGCACCTAAATGCAATACGAAATTCAGTTCCTGAAAATTAAAACAAAAGGTAACCCAAACTTCTTAATCCTCTAACGAGTTACATGATTAAGAGGGGGCGAGCATACACCCTAATATTTTGACGCAATTATTGCAATCAGTAATGTTAAATTGCTACAGTTAAGTTGATTGAATTGTTGTAGTCCGGTTCTTAAGCAAACAGCTGCACTCAGTTGGACGCAACCGATGCATTCCAGTTTTTCTCAGCAATTATGTATTTAGTTGGACGCAACTGATGCAGTCTGGTTTTACTTATAACTGTTACACTCAGATTTATCGAAATGTTTACGTCTACTCCCTCAAGGCAGCTCTGCAAAGATGTACCCGATCGTCAGCTGCTTGTAGTGAAGTTTTGCTAGTTGTCGCCGCAGCCTAGCCGATCGGTTGGTGCCAAAGATAGCTCATCGCTTCGCAGCCCAAATTGATCGCACGCCGCAGCGTGTCACTTGTCTCGGGGCCATGGTACCAACTGATCTAAGATGTTGCAACCAAAGATAACTCGTCGCCTCGCAAGCCCAATTGGATCGAATCGCCGCAGCTGTAACTTTGCTCGCCGTTGTTGCATTCCAAAGATAGCTCATTGCTTCTCGTAGTCTCAGATGATCGCAGCCTTCGCAATGTGACTTTGCTTGGCCGTCGTCTGCCGCCTTATCAAAGTCAGCCAGTCAAAGATAGCTCGCCGCTTTCTCATATCCTGGGGCCGATCGAATCAAGTTGCAACAGAACTTTGCTCGTCAAAGCATACCCAAAGATAGCTTGTAGCTTCCAGAATCCAGGTGATCGCAGCTGCTGCAAAGGTAACATTGCTCACATCGATGCGCCTCACATCGGGAAACTCTTGCAGTCCGAGATATGTTCGCAAGCCTCGCAATCCAACCGATCGCATCTCGCTGCAGTGCGGCTTTGCTCGTTCGCTGCGCATTCCAATGATCGCTGCCGCCAGGCTAGCTATGTTTGCGCTCTACCGCAGATCCAAATTGATCGCAGTCTTTGCAAATGCGCCTTTGCTCGTCTTCTTTGCTGCATTCCAACTCGATCGGTTCTTTGCCCCGGTATGTTCGCAACTCTGCCCAGTCCAGCTCATCGCGATTCTTTGTAGTGCGCTTTGCTCGTTCTTGCATTGCAGATCCTGATCCGCGATTGCTGCAGTCGGCTACTTCGCAGCTCCCAGCTGGTGATCGCAGTGGCCGCGGTGCTGCGATGTTGCTCATTCTGCGCGCATGACAGTTTCTTGTGGCCGTCGCAGTCCATTTTACCGCAATCATCATTGCAATCCAGTTCCGCAGCAACAACTATTTTGATCTAGTCGACACCACTGCTGCTATCCTGATTCATATAACAATTGAAGACATATAAAGATCAATGTCACATTCAGTAGCACAGCCAGCATCCATCCATACTGTCAGCCATTATTCCTGTCAACCATCATTCCAACCTGCCAGCATGCAGAATTTATCATGGAAGCATGAATGAGCAGTTTCATGCAGAAGTTATCATGGAGGCATGCAGTATTGACTCCAACAGTTTCATGCGAATTAAACACAAGGAGGCGTGCAAGGATAGTTTCATGCGGATTAATTCTAGGAGGCATGCAAAGCCAGCAAGTGCAGAATTAAAACAGGAGGGTAGTTTCATGCAGTTACAAGCAGAATTGATTCCAGCATACATTCAAGCAGTTTCATGCATAATTGATTGCAGGGCATATTAATGCCATTTAAGTCCATCTCGAAATTAGGTTCTAAAACTGTATAAATGGAGAGGCCCTGATAGAAAAAGAGGGGGATATACAATAAAAGAATATTGTAATAAAAATATCAATAAAATATTTCTCCCCAAGGGGATGCATCCGTGGACGTAGGCAACCATGCCGAACCACGTTAAACCTGTGTCTTTTTATTTGATCTTCAATTCGTCTCCTAAACCCAAAATACACATCAAATCATTTATTCATCGTGTATCGTGCCCAGAATTTATTTTGGATACAAACACTCGATTGTAGGTGGATTTGATGCTGCACATGTTGCAGCTCAGTGGGTTATAACCCTCATGACGCATCTGATTTTACATTAGTTGCTTCTGGAAATATGATTCTCCAAATGCAGATGCGTACGTCTAAAATTATTCGATATACCTTAGTTACAAGCATGTATCATGACTGGGGGACATGCGAGAAGACAACAACAGACCAAGTTAATTACCCGTTATATATAATTTACTACAGGTTCCGGCCACTAAAAAAATTTAATGTCATTGTGATGTTTGGTTCTCCCACTGTAGATATTAATATATGGTTTCTTGGGTTTTCTATCATTTATACAAAACTAGACAACAACAGACCATGTTTCAGTCAACCCTGTGTTTCTCCTTTTTCTATGGTTATAGAAACCAAGAAGTGTAGATCAATAAATTGGTAGTGAATATGGCCCCGTTGACACGAAACATGTGAATCCTTTTGCATGTCTTGCATTACTGAGCCCTTAACCTATATTGTTAATTTTGCAGGTCTATTTGTAACCATTGTGAATATAAGGTCAGATGTCCGCGTCACCGTAAATTATGGAAGAGACACAAACAGGGATGAAATGATGCGGATTCGGTTGTAATACCGGTAAAAGTGAAATAGGGTCTGAAGTGAGTACCGCTCAACACATTGGAACGAAAATATGGTTGCGGTCACAAGGCGTGGGAATAAAAGAGAGTCTTCCATAGAGTTTATTTTTTGTTTTTGTTTTGCAGAATGAAGAAGGGTCTGCGTTCTCTATGTAACAAGTCGTTTGTGTTATCGTGTTGAAGCTGAAAGTTTATTTCACAGTTCTTTGTTGTCCTTAACTAAGAATGAAACAACTCACGGGGAAAGAAACTTATATCCTTTGAAAACATTTAAAACTTGATTTTAGTTAGATAACTTCTTAACTTTGGCTTATTAATTGTCCATTTTCCGGTTCCCCCAGCCACACCAAATTAAAAATACTAAGCAACGAGGCGAGGTCAACCCAAACCACACCAAATCAAAAATCCTAATCATGCATTGCGAAGCTAATCCAAGCATGCACTGGGACGTGGCGATGCGAAGCCCATCCAAGTATGCATTGGGACGCGGCGAGGCGAAGCCAAGCCATACCAAATCAAAAATCCTAATCATGCATTGGACCGGACGAAGCGAAGCCGAGCTACACAAAATCATAAATGCACCACGGGGCGAGGCGAGGCGAAGCCACGTCACACCAAACCAAAAATATGATAGATAGTTTCCGGGCCGCTCGGTGCGTAGCACGGGCACAAAATCTAGTCCTCTATGTAAAGCAGTAAGTATGTATAACACAAACGCGGGTACAGAAGAATTCCTGGATCAAAGCATCCGGAGCTAGGGGTGTACATCGGGCCGGGCAGGCCAGCCCAATCCCGATTATAACACAGACCGGGCCGGACGGGCTTGTAGTCCTTACTACCTATTAAGTTTAACAGGCCGGGCCGGGCAATAACAAAAATTTAATGCCCATCGCCCCTCCATACCCGTGAAACAATACAGGCCAGGCCAGGTCGGGTCGGGCAGGCCTCGGGCCCAAGAGATAATTCAAAATTTTAAAGTATATATATTTGTTTTTTTGGCTTGATGAATAATGATATATCTGTAACTCGTTCAAATGATAGTTCAAACAATTCATATTCATTACTGTGAAATGTAATGTAGAATTTTCTCTAACCCCAATAAATTGTCCACATATGAAATTTAATTTCTTGAGAAATCCATCACACTAGTAGAAAACTTTATTCGAGTTTTCTACTAATGTGTCACTCATGACTTGTTACTCGTGACTTTTTACTCTAAAAATATGTCAACAAATGTGTTTAATGGACATAATGCAGTAAAAAATGCCGATAAAATCGAAAAATTGTGACACAATCATTACATGTAAACTCAACATACAGCGTGAAACATAAACTGTAGACCATGAATACATTATGGAATACCAATCGTAGGGCCTACGGTTTGAAAATAGCACTCTACGGTATGAAAATGGAGTTCAAAATTTTAACCTACGGTTTGGAATTAGAATTGCAAGCAAACTCAGGTGACCCTACTGTTTGGAAAATCAGCATACTGTGTGGAAATTAGGAGTCACCTGGGTAACAAATCTTATGTAAACTCGGTTGGACTTACTGTTTGGAAATAACAACCTACAGTTGGGAAAAGAAATTGCAAAATTTCCAAACTGTATAAAACTCAGTTGAACATTTGGTGTGGAATTATCAACCTACGATTGGGAGTTCAGTTTTCAATTTTTTTCACTTAAGAATTCAACTACAGTTTGAAAAACTCTAGGTATTTCCGTGGGAGATAGGTTTATCTATTCAATAGACTTTTCTGTGTGAGACACATTGGTTTATCAGGTCTTTGACTTTGGGTCGTAGCAACTCTTAGTTGTGGGTGAGATCAACTAAGAGAATCAAGTGCGCAGAGTCCTGCTGGGATTCAGAGGCGTAAGGAACCCGGTTGTACCTTGATCACTGTGAGATTGTTTAGGGATCAACCACAATCCAGTCCGAAGTTAACTTGGAGTAGGCTAGTCTCTGTAGCGGCTTAATACAATCCGGTGTTCAAATCTAGACTAGGTCCTGGGGTTTTTCTGCATTTGCGGTTTCCTCGCTAACAAAATTTCTAGTGTCTGTGTTATTTCTTTTCTGCATTATATTTGTTTATATAATTGAAATATCACAGGTTGTGCGTAAGTTCAATTAGTTGTGAATCCAAACTTTGGTTGTTGATTAAATTGATTGATACTTGGATATTGGTTTTTGATATAGTTCAAGTTTTTTCTTATATTCAATCGGGCTAGAAAATTCCTATTTGTTTGATTGCATATTGAATTGAGAAATTGAGATACAACTCTTGGATATATTTCCATTGATTGAGTCTGACCGTCTAGTTGATTCTTTTGGAATTATATTGGCATTTGTCCATAGAGATTGCTAAGCGAAATATTGGGTGTAGATGTGGTTGTTAGACCCCCCGTTTTTTCAGATAGGCGTTCTACCACCGGATATTGTTTGTTTTTAGGAAACTCTTTAATTTAATGGCGCAGTAAGAAGCAGTCAGTAGTCTGTCGTTCTAGTGCTGAAGCTGAGTATCGAGCTATGGCACATACTACTTCTGAGATGGTTAGTGACATGAGCATTCACTTGACTGAGTCGACTCCTGTATTCTGTGATAACAATGTTGCTATCCACGTTGCTCATAACGATGCCTTCAATGAACGTACAAAACATATATAAATAGACTGTCATTTTGTACGTCATCATTTCGAAGAGAATACCATTATCCTGCCTTATTTTCGATCCGAATTTCAGTTTGCTGATCTCTTTACCAAGTCTCTACCTTTTCCTAGGCTGCATTTTCTGATAAACAACCTCAAGATGTGTTCTGCACCATGTTGAGATTGAGGGAGGGTGTTGAAAGATATGGCGTATATTTGATAATATTCATGTTTCCATAAGCATGTATATTCTATGTTAATTACTTTTTATTTTCCTTTATCTTGTTTCCTTTTATTTTGCTAACAACTTTGTATAAGAAATTGTTAGAGCATAGCTCGGTTGAACCCACCAAGAATTGGTATGTCATGTTTGGTTGTCATATTTTAGTGAATCAAAACTCATCTAAAGAGTCGCTTGATTATGTATTAAAGACAACTTTGTATAGGTTAGACTAGAAAGTCTAGGATTATGAGACATACAAGTACTACTCGAAGACTTGAAGAATGTGAAGAAGTATCAAGCTACAACGACGGCATCATCCTTCCTCTTGAGGTTAGTAATATTTTGACTTGAACTGTTTCATTCCTAACGTATCTTTCAAGTCGTGCTCTATTGAAAACATAATTGCGAAGCTGTGAACGATTATACTCTAGAAGTAAGACATGATAACATGATCATAGTGTTAAGGAATAGGATACGAAGTATAACAATTATCTTTTGAAGTTCGTATATATATAAGACATCGACATAATTGTATGAATGCTATTGTGATTATGTGTATGGGTAAAGGTGAAGATTTCCTCCTAGGAAATAATGTTTACATTTGATTAAAGGAAGTATATTCATGAACTTGTTTTATGAATAAAAAGGGAATCGCTAGGCTTATTGGTATTGTTATTCATTCCATATCTTTGGATTACAAATATGTGTGAGTTAGTAGAACCGATCATAACTTGTTATGTATCTTGGTAAAACTAGTCACAGTGCCTGACTTATGTATTGGTATGACTATTATTAGTGTAACTGATCCTAAGTAATCACCTGAGATGGTATGATCGATATTTGTAATTTGTGTGACCCATCCTAGTAATTGGTGTGACCGATCACAAAGGTATTGTGTAATCGATACTTGTAATTGGCGCAACAGTTCCTAGTAATTGGTGTAACCGATCGCAGTGACTTGTCTAACCGATCACAAGTAATACCATGAAAATATGGTAACCGGTCCTGGTAACTGATGTAATCGGTCCTAGTAACCATATGGAGGTAGAACCGATCCTTGTGTTTGATAAATTGTAAACCCATGATTAGTGAATTGATATTTGATCTATCACATAGTTTTCTTGGTGTTAGAGTATAACTCGGTTGAACCCACCAAGCGTTGGTATGTCAAGTTTGGTTGTCATATTTTAGTGAATCAAAACTCATTTAAAGAGTCGATTGATTATGTACTAGAATCAACTTCGTATAGGTTAGCTTGAAAGTATTAGGATATGAGACATTACAAGTATTGCGAAGACTTGAATAAGTAAAAAAGTAAGGAGCTATAATGACAACATCATCCTTCCAATTGAGGTTAGTGATATTTGACTTGAACTGTTTCATTCCCTATCGTATCTTTCAAGTCGTGCATATTGAAAACATAACTGCGAAGCATGAAAGATTGTACTCTAGTTAGACGTAGTATTAAGGAATATAATACGAAGTATAACGCTTATCTTTTGAACTTCGTATATAAGACATCTAAAAAATCGTTTGAATGCTATTGTGATTATGTATGGGTATGAGCTGAAGATTTCATCCTAGGAAACAATGTTTTACATTCGCTTAAAAGAAGTAAATTCATGAACTTTTTTTACGAATCGAAAGGGAAATCGCTAATCTTATTGGTATTGTGATTCATTGCATATCTTTTGAACTACCAATATTTGTGATTAGTATAACCTCTCATGACTTGTTTGTGTTTTTGGTAAAACTATTCACAAGGCTTGACTTTTGTATTGGTATGACTTTTATTAGTGAAATCGATCTTAAGTAATCACCTGAGATGGTATGATCGATTTAGTGGTATTGGTATAACCAAATATGCGCAAAGGGGAACCGATCCTATAAAGAGGTGCAATCGATAACAAAAGGGGAATCGATCCTTGTAAGAGGTGCAATATGTTTTTAGCAGATAGGGAAACCGATCCTATGAACATGTGCAACACGTTTTTAGTGAAAGGGGAACCGATCCTATAGACATGTGCAGCAAATACAAGTAGTTACCATAAGTATGTGGGGAACCTATTCTAGTACCTAGTAAACCAAATTTTTGGAAAGCTAGTGTGACTATGCACAGTACTCACATGGAGGTAGAACCGAAACTTGTTTTGGTAGAACCGTTAAACCCATGATTTGTGATTGAGTGTTCTTAATCAATCACATAGTTCTCGAAAGTCAGATGAACAAATTCTAAACTTGTTTGGAAGTGTGTCAAATCGGTTTCAAAATTGTAAGTATGAAAGAGGACTTACAAAGTAAACATGTCGACATTCTTTGAACATGTGCAGTAACGCTTATTTTTTATTGTTCAAAGATATTCCTTAATAGCTAAAGGAAAATCCCGGATCGAATATATAAGTTACGAATCTTTTAATTAAGGTTGTTAATTTTATTTTTATAAAAATGAAAATTGGTAATGTGCATTTGCTAATTGGATATTTTCTAAGTGATTTTCGGTCAACGTTTGGACAAAGCATTTCCGGGAATTATGGAAATAGAATCTGGAATATATTGCATATCTTGAGAATATTTTCGGTTTGGGAAATTCCTTGGTGTCCAAACTTCCTTGGTCTATAAATACCATAGTTTGCATTTCGAGCAAACTAATCCTCAGAGCTAGCGAAACTACCTAGTTGTGTTGTTACTGGTGGAACCGCCTATTCGGAGAAGAAAGTAACCCAATTAGGCGAAATATCTTACGGCCGTTCAGTTTAAAGACTTGTTTGAGACTGAGAAGCTCTATTAGTACGGTTGGTGGAAAACTAGATAATTGCGGTTTATTATTAGTTTTCGATTGATTTGATTGACTAACGGTTGTTCAACTTTGATTGCACTTAGTTTGTTTATGCTTGAGAATCTTCTCTTCTGATATAAGATTCACTCAAACTAGATCGAAGTTTTGACGGGGATCTTTAGACTGTTTGTAGATCTAATGACGTCTTGTGATAATCCATTGTTAACAGACTCCGTTCTGTGTGTGATTGATCATAAGAGATTCAAGTTGATTGTGTGCAGGTATTTATTGAAGATCTATGAAGATTTGAAGACAAAGAAGACTTTGAAGATTTCTGATTTGGGTTCATAATCTTTGGTGTGCACAATACTTGTTTCGGTTATAGAGGATCCAACTATATATAATCAGTTTATCCCTGTGGTAGATTGAATTGATTAGTTGAGTAGATCAGCATCAATACGATTCTCCGGAAAATCTCATTCTTTCGAAAACCATGTTGTAACTCCTTTATGGTTTTTTGCTTCAAGTTTCTGTGATACGTTAACTGAGTTTTGAATTATGATAGAAGTGTATGGTTGAGAATCGAATATCACTGCGTTTTACCGTATGAAGGAGAAGATCAACAGGAGCTCTGGAGAACTTCTTCAATAAAAGGTAAGTGCAGACTGAACCACCTATTTCTCAAGTTTTTACCTTTCTATTTATAAGACATTTTCGCATGACTATATTAGACAGTATATGCATAACAGAAATTTCGAGCCAATTTTAACTTGAGTATCGTTCTCGAAATATGCTAAGCTTAAGAACATTTGTTCATACTGGATGAATTTGGTGAAAAGCAATTTATTGCTTATGATATAGTTATTAGTCAACATTTAATCATTTTAAAACTCTGGATTTGGTTGTTGAGCACCATCAACAGGTAAAGTTTCTGGAGGTAAGGAATAGATCCATCAATGAACCCAATTAGATCAGTACTGATCAAGATGGATTCCATCTGAAATTTCCAGACAAAGTATTTTGTATCATCAAATGTAAAAAAAAAACATAGTTTGAAACATTTGAAAAGGGTATGAAAGTTGGAAAATTGTATTTGGAATTGGTATTGTTATTGTTGTTCATGTTTTATTGATTATTGTGTTCTTCAGAAGAAGAAATGGTAGACGGCATTAAAGATAGGTGTATTAATAATTGTTGAAGACATTAAAAATACGAAGGGTACCCAAATATACCTTAATCTAAAACTTTTCCAATTATAAGTCCTTTCTCCGAAAGTGATTGTCTATGGAATGATTCGAGACAATACAACTAATCGGTTCACACTTTGTGTGATCATCTATGGATACGAGATTGAGATAATAAAACAACTAAGTATGTTTACTTGGTAAAGGGTTCGGACTTATCCAAACACAATAGGATTACTATCAAGTAAATATGAATTAACGTTTGTGTATTTTACTTCTAATTATAATAAAAAAAAATTATAATTGCGGAAATAGAAAAGTAAAAGACACAGCAAGACTTTGTTAACGAGGAAACTGGAAATGCAGAAACACCCCAGGATCTTGTACAGAATTGAATACTCTCAGGATTAAGACGCTATACAAAATAAACCAACTTCGTATAATTGAGACCAAGCAACCAAACCTGTAGTTCACCTAGTTCCGTCTGTATTCCCACGCCTCCAACTTATGAATAAGTCACGTACTTGGAACAATTCCTTTGGTTCATATTCCAAACAGTAAAAAAACAACAAATTTATTTGGTATCAACTATATTCAATCAAGTGATTTGAGTTTGACAAAAGGCTCTTCCGTTTATCTCAATAAACTCCTTTTTAAGGTCCTTAGATCTATCCATTAACGACTACCAAAGTAATCTCCTAGATTTTGCAATCAATACCTTGAATCAAAAAGAATCGTATTGATGCCGATCTACTCAATTTATCAATCTAATCTACCACAAGGATAAAATGATTATAGTTAGATCCTCTTTAAGAGAAACAAGTATTGTGCACACCAAAGATTATGAACCCAAATAAGAAATCTTCAAAGTCGGCTTTGTCTTCAAATATTCTTAGATCTTCAATAAACACCTGCACACAATTAACTTGAATCTCTCGTGTTCAATCACACACAGAACGAAGTCTGTTAACAATAGATTATCACAAGACGTCTTTAGATTTGCAGACAGTCTAAAGATCCCCATCGAAACTTCGATCTAGTTTGAGTGAATCCTATATCAGAAGAGGAGATTCTCAAGCATAAAAAAACTAGGTGCAATCAAAGTTCAAAAACCGTTAGTCAATCAAATCAATCAAAAACTAATAGTAAACCTCAATTATCTAGTTTCCCACCAATGGTAATAATAGAGCTTCTCAATCCCAAAGAAGTATTTAAAATGAACAGCCGTAAGAGATTTCGCCTAATTAGGTTACTTTCCTCTCCGAATAGGCGGTTCCACCAGTAACAACACAACTAGGTAGTTTTGCTGGCTCTGAGGATTAGTTTGCTCGAAATGTGAACTTTGGTATTTTATAGACCAAGGAAGTTTAGACACCAAGGAATTTCCAAAACCGAAAATATTCTCAAGATAAGCTATATATTCCAGATTTGGTTTCCATAATTCCTAGAAATGCTTTGTCAAAACGTTCACCGAAAATCTCTTAGAAAATATCCAATTAGTAAATGCACATTACCAATTTTCATTTTTCTAAATATAAAATTAAGAACCTTAATTAAAAGATTCTTAACTTATATTTCGATTCGGGATTTTCCTTTAGCTATTAAGGAATATCTTTGAAATATAAAAGATAAGCGTTACTGCACATGTTCAAAGAATGTCGACATCTTTACTTTGTAAGTCGTCTTTCATACTTACAATCTTGAAACAGATTTTACACACTTCCAAACAAGTTTAGAATTGGTTCATCTGACTTTCAAGAACTACGTGATAGATTAAGAATACTCAATCACAAATCATGGGTTTAACGGTTCTACCAAAACAAATTTCGGTTCAACCTCCATGTGAGTACCGTGAATAGTCACACTAGCTTTCCGAAAATTCGGTTGACTAGGTAATACGATCGGTTCGCTACATACTTATGGTAACTACTTGTATTTGCTTCACATGTCCATAGGATCGGTTCCCCTTTCACAAAAAACGTGTTGCACAAGTTCATAGGATCGGTTAATCCATCTGTTAAAAATGTGTTGCATCTCTTACAAGGATCGATTCCGCTTTGTGATCGGTTGCACCTCTTTATAGGATCGGTTCCCCTTTGCCTAGAGTTGGTCATACCAATAATACTAAATCGATCATACCATCTCAGGTGGTTACTTAAGATTGGTTTTACTAATAAAAGTCATACAGATACAAAATTAGGGCCTTGGGAATAGTTTTACCAAGAACATAAACAAGTCATGAGAGGTTATACTAATCACACATATTGGTAGTTCAAAAAATATGCAATGAATCACAATACAATAAGCCTAGCGATTTCCCTTTCGATTCACAAAACAAGTTCATGAATTTACTTCCTTTAAATGAATGTAAAACATTGTTTCCTAGGATGAAATCTTCACCTCATACCCATACATAATCACAATAACATTCAAAAGATTATGTCGATGTCGTATATACAAAGTTTAACGGTTAAGCAATAAACCTCGTATTGTATTCCTTAATACTACGTCTAACTAGATGTTTATGGGTAAAAATCGTTTCCGCCGATTTTGGTAAATTCGGTAGGTGAGTGAGAAACTGGTTTAAACCCTAAACAAATGTGCTGCACGTGAGCACTTTCTAGATTCAAGAGATCAATCTGCATAAGTCCGGCCTAAACCAAGAAATGGCCGTTCCCGGACTTGCTTCTTGTTACAAAGTGAAGGAGAAGGGTTGATTTGGGGAGGGAAGCAAAGAAAGGTGTTGAGACCGAATAATTCCGGATAGTAGTGTCTCGACTTGTATCAGAAAGTGAAAGCTTCGGAAGCTTGCAAGAGATGAAAGCTTTTTTTGGAGAGCTTGCAAAGTTGCCTTTTCTGAGAGTGTGGTGTTTTTCTCCTGACCGAGACTTGTTGTCTGGTGGAAATAGGTAAGACCTATTTATAAAGATCGAGATTGAAACGTACCCTGGCGTCATGAAAGAAGAGAGTAAAGGGTGAAATAATGGGAGGAGGTGGTAACCGCAAGGTGTTTATGGGTGAAAACGTTTTCATCATTATTTCCTCATTTATTTGACCGCTTTATTCCTATTCACACTTTCTTAATGTGAGCATAGTCTACGCTGCATGCTGTGACCGCCAAACCAAGACCCTGGAAAGCATCCTCCAGTTTCTGTTGATGTCTCGAGTGTTGGTTGGACCTTGAGTGCAAGTGGCGCTGCTAGGGGTGTGTGTGGCATGTGCCAATGGCATGTGCGGAATGCTTTATTGCGGGTTGCACCTCGAGCGCAAGTGGCAATGCCACAGCTGCTAGTGGCGTGTGTGGCATGTGCCAATGGCATGTGTGGAATGCCTTGGTGGTAGGTTGCACGTTGAGTGTAAGTGGCAATGCATAGAGCTGCTAGTGGCGTGTGTGGCATGTACCAATGTCATGTGCGGAATGCCTTGGTGGTAGGTTGCACGATTTGCAAGTTAGGCTACCAACGTGGGTTTTGGCATGTGCCAATGGCGCGTACGGCCAAGTTGGCCTAGGTTGCAAGGCTTGCAAGTTGGGCTACCAGCGTGCATGTTTGGCATGCGTGGCCAATTTGGATCACGGCCTGGTAAGAAAAGCTACCAGCGATGCGTGTTGGCATGTGCTAATGGCATGCTCGGCCATTAGGGCCACGTCCTGGTGAGAAAAGCTACCAGCGATGCGTGTTGGCATGTGCCAATGGCATGCTCGGCCATTAGTGCCACGGTTTGGTAAGTAAAGCTACCAGCGAGCGTGTTGGCATGTGCCAATGGCATGCTCGGCCATTAGGGCCACGTCCTAGTGAGAAAAGCTACCAACGAGCGTGTTGGCATGTGCCAATGGCATGCTCGGCCATTAGGGCCACGCCCGGTGAGAAAAGCTACCAAATGAGCGTGTTGGCATGTGCCAATGGCATGCTCGGCCATTAGGGACACGCCCGTTGAGAAAAGCTACCAGCGAGCGTGTTGGCATGTGCCAATGGCATGCATGGCCAATTTGTCCTAGGTTGCACGGTTTGCAAGCCTAGGCGCGGGCGCTACTTTGGCATGGCGCGACTAGGGCCAAGGTAAGGGTGTTTGGCTTGGCGTGGCGTGACCAGCGTAGCTAGGGACAAGGCGGAGTGCGTTTGGCATGGCGCGGCTAGCTTGGGCTAGGTGTGGCTGGCATGATTTGCCATTGGCACGGAGGTGCGGCTAGCATGGTTGGCATGAGTTGGCGCGTTTGGTGTGACTAGCATATCTAGGGCCAAAGCAGAGTGCGTTTGGCATGGCGCGACTAGCTTGGGTTAGGTGTGGCTGGCATGATTTGCCATTGGCATGGAGGTGCGGCTAGCATGGTTGGCATGCTTTGGCGCGTTTGGTGTAGCTGGCATGATTTGCCATTGGCACAGAGGTGCGGCTAGCATGGTTGGCATGATTTGGCGCGTTTGGTGTGGCTGGCATGATTTGCCATTGGCACAGAGGTGCGGCTAGGGCCAAGGTAAGGGTGTTTGGATTGGCTTGGTGTGACTAGCATAGCTAGGGCCAAGGCAGAGTGCATTTGGCATGGCGCGGCTAGCTTGGGCTAGGTGTGGCTGGCATGATTTGCCATTGGCACGGAGGTGCGGCTAGCATGGTTGGCATGCTTTGGCTCGTTTGGTGTGACTTGCATAGCTAGGGCCAATGCAGAGTGCGTTCGGCATGGGGCGGCTAGCTTGGGCTAGGTGTGGCTGGCATGATTTGCCATTGGCACGGAGGTGAATTAGGGTTTTGTTCGTTGTAACCCTAATTTGAAAAAAATACCCCCTATTAATTACTGACTACATGCATTAAATGTTCTAATAAATGTGTCACCGGTGACATTAGGTTATTTTGGGTTTTACGATTTTACCCTTTGTTTAAAAAACCACCATCAACATTAAGTCCCCTGCTTAACTCGGAACAGGATCTTTGTTGCGAGGTAAGCATAAGATGGTGACAAACTATCGACAGTAAATCGTAAAGAGAATTGAGGAGGCTTGTCTGACCTATTTATAAATAGGATTTGGAATCCTTGCCTCCGGCGATTTTGCACAAATCGGAGGTCGGCACGATTGGGGAGTCAACATCATTGAGAGACAGGAAGCTGGGCGGCATTGAGAAGTTGGCGCGAGTTGGGAAACTGAGCGTGCTAGCTGGCGAGACCGGCGCAAGGTGGGGAAGCTGAGTGTGCTAGCTGGCGCAACTTGGGTGGTCATTGGGAAGTTGGCACAATTGGTGGGACCGGTGTAACTTGGGCGACGTTGGGAAGTTGGGCGTGAGTTGGGAAACTGAGCGTGCTAGCTGGTGGGACCGGCGCAAGGTGGGTAAGCTGATCGTGCTAGCTGGCGGGACCGGTGTAAACAAGGAGGGAGTAGGTGTTTCTACAGATAGCAAAGTTTCCTTGTTTTGCCTTCCTTCACGCGCGCGGCTTCAATCAGGGGATTATCCATGCTAAAATCTGGAAGTGTTATGTCCCTCATTGCTTCCTTTCCTTTTTTTAAGGTTCCGTATTCATACCCAACGTAATTGCATCATCTCCCTCGTTTGAGAAAGGGTTCTTCTTGTTGAGTTTCTCTCTTTGTCCCGTCGCACGAGACGAATCATCTTCTAACCAAACCGATTCTCCAGGTGAAGGCGCGAGGTCCGAATCTTGCAGAGCATCCCAACAAAGGTTATTCGGGTTAAGAAAATCATACTGGTATGTTTTCTTCTTCTTTGGTGGACTGACGTACGCTTTACCGCTTGTTTGATGAATGAAAAATTTCCCTTTTGTGCAGATATATCCCATTGGAGCATGCATTACTGTTATCGACGAGGATGACCTAGTCGTTCCCCTCCCTTCAAATCCAAACTTGTTGACTGTTGAAGACTTGGAGAACGCTGATTTAGGGCTCTCTTGTCATGAATACCCCTATGCAGGTTTGTCGTTTGGGACTCGTATGAGGTGTCTCTCCTCTAATTATCGGAATGTTGGCGGTTTCACAGTGCGAAAAGAATTCGTGGTCCTTTATACGAGGATATGGAAGACATACGGCCATATCGCTACCAGAGCATAGTGAAGTGTTGTTCGTCCGCCTTGGTTTCCGTAGTGAACCTGTCTTTTGCCAATGATTGCCGAGATGAAGAATATGTCCATCCGTGCTTTCTTTGCAGAGTCAGCCATTCAAAGGTGGGAGAACATGGTGTCCACCTGTGAATCCTTGGAGTTTAATATTAGCTGGTTGTGGCATCGTCTCAATATTGTTAAGGTCGACAGAGCTGGTATTCTTGCTGGTGTGATTTCTGCCAAAAAGGCCATGCTGGAGGAGGAGAAAGTTTTGGCCCTGGAGTCTCGGAGGATTGAAGAGTTAACTCGAGACTTGAAGAGTAGGACTGAAAGATATCATGGTCGATTGAAGATGATATTTTGTAGGGATTATAATTTAATAGATGGGCTTTTCTGATTTGTATCACGAGATTTGAAAGCTCCTCTATTTTTCATGTAGCATGTTGCAGGGAAGTGATTAGGCGTAGTATGCCTTAAGATACTTTCCGTTGATGACTTCCTCTAGCTTTCCCCCATCTTCTTTGATAATCTTGTAGTAACCACTGTCATACGCTTTAGTGATTATGTGCGGTCCTTCCCATTTGGGAGAAAACTTCGGTGCCGATGCATCTTGCTGGATGTGTTTGGCGGTTTTTAGCACCAGATCTCCTTCCTTGAAAACCCTAGATTTTACATGGCTGTTGTACGCCCTGGAAATCCTGTTTCTGTATGCTTGTGCATGTTCCTCTTCCCGGGATCTTCTGGAGTCCATAGTATCTAGTTCTGCGATTCTGGCATTGAGTGATTCGGCTTCATTCCACTGAGGTCCACTCGCTGCGGTGATTCCGCACGGGATCCCGATTTCGCCGGGAGGATCGCGTCCGTGCACCGTATACGAGGGAGTAGGGAGACATGCCGGCCGGTGGAGCTTCTAGAGATGTTTTGTACGCCCGCAGAGCCACTCCAAATTTCTCGTGCTAGGTCCTGGGATTGTCGTGTACTCTCAAGTAGTTCCTGTACTTGCTTGTTAGCAAAAGGCGTGCCGTTGTCGGTGATGACGTGTTTAGGTACGCCAAAACGGCAGATGATGTTTTCCTTGACGAATGCCGCGATCGTGGATCCAGTGGTTCCTTTCAGCGGGATAGCTTCAACCCACTTGCTAAAGTACTCGGTCGCGGTTATTATGTTTTCATGCTGTTTTGAGGATGGCGGGTTGATCTTCCCAATGATGTCGAGTCCCCGACTATAAAAGGGCCACGGCTACTTATCGAGTGCAAGGGTGTTGAGGCGCGTGGATGAGGTTTCCGTGAATCGGCATTCTCGGCATTTCGAACGAAAGTAGCTGCATCGTCTTCCATGGTCGGCCAAGTGGTACCTCTCGTGTATTTGCAGAACAGGTTCTGTTTCCCTTGGTGTTCGTCTTCGTGCATTTCTCTTAACATAACCGGGATTGCATCGCCCAAACACCGCAAAGAGACTTCCTCCGAAACTCTTGCGATATAAAACCCCATCATGGAACACGAATCTTTTAGACTTTTGTTTTATCTTGGACGCATCCTCTTTGTCAGTAGGAAGAATGTCGCCGCGAAGGAAGCCAATGTACGGCTCCCGCCAGTCCCTAGTGTGACTGATGTTGAGGACTTCTGTATGACATGGGGGCGCCTGGCAATTGGGACACGCCTTCTGAGTAATCTGGATTGGGCTTCCATCTCGTGCCAATAGTATCCAAGTCGTTGTAAACGGCGGTAGATGGTTACTACTGATGTTATTCCACAGACTTCGGTATGAACATGTTCATGTTGTTGTTGTGCTTCCTATTTTCCGAGACACCTTGACAGAGAACTGTCTGGATTTCGATGATATAGAATATCTTGAAGCATAAAGAAATTCCGCAAAGTCTTGAGGTCGACCTTCCCTTGAAAAGTGAGTTGTTGAGTTCTTGAATGATATGAGTTCTCCAAATATCGTCTTCGGCTTTCTCAAAGTTGTGAAAGCCATGTTGAAGCTATGGTTCGCCGTTTACTGTCGTGGTTTCCTCGGATCCTTCGAATCGTAACTTTGATGCTAGTGTAGCTAGGCAACAAGATGCTTGTTATTCGCTACGGCCGACATGTGTGATGGTTGCTTCGGCGAAATAATTTAGTAGTTTTGTGTTTCATCCCCGTATGGTGCCGCAGCGCGTTCTTTTAATGCGTAAATCCCGTTTACCTGTTGATGAGTAATTTGGAATATCCTCTTATCTCCAAACGCGTGGCCCGCTCGTTTAGCTAGTGATAGTCCAATGAGGAAGGCTTCGTATTCAGCGGAGTTATTGGTGCATGGAAAGTCTAGATTGAAAGAGTGCGAGAAGACTTCTCCAACAGAGATACTAGTACCACACCCGCTCCTCCGGTATTAGTGCTGGGGTGGAAGAGCCGTCGAAGAACAAAAATAGCCATGCTTCTTCTTTGACTAAGATGATATCTCGGAAGGTCTCCCCGGAGATCTTCTCGTAACTCCGCGGTGTTTTCTCCCGGGAATGTCGCTAACAGTGTCCGCAACAGCCTGTCCCTTTTATGGCCCTCTGGGAAACGCACGTTATGTAGAACTCGACACTACAGGAGCCATTTAGCCGGCCTCCCTATCGTATGGGTTTTGAGAGGAGAAACTTTACAGGTCTGATTTGGATATTAACACCACCTTGTTGGAGAGGAGGTAGTGCCTCGAACTTCTCGGATGGAATAAATTAATGCTAAACACGCCTTTTACGCTTTGGGGTATCTGAGTTCAGCGTCTCTCAACGTTCGATGAAGTAGTATATGGGATATTCAATTCCTTTATCGTCTTCTTGAGCGAGGAGGTCTCCAATGGCAGTATCGCTAAAGGCCGTGTAAAGACATAGTGGTTTCCCTTGCATAGGAGGCTTCATGACGGTCGGGGAGGATAGCGTTTGCTGGATCTTCTGGTACGCTTTTTGCTGATACGTAGTCCATGTGAAATTCACTCCTTTTTTCAGCATAGGGGTAAACGCAGTAATGAGCTATGCCAGCCCCGGTATGAAGCGACGAATGTAGTTTACCTTGCCCATGAAACTCTGGAGCTCTTTTGCGGTTCGTGGTGGTGGCATCGTGAGGATAGCTTGCGTCTTGACTGGGTCAACTTTTATCCCTGCGGCCGTTACTTGGAATCCCAAGAACTTCCCCGAAGAGACACCAAAGGCGCATTTCAATGGATTCATCGTCAACTTGTATTCGCGACATCTTTCGAACACTTGTTGTAGCATTTTCGGATGATCCGCTCGAGCCTTCGATTTAACCACCACATCATCTACGTAATCTTCGACTTGCTTGTGCATCATATCATGGAAGATGGTAGTCATGGCGCGTTGGTAAGTAGCGCCAGCGTTCTTCAGACCGAAAATCATTACGGTGTAATAGAAGTTTCCTAGAGGGGTTCGAAAGCGCCTTACTCGCGTTGTGCTCATACATCTTTATTTGGTTGTAGTCGCTATATCCATCCATGAAAGAGAACATACCATGTCCACTTTGTAGCGTCTACCAAAGATGTCGATGTTAGGGAGCGGGAAATCGTCTTTAGGGCAGCACTTGTTCGTATCTCCGAAATCGACACAACATCCGATCCGACCATTCTTATTTTTAACGGAACGATATTGGCCAACCAGGTGGGATGGTGAATAGGTTTGACCAAACCAAATGGCTAGTAATTTCTTGACCTCCGCCTTGATTTGTTCTTCCACGTCGTGTCTCGAATTGTCTTGGAGGCCGCTTGACCGGTTTGGATCCGGGTATCACGTGCGGATGGTGGGTGACCGTTTTTCATCCAAGCCGTGCATTTCTTCGTAAGTCCATGCGAAAACGTCCCGGTATTCTTTGAGTAGGTCGACTAGCTTTGAGCGTTCTGCAGAATGTAGAGTCGAACTGATCAGGATGGGTCGCGGGAATTCCTCATTCCCTATATTGACAGCTTTCGAGTTCGTCGGGCGGTTAAGTCGATCCTGTCTTCTGACTTCTAATGGGCGTCCGGAACTTCCTCCCGATTATTGTGAAAACATTCTTTCGGGGCGGAGAGACCGGTCATGGTCTCCCCTGCTAATTGCTAACAACGGTGGTAATGTGTGAGTTTTCCCTTTTTGCTTCGTCCTGCGGTAAGGGTGCACTCTCGCTTGGTGCGGGCATGGGTTACGCCCGGTGGTGGGAGACTGTCGGGTCTTCCTTCTGAGGAGACGGTGGGAGGGCGGTCTCCTCTGCCGAGTATCTCCAGTTTGTCGTTATCTCTGAGCGATGTCCATTTTGGTAGCAGAAAACTGTTAATCTTGGTCGTCACGCCTTTTGAACCCTCCTTCGGCCCATGTGCTTCTATGCAGTAGAATGGTGCATAGGGTGACAAACTATCGACAGTAAATCGTAAAGAGAATTGAGGAGGCTTGTCTGACCTATTTATAAATAGGATTTGGAATCCTTGCCTCGGCGATTTTGCACAACCGGGAGGGTCGGCACGATTGGGGAGTCAACATCATTGAGAGACAGAAGTCAAGGCATTGAGAAGTTGGCGCGAGTTGGGAAACCGAGCGTGCTAGTCGGCGAGACCCGCAAGGTGGGGAAGCTGAGTGTGCTAGCCGGGCGCAACTTGGGTGGTCATTGGGAAGTTGGCACAATTGGTGGGACCGGGTGTAACTTGGGCGACGTTGGGAAGTTGGGCGTGAGTTGGGAACCGAGCGTGCTAGCCGGTGGGACCGGCGCAAGGTGGGTAAGCCGATCGTGCTAGTCAAGGGACCGGTGTAAACAAGGAGGGAGTAGGTGTTTCTGCAGATAGCAAAGTTTCCTTGTTTTGCCTTCCTTCACGCGCGCTTCAATCGGGGATTATCCATGCTAAAATCTGGAAGTGTTATGTCCCTCATTGCTTCCTTTCCTTTTTTAAGGTTCCGTATTCATACCCAACGTAATTGCATCATCTCCCTCATTTGAGAAAGGGTTCTTCTTGTTGAGTTTCTCTCTTTGTCCTGTCGCACAGAGACGAATCATCTTCTAACCAGCCAGATTCTCCAGGTGAAGGCGCGAGGTCTGAATCTTGCAGGAGCATCCCAACAAAGGTTATTCGGGTTAAGAAAATCATACCGGTATGTTTTCTTCTTCTTTGGTGGACTGACGTACGCTTTACCGCTTGTTTGATGAATGAAAAATTTCCCTTTTGTGCAGATATATCCCATTGGAGCATGCATTACTGTTATCGACGAGGATGACCTAGTCGTTCCCCTCCCTTCAAATCCAAACTTGTTGACTGTTGAAGACTTGGAGAACGCTGATTTAGGGCTCTCTTGTCATGAATACCCCTATGCAGGTTTGTCGTTTGGGACTCGTATGAGGTGTCTCTCCTCTAATTATCGGAATGTTGGCGGTTTCCTGGTGCGAAAAGAATTCGTGGTCCTTTATACGAGGATATGGAAGACATACGGCCATATCGCTACCAGAAGCATAGTGAAGTGTTGTTCGTCCGCCTTGGTTTCCGTAGTGAACCTGTCTTTTTGCCAATGATTGCCGAGATGAAGAATATGTCCATCCGTGTCACAGAGTCACCATTCAAAGGTGGGAGAACATGGTGTCCACCGTGAATCCTTGGAGTTTAATATTAGTTGGTTGTGGCATCGTCTCAATATTGTTAAGGCCGACAGAGCCGGTATTCTTGCTTGGTGTGATTTCTCTGCCAAAAAGGCCATCTTTGGAGGAGGAGAAAGTTTTGGCCCCGGAGTCTCTGAGGATTGAAGAGTTAACTCGAGACTTGAAGAGTAGGACCGAAAGATATCATGGTCGATTGAAGATGATATTTTGTAGGGATTATAATTTAATAGATGGGCTTTTCTGATTTGTATCACGAGATTTGAAAGCTCCTCTATTTTTCATGTAGCATGTTGCAGGAAGTGATTAGGCGTAGTATGCCTTAAGATACTTTCCGTTGATGACTTCCTCTAGCTTTCCCCATCTTCTTTGATAATCTTGTAGTAACCACCGTCATACGCTTTAGTGATTATGTGCGGTCCTTCCCATTTGGGAGAAAACTTCTGGTGCCGATGCATCTTGGCTGATGTGTTTGGCGGTTTTTAGCACCAGATCTCCTTCCTTGAAAACCCTAGATTTTACATGGTCATTGTACGCCCGGAAATCCTGTTTCGTATGCTTGTGCATGTTCCTCTTCCCGGATCTTCCGGAGTCCATAGTATCTAGTTCTCGCGATTCGCATTGAGTGATTCGGCTTCATTCCACCGAGGTCCACTCGCATGGTGATTCGGGGCACGGATCCCGATTCTCGCCGGGAGGATCGCGTCTGTACCGTATACGAGGGAGTAGGGAGACATGCCGGTGGAGCTTCTAGGAGATGTTTTGTACGCCCAGAGAGCCATCGGAAATTTCTCGTGCTAGGTCCTGGGATTGTCGTGTACTCTCAAGTAGTTCCTGTACTTGCTTGTTAGCAAAAGGCGTGCCGTTGTCGGTGATGACGTGTTTAGGTACGCCAAAACGGCAGATGATGTTTTCCTTGACGAATGCCGCGATCGTGGATCCAGTGGTTCCTTTCAGCGGGATAGCTTCAACCCACTTGCTAAAGTACTCGGTCGCGGTTATTATGTTTTCATGCTGTTTTGAGGATGGCGGGTTGATCTTCCCAATGATGTCGAGTCCCCAGCTATAAAAGGGCCACGGGCTACTTATCGAGTGCAAGGGTGTTGGAGGCGCGTGGATGAGGTTTCCGTGAATCTGGCATTCTCGGCATTTCTGAACGAAAGTAGCTGCATCGTCTTCCATGGTCGGCCAGTAGTACCTCTCGTGTATTTGCAGGAACAGTTTCTGTTTCCCTTGGTGTTCGTCTTCGTGCATTTCTCTTAACATAATCGGGATTGCATCGCCCAAACACCGCAAAGACTTCTCCGAAACTCTTGCGATATAAAACCCCATCATGGAACACGAATCTTTTAGACTTTTGTTTTATCTTGGACGCATCCTCTTTGTCAGTAGGAAGAATGTCGCCGCGAAGGAAGCCAATGTACGGCTCCCGCCAGTCCCTAGTGTGACTGATGTTGAGGACTTCTGTATGACATGGGGGCGCCTGGCAATTGGGACACGCCTTCTAGAGTAATCGGGATTGGGCTTCCATCTCAGGCCAATAGTATCCAAGTCGTTGTAAACGACGGTAGATGGTTACTACTGATGTTATTCCACAGACTTCGGTATGAACATGTTCATGTTGTTGTTGTGCTTCCTATTTTCCGAGACACCTTGACAGAGAACTGTCTGGATTTCGATGATATAGAATATCCTGAAGCATAAAGAAATTCCGCAAAGTCTTGAGGTCGACCTTCCCTTGAAAAGTGAGTTGTTGAGTTCTTGAATGATATGAGTTCTCCAGTCATCGTCTTCGGCTTTCTCAGGTTGTGAAAGCCATGTTGAAGCTATGGTTCGCCATTTTACTGTCAGGGTTTCCTCGGATCCTTCGAACTGTAACTTTGATGCTAGTGTAGCTAGGCAGTCAGCATGCTTGTTACTGCTACGGCCGACATGTGTGATGGTTGCTTCGGCGAAATAATTTAGTAGTTTTGTGTTTCATCCCTGTATGGTGCCAGCGTCAGTTCTTTTAATGCGTAAATCCCGTTTACCTGGTTGATGAGTAATTTGGAATATCCTGTTATCTCCAAACGCGTGGCCCCGGCTCGTTTAGCTAGTGATAGTCCAATGAGGAAGGCTTCGTATTCAGCGGAGTTATTGGTGCATGGAAAGTCTAGATTGAAAGAGTGCGAGAAGACTTCTCCAGCAGGAGATACTAGTACCACACCCGCTCCTCCGGTATTAGTGCTGGGGTGGAAGAGCCGTCGAAGAACAGTAGCCATGCTTCTTCTTTGACTAAGATGATATCTGGAAGGTCTCCCGGGAGATCTTCTCGTAACTCCGCGGTGTTTTCTCCTGGGAATGCTGCTAACAGGTCTGCAACAGCCTGTCCTTTTATGGCCCTCGGGGAAACGCACGTTATGTAGAACTCTGACAGCTACAGGAGCCATTTAGCCGGCCTCCCTATCAGGGCGGGTTTTGAGAGGAGAAACTTTACAGGGTCTGATTTGGATATTAACACCACCTTGTTGGAGAGGAGGTAGTGCCTGAACTTCTGGATGGAATAAATTAATGTTAAACACGCCTTTTACGCTTTGGGGTATCTGAGTTCAGCGTCTCTCAACGTTCGACTGAAGTAGTATATGGGATATTCAATTCCTTTATCGTCTTCTTGAGCGAGGAGGTCTCCAATGGCAGTATCGCTAAAGGCTGTGTAAAGACATAGTGGTTTCCCTTGCATAGGAGGCTTCATGACGGTCGGGGAGGATAGCGTTTGCTGGATCTTCTGGTACGCTTTTTGCTGATACGTAGTCCATGTGAAATTCACTCCTTTTTTCAAAGATAGGTAAACGCAGTAATGAGCTATGCCAGCCCCGGTATGAAGCGACGAATGTAGTTTACCTTGCCCATGAAACTCTGGAGCTCTTTTGCGGTTCGTGGTGGTGGCATCGTGAGGATAGCTTGCGTCTTGACTGGGTCAACTTTTATCCCTGCGGCCGTTACTTGGAATCCCAAGAACTTCCCCGAAGAGACACCAAAGGCGCATTTCAATGGATTCATCGTCAACTTGTATTCGCAACATCTTTCGAACACTTGTTGTAGCATTTTCGGATGATCCGCTCGAGCCTTCGATTTAACCACCACATCATCTACGTAATCTTCGACTTGCTTGTGCATCATATCATGGAAGATGGTAGTCATGGCGCGTTGGTAAGTAGCGCCAGCGTTCTTCAGACCGAAAATCATTACGGTGTAATAGAAGTTTCCTAGAGGGGTTCGGAAAGCAGTCTTACTCGCGTTGTGCTCATACATCTTTATTTGGTTGTAGTCGCTATATCCATCCATGAAAGAGAACATACCATGTCCACTGGTAGCGTCTACCAGCATGTCGATGTTAGGGAGCGGGAAATCGTCTTTAGGGCAGCACTTGTTCAGATCTCTGAAATCGACACAACATCTGATCTGACCATTCTTATTTTTAACGGGAACGATATTGGCCAACCAGGTGGGATGGTGAATAGGTTTGACCAAACCAGCGGCTAGTAATTTCTTGACCTCCGCCTTGATTTGTTCTTCCACGTCGTGTCTGAATTGTCTTGGAGGCTGCTTGACTGGTTTGGATCCGGGTATCACGTGCAGATGGTGGGTGACCGTTTTTTCATCCAAGCCAGGCATTTCTTCGTAAGTCCATGCGAAAACGTCCTGGTATTCTTTGAGTAGGTCGACTAGCTTTGAGCGTTCGCAATGTGTAGAGTCGAACCGATCGGGATGGGTCGCGGAATTCCTCATTCCCTATATTGACAGATTTCGAGTTAGTCGGCGGTTAAGTCGATCCCGTCTTACTGCCTTCTAATGGGCGTCCTGAACTTCCTCCCCGATTATTGTGAAAACATTCTTTCGGGCGGAGAGACCGGGTCATGGTCTCCCCTGCTAATTGCTAACAACGGTGGTAATGTGTGAGTTTTCCCTTTTTGCTTCGTCCCGCGGTAAGGGTGCACTCTCGCTTGGTGCGGGCACCGGTTACGCCGGTGGTGGGAGACTGTCGGGTCTTCCTTCGAGGAGACGGTGGGAGGGCGGTCTCCTCTCGCCGAGTATCTCCAGCTTTGTCGTTATCTCTCGAGCGATGTCCATTTTGGTAGCGTAAAACCTAATCTTGGTCGTCACGCCTTTTGAACCCTCCTTCGCCCATGTGCTTCTATGCGGTAGAATGGTGCATGGGGGACAATGACGCGGGGATGCGGACAACTTCTCCGTTCGATCGCTTTTTCGTGCATTGGTGGTATGTTGAAGGAACGATTTTGAGATTGTGCAGCCACGGCCTTCCAATATCATGTGGTAGTCTGGTTCTTTTTCAATCACTTCAAACTTCACGCTTGATTGAATTGGCCCTACTGCCAGCTCCAAGTTGATGTAGCCATATGTGCTAGTTTGGTTGCCTTCGAAATCTGTCATCGTAGTGGGTTGTCGTACGATCTTGTTAGGTCGCACCCTGGCAGCTTTAAGTGTCTTGAGAGTGATGACATTGAAAGATGCGCCCGTGTCAATGAGCGCTCTTCGAAACTCTATGTTCCTGACGAGAGCCGTAACATGCAAGGCCCGGTTGTGACCGTCTTCTACCATCATGTCGTCATAGGTGAAAACAATATTGTTGGTGGATCTTCCGGGGATCCTTGGAGTCCCCGTGGGTGCAGGAACTAGTGATGCGTTCAGTGCTATTCGGTTAATAACAGAGAATGTTTTTATTCGTTGGTCCTTGGAGAGGTATAGCAATTCACATAAGTTTTCTACCAACATGGTCGCCTCTTCCGTCGGCTTCCGGTGTTGACGAAACCATTGATTTGAGAATGCTCATTCGGGATGTTAGTCCCCTGCTCTTGATTTCCTAGGGAACATGAACCACTTAGCTCCGATGTTAGGCTGATGAGGAAGTCGAGTATGCTGTTAATCGCATCCTTCCTTAGATCCATGTTTTTGGCATGGATCTCCTGAGCTCGCATCAGGTCAACCAGTCTTGGGACCTTTTCATTGGTCATATTGCTTCCAGAAATTGACGAGTTATTATGACCTTGAGCGGGATCAATGTTTGTGGAGATGGCCTGATAGCCGACCATGCTTGCGCAAAATTTTAGGACGGAAGATGGAATTTGATATTGTAACCGAAAGATCAATCCTCCCGCTGTGGTCGCCAATTGTTTATGGGTAAAAATCGTTTCCGCCGATTTTGGTAAATTCGGTAGGTGAGTGAGAAACTGGTTTAAACCCTAAACAAATGTGCTGCACGTGAGCACTTTCTAGATTCGAGAGATCAATCTGTATAAGTCCGGCCTAAACCAAGAAATGGCCATTCCGGACTTTCTTCTGGCCACAAAGTGGAGGAGAAGGGTTGATTTGTGAGGGAAGCAAAGAAAGGTGTTGAGACCGTAATAATTCTAGGAGAGTAGTGTCTCGACTTGTATCGTAAAGTGAAAGCTTAGGAAGCTTGCAAGAGATGAAAGCTTTTTGGAGAGCTTGCAAAGTTGCCTTTTCTCGAGAGTGTTGTAATTTTCTCCCGACCGAGACTTGTTGTCCGGTGGAAATAGGTAAGACCTATTTATACAAGTCGAGATTGAAACGTACTCGGCCTCATGAAGGAAGAGAGTAAAGGGTGAAATAATGGGAGGAGGTGGTAACCGCAAGGTGTTTATGGGTGAAAATGTTTTCACCATTATTTCCTCATTTATTTGACCGCTTTATTCCTATTCACGCTTTCTTAATGTGAGCATAGTCTACGCCGCATGTCAGGACCGCCAAACCAAGACCCCGGAAAGCATCCCCCAGTTTGTGTTGATGTCTCGAGTGTTGGTTGGACCTTGAGTGCAAGTGGCGCTGCTAGGGGCGCGTGTGGCATGTGCGGAATGCCTTTCTTGCGGGTTGCACCTCGAGCGCAAGTGGCAATGCCAGAGCTGCTAGTGGCGTGTGTGGAAAGTGCCAATGGCATGTGTGGAATGCCTTGGTGGTAGGTTGCACGTTGAGTGTAAGTGGCAATGCCAGAGCTGCTAGTGGCGTGTGTGGCATGTGCGGAATGCCTTGGTGGTAGGTTGCACGGTTTGCAAGTCAGGCTACCAGCGTGGGTATTGGCATGTGCCAATGGCACGTACGGCCAAGTTGGCCTAGGTTGCACGGCTTGCAAGTTGGGCTACCAGCGTGCGTGTTTGGCATGTGCTAATGGCATGCGTGGCCAATTTGGATCACGGCATGGTAAGAAAAGCTACCAGCGATGCTTGTTGGCATGCGCCAATGGCGTGCATGGCCATTAGGACCACGGCTTGGTAAGAAAAGCTACCAGCGAGCGTGTTGGCATGTGCCAATGGCATGCTCGGCCATTAGGGCCACGCGCTTGGTAAGAAAAGCTACCAGAGAGCGTATTGGCATGTGCCAATGGCATGCTCGGCCATTAGGGCCACGCCCTGGCAAGAAAAGTTACCAAGCGAGCGTGTTGGCATGTGCCAATGGCATGCTCGGCCATTAGGGCCACGCCCGGTGAGAAAAGCTACCAAAGGAGCGTGTTGGCATGTGCCAATGGCATGCTCGGCCATTAGGGCCACGCCCTGGTGAGAAAAGCTACCAACGAGCGTGTTGGCATGTGTCAATGGCATGCTCGGCCATTAGGGCCACTCCCTGGTGAGAAAAGCTACCAGCGAGCGTGTTGGCATGTGCCAATGGCATGCGTGGCCAATTTGGCCTAGGTTGCACAGTTTGCAAGCCTAGGCGCAGGAGCTACTTTGTCATGGCGCGGCTAGGGCCAAGGTAAGGGTGTTTGGCTTGGCTTGGCGTGACCAGCGTAGCTAGGGCCAAGGCGGAGTGAGTTTGGCATGGCGCGGATAGCTTGGGCTAGGTGTGGCTGGCATGATTTTCCATTGGCACGGAGGTGCGTCTAGCATGGTTGGCATGCTTTGGCCCGTTTGGTGTGACTAGCATAGCTAGGGCCAAGGCAGAGTGCGTTTGGCATGGCGCAGATTGCTTGGGATAGGTGTGGCTGGAATGATTTTTCATTGGCACGGAGGTGCGGCTAGCATGGTTGGCATGCTTTGGCGCGTTTGGTGTGGCTGGCATGATTTTCCATTGGCACAGAGGTGCGGCTAGCATGGTTGGCATGCTTTGGCGCGTTTGGTGTGGCCGGCATGATTTTCCATTGGCACAGAGGTGTGGCTAGGGCCAAGGTAAGGGTGTTTGGCTTGGCGTGGTGTAACTAGCGTAGCTAGGGCCAAGGCAGAGTGCATTTGGCATGGCGCGGCTAGCTTGGGCTAGGTGTGGCTGGCATGATTTGCCATTGGCACGGAGGTGCGGCTAGCATGGTTGTCATGCTTTGGCGCGTTTGGTGTGACTAGCATAGCTAGGGCCAAGGAAGAGTGCGTTCGGCATGGCACGGCTAGCTTAGGCTAGGTGTGGCTGGCATAATTTTCCATTGGCACGGAGGTGAATTAGGGTTTTGTTCGTTGTAACCCTAATTTGAAAAAATACCCCTTATTAATTACTGACTACATGCATTAAATGTTCTAATAAATGTGTCGCCGGTAACATTAGGTTATTTGGGGTTTTACGATTTTACCCTTTGTTTAAAAACCACCATCAACACTAGAGTATAATCATTCATGCTTCACATTATGTTTTCAATATGCATGACTTGACAGATATGTTATGGAATGAAACAGTTCAAGTTGAATATCACTAACCTCAAGTGGAAGGATGATGTTGTCATTGTATCTCCTTACTTCTTCACTTCTTCAAGTCTTTGCAATACTTTTAATATCTCATATCCTAATACTTTCAAGCTAACCTATACGAAGTTGACTCTAGTACATAATCAAATGACTCTTTAAATGAGTTTTGATTCACTAAAATGTGACAACCAAACTTGACATACCAACGATTGGTGGGTTCAACCGAGCTATGCTATAACCGACAATAATTGATGGTGGCGGCTCAAGGAAAAATCTAGGATGCCGATACCATGGAAGATTGTTGTAATATATTGATTGATTGTCCAGGAAAACAAGATAAATGTAGCCTAACACAAATACAATAAACTATTAACAGAATAATAATAAAGGAGAAGGACATTCCCTGATAGTTTTCTTGAGCATCTTTGACCCATCTGTGTCAAACATTTTATAAAATTTTCCATTATTATGTTATTATATAAATGTCCGTATTACATTCTATTCACTAAAGATGCTCTTTATTAGAGAGGCTAGTTATAAATTGTGGAACCTGGTTTTGGACGCAAAATCCTTAATCGAGAGGAGAAAAAGAGAATGATTATCTTTGTCATTATCTCTTTCTTGATGGAGTTGATATATATTTAACCTTTTGTTGATGGAATTTAGTAATTGATTAAAAACACTTATAATTCGTTATAGGCCGGAAATTCACAAAAACAAATCGGGTTTTCGAAATGTGCGGATGAATTCCGGAACTTTAAAAATGTGCGGATAAATCCAAATCGGTAGTTGAGACAACTAGTAACAAATCTAACCCATTTACGCCACAGAGCAAAATCTGCATTTGGTAGTTGAGCACCATCAATAGGTAAAGTTTCTGGAGGTAAGGAATAGATCCATCAACGAACCCAAATAGATCTGTACTTATCAAGATGGATTCCATCTGAAATTTCCAGACCAAGTAATTTGTATCATCAAATGTAACAAAAAAATAGTTTGAAACATTTGAAAAGGGTACGAAAGTTGTAAAATTGTATTTGAAATTGGTATTGCTATTGTTGTTCATGTTTTATTGATTATTGTGTTCTTCAGAAGAAATGTAGACGACATTAAAGATAGGTGTAGTAATAATTGTTGAAGACAATAATTGATGGTGGCGGCCAAGGAACAACTAGGACGCTGATACCATGGAAGATTGTTGTAATATATTGACTGATTGTCCTAAGGAAACAAGATAACTGAAACCTAAGACAAAGAAAATAAACTATTAACATAATAATAATAAAAGAGAAGGGATATTCTCTGATAGTTTTCTAGAGAATTTTTGACCCATCTGTGTCAACATTTTATACAATTTTCCATTATTATGTTATTATATAAATGTCCATATTACATTTTATTCAGTAAAGATACCCTTTATTGGAGAGGCTAGTTATCAATTGTAGAACCTGGTTTTGGACGCAAAATCCTCAATCTAGAGGAGGAAAAGAGAATGACGGTCATTGTCACTATCACTTTCTTGAAGGAGGATCTCTATTTAACCTTTTGTTAATGGAATTCGGTAATTGATTAAAAAAAGCTTATAATTCGTTATAGGCCAAAAATTCACAAATCCAAATCTGGTTTTCGAAATGTGCGGATGGATTCTGGAACTTACTAACTAGGCCTCATATAAAATAATTAGAGTGGGCCTCATATTAGCAAGGAAAATCGGGAATGGATGATGTTAAGCGGCCGATTCAATCCCAATATAAGAACTTAGTAATTCCCCCTGAGTGCAATAACTCTGCTTGCTCTTTTATGTCCGAAATGAACGAAACCCTGAATTTCATCATCTTCCTTTCCATTCCTTTTATAAAAAAAGTAAGCTTCTTCAGGTAAATCAAACGCCTTCCCAATCACTTCCTTAATTTGTAACTAGTTTTTTTAATTGCAAGACCCCTATTTTTTTTTATTTTTTTTTAGGTTTGAAGTTGAGCAAAACCTCTGATCTGAAATTTCCAAGATGAAGTAAGTATCATATCCATATATGAGTTTATTGATTCATTGATGAAACATATTTGAAGTTACATTTTGATTTGTTACTAGTGACTTGATAAAAAAAATTTCCAGTATAATTGGGGTTGAAGAAACCTTGATTTTTTTTTTAAATCGCATAGAACAGATATTTAATCATCCTTTTTATGTTGTTAATTGTTGATTACACTTGGGATTTAAGAATCCCTAAGAGTTGATAATATTTAATCATCCTTTTTATGTTGTTAGTTAGATTTTTTGTATCTGTAAGTTCTGCTGTTGTTTCATGTTTGTTGAAGTGAATGTCTTCTTTTTTCTCACTTTCATGTTCTGTTGGTGAAGTGAATTTCTGCTTTCTTTACCTTTGTGTTGTGTTGCTGAAATGGTTGATAGTTAAGTTGTTGAGATAGTCAATTTGTATTTGTAGTGGTCCCAATTAGAAATTCAATTTATTTTGTTTTGTTTTGTTCTGTTTTACTTCTTTGCAGTGATCAAATGTCAAAGCATCCCAATGTGAGTTATCTCTTACTTTCTCTATATGGACTTTCAATTATTTTCTTATGTTATGTGTTCTTGTTATGTCTTTTGGGATCTATTACTGGACCTTTTGTTAAAATCTGGATGCATGTATTGTAATGGTTTTATGGGGGTGGTGCTGGATTTGGGAGAAACCGGCAACTTATATTCTGACCCCCTCCACAACTTATGGGAGAAACCGGTAAGGAATAGATCCATCAATGAACCCAAATAGATCTGTACTCATCAAGATGGATTCCATCTGAAATTTTCAGACCAAGTAATTTGTATCCTCAAATGTAAAAAAAAGAAAAAAAAAAAAGTTTGAAACATTTGAAAAGGGTGAAAGTTGTAAAATTGTATTTGAAATTGGTGTTGCTATTGTTGTTCATGTTTTATTGATTATTGTGTTCTTCAGAAGAAATGTAGAAGGCATTAAAGATAGGTGTAGTAATAATTGTTGAAGACAATAATTGATGGTGGCGGCCAAGGAACAACTAGGACGCTGATACCATGGAAGATTGTTGTAATATATTGACTGATTGTCCTAAGGAACAAGATAACTGAAACCTAAGACAAAGAAAATAAACTATTAACATAATAATAATAAAAGAGAAGGGATATTCTCTGATAGTTTTCTTGAGAATTTTTGACCCATCTGTGTCAACATTTTATACAATTTTCCATTATTATGTTATTATATAAATGTCCATATTACATTTTATTCAGTAAAGATACCCTTTATTGGAGAGGCTAGTTATCAATTGTAGAACCTGGTTTTGGACGCAAAATCCTCAATCTAGAGGAGGAAAAGAGAATGACGGTCATTGTCACTATCACTTTCTTGAAGGAGGATCTCTATTTAACCTTTTGTTAATGGAATTCGGTAATTGATTAAAAAAAGCTTATAATTCGTTATAGGCCAGAAATTCACAAATCCAAATATGGTTTTCGAAATGTGCGGATGGATTCCGGAACTTACTAACTAGGCCTCATATAAAATAATTAGAGTGGGCCTCATATTAGCAAGGAAAATCGGGAATGGATGATGTTAAGCGGCCGATTCAATCCCAATATAAGAACTTAGTAATTCCCCCTGAGTGCAATAACTCTGCTTGCTCTTTTTATGTCCGAAATGAACGAAACCCTGAATTTCATCAACTTCCTTTCCATTCCTTTTATAAAAAAAGTAAGCTTCTTCAGGTAAATCAAACGCCTTCCCAATCACTTCCTTAATTTGTAACTAGTTTTTTTAATCGCAAAACCCCTATTTTTTTTTAGGTTTGAAGTTGAGCAGAACCTCTGATCTGAAATTTCCAAGATGAAGTAAGTATCATATCCATATATGAGTTTCTTGATTCATTGATGAAACATATTTGAAGTTACATTTTGATTTGTTACTAGTGACTTGATAAAAAAATTTTCCAGTATAATTGGGTTTGAAGAAACCTTGATTTTTTTTTTAAATCGCATAGAACAGATATTTAATCATCCTTTTTATGTTGTTAATTGTTGATTACACTTGGGATTTAAGAATCCCTAAGAGTTGATAATATTTAATCATCCTTTTTATGTTGTTAGTTAGATTTTTTGTATCTGTAAGTTCTGCTGTTGTTTCATGTTTGTTGAAGTGATTGTCTTCTTTTTCTCACTTTCATGTTCTGTTGGTGAAGTGAATTTCTGCTTTCTTTACCTTTGTGTTGTGTTGCTGAAATGGTTGATAGTTAAGTTGTTGAGATAGTCAATTTGTATTTGTAGTGGTCCCAATTAGAAATTCAATTTGTTTTGTTTTGTTTTGTTCTGTTTTACTTCTTTGCAGTGATCAAATGTCAAAGCATCCCAATGTGAGTTATCTCTTACTTTCTCTATATGGACTTTCAATTATTTTCTTATGTTATGTGTTCTTGTTATGTCTTTTGGGAATATATTACTGGACCTTTTGTTAAAATCTGGATGCATGTATTGTAATGGTTTTATGGGGGTGGTGCTGGATTTGGGAGAAACCGGCAACTTATATTCTGACCCCCTCCACAACTTATGGGAGAAACCGGTAAGGAATAGATCCATCAATGAACCCAAATAGATCTGTACTCATCAAGATGGATTCCATCTGAAATTTGCAGACCAAGTAATTTGTATCCTCAAATGTAAAAAAAAAAAAAAAAAAAAAGTTTGAAACATTTGAAAAGGGTGAAAGTTGTAAAATTGTATTTGAAATTGGTGTTGCTATTGTTGTTCATGTTTTATTGATTATTGTGTTCTTCAGAAGAAATGTAGAAGGCATTAAAGATAGGTGTAGTAATAATTGTTGAAGACAATAATTGATGGTGGCGGCCAAGGAACAACTAGGACGCTGATACCATGGAAGATTGTTATAATATATTGACTGATTGTACTAAGGAAACAAGATAACTGAAACATAAGACAGAAAATAAACTATTAACATAATAATATAAAAGAGAAGGGATATTCTCTGACAGTTTTCTTGAGCATTTTTGACCCATCTGTGTCAACATTTTATACAATTTTCCGTTATTATGTTATTATATAAATGTCCATATTACATTTTATTCAGTAAAGATACTCTTTATTAGAGAGGCTAGTTTTAAATTGTAGAACCTGGTTTTGGAGTCAAAATCCTCAATCTAGAGGAGAAAAAGAGAATGACTGTCCTTGTCACTATCTCTTTCTTGGTAATTGATTAAAAACACTAATAATTCGTTATAGGCCAAAAATTCACAAATCTAAATCGGGGTTTCGAAATGTGCGGATGGATTCCGGAACTTACTAAGTAGGCCTCAGATAAAATAATTAGAGTGGGCCTCAAATTATCAAGGAAAATCGGGAATGGATGATGTTAAGCGGCCGATTCGATCTCAATATAAGAACTTAGTAAGTCACCCTTAGTGCAATAACTCTCCTTGCTCTTTTACGTCCAAAACAAGCGAAACCATGAACTTCGTAAACTTCCTTTCCGTTCCTTTAATAAAAAAAGTAAGCTTCTTCAGGTAAATCAAACGCCTTCCCAATCACTTCCTTAATTTGAACTCTTGATGATTCATATTTGTAACTAGTGTTTTTAATCGCAAAAACCCTATTTTATTTTTTTAAGGTTTGAAGTTGAGAAAAACCTCTAATTAGATTTTGCAAAGATGAAGTAAGTATCAAATCCCTATATGAGTTTATTGATTCATTGATGAAACATATTTGAAGTTACATTTTGATTTGTTACTAATGACTTGATTATTTTTTTTTCAGTATAATTGGGGTTGAAGAAACCCTGATTTTTTTTTCAAATCGCAGAGAACAGATATTTAATCATCCTTTTTATGTTGTTAATTGTTGATTACACTTGGGATTTAAGAATCCCTAAGCGTTGATAATATTTAATCATCCTTTTTATGTTGTTAGTTAGATTTTTTGTATCTGTAAGTTCTGTTGTTGTTTCATGTTTGTTGAAGTGATTGTCTTCTTTTTCTCACTTTCATGTTATGTTGGTGAAGTGAATTTGTGCTTTCTTTCAATTTTGTGTTGTGTTGCTGAAATGGTTGATAGTTAAGTTGTTGAGATAGTCAATTTTTATTTGTAGTGGTCCCAATTAGAAATTCAATTTCTTTTGTTTTGTTTTGTTCTGTTTTACTTCTTTGCAGTGATCAAATGTCAAAGCATCCCAATGTGAGTTATCTCTTACTTTCTCTATATGGACTTTCAATTATTTTCTTATGTTATGTGTTCTTGTTATGTCTTTTGGGATCTATTACTGGACCTTTTGTTAAATCTGGATGCATGTATTGTAATGGTTTTATGGGGGTGGTGCTGGGTTTGGGAGAAACCGTCAACTTATGTTCTGACCCCCTCCACAACTTATGGGAGAAACCGGTAAGGAATAGATCAATCAATGAACCCAAATAGATCTGTACTCATCAAGATGGATTCCATCTGAAATTTCCAGACCAAGTAATTTGTATCCTCAAATGTAAAAAAAAAAAAAAAAAAACATAGTTTGAAACATTTGAAAAGGGTATGAAAGTTGTAAAATTGTATTTGAAATTGCTGTTGCTATTGTTGTTCATGTTTTATTGATTATTGTGTTCTTCAGAAGAAATGTAGACGGCATTAAAGATAGGTGTAGTAATAATTGTTGAAGACAATAATTGATGGTGGCGTCCAAGGAACAACCAGGACGCTGATACCATGGAAGATTTTTTTAATATATTGACTGATTGTCCTAAGGAAACAAGATACCTGAAACATAAGAAAAAGAAAATAAACTATTAACATAATAATATAAAAGAGAAGGGATATTCTCTGACAATTTTCTTGAGCATTTTTGACCCATCTGTGTCAACATTTTATATAATTTTCCATTATTATGTTATTATATAAATGTCCATATTACATTTTATTCAGTAAAGATACTCTTTATTAGAGAGGCTAGTTATAAATTGTAGAACCTGGTTTTGGACGCAAAATCCTCAATCTAGAGGAGAAAAAGAGAATGACTGTCCTTGTCACTATCTCTTTCTTGATGGAGCTGATCTCTATTTAACCTTTTGTTAATGGAATTTGGTAATTGATTAAAAACACTTATAATTTGTTATAGGCCGAAAATTCACAAATCCAAATCGGGGTTTCGAAATGTGCGGATGGATTCTGGAACTTACTAACTAGGCCTCAGATAAAATAATTAGAGTGGGCCTCAAATTATCAAGGAAAATCGGGAATGGATGATGTTAAGCGGCCGATTCGATCCCAATATAAGAACTTAGTAAGTCCCCCTTAGTGCAATAACTATCCTTACTCTTTTACGTCCGAAACGAGCGAAACCCTGAACTTCGTCAACTTCCTTTCCGTTCCTTTAATAAAAAAAGTAAGCTTCTTCAGGTAAATCAAATGCCTTCCCAATCACTTCCTTAATTTGAACGCTTGATGATTCATATTTGTAACTAGTGTTTTTAATCGCAAAAACCGTATTTTATTTTTTTTAGGTTTGAAGTTGAGCAAAACCTCTGATTAGATTTTGCAAAGATGAAGTAAGTATCATATCCCTATATGAGTTTATTGATTCATTGATGAAACATATTTGAAGTTACATTTTGATTTGTTACTAATGACTTGATTATTTTTTTTTCAGTATAATTGGGGTTGAAGAAACCCTGATTTTTTTTTTTCAAATCACATAGAACAGATATTTAATCATCCTTTTTATGTTGTTAATTGTTGATTACACTTGGGATTTAAGAATCCCTAAGCGTTGATAATATTTAATCATCCTTTTTATGTTGTTAGTTAGATTTTTTTGTATCTCAGAAGTTCCGTTGTTGTTTCATGTTTGTTGAAGTGATTGTCTTATTTTTCTCACTTTCATGTTCTGTTGGTGAAGTGAATTTCCGCTTTCTTTCACTTTTGTGTTGGGTTGCAGAAATAGTTGATAGTTAAGTTGTTGAGATAGTCAATTTGTATTTGTAGTGGTACCAAATTAGAAATTCAATTTCTTTTGTTTTGTTTTGTTCTGTTTTACTTCTTTGCAGTGATCAAATATCAAAGCATCCCAATGTGATTTATCTCTTACTTTCTCTATATGGACTTTCAATTATTTTCTTATGTTATGTGTTCTTGTTATGTCTTTTGGGAATCTATTACTGGACCTTTTGTTAAAATCTGGATGCATGTATTATAATGGTTTTATGGGGGTGGTGCTGGGTTTAGGAGAAACCGTCAACTTATGTTCTGACCCCCTCCACAACTTATGGGAGAAACCGGTAAGATATAGATCAATCAATGAACCCAAATAGATCTGTACTCATCAAGATGGATTCCATCTGAAATTTCCAGACCAAGTAATTTGTATCCTCAAATGTACAAAAAAAAAAAAAAAAAAAACATAGTTTGAAACATTTAAAAAGGGTATGAAAGTTGTAAAATTGTATTTGAAATTGGTGTTGCTATTGTTGTTCATGTTTTTTGATTATTGTGTTCTTCAGAAGAAATGTAGACGGCATTAAATATATGTGTAGTAATAATTGTTGAAGACAATAATTGATGGTGGCGTCCAAGGAACAACTAGGACGCTGATACCATGGAAGATTTTTTTAATATATTGACTGATTTTCCTAAGGAAACAAGATACCTGAAACATAAGAAAAAGAAAATAAACTATTAACATAATAATATAAAAGAGAAGGGATATTCTCTGACAGTTTTCTTGAGCATTTTTGACCCATCTGTGTCAACATTTTATACAATTTTCCATTATTATGTTATTATATAAATGTCCATATTACATTTTATTCAGTAAAGATACTCTTTATTAGAGAGGCTAGTTATAAATTGTAGAACCTGGTTTAGGACGCAAAATCCTCAATCTAGAGGAGAAAAAGAGAATGACTATCCTTGTCACTATCTCTTTCTTGATGGAGCTGATCTCTATTTAACCTTTTGTTAATGGAATTTGGTAATTGATTAAAAACACTTATAATTTGTTATAGGCCGAAAATTCACAAATCCAAATCGGGGTTTCGAAATGTGCGGATGGATTTTGGAACTTACTAACTAGGCCTCAGATAAAATAATTAGAGTGGGACTCAAATTATTAAGGAAAATCGGGAATGGATGATGTTAAGCGGCCGATTCGATCCCAATATAAGAACTTAGTAAGTCCCCCTTAGTGCAATAACTCTCCTTGCTCTTTTACGTCCGTGTTGATGGTGGTTTTTAAACAAGGGGTAAAATCGTAAAACCCCATGACCTAGTGTTACCCGCAACACATTAACTAAGAGCATTTAACTCAGGTGTAAATAATTAATAGGGGTATTTTTTCAAAATACCAGATTAGGGTTTTCGACACAGAACCCTAATTCCAAAACTAAGCCGCACACTGCGCATCATGGCAACCATGTCAAACCAAGCCGCACTCTGCGCACTGTGGGCAGCAATGCCAAACCAAGCCGCACTCTGCGCATCATTGGCAACAATGCCAAACCAAGCCGCACTCTGCGCACCATGGCAACCATGCCAAACCAAGCCGCAATCTGCGCATCATTGGCAACAATGCCAAACCAAGCCGCACTCTGCGCACCATGGCAACCATGCCAAACCAAGCCGCACTCTGCGCATCATTGGCAACAATGCCAAACCAAGCCGCACTCTGCGCACCATGGAAACCATGCAAAACCAAGACGCACTCTGCGCACCATGGAAGCAATGCCAAACCAAGCCGCATACTGCACACCATGGCAACAATGCCAAATCTCCAAGCCGCTATGCCTTTGGCACACGCCAAATATGGCGCCCTAGGCTTGCAAGACTTGCAACTAGGTCAACATGGCCGCACATGCCATTGGCACATGCCAATACGTGCCGCAAGCCATATTCCAAGTCGCTATGCCATTGGCACACGCCAAATATAGCGCCCTAGGCTTGCAAGACTTGCAACTAGGTCAACATGGCCGCACGTGCCATTGGCACATGCCAATACGTGCCGCAAGCCATATTCCAAGTCGCTATGCCATTGGCACACGCCAAATATAGCGCCCTAGGCTTGCAAGACTTGCAACTAGGTCAACATGGCCGCACGTGCCATTGGCACATGCCAATACGTGCCGCAAGCCATATTCCAAGTCGCTATGCCATTGGCACACGCAAAATATAGCGCCCTAGGCTTGCAAGACTTGCAACTAGGTCAACATGGCCGCACATGCCATTGGCACATGCCAATACGTGCCGCAAGCCATATTCCAAGTCGCTATGCCATTGGCACACGCCAAATATAGCGCCCTAGGCTTGCAAGACTTGCAACTAGGTCAACATGGCCGCACATGCCATTGGCACATACCAATACGTGCCGCAAGCCATATTCCAAGTCACTATGCCATTGGCACACGCAAAATATAGCGCCCTAGGCTTGCAAGACTTGCAACTAGGTCAACATGGCCGCACATGCCATTGGCACATGCCAATACGTGCCGCAAGCCATATTCCAAGTCGCTATGCCATTGGCACACGCCAAATATAGCGCCCTAGGCTTGCAAGACTTGCAACTAGGTCAACATGGCCGCACATGCCATTGGCACATGCCAATACGTGCCGCAAGCCATATTCCAAGCCGCTATGCCATTGGCACACGCCAAATATAGCGCCCTAGGCTTGCAAGACTTGCAACTAGGTCAACATGGCCGCACGTGCCATTGGCACATGCCAATACGTGCCGCAAGCCATATTCCAAGTCGCTATGCCATTGGCACACGCCAAATATAGCGCCCTAGGCTTGCAAGACTTGCAACTAGGTCAACATGGCCGCACGTGCCATTGGCACATGCCAATACATGCCGCAAGCCATATTCCAAGTCGCTATGCTATTGGCACACGCCAAATATAGCGCCCTAGGCTTGCAAGACTTGCAACTAGGTCAACATGGCCGCACGTGCCATTGGCACATGCCAATACTTGCCGCAAGCCATATTCCAAGTCGCTATGCCATTGGCACACGCCAAATATAGCGCCCTAGGCTTGCAAGACTTGCAACTAGGTCAACATGGCCGCACATGCCATTGGCACATGCCAATACGTGCCGCAAGCCATATTCCAAGTCGCTATGCCATTGGCACACGCCAAATATAGCGCCCTAGGCTTGCAAGACTTGCAACTAGGTCAACATGGCCGCACGTGCCATTGGCACATGCCAATACGTGCCGCAAGCCATATTCCAAGTCGCTATGCCATTGGCACACGCCAAATATAGCGCCCTAGGCTTGCAAGACTTGCAACTAGGTCAACATGGCCGCACGTGCCATTGGCACATGCCAATACGTGCCGCAAGCCATATTCCAAGTCGCTATGCCATTGGCACACGCAAAATATAGCGCCCTAGGCTTGCAAGACTTGCAACTAGGTCAACATGGCCGGACATGCCATTGGCACATGCCAATACGTGCCGCAAGCCATATTCCAAGTCGCTATGCCATTGGCACACGCCAAATATAGCGCCCTAGGCTTGCAAGACTTGCAACTAGGTAAACATGGCCGCACATGCCATTGGCACATGCCAATACGTGCGCAAAGCCATATTCCAAGCCGCTATGCCATTGGCACACGCCAAATATAGCGCCCTAGGCTTGCAAGACTTGCAACTAGGTCAACATGGCCGCACATGCCATTGGCACATGCCAATACGTGCCGCAAGCCATATTCCAAGTCGCTATGCCATTGGCACACGCCAAATATAGCGCCCTAGGCTTGCAAGACTTGCAACTAGGTCAACATGGCCGTACGTGCCATTGACACATGCCAAACACACACGCCGGGTAGCCTAACTTGCAAACCGTGCAACCTACCACCAAGGCATTCCGCACATGCCATTGGCACATGCCAAACACACACGCATGGTAGCCTAACTTGCAAAACCATGCAACCTACCACCAAGGCATTCCTCACATGCCATTGGCACATGAAACACGCGCCATTAGTAGCACCACTTGCACTCAAGGCGCAACCAACGAGATATCAACACAAAACTGGGGATGCTTCTTTAGGGTTTTGGTTTGGCGGTCACACCTGACTGCAGCAGACACTACGCTCACAATTAAGAAAGCGTGAATAGGAATAAAGCGGTCAAATAAAAGAGGAAATAATGGTGAAAAAACGTTTTCACCCATTAAACCATGCGGTTACCACCTCCTCCCATTATTTCACCCTTTACTCTCTTCCTTCATGAGGCCGGGTACGTTTCAATCTCGACTTGTATAAATAGGTCTTTCCTATTTCCACCGGACAATAAGTCTCGGTCGGGAGAAATATACTACACTTACACTCTCGGAAAGGCAACTTTGCAAGCTCTCCAAAAGCTTTCATCTCTTGCAAGCTTCCTAAGCTTTCACTTTCGATACAAGTCGAGATACTACTCTCCTCAACACCTTTCTCTCGCTTTCCTCCCCAAATCAACCCTTCTCCTCCACTTTGTGACCGAAGCAAGTCTGGAACGGCCATTTCTTGGTTTAGGCCGGACTTGTACAGATTGATCTCTCGAATCTATAAAGTGCTCACGTGCAGGAAATTTGTTTAGGGTTTAAACCAGTTTCTCACTCACCTACCGCATTTACCGAAATCGGCAGAAACGATTTTCACCCATAAACAATTGGCGACCACAACGGGAGGATTGATCTATCGGTTACAATACCAACTCCGACTCCTGATTTCGTTTCCCGAACGTCAAATCTCAACATGGTGGAACTCAGTCCGGAGCGGCCGCCGAGAACACCAAAGACAGAACGCACCCCCGATGTTAGCATCTCTCCCAATAACGTTGTTACGTCACCGGCCGACAACAAGAAACATCGAATGCACTCCCTCAAGTGTAACACCGCCAATCACCGGGCAGAGCCGCTGCCTCCTCTAGCGTCTCTCGCACAACCCTCCAATCACGGCAACGAAAATATCTTTTCGGGTGTCGCGCCACCCGATCACCGGGGCTAGAGCCGCGCCACGACCCCAAATGCTTCGTCTAGCATGGCGCCTCCGTCCACGACCAAGATCCCAACTACCCCACCAACGGGACGAGAAACCGGAGGGACAAGAGAAAGTCGCCCTTACGTCACCATCGCTGATCTGATGGAACGACAAGAGATGCTCGCCAGAGCCCGGACAGATATGGTTTCAACACGAAGGAGGTACTCATCTTTCTCAAGACCCCGACGAACGACTACCACGTGAGTCGCGCCTCCGTAGTCATTTAGAACGTCTCCAACAACCCCGACGCCAGCACCTCGGCGAGCACGCCTCCATGGATGAGGAAAATCGCACTAGAATCCCATTAGAAAGAAATCGACCACCCAACTTTGTCACTAGAGAAGATTTGGAACAACTCCTCTCGCAACCGAATCAAGAATGATGAGTTGGACGTACATCATCACCAACCCCCTTACCCATCCGAAATACGAGAGAATCCCTCTCCCAAGGGGGTACTCTTCTCTCAATTTACCTGTACGATGGTACCGGAATGCACGTGAGCATGTTTCTCGTTTCTGAATCCCTAGGTGAACATGAATATAATCACGTTCTTCGTTTAAGGAAATTCTCAAAATCATTTACTGGAAGGGCGTATACATGGTACAACAACATCCCACCGAGAAGCATTCCCAACTGGAGTAGCATGGTCACTGCGTTTTACAAGAAATACTTCTTCGTGTCTGAACAAGTTACCTTTTCGGACCTCGGAAGCATGTACCAGTGGGATAACGAACATCCGAATGATTTCGTCAAAAGGTTCAGGGTTCAAGCACTCGACTGTCACGACCCAAACGTGACCGAGAAACAATTGGTGAACGCATGCATCAATGGTATGGTTCCAATCTACCGCGCCCTGCTAGAAAACTTGCGTTTCCAAACGTTCTCCGAACTCCATGAAGCCACCAGACGATCTCGCAACAACAAAGACGAGCATTCGGGAAAGAACTAGGCCAACTCGAACCGAAGACGCGTGCGAAACCCGCGGGAGTAGACGCCTCATCAACAAACAATTTAATGCCTGGCTTATCCTCCGTGAACATAGTAAACGAAAGGGTAAAAAGGAAAGCCGCAACTACGAGCCACCAGTAGAAACGTGAAGCGCCGCACAACGGAACCCTCGCAACGGAAGATCGTCACTAAACTCCGGTGGCGGATCGTGAGACCGAAGGAAATACCCTTGATTTCCCATTCCCCATCGAGGAGGTGATTGACCTCCTAGAAGCCTGGGTTCAAGATGATGTCATCGATTGCCACCACTCGGACTGGCCACCAACCGAGGCCGAGATGGCGAACCCCAAATACCGCCATTACCACGGGTTCGTTCACCACCCGACTAGCGATTGCAACAGACTGAAGCATATTCTCAAAGAAAGGATAGAAGCAAGAGAACTCCAACTAGGAGACGAAAGAGTGCATCGAGACCCACTACCAATAAGAAACTGCGGTTCCTCTGGGGACTCCGTACACGAGACCGTACAATCCATGATGCGACATGTATGCGAAATTCTCTATCTTTCTAAGGTTCAGCGCCAAGATATTTTCGCAGCTCTCAATCGTGTTGTATCCGGAAAACGGCTTTTTATCTCCTCGGAATCCACGCCAAGGGCCCAAGCTTCCCAAACATGCGAAGCAGAGAACTGGGGACTGCTGACCACGTCCCGTTTAAGAGGTAACGAATTTGACGACACGCTCATCGACACGGCCTCCTACCACAACATCATTACTTTCAAGACACTGAAGGCAATGCAGGATTTACAAAACAAGACGCTACCTATTCCCCGTCCGTGATTAAGGACTTGAGAGGAGAAGCTTTGAACGCGCATGGCTACATCAACTTAGAGATCGAGATGGGAGACGCTATAACACATAGCAAATTCCATATTATCAAAGAACTAGATCACGACATGATATTGGGACGTTTATGGGTGCTTGACAACAAAGCAAAATTGGATGTGCGCCCTCCGCCAACGTCCATGCCCGAAGGAAATTCCAACAAATCATCCCACTGGTTATCGCATCAACAAACTACTGAAGAAACCCAGACATCCGGAGAAGACTCGTTGGCGCTAGCTCATGGTTTTCAAATGCAAGTAAGTCTGACCAAGCAACCTTTTCTGCAACCAGTCTTTCCTTCCCCCTTTCCGTCAAGGGGACTCGGCGCGACATCGCACGAACGCTGTCAAGAAATGCGAATGGGAGGCTGGACCATTTGAACACTTTGCAAGAAGCTTGGAAACTTCTATTGAAGCCAACGAAGCCAAGACTCAAACAGTCGCACGACGTCTGAACCCGTTTTCAATTGGAGATGTAGTGGTCAAAGGAAGCACGTTTCAAGTTGGGAAGATGACAGTAAAAATGGATTTGCCCAGTGAAGGAGAAGACGAGCCGTATCTGGTTGCGGATACCCTTTTGGGAGGATATTGCAAGCTCATCAATGCAACATACACCCGAAGGCGTGATAATTCACTCGCGATGGCTCAAGGAATCCAATCCATAAAAAAAAGGGGGTTGTACTTCCCATTTACTCCTTTTCTTTTTCAGTATTCCCTTTAACAATTCCTATTAGTGGTTGTACTCCCCCAAGATGAATACACCGTTTGTATTTCTCCCTGGGGATTCCATTCCAGTCAAAAAAAAAAATATATACATCTCTTTCCAAGCAAATTCTCCAGATATCAGAGAAATACATCGATAAACCCGAAAAACCACCGCAAACCATCTCTTCCAAAAATATATATGAAGCAAAATGTTTCTTGATGAAGAAGAAGGAAAAGATGAGTTTACCAATAAAAAAAAAAAAAGGAGGCATCAAGGGAACTAAGCAACTAACGATGAAATAACAAAAGGGAGGAACTAGCCCTCGAAGGATGGAGCACAAGTCCCCTCGGGCAAAGCTATCTTCAAACACTTCCCCAAAGAATCCTTCGGGCAACAAAGGTTCCATTCAACGGTTTTAGCAGCAACAACCTCAACATCCCATCCCGAAGCGACCCACAAGCGAGCGGCAGTGTCCTCCCGACGACTATTCCAAAGATACGCCACCATAACTCCTCCCAGATCGCCAACAACACCTTTGGCATCAACTTCAAAGGCTATTTCGCTGCCATCATATGATCCTTCAAAGGTTTTCTCGGCGACACTTCGGAGAAAGTTTTTGATTCATCCTCATCAGGGTCAAGAGTCATGGCGCACTCCTCCATGCTCACTGAGCCCAAGAAAGTATGAATATGCACCTGTTCTTCGTGGGGATAGATGGAAGGGAGGTCCTTAATGATTTCACTAGCTTCGTGGAATGGAGACTCGGTCCCAACCAATGCCTCCTCAAGAGAAAAAGACCGATCTTCACCAAGTCCCAAATCCTTCTCCGAAGAGTTAAAGGCGCAGCCATCCACGGAGGGTCCCATCACACACCGCAAAAGATAAAAATGATGACCCGGTTCTACCATATCTATGCACATGTAAAAGAGGATAACGCGAGCGAGAGAAGAATACGAAAACATACCTGGTATGATCTTCTTAGCCCGAATGACCCGGTTGGGGTGCTTTTGCAAGAATTAGACCTCGCGCCTTCACTTGGAGAACTTGGCTGGTTAGGAGATGATTCATCTCTCGTGCGACATGACAAAGAAAGAAACTCGACAAGAAGAACCCTTTTCTCAAACGAGGAGACGATGCAATTATTTTGGGTATAAATACGTAATCTTAAAAAAGGGAAAGAAAGCAATGAGGGACATAACGCTTCCGATTTTAGCATGAATAATGCCCTAATTGAAGCCGCACGTGAAGGAAAGCAAGATAAGGAAACTTTGCTATCGGAAGAAACTCCCTCCTTGTTTACATCGGTCACGCCCGCAAGCACGCACAGCTTCCACACTTTGCGCCGGCCCCACCAGCCAGCACACGAAATTTCCCAAGTCACGCCTGCAAGCACGCACAGCTTCCACATTACGCCGGCCCCACCAGCCGAAAGACACGCAATTTCCCAAGTCACGCACGCAAGCACGCACAACTTCCACATTGCGCCGCCCCACCAAACGGCCTGACGAAATTTCCCAAGTCATGCCTCGCAAGCACGCACGGCTAGCTTCCACATTGCGCCGGTCTCACCAACTAGCACACTCAGTTTCCCAACTCACGCCAACTTCCCAACATCGCCCAAGCCGCACCGGACCCACCAATTGTGCCGACCTCCCGATTTGTGCAAAACTCCCGAGGCAAGGATTCCAAATCCTATTTATAAAAGGTCGACAAGCCCCTCAATTCTCTTTACGGTTTCTTTGTTGATAGTCCATCACCATCTTATGCTTACCTCGCAACAAAGCCCTTGTTCCGAGCTAAGCGGGGACTTAATGTTGATGGTGGTTTTTAAACAAGGGGTAAAATCGTAAAACCCTATGACCTAGTGTTACCCGCAACACATTAACTAAGAGCATTTAACTCGGTGTAAATAATTAATAGGGGTATTTTTCAAAATACCCAGTTAGGGTTTTCGACACGAGAACCCTAATTCCAAAACTAAGCCGCACATCTGCGCATCATGGCAACCATGCCAAACCAAGCCGCACTCTGCGCACCAGGCAACAAGGCCAAACCAAGCCGCACTCTGCGCATCATTGGCAACAATGCCAAACCAAGCCGCACTCTGCGCACCATGGCAACCATGCCAAACCAAGCCGCATTCTGCGCATCATTGGCAACAATGCCAAACCAAGACGCACTCTGCGCACCATGGCAACCATGCCAAACCAAGCCGCACTCTGCACATCATTGGCAACAATGCCAAACCAAGCCGCACTCTGCGCACCATGGCAACCATGCCAAACCAAGCCGCACTCGCGCATCATCGACAACAATGCCAAACCAAGACGCACTCTGCGCACCATGGAAACCATGCCAAACCAAGCCGCACTCTGCGCACCATGGCAACAATGCCAAACCAAGCCGCATACTGCACACCATGGCAACAATGCCAAATCTCCAAGCCGCTATGCCTTTGGCACACGCCAAATATGGCGCCCTAGGCTTGCAAGACTTGCAACTAGGTCAACATGGCCGCACATGCCATTGGCACATGCCAATACGTGCCGCAAGCCATATTCCAAGTCGCTATGCCATTGGCACACGCCAAATATAGCGCCCTAGGCTTGCAAGACTTGCAACTAGGTCAACATGGCCGCACGTGCCATTGGCACATGCCAATACGTGCCGCAAGCCATATTCCAAGTCGCTATGCCATTGGCACACGCCAAATATAGCGCCCTAGGCTTGCAAGACTTGCAACTAGGTCAACATGGCCGCACGTGCCATTGGCACATGCCAATACGTGCCGCAAGCCATATTACAAGTCGCTATGCTATTGGCATACGCCAAATATAGCGCCCTAGGCTTGCAACACTTGCAACTAGGTCAACATGGCGCACGTGCCATTGGCACATGCCAATACGTGCCGCAAGCCATATTCCAAGTCGCTATGCCATTGGCACACGCCAAATATAGCGCCCTGGGCTTGCAAGACTTGCAACTAGGTCAACATGGCCGCACATGCCATTGGCACATGCCAATACGTGCCGCAAGCCATATTCCAAGTCGCTATGCCATTGGCACACGCCAAATATAGCGCCCTAGGCTTGCAAGACTTGCAACTAGGTCAACATGGCCGCACATGCCAATACATGCCGCAAGCCATATTCCAAGTCGCTATGCCATTGGCACACGCCAAATATAGCGCCCTAGGCTTGCAAGACTTGCAACTAGGTCAACATGGCCGCACGTGCCATTGGCACATGCCAATACGTGCCGCAAGCCATATTCCAAGTCGCTATGCCATTGGCACACGCCAAATATAGCGCCCTAGGCTTGCAAGACTTGCAACTAGGTCAACATGGCCGCACATGCCATTGGCACATGCCAATACGTGCCGCAAGCCATATTCCAAGTCGCTATGCCATTGGCACACGCCAAATATAGCGCCCTAGGCTTGCAAGACTTGCAACTAGGTCAACATGGCCGCACATGCCATTGGAACATGCCAATACGTGCCGCAAGCCATATTCCAAGCCGCTATGCCATTGGCACACGCCAAATATAGCGCCCTAGGCTTGCAAGACTTGCAACTAGGTCAACATGGCCGCACATGCCATTGGCACATGCCAATACGTGTCGCAAGCCATATTCCAAGTCGCTATGCCATTGGCACACGCCAAATATAGCGCCCTAGGCTTGCAAGACTTGCAACTAGGTCAACATGGTCGTACGTGCCATTGGCACATGCCAAACACACATGCTGGTAGCCTAACTTGCAAACCGTGCAACCTACCACCAAGGCATTCGCACATGCCATTGGCACATGCCAAACACACACGCCGGTAGCCTAACTTGCAAAACCATGCAACCTACCACCAAGGCATTCCATGCACATGCCACACGCGCCATTAGCAGCACCACTTGCACTCAAGGCGCAACCAACGAGATATCAACACAAAACCGGGGATGCTTCTTTAGGGTTTTGGTTTGGCGGTCAAAGCATGCAGCGTACACTACGCTCACAATTAAGAAAGCGTGAATAGGAATAAAGCGGTCAAATAAAAGAGGAAATAATGGTGAAAAACGTTTTCACCCATTAAACCATGCGGTTACCACCTCCTCCCATTATTTCACCCTTTACTCTCTTCCTTCATGAGGCCAGGGTACGTTTCAATCTCGACTTGTATAAATAGGTCTTACCTATTTCCACCAGACAACAAGTCTCGGTCAGGAGAAATATACTACACTTACACTCTCAGAAAGGCAACTTTGCAAGCTCTCCAAAAAGCTTTCATCTCTTGCAAGCTTCATAAGCTTTCACTTTCCGATACAAGTCGAGATACTACTATCCTCAACACCTTTCTCTGCTTCCCTCCCCAAATCAACCCTTCTCCTCCACTTTGTGACCGAAGCAAGTCTGGAACGGCCATTTCTTGGTTTAGGCCGGACTTGTACAGATTGATATCTCGAATCTATAAAGTGCTCACGTGCAGCACATTTGTTTAGGGTTTAAACCAGTTTCTCACTTACCTACCGCATTTACCGAAATCGGCAGAAACGATTTTCACCCATAAACAACCAAACGAGCGAAACCCTGAACTTCGTTAACTTCCTTTCCGTTCCTTTAATAAAAAAAGTAAGCTTCTTCAGGTAAATCAAACGCCTTCCCAATCACTTCCTTAATTTGAACTCTTGATGATTCATATTTGTAACTAGTGTTTTTAATCGCAAAAACCCTATTTTATTTTTTTTAGGTTTGAAGTTTAGCAAAACCTCTGATTAGATTTTGCAAAGATGAAGTAAGTATCATATCCCTATATGAGTTTATTGATTCATTGATGAAACATATTTGAAGTTACATTTTGATTTGTTACTAATGACTTGATTATTTTTTTTTCAATATAATTGGGGTTGAAGAAACCCTGATTTTTTTTTTCAAATCACATAGAACAGATATTTAATCATCCTTTTTATGTTGTTAATTATTGATTACACTTGGGATTTAAGAATCCCTAAGCGTTGATAATATTTAATCATCCTTTTTATGTTGTTAGTTAGATTTTTTGTATCTGTAAGTTCTGTTGTTGTTTCATGTTTGTTGAAGTGATTGTCTTCTTTTTCTCACTTTCATGTTCTGTTGGTGAAGTGAATTTCCGCTTTCTTTCACTTTCAGTGATCAAATATCAAAGCATCCCAATGTGATTTATCTCTTACTTTCTCTATATGGACTTTCAATTATTTTCTTATGTTATGTGTTATTGTTATGTATTTTGGGAATCTATTACTGGACCTTTTGTTAAAATCTGGATGCATGTATTATAATGGTTTTATGGGGGTGGTGCTGGGTTTGGAAGAAACCGTCAACTTATGTTCTGACCCCCTCCACAACTTATGGGAGAAACCGGTAAGGAATAGATCCATCAATGAACCCAAATAGATCTGTACTCAACAAGATGGATTCCATCTGAAATTTCCAGACCAAGTAATTTGTATCATCAAATGTAAAAAAAAAAAAAACATAGTTTGAAATATTTGAAGTGGGTATGAAAGTTGTAAAATTGTATTTGAAATTGGTATTGCTATTGTTGTTCATGTTTTATTGATTATTGTGTTCTTCAGAAGAAATATAGACGGCATTAAAGATAGGTGTAGTAATAATTGTTGAAGACAATAATTGATGGTAGCGCCAAGGAACAACTAGACGCCGATACCATGGAAGATTGTTGTAATATATTGACTGATTGTCCTAAGGAAACAAGATAACTGAAACCTAAGACAACGAAAATAAACTATTAACATAATAATAAAAGAGAAGGGATATTCTTTGATAGTTTTCTTGAGCATTTTTGACCCATCTGTGTCAACATTTTATACAATTTTCCATTATTATGTTATTATATAAATGTCCATGTTACATTTTATTCAGTAAAGATACTCTTTATTAGAGAGGCTAGTTATAAATTTTAGAACCTGGTTTTGGACGCAAAATCCTCAATTTAGAGGAGAAAAAGAGAATGACTGTCCTTGTAACTATCTCTTTCTTGATGGAGCTGATCTCTATTTAACCTTTTGTTGATAGAATTTGGTAATTGATTAAAAACACTTATAATTCGTTATAAGCCGGAAATTCAATAATCCAAATCGGGGTTTCGAAATGTGCGGATGGATTCCGTAACTTATTAAGGCCTCAGATAAAATAATTAGAGTGGGCCTCAAATTAGCAAGGAAAATCGGGAATGGATGATGTTAAGCGGTCGATTCGATCCCAATATAAGAACTTAGTAAGTCCCCCTCAGTGCAATAACTCTGCTTGCTCTTTTATGTCGAGCGAAACCCTGAACTTCGTCAACTTCCTTTCCGTTCCTTTAATAGAAAAAGTAAGCTTATTCGAGTAAAACAAAACGCCTTCCCAATCACTTCCTTAATTTGAACTCTTGATGATTCATAGTTGTAACTAGTGTTTTTAATCGCAAAACCCCAATTTTATTTTATTTTAGGTTTGAAGTTGAGCAAAACCTCTGATCAGAAATCGCAAAGATGGAGTAAGTATCATATCCCTATATGAGTTTATTGATTCATTGATGAAACATATTTGAAGTTACATTTTGATTTGTTACTAGTGACTTGATTATTATTTTTTCAGTATAATTGGGGTTGAAGAAACCCTGATTTTTTTTTTAAAATTGCATATAACAGATATTTAATCATCCTTTTTATGTTGTTAATTGTTGATTACACTTGGATCTTAAGAATCCCTAAGCGTTAATGAACCCAAATAGATCTGTACTCAACAAGATGGATTCCATCTGAAATTTCCAGACCAAGTAATTTGTATCATCAAATGTAAAAAAAAAAAACATAGTTTGAAATATTTGAAGTGGGTATGAAAGTTGTAAAATTGTATTTGAAATTGGTATTGCTATTGTTGTTCATGTTTTATTGATTATTGTGTTCTTCAGAAGAAATATAGACGACATTAAAGATAGGTGTAGTAATAATTGTTGAAGACAATAATTGATGGTGGCGCCAAGGAACAACTAGGACGCCGATACCATGGAAGATTGTTGTAATATATTGACTGATTGTCCTAAGGAAACAAGATAACTGAAACCTAAGACAACGAAAATAAACTATTAACATAATAATAAAAGAGAAGGGATATTCTTTGATAGTTTTCTTGAGCATTTTTGACCCATCTGTGTCAACATTTTATACAATTTTCCATTATTATGTTATTATATAAATGTCCATATTACATTTTATTCAGTAAAGATACTCTTTATTAGAGAGGCTAGTTATAAATTTTAGAACCTGGTTTTGGACGCAAAATCCTCAATTTAGAGGAGAAAAAGAGAATGGCTGTCCTTGTCACTATCTCTTTCTTGATGGAGCTGATCTCTATTTAACCTTTTGTTGATAGAATTTGGTAATTGATTAAAAACACTTATAATTCGTTATAAGCCGGAAATTCAATAATCCAAATCGGGGTTTCGAAATGTGCGGATGGATTCCGTAACTTATTAAGGCCTCAAATAAAATAATTAGAGTGGGCCTCAAATTAGCAAGGAAAATCGGGAATGGATGATGTTAAGCGGCCGATTCGATCCCAATATAAGAACTTAGTAAGTCCCCCTCAGTGCAATAACTCTGCTTGCTCTTTTATGTCGAGCGAAACCCTGAACTTCGTCAACTTCCTTTCCGTTCCTTTAATAGAAAAAGTAAGCTTATTCAGGTAAACCAAACGCCTTCCCAATCACTTCCTTAATTTGAACTCTTGATGATTCATAGTTGTAACTAGTGTTTTTAATCGCAAAACCCCAATTTTATTTTATTTTAGGTTTGAAGTTGAGCAAAACCTCTGATCAGAAATTGCAAAGATGAAGTAAGTATCATATCCCTATATGAGTTTATTGATTCATTGATGAACATATTTGAAGTTACATTTTGATTTGTTACTAGTGACTTGATTATTATTTTTTCAGTATAATTGGGGTTGAAGAAACCCTGATTTTTTTTTTAAAATTGCATATAACAGATATTTAATCATCCTTTTTATGTTGTTAATTGTTGATTACACTTGGATCTTAAGAATCCCTAAGCGTTGATAATATTTAATCATCCTTTTTATGTTGTTAGTTAGATTTTTTGTATCTGTAAGTTCTGTTGTTGTTTCACGTTTGTTGAAGTGATTGTCTTCTTTTTCTCACTTTCATGTTCTGTTGAAGTGAATTTCTGCTTTATTTCACTTTTGTGTTACGTTGTTGAAATGGTTGATAGTTAAGTTGTTGTGATAGTCAATTTGTATTTGTAGTGGTCCCAAATTAGAAATCCAATTTCTTTTGTTTTGTTCTGTTTTACTTCTTTGCAGTAATCAAATGTCAAAGCATCCCAATGTGAGTTATCCCTTACTTTCTCTATATGAACTTTCCATTATTTTCTTATGTTATGTGTTCTTGTTATGTCTTTTTGGAATCTATTACTGGACCTTTTGTTAAAATTTGGATGCATGTATTGTAATGGTTTGATGGGGGTGGTGCTGGGCTTGGGAGAAACCGGCAACTTATGTTCCGAACACACACCCCCCCCCATGGTTGCCGCTTTTAATAGAATTTATTTTTCTTAGTTTACAGATGTTGTTTTCCAGAAAACAGTACAACTCGTTCCCTTGTTTAACCAGCCGATATTAATTTTCAATTTGGGGAACTATTTTATGCACTTGTCAGCGTGTCATGACCCAGGATGAGTTCAATCAGATGGCAGCATTTTGCTGGAAGAATGGCGTGACCATTGAGGAGGAGTTGGCAAAGAGGAATGCCAAACTCCTCGAACATCAGGTACCATCCGTCGATGTTTGTAATGTTGTTTTTAGTTCTTTTTCTTTTTTATGCAGGTCACCTCTAACCATGCCATTCCGCAGGCACTTATGAAGCAAATGATGAAGGAGGCGGAATTCAACTATGGACCGCTTTCTATTCAGACCAATAGTGTGAAAGATAACACTCAGGTAAGATTGTTAAGGCGAATCCACTTGAAGAAAAAGTAATTTAGACATTTTAGTTACAAGGCGGCATTCTGAGTTGTTGATAGTAAGTGGAACCAGTGGCGGAGCCAACCCATGGCAAGGGTAGGCAACCGCCTACCCTGCCGGGATGGTTCCCAAGCCTAATTTTCCTATCCAAACTCTAATTTTGCCCGTCATAAGCTTATTTTGTCCTTTTGCCTCCCCTCAAAAAAAAAATTGCCTACCCATAGGAGAATTTTTGGCTCCGCCCCTGAGTGGAACCACCTACAGGTGCTTATACTTTGTCGGGTAAACAAAAGGCTTCCAGGACGGGTTCGAGCATTCGACGAGCACTTTAACATGCTTTTGGAGAATGTTTGTGAGATATGGACTGAGGTCTGAATTGTCTTTGAGAAGCGTTCTTGTTTCCATTCTGTACCCTTACATCTGTACTGAATTGATTTTGTTTTTGCACACAGGTGCCGAAGAAGAGCCCTAGGGACAAAAAATCTTCTACCGTGAAAGGAACGAACAAACTGTTATTGGTAAAGACAAGAAGCCAGATTCTCCAGTCATTAAGGATAGGTACATCAGGAAGATGTTTCTTCGAGGAGACTGTGTGCTTATTGTGGTCAAGAATCCGGTGGAGCCTCTATACAAGAAGAAGCAGGAGAATGAAGAACGCTCATGCTCCGGAAATTAAGTGGGTAAGGAGACTTTGTTACTGTTGTGAGTCAGGATTAGTATGTTAACTTGAAACAGGGTTTGAGGAAATAGGTAAAGAGATTTTTCTTATTGTTGTCAGTCAGTAGTTACTATGTTAACTTGAAAGGGGAAACGCCAGAATCCCAGATAAACACCTAATTTTGTAGTGTAGTGATTCGAGGGAATATGTAACTGAATATCGTTTGTACAGCCTTTTGAAGTAAATGAGCCCCAATACATTTTGCTCTGCTCGGAGTATTTGTTAGTAATTTTTTCGTTTATCTAGAAACATCCCTCTTGGCTCCTTACGAAGGTGATTCCAACTTGTGAGAGTACTAGGCAAGGGGAAAATGTTTTCCTGCTGCTTTATGTCGTGGATGTACTGCTTACCTATGACTTCCAATTTTGTTGTCTCTTCATTTGGATTCTTTAGGAGGTAATAGTAGACGTGGTTAAGTCGTCACTGTCCTTGTGATCACTGAAGACCATAAGAGGAAGGCAGGGCAGGGTAGTTCTTTGGCTTTAGAGATTTATGGTTACCTCTAGTGTGAGACATCATCTTCTCGGTTTAATTGACCTCTACCTTAATCTTTGTATTTGGATCAATTGTTTCGTGCACCACCTATAAAATCAGAAAATTCAAAACTATCAGTCAATCGTCATTCTTTTAAGATTATTGTTCTTGTATATCTCGTCATTAGTACTGGGCCTATACTCCCGGACATAATTGCTTGGCTACTACACAGTAATTTTATAGAAATAAATCGCAATCAAGTCAGGCTTGTAGCACGTTTATGAGATTTTCCACTAGGTTTCACGGTTTCAGGAGAGTTTTTGTTTTTTTGGTTGTCTGTCTAAAACTTCTGGTCGGGTATTTATGAGATTCTCTATTTGATTCCCTAAATTCTATGAATTCTGACTTATTATGCTGGTATGGTGGCCTATTTCTAACTATGGGACTTGTGATCAATGACTAAGACCATAAGAGGAATGCATGGCCGGGTAGTTCGTTGTGTGGGTCGTCTTCTGTGTTTGGCCTGTACTCGATCTTTGTATTTGTATTCAAGGGACATGTAGCTCTCCTTCCATCAACCTCAGCAGAGCCCCAACATGTTCCTCATCATTCAACCCATTTGCTTTCCACATCATTCTCATAGGGTGACTGTTTCCTAACACAGACCAATTTCCAAAGGTAAATTCAATCCCAAGTTAGTAGATCGTAATTGATAGATTTGGTAAGAGTTAAGAGCTAGATTTGGTATTTCACCTGTTTCCTACTCAGACTGCCGCAACTATACTATGCTGACTATTTTTTGATTAGAATGGCTTAATTTTGGACATGGCTTACATATATTGATTGCATTCCAATGTCCAAAACGGAAACAGTTTCCTAAAAGTGGTAGGTTTACTATTAATACTGAGTTACCTAAACTAGATCAATTGTAAACACTATATATATATTCGATGCCTTCTTAGTATAAGTTATCTAAGAGACTACAACTAATATAACAGCAACGATGTCAGCTAAATATTGTGCATCACTTAGCCTAAAATCCTTATATGAAGGAAAATCAAACACCATGGATGGAAAATCATATCTATATAGAAATCTAAAACAGAAATAAGCCTAAGGAGAAGTCCATGGCACACAACTGAAATCTTAGACACTATTGAACATAAACAGAAATCTAAAACCTGTCAGAGGATGAGTTTCTGTGGACTATGTAACAAATTTAGAGAATACAGGGCTCTAGTTACTAGTTAACAGAACAGCGTTGTAACTAGTAAGATTCAAAGCAGCGCAATAGAAAAACAAAATAACAGAACAGCGTTGTAATATTTAGAAGAAGATTAGCGAACCAACCTTTCGCAGTTCCACAGCCCCGAGACCAACCTCTGTCACAGCCTTCCTAATATTGTTCTCCCCCTGCTTCATAAACGAAACAAAAGGAAATCTCATCAATCTCCACATACAATATGGACATACAAGGTAATACTATAGTATTCTACAAAGAGAGAATGTGTGTAAAATGCTGCAGAGCAGACTGGATAATGGATTCTAGTCAAACGATTTAAAGCTTGAAGAGAATGTAATATTTTAGCAGCTTCTAATCTTGATTAAAGAAATGAAAATTCATTAGTATATTATTTGCACTTTCTTCCACCACTTGGAAGAATAGAATAGTTGTCTACTATAATAAAGAAATAAAATAAAAAGCTTTTGGGCAGTTGGACCCTACAAGTAGGACTAGACAAGGCACATGAAAGATTGTTTATTGTAATAAAGAATCAGGTAAAGCTTTTTGGATGTTGGTCAGTTTATTTATACCCTACCAGTAGGCAGCAGCGTCACCTTGAGCCCCATATACATAATTGTGTTTTAAGCAAGAATATGTGTTTATGACTTGAACCAAAATCTAATCATGGCACTAAGTTTTGGTCATTCTTCAACTTAAGTAACTGTACCAAACTTGAAAGTGTGAAGCCTGCAGGATTTGACCTTAAAATTGTGCCAAGTACGATAGGAGATCCTGCAACAGAACACTAGTGCTAAGTTCAGTCACAAACAACAAGTCATGCTAAGTTTTCAACAGCTGTGCAACAATCCTAAATTTCCCTCCAATTATCTAACCTGACAAACTATTCAATTTGCATTTACACACCATCAACGTCATGCGTATCCACGTACTTGGTAATATCACGATTCACGCCTACTTTTTCAACCTATTCTATTGCTGCTGATGAAAATGTACACTAAAGAGACTTAGACTCGCAGGGGCTGTATGAACATTCTCATTTGAGTGCCAAAGATCAGCGAACACATATATTTATTGGAAGGACTACATTGTAGTTTAAACAATTATAAGCTAAGCAAATCTCATGCAAAAATAATATGCTCCTTCAGACATAAGTCGCAATAACTATATAGTACAGCAAACACTTTTTAGTGTCCTCTTCTATGACTCTTTTTGCTGGAACCAACAACTCTTAAAGTATCCATATTCATAGAACGAGCAATTAAAACCACGAATTCAAGACATCAAAGAATCCCTAGATTTCAAAGTACCCATCTAGTTAGAATCACCACAGAACAAGATTAGGAACCAACCTTTCGCAGTTCAAAAAGTTCCACCCCTGCACCAACCTCTCGACACAGCCTTCCCTAATATCGTCCTCCCCAGCCTTCATAAAGGAAACAGAAGGAAATTCATTTAATTCAAACTAGAAAGCAGAAAGGTACATAGCATCATTTCAAACTGGTCCTGCCAAACATCATATTAACCAAACTAATTATGCATTCCTTAGATTTTGGACGGAGCATACAATATTCCTTTTCAGTGGCATTCAACAAGATAGCTTTGAGATAAGGCATAACAAATATCGTAATATTATTGCAATTGCTACTACAGATGCACGTCTAAAAATAAAAGAAAACTACAATGGTGAAACAGGACAGTGAAGTTTTTTGATATCTACTTTAAAATATCATCTGTAATTTACAAACAAAATGAAAAGAGAAACTGAGAAAGTTATCTGAACTGAAGAAGCTAAGTTTACTTACTACCCACAGCTCATCATCACAACCTTTCTAGATTCTACTTCCTCAAAAAGCTATCCAGATAACCAAAAATAACAACAACCTCAACAAAGTCTAAAAAACAAGAACAATAGTAATTTCAGGCATTTTAGATGTACACTACAACTGTTCAGTTCCATTCGGGGATTTCAGTTCTACTTCCCGTCAATTTTGAATAAAGTTAAATTTTAAATTAAAATTGAAACATAAAGTTCAAGTAGATATCCACTAAAAGCTCTAATTCAGAGCATCCATGATGCATGCTAGCAAAAGGCAAAGTTGGCTCTTAACTGCACATTGCCCAATTTGCCTAACTTGGCAGTCAAATTTCGCAATCCACATATATAACCCAGCACACTTTAACAAAGCAATCTATATTCAAACACCTCAAGCTCATGGAATTGAACCCCCTTAACATGAGATTGAAATAACCACCAATGAACATATGAATCACAAAATCTTTAAACTAACTTCAAATTTCACAATAATTTCTCCAAAGATCAAATTGATCTCTATAAACTAACTAGTCTACTAAGTAAAGGTAAAAAACAACCAACCAAAATCAAAATCGAACATGCAAGTAAAAGTTAATCAAATCACATAAAGTAGAGACAGATTCAGAGTTTCAAGTGTATACCCGATCGATCTCTATAAACTAACTAATCTCACTCCAGTTTTAGATCAAGGCTCTGCAGAAAAACGACATCGAAATCAAAAATTAAAACCACTAAAACATAAACCCTAAATTCAAATCTCACTTAAATTTCGAATCATTGCGTATTTTAATCGTACCTAGATCGAGAGATGGAGAGATTGATAAATCGAGAGTGAGGTTTGGATCTATCTTCTTTGAATTAGAGTACTGGAAAAAATCGAGTGAGATTTGGTTTCCTCTGTCTGAGAAATCGAGAGAGAGGGAGAGAGAGAGAGGGAGAGAGAAATGAGATTTGGATTTCCTTCCGTGTATTAGTCGAGAATGGCCAACTTGTTTTGATGTTGGACCCGTACAATAAGTTGGGCTTCCTTTTATTTAAAAAAATAGACCCATGTTAGATCACAAAGCGGTCGAAAGTGGTCAAGTGGTCATCCTAAAAATCACACTTTCTCCAAAGAATGAGATCCATGGGAAGGTGCTTTGGTATAAGATCACAAACATCAAAATCCTTGTGATCATTAAGTTTTAGTTATAGAAAGATAACAAATCTTCGTAATATGTGATATATAGTATGTGATCTAAAGCATGTTTTGTTGTAGTGTATGCTTTTTATTGTGTCCGGTGTCTGGTGCCAAATCTGCTTACCATTGATATCAAAGTTCAGAAAACCAGACACAGTAAAAAGCATCGATATAATTTTCAACGATGAAGTGTTATCAGTTACCTATGTCTAATATTTGCTAAACCATGTATCTATTATATAATGTTTGGTGATTTTAATTTCGTTTTACCTATATCAGTTACGTATGTGGAGCAAACACCTAGCAAAGCCGGGTTAAGTTTGTAGTTTGGATAATTTGGGTTGTTTTCCACTTGCAAGTTATCTTGTGAAGATTTTTATGTAAACTCTGTTATCTTGTGAAGATTTAAGTTTCAATTCAAACTATACGCCAATAAAATACGAAAGACCGCTTAGATAATAGATGTGGCTCATACTCTAAATATGAACCCCGATCAACCAGATTTGGATGGAAATAGGTAGAGATTATGCCATGGCCCGATATATATTGAACCTTAAACCCCGTATCTCTGTCAAAAGCCATGCATGTCATAATTTAACTAGATTTCCTAATTATTGTGGGTGTGAAACCTGTTGGGACGCCAACACCACTCTGCCTTGAAAACTCTTTCCTAGACTAGTATCGTTCTATATGTTGGATATTTTCAATATTTTAGAAAATAAAATGGTTTTCTGTTTTGGTTTGCCGCTATGACGGGGAAGTGTTATGTGTTGGATAAACACAATGGATGTTAGTTGGAGATGAAGAGACACCTTTAATAGGTGTGATGGTTCATAAAAGATAACCATTCCCAATAGACACCTTATGTGTCTTTTGGAAGTGAAGAGGCATCTCCAATAGGCATGAATATCCCTATAAGTAGTGAAGGTATTCTCTCATTCTTAATAATCAATTCAAACTTGTTTTCTCTCTTTCTAAAGCATCATCAGAATTATTTTCTAGTGTGTTCTTGATTGGGTCAAGGGGTGCAAACCTTGAATCCAATTTTCTGTTGTAGGGCTTTCATTGTATCCTGAAGGCATTATTTCACATACTTGTTGCAATCGCCAATTGATATTGGGAGGGTAGAAATAATCGTCTAAAAGAAATCTATTCGAGCCTTGAAAGTTTTTGAGTACAACAATCTCTTTTGTGTTTATTTCATCCTCTGTTTTTTACCCTAATTTTCCAACAGTTTTAGACGATTAGATTCGACAGAGGATGAAAGTATTATTCAATTTTATAAGAACGTTTCCTGGTTGATTTTTGGAATGAAAGAAGTTGGTTCTTATTTTCCATACACGGGATACGTGGGATAATGGGATTAGGTTTTCTGATCGATTTGAGGTATCTTTCGTCTGTAGAAGAAACAAGGATGAGTGATGCACCGATAAATCTACTGAAGAGATGAAGACAAAGAACGTTTGGTGCTTTGGTGAAACATGATTTTGTCATCATGTTTAAGATAAGTATCTAATTTCTTTATCCACTGACATATTGAGATTTTGATATCACTTAATATGTGTTTCCGTTTTTATGATGATGGTGTGATTCATGCACTTTTGAAATGACTAATGATTTAAGCATTAAAATTTTGATTATTAGTAAGACTAATAGCATGAATATGATTGCATCCATTTGTGTATTTCCCAAGAACTAACTACTGGAATTTGAAACCCAAGATTCATGCATTAAATTTATCTGTATGAATTGACGTTTGCTTATATGCGAAGACTACTAGTCACATATGTATGCATGCACTAGAAATTTTATATTTCTCGTAGATTTTTTAAAATCGGGAGACATGAGATATTCTCCCATTATATGCCATTTAATGCGAAGGAAATGATGCATAAAAGTTTCTAAACGCGTGTTTCATGACATTTAGTTGCATTTATGGATTTAAAAATTATCATGAAATGGGGAGAATTTGTATGAGAATGTCATATAAAATTTTCTAGCTCGGTAGGTTATTTTATAACCAAAATCATCAATAATTGTTGAGATAACAAATTTTATGATATGAGTATAATTCTTGCAAAAAGAATTATAGGTTCCAAAATTTGGAAGTTGGCATGTCTTAAATGACATCGAAAAATGGAATACCGGTGAATATGAAACGTATTGGAAGATTGGGCGCGCGACCAAATATCCAACGATGAGGTGTGTTGATGGTGGATTTTAGACAAGGGGTAAAATCGTAAAACCCCATGACCTAGTGTTACCCGCAACACATTAACTAAGAGCATTTAACTCAGGTGTAAATAATAAATAGGGGTATTTTTTCAAAATACCAGATTAGGTTTTCGACCACGTAACCTAATTCCAAAACCAAGCCGCACACTGCGCACCATGGCAACCATGCCAAACCAAGCCGCATACTGCGCACCATGGCAACCATGCCAAACCAAGCCGCATACTGCGCCATGGCAACAATGCCAAACCAAGCCGCACCCTGCGCACCATGGCAACCATGCCAAACCAAGCCGCATACTGCGCACCATGGCAACCATGCCAAACCAAGCCGCATACTGCGCACCATGGCAACCATGCCAAACCAAGCCGCATATCAAGCGCACCATGGCAACCATGCCAAACCAAGCCGCATATCGCACCATGGCAACCATGCCAAACCAAGCCGCATATCTGCGCGCCATGGCAACAATGCCAAACCAAGCCGCACCCTCGCGCACCATGGCAACCATGCCAAACCAAGCCGCACTCGCGCACCATGGCAACTATGCCAAACCAAGCCGCACACTGCGCACCATGGCAACCATGCCAAACCAAGCCGCACCCTGCGCACCATGGCAACCATGCCAAACCAAGCCGCACTATGCGCACCATGGCAACCATGCTAAACATGCTCGCTAGCTAGCTTCCCTATCAAGGTCACGGCCCTAATGGCCACGCATGCCATTGGCACATGCCAACATGCTCACTAGCTAGCTACCCTATCAAGGTCACGGCCCTAACGGCCCCGCATGCCATTGGCACATGCCAACATGCTCGCTAGCTAGCTTCCCTATCAAGGTCACGGGCCTAACGGCCCCGCATGCCATTGGCACATGCCAACAAGCTCGCTAGCTAGTTTCCCTATCAAGGTCACGGCCCTAACGGCCCCGCATGCCATTGGCACATGCCAAACACACACGCTGGTAGCCAAAACTTGCAAACCGTGCAACCTACCACCAAGGCATTCCGCACATGCCATTGGCACATGCCAAACGCACACGCTGGTAGCCTAACTTGCAAACCGTGCAACCTACCACCAAGGCATTCCGCACATGCCATTGGCACATGCCAAACACACACGCTGGTAGCCAAAACTTGCAAACCGTGCAACCTACCACCAAGGCATTCCGCACATGCCATTGGCACATGCCAAATGCACACGCTGGTAGCCTAACTTGCAAACCGTGCAACCTACCACCAAGGCATTCCGCACATGCCAAACACACACGCTGGTAGCCAAAACTTGCAAACCGTGCAACCTACCACCCAGGCATTTCGCACATGCCACATGCGCCACTAGCAGCGCCACTTGCACTCAAGATGCAACCAACACTCGAGACATCAACACAAACCGGGGGATGCTTCTTTAGGGTTTTGGTTTGGCGGTCACAAAGATGCGGCGTGCACTACGCTCACATTAAGAAAGCGTGAAAAGGAATAAAGCGGTCAAATAAAAGAGGAAATAAAGGTGAAAAACGTTTTCACCCATTAAACCATGCGGTTACCACCTCCTCCCATTATTTCACCCTTTACTCTCTTCCTTCATGAGGCCAGTGGTACGTTTCAATCTTGACTTGTATAAATAGGTCTTACCTATTTCCACCAGCACAACAAGTCTCGGTCAGAGAAATATACTACACTTACACTCTCGTAAAGGCAACTTTGCAAGCTCTCTCAAAAGCTTCCATCTCTTGCAAGCTTCCTAAGCTTTCACTTTCTCGATACAAGTCGAGATACTACTCTCCTCAACACCTTTCTTTGCTTCCTCCCAAATCAACCCTTCTCCTCCACTTTGTGACCGAAGCAAGTCCGGAACGGCCATTTCTTGGTTTAGGGCTGGACTTGTAAAGATCGATCTCTCGAACCTATAAAGTGCTCACGTGCAAGACATTTATTTAGGGTTTGAATCGGCCACTCACCCACCGAAATTACCGAAATCAAGCAGAAACGATTTTCACTCATAAACAATTGGCGACCATAGCGGGAGGATTGATCTATCGGCTACAATGTCGACTCACGATCTCGTTCTTCGACCCAGATGTCAAGATGGTAGGGAAGGCGACTCAATCCGACTCAACTTCCGACGCCCTGATTACTCGCTTGTAAAACTACACCCGAAAACCGGGGAGTCGTTGAAGATGCTACCAATTGGGGACTTGCGACTCAGTCCGACTCAGACAACCCGGTTATCAGTTGTTAAAACTACACCTGAAAACTGGGGACTCGTTGAAGATGCTACCAGCGATTGGGGACTTGCGACTCAGTCCGACTCAACCGCGAACAACCCGGTTATCGCTTGTTAAAACTACACCGAAACCGGGACTCGTTGAAGATGCTACCGCCGATTGGGGACTTGCGACTCGGTCGAATCAATCGCCAGATAACCCGGTTATCGGTTGTTAAAACTACACCCGAAAACCGAGACTCGTCAAGATGCTACCAAAGAATTGGGGACTAATCAAGGTGCTACCAAAGAAAGCCGCCTTTTACACGAGAGGGGCGTGTTCACAAAACCTATGAAAGAAACTTTCAAGGAAAATCATCCGACAAAAGTCCGCTTTTCTTGAGAAAGTCAACTTTGCATCTTCAAGAGCCGCTTTCTTCATAGTCAACATCTTGGAAAGCTTTTCGAGTTCCACCTCCCCGTCGTGCAATCTCCTCGGCGGAAAGGCTTTCGATTGTCGCATCTTTCAACTTTTGGATCTCAAAGAAGGCTTTCGACAAACCACGAAGTGTTGAACTCCTTTTCTACACACACGTCGTGATGGTGCTCCCAGTCGGCAATAACGTCTTCAGAAATGGTATGACCAGTCACCTCACGCATATCCTCGATGGAAGGTAAAGCCTCTTCCACACGCTTAACCGGCGCAAATCGACTAGTGGTTTTCTTGGTTGTGGCCATATGTCCGTACTTCTCCCAGATTCTGGTGTACAACGCCTCATGCTTAGCCGGCACGCTCGAAGCCGCCAACCAAAGACATGACCTGGATAAGGAACCAAGTACGGGGATCAAAAATGGCGCCTCGCACCTGGCCTCACGACTCGCAGAGGGTCTTCTTCCATGTCTACGGCAGCAACCATCGAGAATCATCCACCGTTTGAACCACATCTCGTGCCCGGCAATTGGCTAACGCCCATCTCCAAGTCACCCGGTCACAAAAGGCAAGTTTTCGTGTGGCTCTACCCCAGAATCATCCTCCGAATCGGATTCCTCCTGCGAACTTGAGTTAGACATTTTTCAAAAGAGGAAACAGAAGAAGAAAGAAAAGAAGCGCTTGCCAGGCACACATGCCGCACGCGCATGCCAGCCGCAGTACCACACTCTGTGCTAACAGTTTGCATCCTTCCAGCGCTAACATCTTGCGCCCTTCCAGCACCATCTTTGCCCTTTGAAATGCGCCATGGCTCCAAAGACTTCGTGATCAAAACCGTGTCATCCCCGCACGATACACTTACGATCACTGTAACTGTAGCCGCTTCCGCCACCCCAACGGTTCTTCAAGCATGGCAGCTTCAACCGTCACCAGAGACGCTACTCCACCATTAGGGACATGCGTTTATAGATGAAGAGGCTCGCGTTGCTCTTGGACGCCCAGTAGAAGGGGATAAGCAATCCAATTTCGTCACACATGAAGATCAGAATAGACTTCTCAAAAATCGAAAGCAAGGGAAGTCAACAACTCTCCTGAGTTCACGGAGACCCTTCTCCCGTCAGGACCCGCACAATGGAAACTTCTCCCACCAAGTCGTACAGTCTATGATGAGACAGTTATGTGAGATTCTATGTTTCTCCAAGGCGTAGCGTCAAGACATATTTGCACCCCTCAACCGCACTGCAGCCACGGAAGCCGTTCCCAAACCCCAACCTCTCCTAGAAAGCACGATCGATAGATGAAACTGGGGACTCCTAACCTCTGTTCTCTTGAGGGATGTCGAGTTTGACAGAACGTGACGCGGCCCCCGACTTCAAAATGGTAACCGTCAAGGCTCTAAAAGTTGCAAGACGTCGTTCCAACATTCTTTACAGAAGTAGCTCCGCATCAACGTTCTCTCCGAGTAGCTACGCATCGGTGTTCTCCAGCAGCGTTTCGCTTCAACGTTCACTTCAACGCCACTCCTTCCTGCAAAGTTTGCTCGCTACATCATCCAACCTACCTTGTTACCACGATAATGTAGTCTCTCCTGATTACATCTCCAACCAAGAACTATTGCTCCTCACCCGTTGATACCAGCCAGAGCCTCACCACAAAGATCAATAATCTGCGCTCGAGTCGGGTTGGTGTTTATGTGCTCCTTACTCACCATGAACTCAACCCATCTATCAAAAGAACGCAATGGGCTTTGACACATCCTCGAAATCAATGTTGGAAGGGGAATATACCCCTTTATGAAGACAAACCGTATGGTGTTCTCCTCGGGCGAACCGAACGTGTCTTCTTTTCATCTTCACCACCGGTTAACAAAAATTGGCACGAAACCTGGGTGATTTTTCCGAGCAGAGACAAGTATTTGGGCAAAGAATTCATCATTCGTGTTTGGTTTGGAACTATGAACATCCTTCGATGAGGCGAAATTTTGTTCAGGTAACATCCTATCGGATTTCTTCATAACAGTTTAGTAACGAGATATCTGCATACGAAGAAAGACGAAATTATCTCCCTGACACATAATCGCACCCAACAACAACAACAAAAAGAGAGGGCGTATTCTTTATCGGCTCAAAAATATACACGCAAAGATATCATTCTTCGGGTTCAAAATTATATATGGAGCATTTTTCTACGGGTTCAAAAATATACACGCGATATCATTCTTCGAGTTCAAATTATATATGGAGCATTTTCTACGGTTCAAAAAATATACACGCAAAGATCATTCTTCGAGTTCAAATTATATATGGAGCATTTTCTACGGGTTCAAAATCGCACGCGCGGAAAGATTTCTTTCAGACCGAAATTCATATATGCAATATTTCCTACGGGTTCGAAGTCATATGAAGCACATATACGGTATTCTTCTTCTAATTCATATACATATTCTCTACGGGTTCGGAACCGCACACGCAGTATTTTCTTCTGTGGTTCAAAATTATATACGCAGATTTTTATGCGGGCTCAAGTACGTCTATGTATCCTTCTTCGGGTTCAAAATTATTTATGGAGCACTTTCCTACGGGTTCAAATCATATATGCAGTATTTCCCTTGGGTGCATATATACAATATTTTCTACAAGAAGAACGCCAAGAAATCACATGCGCAATATCATTGCAAGCGCTTACTCTTAGGGTTTACACCTATGCGAAAGGGAAACAACAAAAGTACTGGCAAGCATGCTTGGAAGCCGGTTCCTCTTTATGACTCTGCCGCTGGTATGAAAATATGAAAGTGCAAGATGGGAGAAAGGGACTTTATATATGTAGGCGTGAAGATTCTGAAATAGGGAAGGATTTCCCTTTACCAAAATCGTGCGTGTAAGAAACGGCCCACAAGGGCGCCCAACTTCCCAATGTCGCCCAAGTTGCACCGCCCCACCAATTGCACCGACTTCCCAATGACCGCCCAAGTCACGCCCGCAAGCACGCACAGCTTCCACACCTTGCGCCGGTCCCACCCGCCTAGCACGCCGCTTTCCCAAGTCACGCCCGCAAGCACTCACGCCTTCCACACCTTGCGCCGGCCCCACCAAACCTAGCACGCTCGGTTTCCCAAGTCACGCCCGCAAGCACTCACAAACCTTCCACACCTTGCGCCGGTCCCACCAGCCTAGCACGCTCGCTTGCCCAAGTCACGCCAAAAGCACGCACGCCTTCTACACCTTGCCGGTCCCACCAGCTAGCACACTCAGTTCCCCAACTCACGCCGACTTCCCAATATCGCCCAAGCTGCACCGGGCCCACCAATTGTGCCAGCCTCCCGATTTGTGTAAAACTACCAGAGGCAAGGATTCCAAATTCTATTTATAAAAGGTCAGACAAGCCCCTCAATCCTCTTTACGTTTTGCTGTTGATAGTCTGTCACCATCTTATGCTTACCTCGCAACAAAGCCCCTATTACGAGCTAAGCAGGGGACTTAATGTTGATGGTGGATTTTAGACAAGGGGTAAAATCGTAAAACCCCATGACCTAGTGTTACCCGCAACACATTAACTAAGAGCATTTAACTTCAGTGTAAATAATAAATAGGGGTATTTTTGAAAATACCGATTAGGGTTTTCGGCACAACCCTAATTCCAAAACCAAGCCGCACACTGCGCACCATGGCAACCATGCCAAACCAAGCCGCATATCTTTGCGCACCATGGCAACCATGCCAAACCAAGCCGCATACTGCGCCATGGCAATAATGCCAAACCAAGCCGCACCATGCGCACCATGGCAACCATGCCAAACCAAGCCGCATATCAAGCACCATGGCAACCATGCCAAACCAAGCCGCATATCGCGCACCATGGCAACCATGCCAAAACCAAGCCGCATATCTGCGCACCATGGCAACCATGCCAAACCAAGCCGCATCATCACGCCATGGCAACAATGCCAAACCAAGCCGCACCCTGCGCACCATGGCAACCATGCCAAACCAAGCCGCGCTCTGCGCACCATGGCAACCATGCCAAACCAAGCCGCACTCTGCGCACCATGGCAACCATGCCAAACTAAGCCGCACCCTGCGCACCATGGCAACCATGCCAAACCAAGCCGCACTCTGCGCACCATGGCAACCATGCTAAACATGCTCGCTAGCTAGCTTCCCTATCAAGGTCACGGCCCTAATGGCCACGCATGCCATTGGCACATGCCAACATGCTCGCTAGCTAGCTTCCCTATCAAGGTCACGGCCCTAACGGCCCCGCATGCCATTGGCACATGCCAACATGCTCGCTAGCTAGCTTCCCTATCAAGGTCACGGGCCTAACGGCCCCGCATGCCATTGGCACATGCCAACATGCTCGCTAGCTAGTTTCCCTATCAAGGTCACGGCCTAACGTCCCCGCATGCCATTGGCACATGCCAACATGCTTGCTAGCTAGTTTCCCTATCACGGCCCTAACGGCCACGCATGCCATTGGCACATGCCAACATGCTTGTTAGCTAGTTTCCCTATCACGGCCCTCACGACTACGCATGCCATTGGCACATGCCAACATGCTCGCTAGCTGGTTTCCCTATCAAGGTCACGGCCCTAATGGCCACGCATGCCATTGGCACATGCCAAACACACACGCCGGTAGCCAAAACTTGCAAACCTTGCAACCTACCACCAAGGCATTCCGCACATGCCATTGGCACATGCCAAACGCACACGCTGGTAGCCTAACTTGCAAACCGTGCAACCTACCACCAAGGCATTCCGCACATGCCATTGGCACATGCCAAACACACACGCTGGTAGCCAAAACTTGCAAACCGTGCAACCTACCACCAAGGCATTCCGCACATGCCATTGGCACATGCCAAACGCACACGCTGGTAGCCTAACTTGCAAACCATGCAACCTACCACCAAGGCATTCCACACATGCCAAACACACACGCTGGTAGCCAAAACTTGCAAACCGTGCAACCTACCACCCAGGCATTTCGCACATGCCATTGGCACATGCCACATGCGCCACTAGCAGCGCCACTTGCACTCAAGATGCAACCAACACTCGAGACATCAACACAAACCGGGATGCTTCTTTAGGGTTTTGGTTTGGCGGTCACAAACATGCGGCGTGCACTACGCTCACATTAAGAAAGCGTGAAAAGGAATAAAGCGGTCAAATAAAAGAGGAAATAAAGGTGAAAAACGTTTTCACCCATTAAACCATGCGGTTACCACCTCCTCCCATTATTTCACCCTTTACTCTCTTCCTTCATGAGGCCAGGGTACGTTTCAATCTCGACTTGTATAAATAGGTCTTACCTATTTCCACCAGACAACAAGTCTCGGTCAGGAGAAATATACTACACTTACACTCTCAGAAAGGCAACTTTGCAAGCTCTTTCAAAAGCTTCCATCTCTTGCAAGCTTCCTAAGCTTTCACTTTCTGATACAAGTCGAGATACTACTTTCCTCAACACCTTTCTTTGCTTCCCCTCCCCAAATCAACCCTTCTCCTCCACTTTGTGACCGAAGCAAGTCTGGAACGACCATTTCTTGGTTTAGGCCGGACTTGTACAGATCGATCTCTCAAACCTATAAAGTGCTCACGTGCAGCACATTTGTTTAGGGTTTGAATCAGTTTCTCAATCACCCACCGAAATTACCGAAATCAGCAGAAACGATTTTCACTCATAAACAAGGTGTTACGATATTACCGATGCATAAATGATGAACATTTGCATTACATAATGTAAAATGTTAAATAGACATTGTCTATGTTTTTGGATATAAATTTGTAGAAGATTGGACATGAGTAGAGGAGTTACTCATCGTGATTATGTGCTTGTTGAAATAGCAAGTAAATTGCCTACAAATTTCATATGCCTCTAGTGAATGCAAGTCTAGAATGTCTTATTGTGAATTAATTGTGAATGTTAATTATGATTCCTAGAGAAGTTACAATTATTTTGTAAAATTAAATAAGAACATTTTTAATAATGTTGTCAAAATTGATTGCATAAATGGATGCAATTAATGAGGATGAATGGCTTAGAACCTAACTTGTAGAGATCTCATTTTTGGAAGAAGCCATCTCAAGCGGTCTTGATTAATTGTGAATCAGGCTATGATCTATAACGTCTCTAACAAAGACTTATAATGAAAGGTCAAGACATAGAAGTCTTGTACATGGAACGGTAAGTCAATTATTCAAGAAAGGAGTAATTGCAGTTAACCATTGAAACGGAGAAGAACTTGGAAGACCTATCTATGAAAAGTCTCCCAAAGGAAATGTTTTCAATGAAGTATAAAGAAATGGGACTAAGGTCCAGTGAAGGAAGGTTGATCTCCCATAGCAGAAACCCAACCTATGTTTTGAAAAAGATAAACAAGGTTCAATGTGGTACCAACAAGTTATGGAAGAGATTATGGAGCAGTAATATAAAACTTCTCATTTCTAATTAATGCTGGCTTCTGCAAGAAAACAGGATGGATATAAATCCTTAATAAGTCTAACTTTTATCACAAGGTGTCTCGCAGAAACACCTTCGAGACTTACCTATATGAGTATGGAAATCAGGCCGTTTCCTAAGAGAAGAAGACCGTTCTCTAAAGAAGACTCATGAATCAAGGATATAAGCACATGGCCATTAACGTGCTTGGCTCTGAACACATGATTTATGAAATCAATATGTGTGGAGACTCCGGTTTTATCATAAGGGATACTTGGTTCAAGACTGGTTTCACCATAGAATCTCGATAAGGCTTTGAGTTTCTTACACTAAGTGAAGGTTCAAATCCAAAAGATACCTATCATTTATGTGTTGATTTCAACGATGATGCTTAGTCTCAATTTAGCTTGAACTACGCTGGCTTGATCCCACTCGGGTACGTAGGCAGTCACTTGTGTGATGCAGCCACTCTGGTTTAAAGTTTTGTTTTATTTTTATTTTCATGTTTTTGGTTATTGAAAATAGGGGGAGATTGTTGGATATTTTCAATATCTTAGAAAATAAAATGGTTTTCTGTTTGGTTTGCCGCTATGACGGGGAAGTGTTCTGTGTTGGATAAACACAATGGATGTTAGTTGGAGATGAAGAGACACCTTTAATAGGTGTGATGGTTCATAAAAGACAACCATTCCCAATAGACACCTTATGTGTCTTTTGGAAGTGAAGAGGCATCTCCAATAGGCATGAATATCCCTATAAGTAGTGAAGGTATTCTCTCATTCTTAATAATCAATTCAAACTTGTTTTCTCTCTTTCTAAAGCATCATCAGAATTATTTTCTAGTGTGTTCTTGATTGGGTCAAGGATTGCAAACCTTGAATCCAATTTTCTGTTGTAGGGCTTTCGTTGTATCCTGAAGGCATTATTTCGCATACTTGTTGCAATCGCCAATTGATATTGGGAGGGTAGAAATAATCGTCTAAAAGAAATCTATTCGAGTCTTGAAAGTTTTTGAGTACAACAATCTCTTTTGTGTTTATTTCATCCTCTGTTTTTACCCTAATTTTCCAACACTATATTCAGTATTTCTGTCACTTTTCAGATGTTTTCCTTTTTAAGTTTTTGTTTTTGGCAGAATGCAAGCTATATAAAATTATTTTAAGGTGGTTAATCTCCAATCAAAAGATTTACGTGTCTGATCGCTAATCAAAGGATCAATTCATGTTTTTCTAGTTCTAGTATCCTATCAAAACCCTTTTTTTTTTTTTTTTTTTTTTTTTTGTACGCATCTATTTTCCATGTGATGCATTCTGAAAAGAGAAGGGAAAAACAGCAAAAGATGGACAGCAATCCAGAAGCAGTGTTCTCCCATGACATCTTCTTAAAGTTACCGGTAAAATCTATATTAGCTTGTAAGTTTGTTTGCAAGACATGGTATGATTTAATTTCTGACCCTGATTTTGTTAAACCGCACATTGATCTTACTATTCAAACAAACAAACCCACTCTCTTGCTAACAATTCCTGATCACGTAGTCCGCTCTATACTTCCTGATTCATTAAAATCATCCGAGTGTAACATTAATGCCAAACGATCATTGTGCCCACGTTTCAGATTTACATCTTATTATACATTGTTATGTTCATGTAATGGCATCGTTTGCATAAGATATGGCGGGTCATCAGTCAGGGTATGGAGGGTCATTACTTTCTCTCTGCAACCCAGCTACAGGAGAATACAAGATCATTCCCAAACCACCGAGTATATTTGGCTTTGGTGCTTTAGGTTATGACTGCAACACTGATGATTACAAATTGGTAGTAGTTGATAACTTTGGATGGAGATGGTTATAGTTCTAAAGTTCAAGTCTACTCATTAGCATCAAATTCATGGAAAAGCATTCCATCAATACCTTATACTTTTCCTCATGGTCGTGGACCTCGTGCTCAAGTATCTGGGGTGTTTTTCAATGGATTCCTTCACTGGTTAGCCCTAGACCGAAACTCTTCTACAGTTATAGTGTCATTGGATGTCAGGGAGGAAACTGTTAGGAAACTGCAAATACCAGAAGATTCTCAAAAATACGATTTGAGTCTGGGATTCTCAGAAGGGTGCCTTCGCTTACTTGCATTCAGAGCTCACAATCGTCTTGTAGTCTGGGAGATGCTGGATTATGGAGTTGAAGAATCTTGGACTAACCGCTACGTTTATACCATTACTAATAAGAACATTTTTAAGAACATTTTTAGCGACCAACCATATTTAATTCTGGTGAGGTATTTGGAGAAAGGTAAGATTCTATTACGGAGTTCTCATAGCTTAATTTTGTATGACCCAAAATATATAAATAGATTCCATGGTATTTTTTGCTCGGAATGGGTAAATTATTTTGAAAGCTTAGTTTCCCTCAATTCCGGTACTTACGTTGGGGGTGATGGGATAATAGAATATAAAGAACCATGAAGAGAGATATGCTTTGGAAGGAAGAAAAACAGGTGAAATTTGAATTTGTTAATGTCCTCTCACGAGGTTTTGGGTCATCACATCTAAATTAATATAGTAGTGCTACGTTGACCGCTAAAATAACCGTGAGAAATCATGCAGGATCATCCAATGGCGGAGAGGGAGCCCTGGGGAGATTTTCAGGGGTGGGGCTAAGGTGGGGGCCACCTTTTTTTTTCTCTCACATGGTGGTGGCTGCGGGATTCACTACCTGTACACCAAGCATTGCTGAAATTAATAAAGCTGAAATATTGTGTTTCCATTTAAATATTGTATTTCTTGTGTTCGACTTTGGTCAATTTTATACTTTTTGATGTTCTACTTCATGGTTTCCGGTATTGCACTCTTCGGCTTTGAGTGAAAAGCGCACTAGCCTGATACTAACAACAGTTATACATATATATAAAGGTGCAGCTTGCATGTTGGCGCGCTTTTCACTCGATCTTGGACCTAAAACACCCCGCTAACATCCCATTCATGACGAGTTTGTTATAAGTTGTGCGAATTGCTTTCTGTGTTTCAGCTAATGCAACATCATTATCATGATGAAGCATCTTATATTTCTTATTTATCTTTTGCACCTCCTTGAAATAATCCAGTCTGCCCTGCATTTTCTACACACAAAAAACAGAATTAAGAGAAAGAATATCCCTTTGAAAATAACTGATTTTCTGGATAATAATGATACTGTAAACACTAACCAATTCTTCGTAGAATTTCACAAGATGCTCCCCCTCTTGGTGAAGTTTTCCCAATTCATATAAAAAAGGGTCATGCTGTAGCTGTAGCAAAGTCTCAGAAGTTTGAGAAGAATTCGAGGGAAAAGTTTGTAAAGAATGGTTATTATTCCTGGAACCACTCCCAAGGTTGTGAAATCTGATGATACACATCTGTCTTCGGATATAGGAAGTTGAGGCACTGTATCTTATAATGGCTTACGGTTTGTAGGTGCACTAGAGGTCTCATTAGCTTCATGAAAGTGAGCAGCGTTGGTTGGAACTGCAGGATTTGCCAGAAGCTGAGTCTGAGAGCATTCACCAGCTGGAGTTCCGGAAGCCCCTGCAGGGGAAATAAGTCGTCTTTATGATTAGTGTGTCATTTCGCTGCGCACTAGAAATAATCAGTTGCGTTATTGTGGAAATTTTATAAATATCCCTCATTTTCATGGATTTCACAAATACCCTTATTCACAATAATTATACCCCTCATCTTCTAAAATGTTATCCATTTAATTTTAAATCATATAAATATCCTTTCAATATTAATAAAAATTTAGATGAAAGTCATTTCATTTCTTATCTCATATGCTGGAGGTGGTGATGGTGGTGATGCCGGCGATGAAGTTGGTGGTGCCACCAGATTTGGGATCAACTTTTGTTGTTAATACCAGATTTTTGTGTCAACTTGGGTTGTTGACACGTAATCTTGACCTAACTAATTTCCGAGTTTTCAATTTTTGTAAAAACTTGGGTTGTTGACACCAGATATGATATCAACTTCGGTTGTTGAGTTGATACAAAAATCTAGACCTAACTTATTTCTAAATTCTTAATTTTTTTTTTATCAACTTGGCGGCAAGGATGGTGGATTTGGAGGAGATGGTGGTCGCAATTGCGGTGGCGGTGGTGACGATGAGTTGTGGTGGAGTTGTGATGGTGGAATGTTGGTGATGGTTGTGGAGTGGTGGTGGTGGTGGTGGAGTGGTGGTGGTGGTGACTTGACGTTGGTGGAGTTGGAGGTGGTGGTGGAGTGATTGAGAAAGAAAATTATTGCTTTTTGAAAAACAAAAAACAATTATGTGTAATAAATTACTAAAATAGTTTATTTTTAAGAGGATAAGCTTTATATATAAGAGGAGGGTATATTTATAATGTGATAGGGGTATTTTTGAAGGGTTCCAAAACTAAGGGTATTTAATTAATATACCTTGCGTATTTGTCCTCGCGGAAGAACTAAGCGGTAGCCTAAGCGCCAAAGGCGCCATGGCTAGGTATCCTTCCCTGTTTCCTTCTTCTTTTCCTCGTTATTTCCTCCATTTCCTTCATCATCTCAACCTCCCATTCATCTTCATCATCTCGTCGATATATATGGAGAGATCTTGTCGATATATATGGAGATAAGAGTTAACAAGTCAAAGATGAATACTATGGAAAGTAACGCGATTGATGTATAACCTATGAAGCACGGACACCTCAAAACGGGTGACGTATCCGTGTCGGACGCCTTATCAGTGTCGGACACTTGGGGACACTTGGGGATACGTATCAGACACCCCATTTAAAGTGTCCCTTTTTATTAATTACAAAATGGGTAGGGGATACTTTTGGGATACTTCTCGGATACTCTAGAGGGGACACTTCTTATAGTATAATATATATATATATAATATATTGCCAAATATTTATATACAGAATATGTTAAATATTTTTAGATATATAATATATTCGTATTTATCAAAAATTATTCTATTGAAGCAGTATATAAATGTCTAACCCTAACATTCTTATTCAATATTGATAAGTGATGGGTTATCTTTTTTTTTTATCTATTTTTTTTTGTTTGATATTCCAGATAGTATTTTAGAATTTTCATACTTTAAGCGATTCTTTTCACTATTAATAAATTAAATTAAATATTTTTTAATTAATACACGTATCCCAACGTATCCCGTATCCCCATTTGTTGAAAATGGACGAATCCCCGTATCAGTATCCCCGTATCCGTATCCCCGTATCAGTATCGGTGCTTCATAGTGTATAACAGTCTGTATGTTGATATGCATATATACGGAGATAAAGAATTTATCTTTGTACGAAATATAATGGAGAATATATATGGAGTATATATTCTCTTAATCAAAGATATTGAGAGAATATATACGGTAACCTTCTGTGTTTACTTAGTTGTCGAACATTAATATTCAATCAAATATTAATTGCAGAGATTTTATAGCAATCAACCCTTAGGAAAGCCAAAATAACTGCTATCCATATATAACTTGATATTCTCAATCACTAAAAGATTTACATTCAACTTCAGTAATTCTCGCATCAACATTAAAGGAAAGTCAAATGAAGAACTTAAAGTTGGCAATACAATCAATACCGTCCTTATTTGTGGAGCTAAAATTTTATTTTCTTGGTCTTTCTTTCTATCCCCGATGAATATGAAGATGTGTTTGAAGTTACTCTGGAAATGCTTATATCAGTATTCTTAGTTGTTCTACATCTTCATTCACTTTAAACGTAAAACCAGTAGAATTCTGCAATTCATCTCTTTAAATGATATCCTTGCTGTAATGATATAAGCACTTCCAGAATTGCTTGTACTCATCAAGACTAATAACGTGTTGGCTTCCTCAAAGAAACTGTAGCCCTGATGTAGTACCCCATCCTCACCGTCTGCTTTGATTTTTCGAGCAACAAAGTAATCTTTTCATTTAACTCAGTGGTATGGAAATTTAAAACAGCATAAACTGTAGAAGTGATCGCCTAGGGCGCCTAGGCGCTTAGGCGCTGGGCGACGGCCTTGGCGCCTCACCTTACCTAGCGCCTAAGACAACATAGGATGAATCAACACCTATATTGTTTCTACTATATTGTTTTTAGCATCAAATGCATGGAAAAGCTTGAAAATTGTACCTTACGGTTTCTTTTTGGGCCAGAATCTGGGGAGCTTGCTGATGGAGACCCTCATTGGGTAGCAATAGCTCAAGACAACTATTTATTATTCTCTATGGATGGGTACCAGTGAGAGAGTTTCAAAAAATTGCAACAAACAAAAGAAATTTTGGAGATGACGCATAAGCATTCTTGTTGGTGACTGTTGGAAGAGTGCCTTTTTCTTCCGAATTGTTAATGGTGTTACGCTTCCTTTTGAAGTACGGGAGAGCGTGGATTATGGAGTTGAAGCATCTTGGACCAAGCGTTATGTCATTGGACGTGAGAGTATTCTAAGTGACCATGTTTATTTTAAGCTTCAGTGGTGTTCTAGGAATGGTGACATTCTATTCGTGTATGAGTCAAAACATGGAAGTGCTAGAGTACTAAAAATCGATAATATTTCATTGGGTCCGTTCCTAAACGCCAAGAACCATTTTGAATAGTCATTGCATATTCAGTCAGGTATACATTACGGCCAAAGGACCTTTAAATAGGAAAACATAGACACTTCGATTTTAGGGTTGTCATTCAGCGCAGATATATTCAGGTATACGGTTATTAATTGATACCCACCCTTTAATGTGTTGGAACACCAAAACTAATATTGCTTTGCTACTTACCTAAGAGCATCTCCAACATTTTTATTTTTCATGACAAGTAGGATTTTATATCCCCAATTAACATAAACTACTGCTCCTTTTATATGATTATATGTTTCCTTTTAAGTTTATGTTTCCTCATTTAACCAAAACTCAAAGCTATATAAATAAGCTTCTTCTGTAGAACAAATTAATTTTATTATCAATCAACACAAAAATTTATTATTATATATAGATAAGTTTCTTCTGTAGAACAAAGTAAATTTATTATTAAATTGTGTATATATAGTACTAGGACACTATTATCATGAGCAAGATGAAGAGAACGAAAGATTGTTGTGTAGATGTCATTAGAACCCCTTTTAGTCTACTTGATGCTCACACTTTGTGCGAAATACTGGCCCGGCTGCCGGTGAAGTCATTATTGCAGGCAAAGAGGGTTTGTAGACATTGGCGTTCTATTGTTAAAGATCCAGACTTTGTTGATTTACACTACACTCGATCAAAAGCTTGTCCAAAACTCCTTATATTTGTTAGTAGGAGTAGAGGGAAGTTTTTGTTTTCGGTTGACTTGTTTGAATGTAGAGTGCTCCTAGATCAGATGAAAGTAGAGTTACCGTGGAAACCTGATCCTGTTCGAATTCTGAATCCTGTCAATGGTTTGGTGTGCTTGAAGAGATTTAGTGGTGTTCTTATTTATAACCCCCGCACCGGAGATAAAACATCCTGGATTGAATCAATGGTACCACAAAAGAGACCCTTTTATGGATTTGGATTTGATTCTGAAACTAAGGAACACAAAGTAGTTTGCTTATGGCATGAGTTTTATCCTACTAGATATGAAACTGGTGCCAGTGATTTTTGCCAGGTTTTGACTGTAGGGCAAAATAAATGGAGAAGGATTGATGACGTCCCATCTTATAAGGCTTACGGAGAATCTGTTTATGTTAATGGAGTCGTCTATTGGCTGGGTACTTACCAAACACATCGCGATTCGCCAAGATCTGCTGATGCAAAATCCATAGTGGCATTTGACATTGGAAGAGAGAAATTTAGAGTGATACCCATCCCTGATTTGATTGCTGATGGCCGCCAGAGTTACGACAATCGTCATGATTTACTGGTAATTGATGGATCTGTTGGTCTGCTGGATAGAAAACTTATAGTTGATGGAGATAACAATAATGTTATTAAGATGTGGTTATTTCATGATGACCAAAAAGCCAATAGTTTCACTACTTCTAACTGGACGCATGAATTGATTTTAATCCCCCTAGAATGGGAAAAAAAGTGGAACCACTGTATCCGAACAATTCCGTGCTCAGATCTTTTCTTCCATGCCATAACAGGTACAAACCTGATCATTATGATGCCTGAACAACGACAAGGTGTCTTCTCTCTTTGTTGTTATGACAGGAAAACGAAAACGTTGGATTTTCTTGATATCAATACTGTCAGTAACGGCAACCAAACTCGCAATCCGATTTCTGATTATAAGTGTGGAACTGAATCTATTTTTGGTTGTGTGTGTGGAACGTTTGTCGAAAGTCTTTACCCAGTTGCAGAAAGCAGTAGAAGGGAAAGGATCGAGGAGATGAAGCAAAAACAGATTGCATAACAGTGACCAGAAAATGCAAACAGATTATTATTCTACTAATATGTTTGCAATTGAAAGATTATAGTCTTTATTTGTTTTTCAGGAAATCGGTGGAAACTCGAAGAAAAAGTTTTATAGAGAAGCCGGTGATTATTGTTATTTAGTTCATCCATTTAGGGTTTTCAGTGATTTCTTATTATGGATTGAAGTTTGAGTTTATAAAGTTAAGACGCTGCATGGTTTTCTTATGTAGATTGAAGTTTGAGTTCATTTTTTCAAGGCAGTTTTCATAGTAAAATTTAAAATTAAATTGAATGTAGTTTAACATTACCAAAATATTCATAAGAAAAAAACTATATAGACTTGAGCAACCTAACACTATGATAAATAACCAACTCAATATAAGACTAACGAAATCAAACCCTAAAATATACCTTGAAAAATGTATATATCATCTAGAGAACTAGCAGTATGGTTAGTGAGGAGTACTAGAACTTGTACCTAACCATGCCGGTGGAGTCATTCCAGTTTGTTGCTCCACAGTGTGAAGCAAATTTGGCAACGTCTTATATAATCCTGCGGTCTCTTTCAAAGCTCCTGAAGATGAACCGTCTACACCATTAACTCCAGCAGAAGAACCATCACCATTAGTCCAAATACTAATCTTTGGCTGCAAACCCTTAACTGCACCAGCATTACTCTCAGCAATTTGTTGATACATCCCACCATCAATCATCAAGTAATCCCTTAGTGAAGCATAGTTCCCGTTAAATGATTTTACAAGTGTTCCAACGTAAACTCCTTGTGCTTTAGCTGAAGCTACCATTCCTCGCATTACTGGTAACTGATCTCTTCTATAATGTTCGGAAGATTTTAGTCTTTATTTGCGGTCTTATTTGTTATGGATTGAAGTTAGAGATTATAAGGTTACGACGCTGCATGTGGTTTACTTATATTCTATGTCGTAGAACCTTAATATATAATATTTTTTTTGTTTTGAAATTATTACTCTAAGGAAATTTGCAATAATAAAATTGAAAAGTAAATTGAAATGTAGTTTAAAATTACCAAAATATTCATAAAAAAACCAACAGTTGTAATAACCTATAAAGGCTTAAGCACTCAGAACTCCTATTAAAAAAAAAAAATAAAGACTTAAGCAACTTAACACTATGATCAATAACCTGAGATCCAAGACCTCAATAAGACTAACGAAATCAAAGCCTAAAGAACCTAGAGAACTAGTATGGTTACTGAGGAGTACTTGAACTTGTACCCAACCATGCCGGTGGAATCATTCCAGTTTGTTGCTCCACAGTCTGGAGCAAATTTGGCAACGTCTTATATAATCCTGCGATCTCTTTCAAAGCTCCTGAAGATGAACCGTCTACACCAATGTAGTCTCCTTGGATATAAGTAATGAGATATTCAAAGAAATACAATTACCGAAAAAGTTTTTAGATGATCCTGAGTATTTAACTCTGGTGGTGTTAGAAGGGTGCCTCTGTATGCTCAGTAATCCTGATTTCGGTGTTTGCCTTGGTAATGCAGGATTATGGAGGCCAAGAATCTTGGAAAAAACGGTATACCATAAGCCATGAGAGTGATTCCTTCGGTTATATGAGGTGTGGGTGGTTTCTGTCATCAGTTTTTAGTGAATAATATAAACTGAGTTCTATATTTCATCTCGCTTGGCATTTGTTTTTTTCAAAAATTTTCAGACCAATGATGAAATTTTTATTACTCTCATCAATTTTGTCATGTGAATGTTGGCATTTAGAGAAAAGTATACTATTCTTTCTTTCTATTGTCAATTCATATAAAAACAAAAATTCTTTATGGACAACAAAAAAAAACAACTCTAAAAAAGGGTCATGCTGTAGCACAGTCTGAGAATTTTGAGAAGAAGTCAGACGGAGAAACTTGTAAAGATTGATTGAGACAGCCTGGAACAACTCCCAAGCTCCTGAAATCTGATGATGCACATCAGTCTGTAGACCTATGTGGTTTTCTAAGACAGGTGAGATTCTAATCAAGGTTTGTGGTGATGATCTAGTTTATTATGACTTTAAGTTTGGAATTGTCAGAGAACCAAATACTCGAAATTTAAGAGGATCGAGAAGACTATTTTGAAAGCTTAGTTTCACCCAATGCTGGCACTTATGTGCGGGAGAAGGATGAAATCGAGGAATCAATAGACACCTGAAGAATTTACCGTCTCGCATCTAGCTTTTGTAATGGGAGTATACTTTTTGTTTTTCATCCAGTTTAGACAATGCCTTCTATTACATAATTTGTCAGAGTAACAAGTTTGCGATTCATGTTATACTAGACTCTTAAGATCATCTATTAACTCTCTAAGAGTATGTATTTATTGTAGTTCTAAACTGCAGAGAGTCCGATGTTATTGTGAGGATGTTTTTGCAGTAGCATAAATAATTGTTACTGTTGGAGGCATATTGTTATAGTTAAGTCAATATTTACTATAACTGCTGGGTAAGAATGTTGGGAACTTGAACATAGATTTGCTACTGTTAGAATAAAATCATCGGAAATTTTTTATGTAAACTGTGTTGGTATTCATCCTTCTCTATTATGGATTTAAGTTTCAATGCAAACTCCGGGTCATCTGTTTCAGTCATAAGGTAGTTGCTCCACCGCTACTCTATGGGTCTATGCCAATAAGTTTATCCAAGAAAATTCCTTTCTCCTTACTGAAAGACGACTCATCATAATTAGATGTGGCTCATACTCTAAATATGAGCCATGGCCCGTTATATATTGAACCTTCAACCCCGTGTTTCTGTCAAAATCCATGTCTTAACTTAACTAGATTTCCTAATTATTGTGGCCTTGTGGGTGTGAAACCTGTCCGGACGCCAACACCACTCTGCCTTACAAACTCTTGCCTAGACTACTATAATTCTATATTCAGTATTTCTGTCTCTTTTTCAGATGTTTTCCTTTTTAAGTTTTTGTTTTCTTATTTTAGCCGAATTCTAAGCTATATAAAATTATTTTAAGGTGGTAATCTCCAATCAAAAGATTTACGTGTCTGATCGATCATCATGTTTTTCAAGCTCTAGCATCCAATCAAAACCCTAATTATTTTTTTTACGTATCTATTTTCCATGTGATGCATTCTGAAAAAAGAAGGGGAAAACAGCAAAAGATGGACATCATTCCAGAAGCAGTGTTCTACCATGACATCTTCTTGAAGTTACCGGTGGAATCTCTATTAGCTTGTAAGTTTGTTTGCAAGACATGGTATGATTTAATTTCTCACCCTGATTTTGTTAAGTCGCACCTTGATCTTACAATTCAAACAAACAAACCCAGTCTCTTGATAATAATTCAAGATCACGTAGTCCGCTCTATACTGCCTGATTCGTTAGAACTATCCGACTGTAACATTAATGCTAAACGATCGTTGTGCCCAAGATTCAGATTTACATCTTATTATACATTGTTAGGTTCATGTAATGGTATTGTTTGCATAAGATATGGCGGGTCATCAGGGTGTGGAGGGTCATTAATTGCTCTCTGGAACCCAGCTACAAGAGAATACAAGATAATACCCAAACCACCGCTTATATTTGGCTTTGGTGCTTTAGGTTATGATGGCAACACTGATGATTACAAATTGGTACTAGTTGATAACGTGGATGGAGATGATTATAGTTCTAAAGTTCAAGTCTACTCATTAGCATCAAATTCGTGGAAAAGCATTCCATCAATACCTTATACTTTTCCTCATGGTCGTGGACCTCGTGCTCAAGTATCTGGGGTGTTTTTCAATGGATTCCTTCACTGGTTAGCCCTGGACCGAAACTCTTCTACAGTTATAGTGTCTTTGGATGTCAGGGAGGAAACTGTTAGGAAACTGCAAATACCAGAAGATTCTCAAAAATACGATTTGAGTCTGGGATTCTCAGAAGGGTGCCTTCGCTTACTTGCATTCAGAGCTCACAATCGTCTTGTAGTCTGGGAGATGCTGGATTATGGAGTTGAAGAATCTTGGACTAACCGCTACGTTTATACCATTACTAATAAGAACATTTTTGACAACATTTTTAGCGACCAACCATATTTAATTCTGGTGAGGTATTTGGAGAAAGGTAAGATTCTATTACGGAGTTCTCATACCTTAATTTTGTATGACCCAAAATATATAAATAGATTCCATGGTATTTTTTGCTCGGAATGGGTGAATTATTTTGAAAGCTTAGTTTCCCTCAATTCCGGTACTTACGTTGGGGGTGATGGGATAATAGAATATAAAGAACCATGAAGAGAGATATGCTTTGGAAGGAAGAAAAACAGGTGAAATTTGAATTTGTTAATGTCCTCTCACGAGGTTTTGGGTCATCACATCTAAATTAATACAGTAGTGCTACGTTGACCGCTAAAATAATCGTGAAAAATCCTGCAGGATCATCCAATGGCTGAGAGATTTGCAGGGGTGGGGCTAAGGTGGGGGCCACCTTTTTTTTTCTCTCACATGGTGGTGGCTGCGGGATTCACTCCCAGTACACCAAGCATTGCAGAAATTAATAAAGCTGAAATATTGTGTTTCCATTTAAATATTGTATTTCTTGTGTTCGACTTTGGTCAATTTTATACTTTTTGATGTTCTACTTCATGGTTTCCGGTATTGCACTCTTCGGCTTTGAGTGAAAGCGCACTAGCCTGATACTAACAACAGTTATATATATATATAAAGGTGCAGCTTGCATGTTGGCGCGCTTTTCACTCGATCTTGGACCTAAAACACCCCGCTAACATCCCATTCATGACGAGTTTGTTATAAGTTGTGCGAATTGCTTTCTGTGTTTCAGCTAATGCAACATCATTATCATGATGAAGCATCTTATATTTCTTATTTATCTTTTGCACCTCCTTGAAATAATCCAGTCTGCCCTGCATTTTCTACACCCAAAAAACAGAATTAAGAGAAAGAATATCCATTTGAAAATAACTGATTTTCTGGATAGTAATGATACTGTAAACACTAACCAATTCTTCGTAGAATTTCACAAGATGCTCCCCCTCTTGGTGAAGTTTTCCCAATTCATATAAAAAAGGGTCATGCTGTAGCAAAGTCTCAGAAGTTTGAGAAGAATTCGAGGGACAAGTTTGTAAAGAATGGTTATTACAGCCTGGAACCACTCCCAAGGTTGTGAAATCTGATGATACACATCTGTCTACGGATATAGGAAGTTGAGGCACTGTATCTTATAATGGCATACGGTTTGTAGGTGCACTAGAGGTCTCATTAGCTTCATGAAAGTGAGCAGCGTTAGTTGGAACTGCAGGATTTGGCAGAAGCTGAGTCTGAGAGCATTCACCAGCTGGAGTTCGGAAGCCCCTGCAGGGGAAATAAGCCGTCTTTATGATTAGTGTGTCATTTCGCTGCGCACTAGAAATAATCAGTTGCAGAAGCATTGGCATCATTTATCCATATGCCTTCTTTGTTTACGCCAACTTCTCTTTTATTTTCTACCACGGGTTTGTGATAGGCCCTCATTGTAGAACGAATGGAAACGTTCGATTCTTTCGGACGGTTGATACCTTACACAAATGGATCCGCATAATTATGATGATGTCAAAGGCCTGATTTCAAATTTATTGGCACACCATGAAGAACACCGACAGGAATTGCAAGAATTTAAGAGGGACAATTCAATTCTATTAGCACAAATGGAAGATATTGTTGCACATATGAAAGATAAAGTTGCGGACATTTCATCCAACATATCAGCAAAAATTGAAGAAGAAGACTGCATCAACCTAGGAGATTTGTTCGACATATTTGCAGAAAAAGATGAAGTTGTTTGTACACAATTTCAAAATTGTTTATCATACAATATTGATGATTTCTATCAGATTTTTGGTGAAGATTTTCAAGATATTGATGTGCCTGTTTGTAAGGCATAAAATGAATCAAGTGATGAACCCTACATACTATTCTTTGCTTCCATTGATGAAACAAAAGTTTACTTCCTTTTGGAATTCAAGTGCAGCAAGTATGCTGGAAGCATTCGTGGAAGAATTGCTGTGATTCCTTGGTGTATCATTTCTTGTTCCGTTAATCAAGTGGCCAAGATTCAAACGTTCTGCATTTTATTGTTCCCTTGTAATTTTTTCCTTACAGTATTACTTGGTAGTCTGTACACAAGGTTGTTTTGAAGCGGTAGGAAATGATAGGAACGATAATGGAATGAATATCTCTGTGTCTGTAATCTTTTTGTCTGATTCTATGAATTCTTCCGCTCCTATATCTGATTTCGTCTCTCTTTATCTGTTAATTCTTCTCATTTCACCATTGATATTTGATCGATAAGCCTTGGGCTCATCAGTTTGTGAGCTCCCGCAGCATTGGTGCTGGTGAGAACTTTTCGTCTCTTCTTTGTGACAGCATCACATTTAACTTGTTTACGGAACCAGGATGCAGCAGGCAAATATCTCCACTTAGGGATCTTCCTATTCAGTAAATTAGTCCAAAAGACATGAGGCCGATCTTCACCATCAACTGAATGCATCTCTAGCTCACCAGGTAAAGAAATATCTCTAGAATATGTCCCTCCAGTTTGATCAACTTTCACAACAATTGAACTTGGGCTTCCAGCATCCCGAGTCAGCGAACCAAATAATTCTTCCACCAAACGCTCAGGGGAAAAGATTGAACCAGAGGATAGAGAGGATTCATGGAACTCAACCAGTTGGATAGGATTCTTCCCTAGCAACTCCAATTCCAATAGGATTCATTCAGAAAAAGAAAACAAATATCCAACTGAGATGAATCAACACATATATTGTTTCTACTATATTGTTTTTAGCATCAAATTCATGGAAAAGCTTGAAAATTGTACCTTACGGTTTCTTTTTGGGCCAGAATCTGGGGAGCTTGCTGATGTAGACCCTCACTGGGTAGCAATAGCTCAAGACAACTATTTATTATTCTCTATGGATGGGTACCAGTGAGAGAGTTTCAAAAAATTGCAACAAACAAAAGAAATTTTGGAGATGACGCATATGCATTCTTGTTGGTGAATGGTGACTGTTGGAAGAGTGCCTTTTTTCTTCCGAATTGTTAATGGTGTTACGCTTCCTTTTGAAGTACGGGAGATGGTGGATTATGGAGTTGAAGCATCTTGGACCAAGCGTTATGTCATTGGACGTGAGAGTATTCTCAGTGACCATGTTTATTTTAAGCTTCAGTGGTGTTCTAGGAATGGTGACATTCTATTCGTGTATGAGTCAAAACATGGAAGTGCTAGAGTACTAAAAATCGATAATATTTCATTGGGTCCGTTCCTAAACGCCAATAACCATTTTGAATAGTCATTGCATATTCAGTCAGGTATACATTACGGCCAAAGGACCTTTAAATAGGAAAACATAGACACTTCGATTTTAGGGTTGTCATTCAGCGCAGATATATTCAGGTATACGGTTATTAATTGATACCCACCCTTTAATGTGTTGTAACACCAACACTAATATTGCTTTGCTACTTACCTAAGAGCATAGGGTGAATCTTTTTGTTTTTCATGACAGGTAGGATTTTATATCCCCAATTAACATAAACTACTGCTCCTTTTATATGATTATATGTTTCCTTTTAAGTTTATGTTTCCTCATTTAACAAAAACTCAAAGCTATATAAATAAGCTTCTTCTGTAGAACAAATTAAATTTATTATCAATCAACACAAAAATTTATTATTATATATAGATAAGTTTCTTCTGTAGAACAAAGTAAATTTATTATCAATCAACCACCAAAATTTATTATTAAATTGTGTATATATAGTACTACGACACTATTATCATGAGCAAGATGAAGAGAACGAAAGATTGTTGTGTAGATGTTATTAGAACCCCTTTTAGTCTACTTGATGCTCACACTTTGTGCGAAATACTGGCCCGGCTGCCGGTGAAGTCATTATTGCAGGCAAAGAGGGTATGTAGACATTGGCGTTCTATTGTTAAAGATCCAGACTTTGTTGATTTACACTACACTCGATCAAAAGCTTGTCCAAAACTCCTTATATTTGTTAGTAGGAGTAGAGGGAAGTGTTTGTTTTCGGTTGACTTGTTTGAATGCAGAGTGCTCCTAGATCAGATGAAAGTAGAGTTACCGTGGAAACCTGATCCTGTTCAAATTCTGAATCCTGTCAATGGTTTGGTGTGCTTGAAGAGATTTAGTGGTGTTCTTATTTATAACCCCCGCACCGGAGATAAAACATCCTGGATTGAATCAATGGTACCACAAAAGAGACCCTTTTATGGATTTGGATTTGATTCTGAAACTAAGGAACACAAAGTAGTTTGCTTATGGCATGAGTTTTATCCTACTAGATATGAAACTGGTGCCAGTGATTTTTGCCAGGTTTTGACTGTAGGGCAAAATAAATGGAGAAGGATTGATGACGTCCCATCTTATAAGGCTTACGGAGAATCTGTTTATGTTAATGGAGTCGTCTATTGGCTGGGTACTTACCAAAGACATCACGATTCGCCAAGATCTGCTGATGCAAAATCCATAGTGGCATTTGACATTGGAAGAGAGAAATTTAGAGTGATACCCATCCCTGATGTCATTGCTGATGGCCGCCAGAGTTACGACAATCGTAATGATTTACTGGTAATTGATGGATCTGTTGGTCTGCTGGATAGAAAACTTATAGTTGATGGAGATAACAATAATGTTATTAAGATGTGGTTATTTCATGATGACCAAAAAGCCAATAGTTTCACTACTTCTAACTGGACGCATGAATTTATTTTAATCCCCCTAGAATGGGAAAAAAAGTGGAACCACTGTATCCGAACAATTCCGTGCTCAGATCTTTTCTTTCATGCCATAACAGGTACAAACCTGATCATTATGATGCCTGAACAACGACAAGGTGTCTTCTCTCTTTGTTGTTATGATAGGAAAACGAAAACGTTGGATTTTCTTGATATCAATACTGTCAGTAACGGCAACCAAACTCGCGATCCGATTTCTGATTATAAGTGTGGAACTGAATCTATTTCTGGTTGTGTGTGTGGAACGTTTGTCGAAAGTCTTTACCCAGTTGCAGAAGCAGAAAGCAGTAGAAGGGAAAGCATCGAGGCGATGAAGCAAAAACAGATTGCATAACAGTGACCAGAAAATGCAAACAGTTTATTATTCTACTAATATGTTTGCAATTGAAAGATTATATTTGTTTTTCAGGAAATCGGTGGAAACTCGAAGAAAAAGTTTTATAGAGAAGCCGGTGATTATTGTTATTTAGTTCATCCATTTAGGGTTTTCAGTGATTTCTTATTATGGATTGAAGTTTGAGTTTATAAAGTTAAGACGCTGCATGGTTTTCTTATGTAGATTGAAGTTTGAGTTTATTTTTTCAAGGCAGTTTGCATAGTAAAATTGAAAAGTAAATTGAATGTAGTTTAACATTACCAAAATATTCAATATAAGACTAACGAAATCAAACCCTAAAATATACCTTGACAAATGTATATATCATCTAGAGAACTAGCATTATGGTTAGTGAGGAGTACTAGAACTTGTACCTAGGGTAAAGAGACAAAATGCCCCAATTTCGACCACCAAGAAACAAAAATGCCCCAGACGTTAGGCAAGAAACCAAAATGCCCCAATCCGTTAGTTTTGCCTATTATAGTCAAACCGGGGCATTTTGGTTCACTTTGACTGGTCAACGATGGGATGAAAAGTCTATTTTGCCCCTAAACAGAAAACGCTGCATACAATGACGTGAGACTGACGTCATATCACGTGGGGAATAATAAAATTACACGTGTGCAACCAAATCGGACGACACGTGGAATGGATGGGGTGACCTGGCAGACACGTCAATTTCGATGTACACGTGGACATCTGGGGCACACATGTGGTTCGCACGAAACACAGAGGCTTATCTTCTCTGTTGGTCGTGTTTCAGCCACAGAAACAAAATTAACGATATTGAGAGAGAGAGACAGAGAGAGATCGAGAGAGAGATAGAGATCGATCGAGAGACAGAGATCGATCGAGAGACAGAGATCGATCCAGAGAGAAGAAGCTAAGTGGCAGATCGAGAAGATAGATGAGTTGTAGAAGATAGGAGATTATGTTTCAGTAACCCACCGATTAACAGGTAACTTTTAACCCTAAATTTGTTTGCAGTGTTTAGGGTTTTCGAATCTGTAGGACGGGTTGGTGATGATGTTGGGTTATATGTGTGTTTTCAATTAACGAAATTAGGGATTAAAATTTTCTGAATTTGTTCCTTTGTTCCATGTCTGTATCTCTCATTAAATTAGGGTTTGAATTCGAAATTTGGGATTATAATTTGGGGGTTTTCAATTTTTGGGGGATAATTGAATTTGGGGATAATGGTAGTGTTCATAATGGTACTGTTGATAATGGTAGAGATATATTCACTGTTGATTCAAATTACTTCTGAGTACTGTTTAATTTGGGGATAATGGTGCCATTTCGAGGTCTTGTTGAATTATGTCTGAATTTGGCTTGCCCAATTACTTATGGGTACTGTTGAATTTGGGGATAAAGGTTGATTAGGGTTATATGTATGGTTTTAATGGTGCACAATGCACTGAAATGGCACTGTAATGGCTTTATATGTGTGAATACATGTTTTGACAGTTTCATGAATGGTTTATATGCACTGAAATGAACTAAAATGTGTTTATATGCAGTGAAATGAACTGAAATTTTTTTATATGCACTGAAATGAACTGAAATGTGTTTATATGCACTGAAATGAACTGAAATTTGTTTATATGTACTGAGATAAACTGAAATTTGTTTATATGCACTGAAATGAACTGAAATGTGTTTATATGCACTGAAATGGCACTGTAATGTGTTTATATGCACTGAAATGGCACTGTAATGCCCTGAAATGGCACTGTAATGCACTGAAATGGCACTGTAATGCACTGAAATGGCACTATTTGTTTATATGCACTGAAATGTGTTTATATGCACTGTAATGGCTTTATATGTATAAAATGACACTCAAATGGCATTGTAATGCCCTTATATGCACTGTAATGGCAGTGTGAAACTATATAAGTTGCTTTCAATCTTTAATTTCTTTTGTTGATACTGTGTAACTTGTTTCATTTTGGTTCAATTATTCAGAATGGGTAGTCAGGATAAGGATTTCTGGATTACAGATATAGGTAAGAGGTTTAAGGACCTATATGTTTTTGGTTGTAAAGCTGGTACCAGTGGAGAAGCTTTTATGGCTAGGCTAAAGTGCAGGTTGGTAGATGAACAGGGTATGAATTCTGCACTAGAGCTATTTTTATTTGATGATGATGCAGGTGAACCATATGAAAAGTGTGAATCAGAGGATAGCTTTATTAAATTTTGGAATAATGGGAAACCAGGTAATGATAATTTGGTTAGGTTATGGTTTACTGTAGTTATCCCTACAATTCCACATTGGGGTTATGTTTTTGATGCTTGTGTTAGTGGGGTAAGTGGTGTGACTGATTATGTGAGTCCATTGAAGAAGAAAACTGTCAGTAAAATAAGGGTTGAGGTTAGGAAGAGTCCAAGACTTAATAAGGTTTCTTGTGATAGTGGGGTAACAGATTTTATGTGTGCAGGTACTGCAGTAAGTTCTATACAGTAGATTACTATAGGACCACCTACTCATGGTCAATAACACCATTGGGAGACATTGATGAGTATTCCAATAAGGTTAGATAACCACCATAACTTTTAACTGCTTTCCCTTACCTTTTTCAATGTCTGATTTTAAAATTTTTTGTCTTGAGAATCTTTTCATTGAATAGTATTTTCTACTTTTGTACTTTTACTTTATTGTATTATTTGTTTTCATTATTCTCTAGATCTGTGCATTTAAAGTATACTAACCCTAACTTTATTTGTTTGCAGACTGAGATCAACATTTTACCTCCACACAGATTAAGAGATAAGGGAAGACCTTGTGTCAAAAGAAAGAAGTCATGGTATGAGAAGAACAAGCCAAGGAAGAGAGTAAACAAGTGTAGTGTTTGTAAAGGTATTGATCATAACATCTTAACCTGTCAAGGTCCTCCAGTTGGATCTAACCCCAAGAAGAAAGGAGTTAGAATGGAGTGTTCTGTTAATGGGGATGAGTTTTGTATTACTGCTGCACCAACAAAGAAGATGAGGAGGGCATTGTCTGCACCAAAAACTGCATCAACATCTGCACCAAAAACTGCATCAACATCTTCCTCAAAGAAAGCAACAACATCTGCATCTAATAAATCTGCTGAAGTACCACCATTGTCAAAGGGTAAAGCAGCTGCTACAGCAACATCTACTTCTTCAGCTGGTTCCAAGAAAAAGGGCAAAGCAGCTGTTACTGCACCTTCCTCCTCCACTGCACCCAAAAGGAAGGTAACACATCCTACTTCTTCTACACCTTCATCTCACTGTTTAACCGGACTTATCATGGTACTCATTAATATTGCTAGCCAATCAATCAACATTTCTGAGCCACCATCAAAAAGAGTTAGAAAGCCTAACTCTAAATATCAGTAATATCAGAAATGTATGAACTTGTTTTGACTGTTTTTAGTAGTACTCAGTTATGTTTTATGAATGTTGACAATCTTTAAAAGTATGTTGTTACTCAGTTCTGCAAACATTACATTGATTGAGATCTGTTACATTTTTTTTGTTTACATGAGTTAACTTCTAATTTTGCACTTTACCTTCACTTTGTCTTTAAATTGTGCACAAATTTGATCTTGATTTATTAAATTGCTTTTGTTTTTCCATAAAGATAGCATCGTATACCCATTGGAATTCTTCACATTTTTGGCATTTTAGGTACCCAATACCATAATTCCATGATGTTTGAGCTATGTTTAACATCCTCACCTTAGTTGAATTGCATTTGGGGTTGATACAAAGAGTATTTGACCAAGGACAGTCAGCAAATTTGTGATCACCAACACAAGCTTTACAACCTCCTTTGTACTGAGGTGGTGTGGTTTTAATACCATCATCAAACCATTCGAAGTATGAACACATAGGATTAGAGCAAGAGAAGAATTTGTTCCCCAATTAGCACCATCTTTGACCTTTAGAAGTTTCCTAATACCATTACAAGGAACTAATCTACACCTCTTTGTAGATCCAAGGACAATCAATTGATTGATGATTATTTTCGTTGCACATCTCACATTCCTGCAAATTAAAGAAAAAATTAAAGTGAGATTGATGATTATCTTGATCGAGGAAAATTCTTGATAATGAACTTACCATTTTCATTTTCTCACTTGAGCTAGCCATTGTAACCAATAATTTGATTGAGTTTACTCCTGTGAAAATTCCTCATTTATAAGTAGACAAAAAAGTTGTTAAAAAAAATCGACCGTTATTACAACGGACGGGGTTTTCAACGGCCGGATTTCTCAACGGTCTCATTTTAACGGTCTGATTTCAACGGTTGAAATCTTAGCCGTTTATTTTTTAAGATTGAAAACGTGTCGCAATCGTAACTAGGACACGCTAGTCATTTTTTAAAAAGAAAACCCATTTTCGGTAAATATAACCACCCAATCTCTGGCCGTCCAATTCAATAGCCACGTGTCGCGATCTACCTAACTGTGGCAGAAGATCAACAATTCACGTGCGTGTGGGACATTTTAACAGAAGGGCAAAAGTGTCATTTTTTGCCACGTGCGTGGCCACATGCTCACTCACTTGACCACTTAACCATGCCTAACGGAATATCTAACAGATTGGGGCATTTTGGTCGCGGATTGGGGCATTTTGGTTTCTTGCCTAACGTCTGGGGCATTTTTGTTTCTTGGTGGTCGAAATTGGGGCATTTTGTCTCTTTACCCTTGTACCTAACCATGCTGGTGGAGTCATTCCAGTTTGTTGCTCCACAGTCTGAAGCAAATTTGGCAACGTCTTATATAATCCTGCGATCTCTTTCAAAGCTCCTGAAGATGAACCGTCTACACCATTAACTCCAGCAGAAGAACCATCACCATTAGTCCAAATACTAATCTTTGGCTGCAAACCCTTAACTGCACCAGCATTACTCTCATCAATTTGTTGATACATCCCACCATCAATCATCAAGTAATCTTTTTGTTGTTGTTTTGTTGAAGATGATGATGTGTTGTAGTTGAAGATGATAAAGATGATGTTGTTGAAGACGATGTTTGTTGTTGTTGTTATTTTGAAAAACGATGAAGTTGTTGCTGATGTTGAAGAATGATGAAGATTTGTATGGTTTTTTCTCCTCTGATGTTGCTGCTGCTGTAAAAGAATGATGAAGACGATGATTTTGCTGCTCGTGTTGCTGTTCTTGATCAAAACACGAATGATGAAGTTGCTGCTGATGTTGAAGAATGATGAAGACGATCAAGAATGATGAAGACGATGAATAATGAATGGTTTTTGTCCCCTGATGCCGCTGCTGCTGTTAAAGAATGATGAAGACGATGAATAATCTTGGTTTTCAAAAATCTTAACCTCAGCCTTCACCTTAAGTTCTTCTTTCTTTCCTGCTCCTTGTCTCTGGGTAGCAATAATCTTTGTCTCTGGGTAGCAATAATCTTGGTTTCAGCGTCAATCTTGGCCGCGTTCTGCACGGTCTGTCACTCTCTTAGTTTCGCACCAACTTCACCTTTCATCTTGGCTTCTGCGACATCAATTTTGGCTTGATTTGCAGCTTCCATCTGTGTCTTCTGACCCAAATACGAAAAATATTCATGTCCTCTAACATCCACAAGTTGTTTGATGTTAGCATTGTAAACAAGTCGTTATTGCAGGCAAAGCGTGTTTGTAGACATTGGCGTTCTATAGTTAGAGATCCATACTTTGTTGATTTACATTACACTCGATCAAAAGTTTGTCCAAAACTCCTTGTCTTTGTTAGATGGAGTATTGGGAGGTTTTTATTCTCGGTTGACTTGTTAAAGGCGGAGTGCTCCTAGAACAGACGAAAGTAGAGTTATCGTCCAAAACTGATCCTGCTCGAATTCATCCTGTTCAAATTCTGAATCCTGTCAATGGTTTGGTGTGCTTCAAGAGACCTACGACGGTTGGTGTTCTTATTTATAACCCCAGCACCGGAGACAAAACATCTTGGATTGACTCAAGGGTACCGTCGGAAGAAAAGCATAGATTAAAGGACCCTTTTTATGGATTTGGATTTGATTCGGAAACTAAGGAGCATAAAGTAGTTTTCTTATGGCATGCGTACGATCTTAGATATGAAACTGGTGATGGTGATTTTTGCGAGGTTTTGACTGTAGGGAAAAATACATGGAGAAGAATTGATGACGTCCCACCTTATAAGGCTTACGGAGAATCTGTTTATCTGAATGGAGTCGTCTATTGGCTGAGTACTTACCAACATTTCGATTGTTCATAGTCTGCTGATGCTAAATTCATAGTTGCATTTGATATAGGAAGAGAGAAATTTAGAGTGATACCCATCCCTGATTTCATTGCTGATTGCCGCGAGAGTTACAAGTCATGATTTACTGGTAATTGATGGATGCGTTGGTCTGCTGGATAGAAAACTTATAGTTGATGGAAATAACAAAAATGTGATTAACATGTGGATATTTCATGATGACCACAAAGCCAATAGTTTCACTACTTCTAACTGGACGCATGAATTGATTTTAATCCCTCTCGAATGGGAAAAAAGTTGAATCATCCGTACTCAGGTCTTTTGTTTCAAGCCATTACGGGTACAAACCTGATCATTATGATGCCTGAACGGTATCCACGACGAGGAGGTGTCTTCTCTCTTTGTCGTTATGATAGGAAAAAGAAAACGTTGGATTTTTTTGAAATCGATGCTGGAAGTAATGGCAAGGGCTCCCAAGTAAATACGTGTGGAATTGAATCTATTTCTGGTTATATATGTGGAACATTTGTCGAAAGCCTTTACCCAGTTGCAGAAAGCAGTAGAAGGGAAACGATCATCGAGGAGATGAAGCAAAAACATATCGCATAACAGTGACCAGTAGCAAACAGTACTAATATGTTCGGAAGATTTTAGTCTTTATTTGTGGTCTTATAGTTATGGATTGAAGTTAGAGATTATAAAGTTACGACGCTGCATGTGGTTTACTTATATTCTATGTCGTAGAACCTTAATATATAATATATTTTTTTGTTTTGAAATTATTACTCTAAGGAAATTTGCAATAATAAAATTGAAAAGTAAATTGAAATGTAGTTTAAAATTACCAAAATATTCATAAAAAAACAGTTGTAATAACCTATAAAGGCTTAAGCACTCAGAACTCCTATTAAAAAAAAAAAAAAGACTTAAACAACCTAACACTATGATCAATAACCTGAGATCCAAGACCTCAATAAGACTAACGAAATCAAAGCCTAAAGAAGCTAGAGAACTAGTATGGTTACTGAGGAGTACTTGAACTTGTACCCAACCATGCCGGTGGAATCATTCCAGTTTGTTGCTCCACAGTCTGAAGCAAATTTGGCAACGTCTTATATAATCCTGCGATCTCTTTCAAAGCTCCTGAAGATGAACCGTCTACACCATTAACTCCAGCAGAAGAACCATCACCATTAGTCCAAATACTAATCTTTGGCTGCAAACCCTTCACTGCACCAGCATTACTCTCAGCAATTTGTTGATACATCCCACCATCAATCATCAAGTAATCCCTTAGTGAAGCATAGTTCCCGTTAAATGATTTTACAAGTGTTCCAACGTAAACCCCTTGTGCTTCAGCTGCAGCTACCATTCCTTCGGCTTCTTTCTTTTTCGCGTATAATTCTCCATCAGCAGCTTGTTGTCGTGCAAAAAATTGCGCCTCAGCAGCAAGTTTTTGAGCTTCAGCTGATTTCTGTTTCTCATATAAAGCTGCTTCTGCTTGTTTTTGTTTCTTGTACAACTCCCAGTTTGCCTCTTGCACCTTGACATCATATTCCACACTAGCTTTACTAAGATACTCAGCCTTCAATTTCTCAGTCTGAGTCAAAGCATTCTTCAACTCAACTTGTCTCTGCAACTCAGCCTCTTTGATAGCCACGGCCTTAACAGATTCAACCTCTGCTAACTGTGCCAACTGTGCCCATCCAGCCTTCTTAGTAGCCAACTCAGCATTAGCTTCAGCGACCTCAGCATCCCTTTGGTTTTCAAAAATCTTAACCTCAGCCTTCACCTTAAGTTCTTCTTTCTTTCCTGCTCCTTGTCTCTGGGTAGCAATAATCTTGGTTTCAGCGTCGATCTTGGCCGCGTTCTGCACGGTCTGTCCCTCTCTTAGTTTCGCACCAACTTCACCTTTCATCTTGGCTTCTGCGACATCAATTTTGGCTTGATTTGCAGCTTCCATCTGAGTCTTCTGACCCAAATAAGAAAAATATTCATGTCCTCTAACATCCACGAGTTGTTTGATGTTAGCATTGTAAATCAATAGCCCAAATTGATTAAGCTCTAACTGAACTTTTTCAAATATTTCTTTCTTGAATTCTTTAGTACCTTTAAAAACATCTTCCATAGTCATGGAAGCAGCGAGAACCCTAGTTTCTCCTTCAATAACACCTTGAACAAGTTCTTTGACATGATTAGATTGGCGATCATGACTAGCGAGGAGCTTTGCATACTTCATCAAGGCTTCATGCTCTTCAACACGAGGACCGATTGTGAAAACAGCAGGAAGCAAGAAAGGGAGTTTTTCTGAACTCATAGCTTGAACTTCGAAGGTGTAGTTTACAGGTGAAATATCGAAACGCCTGAAGGATTGACCAGGAAGAATCCATGCTTTCTTTGCTAGTTTGATGTCATCTATACCACAACCGGTGATTACAAGGTATTCTGAAGCGCTTGCTACTCTATAACTCACCATCTTATTCGATCAAACACTTGGGATCAAAGAGATAAAAGTAAAAATATAATGTCTGGAATAACAAAGCGTCAATGAATTAATTAAGATGGGAGTCGGTGTTTTTATATACAACTATAGAGAACCCTAATTTTGTTTTGGTCAGGGAATTTTAATATCTCACAACTTCTTCATTCCAGCGAGTCTAGGACTCTTTTCGCACCCGGTGATTTGTTACTTAACCTAAACCTTCGCAACACGGCAACACAGAAACGGCTTTTCCTATAAAATAAATCTGTGTATTTGATTCTTATATAAACTCTATAATTATGAGAATACTTAGTTTCACTTAAACTCTTGGTTTTTTTGTTTTTGTTTTTTTTGCTAAGTTTATAAGGATGGCAATCACACTGCCGTTACAACCTCTAGGTTCTGGGCGTGGGAACCAACTTTTTTTTTGATCGAGAAAAGGGGAATTTATTGAAGAGAGGAGAATGAATTACAAAAACTTACAAGAGCCAAGTAAAAATGAAAACTGAAAAAAGTACAAAAATAACAAGGGATACATTCCAGTCATAATGGAAGTAAAACAACAAGGGAACTTGATGTATCCAAGTTAATGGAACAAGCTATCCCATGAGAAGATGCACCAGTCCAGCCTAAAGTTAAAATTTCTTTTAAATGCTGCACTCCAGGCGAGAAGAGATGCTTTGACGTCGACGCTGACCTGAAAATGAGACTGGGATTTTTCCTCAAAGATTCTTCTATTGCGCTCATTCCATGTGGCCCAAAGAACAGCAGTACCATGTCCCATATTAGTTTAGCAGGCCCTGTGATGCCTGTGGCTGACCAATTTTGAGCTAATTGAAGAACTGATGTGGGAGTTCAGACCACAGACTCTGAACCGCTCCTAAACTCTTAGTACCTACATAGAACATCGCAAGAATCCGTAGAAACATATATACGTGATTTGGCGCTTTCAATTTGTTGCTCTTGACTCTAAACTGTAGACTAGATATTCTATGGATTCATCAGAGATAAGTGACGCCCAAATTTGTGAACTGCAACAGATATAACAGGAGACACGTGTCTATTAGATATTGGGTGGAATAGAGGAACAGGGGATTTTGGTAACAGACGATCCGCAGCCATTGAAAAAATAATTTCTCTTTTAACAAAATCCGCTAACAAAATCAGCCATTGAACAGGGGATTTTGGTAACAGACGATCCGCAGCTAGTCACACCAAACGCGCCAAAGCATGCCAACCATGCTAGCCGCACCTCCGTGCCAATGGCAAATCATGCCAGCCACACCTAGCCCAAGCTAGCCGCGCCATGCCAAACGCACTCTGCCTTGGCCCTAGCTACGCTAGTCACACCACGCCAAACCAAACATCCTTGCCTTGGCCTTAGCCGCACCTCTGTGCCAACGGAAAATCATGTCAGCCACACCAAACGCGCCAAAGCATGCCAACCATGCTAGCCGCACCTCCGTGCCAATGAAAAATAATGCTAGCCACACCTAGCCCAAGCTAGCCACGCCATGCCAAACGTACTCTGACTTGGCCCTAGTTACGCTAGTCACACCATGCCAAGCCAAACATCCTTGCCTTGGCCCTAGCCGCACCTCTGTGCCAATGGAAAATCATGCCAGCCACACCAAACGCGCCAAAGCATGCCAACCATGCTAGACGCACCTCCGTGCCAATGGCAAACCATGCCAGCCACACTTAGCCCGAGCAAGCCGCGCCATGCCAAACACACTCTGCCCTAGCCACGCCATGCCGAAATGGCACCCGCGCCTAGGCTTGCAAACCGTGCAACCTAGGCTAAATTGTCCACGCATGCCATTGGCACATGCCAACACGCTCGCTGGTAGCTTTTCCTACCAGGTCGTGACCCAAATTGGCCACGCATGCCATTTGCACATACCAACATGCTCGCTGGTAGCTTTTCCTACCAGGTCGTGACCCAAATTGGCCACGCATGCCATTGGCACATGCCAACACGCTCGATGATAGCTTTTCCTACCAGTCCATGACCCAAATTGGCCACGCATGCCATTGGCACATGCCAACACGCTCGCTGGTAGCTTTTCCTACCAGGTCGTTACCCAAATTGGACACGCATGCCATTGGCACATGCCAACACGCTCGCTGGTAGCTTTTCCTACCAGGTCGTTACCCAAATTGGCCACGCATGCCATTGGCACATGCCAACACGCTCGCTGGTAGCTTTTCCTACGAGGCCGTGACCCAAATTGGCCACGCATGCCATTGGCACATGCCAACACGCATCGCTGGTAGCTTTTCTTACCTGGCCATGGCCCTAATGGCCGAGCATGCCATTGGCACATGCCAACATGCATCGCTGGTAGCTTTTCTTACCAGGACGTGGCCCAAATGGCCGAGCGTGCCATTGGCACATGCCAACATGCATCGTTGGTAGCTTTTCTTACCAGGACGTAGCCCTAATGGCCATGCGTGCCATTGACACATGACAAACACGCACGCTGGTAGTCTAACTTGCAAACCGTGTAACCTACCACCAAGGCATTCCGCACACGCCATTGGCACATGCCACACACGCCACTAGCAGCTCTGGCATTGCCACTTACACTCAACGTACAACCTACCACCACGGCATTCCGCACATGCCACACACGCCACTAGCAGCTCTGGCATTGCCTCTTGCACTCAAGGTGCAACCCGCAACAAAGGCATTCCGCACATGCCATTGGCACATGCCACACGCGCCACTAGCAGCGCCACTTGCACTCAAGGTGCAACCAACACTCGAGACATCAACACAAACTGGGGGATGCTTTCTAGGGTTTTGGTTTGGCGGTCACAGAGATGCAGCGTACACTACGCTCACATTAAGAAAGCGTGAATAGGAATAAAGTGGTCAAATAAATGAGGAAATAATGGTGAAAACGTTTTCACCCATAAACACCATGCGGTTACCACCTCCTCCCATTATTTCACCCTTTACTCTCTTCCTTCATGAGGCCAGGGTACGTTTCAATATCGACTTGTATAAATAGGTCTTACCTATTTCCACCAGACAACAAGCTCGGTCAGGAGAAAAATACAACACTCTCAGAACAGGCAACTTTGCAAGCTCTCCAAAAAGCTTTCATCTCTTGCAAGCTTCCTAAGCTTTCACTTTCTGATACAAGTCGAGACACTACTCTCTCAGAACTATTCTGGTCTCAACACCTTTCATTGATTCCCTCCCCAAATCAACCCTTATCCTCCACTTTGTGACAGAAGCAAGTCTGGAACGGCCATTTCTTAGTTTAGGCCGGACTTGTACAGATTGATCTCTCAAATCTATAAAGTGCTCACGTGCAGCACATTTGTTTAGGGTTTAAACCAGTTTCTCACTCACCTACCGAATTTACCAAAATCGGCGGAAACGATTTTTACCCATAAACAACTACCTACTTTCAAAAAAAGAGATATTTCCTCAATTTCGTTTTTTCCTAAAAATAGGCCGAACTGAAAAAGTGAAAATATCGATTTATCTGAATCAGAGTGAAAGTATTAGTTTTCCTGAAACGAAAAATTTGTTGATGCATGAACCAAAATATGGCCGCATATTGTGTTATGCATCATTTATTGTGGTTTGCACAGTGGATGTGCATTCAATTTTCGAAAATTGTACCTAAAGTGGAAGTATCATTTTTCCAGAAATAGTGGGAGTACGTCTCTTTATTAGTCGCAACGTAAAATAAAAGATGCATAAACACAAATATGGCAACATAATGTGTTATGCATCATTCATGGTGGTTGTACAATGGATATGCATTCAGTTTTCGAAAATTGTGCCTAAAGTGAAAGTATCACTTTTCGATAAATGGTGGGAGTACCTCGTTTTATTACTCGCGACATAAAATTAAAAGATGTATAAACCAAAATATGACAACATAATGAATTATGCATCCTTTGTCGTGGCTATGCATTCAATTTTCGAAAATTGTGCACAAAATGATGAACACCTCCGAATTTTTCGTAAAAAATTTAAATTTGATATTGCTGTCTGTACTCATTGTGTAAATCTCTTTAAAATCTTTCCAGCGCGATAAAATTTGTAAAATTCCAAAACACGAATTTTTAGATATGTTATATTCTAGTTTGTTTGCAGGTTATACCCCTGAAAAAATAGCATACACAAAGAGTTATAATAATTAGACTTAAAGGAAGGGATAATTTTGTCCACTGAAAAAGACTAAACATGGACACCCAAGATTTCCAATCATTTTATCAAATTGGACATTTGCGCTAGGTTTCATTTTACAAAAAAGTGGTCATAAAAGGGACTGCCACCCTTTGGGCCCTCCTCTCGGCCGTCCCAACTAGAACACCACTGCCACGGTGGGGAGGGTCGACCGCAGAAAAACGAAACGTCATTGATTGCATAATTAACTTGTTATACGGTCATTTTTTTTTATTTGTTGGAATGTTATTTGTGATACCTATACATGGTTTTAGTGGTTGTAAAACCAAATGAGTGGATGCATGAACCAAAATACGACTGTATAAACGGTTGTGCATCCTTTGTTGTGGCACCATAATTCTTATGCATTTTTATTTTGTTGGAATGATATTTTTAGGCATATATATACTACCTCCGTTTCAGAAGAAGAGATGTTTTCACAATTTCATTTTTGCCAAAAAAATAACCCAAATTGAAAAAGTGAAAGTATCGCTTTTCTGAATCGGGATGAAAGTATCAGTTTACTAAAAACGGAAAATTAGTTGATGCATAAACCAAAATATGGTTGAATATTATGTTATGCATCATTTGTGGTGGTTTGCATAATGGCTATGCATTCAATTTTCGAAAATTGTGCCTATAGTGAAAGTATCACTTTACCAAAAATGGTGGGAGTACATCGTTTTATTAGTCGCAACATAAAATCAAAAGACGCATAAACACAAATATGGCAATATAATGTGTTATGCATCATTTTTGGTGGTTTGTATAATGGTTATGCATTCAAATTTCGAAAATTGTGCCTAAAGTGAAAATATTAATTTTCCAGAAATGGTGGGAGAACATCGTTTTATTAGTCTCAATGCAAAATTAAAGATACATAATACAAAATACGGCAACATAATGAGTTGTGCATCCTTTGTCGTGGCTATGCAATTTTCGAAAATTATGCCTAAAATGATAAACACCTCCGAATTTTTTATAAAAACTTTAAATTTGATATCGTTGTTTGTGCTTATTGCGTAGATCTATTTAAAATCTCTCCAACGGGACAAAATGTGTAAAATTCCAAGACACTAATTTTTTGATATGTTATATTCTAGTTTTGTAAATTTGGCATGGCTTTTCAAATTTCTTTGGACCAGGTTGATTGCGGCGCTGGAAATTGTTATTCTGTTGTTGATTAAAACCACGGTTCTGGTGATTGTAGTTCCTTGCACCAGATCTGCTAGAGGATGCTGAGTTGGTAGCCGCAACATTGGTAATGGGTTGTTTGTATTAAAGTCAGTTGTTGTTCAAGCCGCATATCAAAAGTGATAAGGTGAGAATAGAAAGTATCCATCTCCATCTCTTTAATGGTTCCAAGTGCAGTTACGATGGGATCATAGGACTGATTTAGCCCATTACAGATTGCTTGCTTTTTTTTCATCATCAGATGTAGTGTACCCTGATCTTGCAAGTTGATCAAAAAGATTCTTAGCATCATTCAAGAATTTTTTTAATGATTTGTTACCTTTGCTGAGAGAGTGAAGCTACTTTTTAAGATTCATCACATGAATCTTTTTTTTTTTGGAACAAAATAGCTTTCTAGTTTTTCCCAGACTTCTTTGGCTGTATCCAATTCTCGTACATGGCAGAGAACCTCAGGTGTTAATGTAGATTTTAACCACCCTACAAGCAGTGAATTGTGTGATTCATAATCCGTAAACTTTGGTTTTACTACAGTCGAGTTGGAAGGGTTTTGGTGGTATTTCTTCAGATCCATCAATGAATCCTTGTAGACCATATCCTTTGAGAATAGGCTTGAATTGTTTCTTCCAAAGAGAATAGTTTGTCTCTGTTAGTTTCAGAGTCACAAGATGGTGAATTTGTATGTTTCTTAGGGTATTGGTATTGTTGTTTGTTGACTTTTTTTTTTTTTTTTTTTTTTTTTGATTGATAAGAAGCGTGGATAAGATCTAGTAGCTGATACCAAGTTGGAACTTGACATTTTGGTGAATATCTTCCACAGTGAAAGTGTGGAGATATGATGAGACATATTTATATTGATGAAATACTGCAATGCAATTACAATTCTTGATACAGACTCAATCAAAATAATGACTTTAACAAATTCAAAAACTGAACGTAAAGATAGCCTAATATCTCTTCCTTGTTACTCGCTCTTCTGAGTCTCTCTTTGAGACTCAGTTTCACAGTCAATGCTATTATGGTTAACACTCTCTCCACTCTAGTATCCCTTCTCCTAAAACTAGAAACTCAAACATTTAAAAGTTTTCCTGCTCAGATTTGGTCTTTAAGACCAGATCTGAGCAGGTTATCTTAGTTGTTCTTTTATCTTTTAGTCTTTGATTTGGGGTTCTAAGCTTGGATTTTAAAGTTCCAGCTTTAAATCCAGGTGTATTTGGGTTTCAATGGGGTTTCTCTCCAGCTTTAGATCTAGGTTTATTTGGGTTTCAATGGGTTTCTATCCATCCTTAGCTTAACGGTGTTGTGTTTTTATTCTTCATCAATTTGTTTGTCTTGCTTTTCAACATCATATTCAGTCAAAACCTTGTATAAATCTATCCTACCTCTTCTAGAGCGGTTTCAATGGTGATTGATTGTTGTGAGATTTGAAGTTGGTGGTGCAGATGATGGTTGAGGGGTCTCAAAATTGCTTCTTCATTCAAGAAAATACATGGGTTCATTTTGCAGGTGTTAATGGGGTGTTGTTTAGTGGTGTTCATGCCAGTCCATCCAATTTTTTCTTCTCCTCCCAATCAATACACTCTTGGAATCACTGATTTCATCCATCAATGGTACTTATTTATTAGATGAAAGCAGTTGCGGCGGATTTCTTGTTGTTGTTTTGGCTGTGAAAGATGGAAGTGTTTTGGGAGCAAGGCACCAGCGGCGGCGGAATAGAGGTTGAATTAGGGTTATGGACCTATGGTATTTGGGATTTCGTTTCCACTGGTGGCTCTTCTTGGGCTGAGTTTCAAATTTCTGGCTTATGGGTTTTAGGTCATGTGTTTGTATATGGGCTTTCTAGTAATGTTTGGGCTTCTTACATCCAACGGGAGAAGTATCTCTTTGGGGTTTGTACAATGTACTTACTATTCAATTAATAAAAATCTATTTACCGAGCAAAAAAAAAAAATCGATCTACAGACCTTCTATGTAATGCTTGAAATTACATGCTTCAAAAAAAAAAAAAAAAAAAAAAAAAGAAGTAATGCTTGAAAGTTGGACACCTGAAATAGAAATTAAAAGAGGAACAGAAGGACAAGAAAATAATTCACTCCACTAAAAATATTTATACACAATCCAAGAAATAGAACAAAACAGCGGAAGAAACACAAATTATCAAGCTAAATGCGAGTCATTCATTAACTTCCTCTATTTTTGCTTCTTCTCCTGCACATAAGTACCTGCACTGAGTGAAACTAAGCTTTCAAAATAATTCTCTCCTCTTGTTGTAATGCCTTTTAAACTTTGATTATTTTGTTTTGTCACAGTTCCAAACTTATGGTTATATAAAACTTGATCACCATCTACCTCAATAAGAATCTCACCCTTCTTAGAAGACCACACACGCCTCATAAAACCCTTACTCTCATTGTTTATGATAAAACTTTTGGTCCAAGATTCTTGAACTCCATAATCCTGCATTACCCATACCTCAACACCAACGATAAAAGGACGATTACTTTCAAGCACACAAAGACGCTCTTCCATCACCGCCAACACCAGATATAAATTATAATCATAATCCGAATACTGTTCTGGTAGTTGTATTTCATTGATTCTTTCATTACTTAAAATCCAGGGAGACTACAATTTCGTCCCCGTGTATCCAATGAAGATCTCCATTAAAGAATACCCCAGATCCTAGGCTACGAGAAGGCCTAAGAGGCGAGAAAGGCACGCTGATGTCAATACTTTTCCATGAATTTAATTCTAACGAATAGACTTGGACTAGCCTGCCATAACAGTTAATCACATTGTAATCGCTACTCTTGCTATCATAACAAAAACCACTTACCCGAATTTCATAGTACGTATCATCTACATCTGGTGATTCGGGTAATTCTTTGTACTCTTTGGTGGCTGGGTTCCAAAGACAGAAGGATTCCCTAACAGTATCATTGCAGAATAAGCCTAGTAGCAGGCAAACCAGACCATTACTACAACCTATTAAGAATACTACTTTGGATGGGTAATCCAATTTAACTGCATCTTCCGTCGCCGGCAATAATGATTTGAATGGATAATCCAATTCAACTGCGTATTTAATAAAATCATCTGTTGTTGCCAATAATGATTCTAACGAATCATGATTTATGAGGTAGAATACCTCACACCTCCCAATCTCGGTATGCCCTTGCAGAATGACACTAGGGTTGCCTTTTTGAATAGTAAGATCATGGTGCAACTTAACAAAATTTCTTTCCTTCCTCATTTTACAAACTTTTGCAAACACATTTAAAGGTTTAGCTAATTTTGTTAGAACTATTCAAAAAGGCAACCCTAGTGTCAGCCTTTTTGTAAATTTCTTTCAATTTCTTTCCTTCCTCATTTTTGGCCAATCTTAATTAACGATTTAAAGGTTCTTGGTCGTTGCCATTGTAATCCATTCTTGATTGGTAAAACAACAACCCTAAAATCTCGACTATAGAGGTACATGTAGTGGAGATATGATCAACTGTTTCCAAAGCAGCTTGGCATAGAACCTAATTGAAATCAGAATAATGCCTCTAATATGCAAATTATCCTTAATAAATTCTGTTTAGCTCAGCCTGGCAAAAGTAGAATGGAATTTTTGTGGGAAGTTGATGCAGCCATATAACTTTGGAGGGTAAAGATGGGATGCTCTCAATTAAAATATTATATATTGATGCCTACTAAGAACTGTCAATAAAAAGAACTATGCAAGTTGCACGGTTAGTCGGTTTTGTTCATTTCCTGTATCGCGGAAAAGGACCAACTTGTATTCTTATCCGTCTTTGCATAGGAAAGTGTACAGAATTATTAAAAAAGAAATGAAGCATTTTTTTGAAAAAGGCAAAGGATATATTAAAAACAGAAAGAAAGAGTGCTAAGATAGCACCCTCCAAAGATACACGAAGATAGGCGACTAGAGAGTTTACATATGACTACTCTCTAAACAAATTCACCCAATCGAAAACAAAATCATCAAATTTGATCTGCTTAAACGACTCAACATTAACAGTCCAACTAAAAAGCAACAACTTGATATCTATAATAAGAGAATTAAAGTTTTTCTGCTTTGTTTATGCGCTATTAAGATGTCGTTCCTTTCTAACCACACCGACCACCATATCGCAAAAGGTAAACAATACCTCAAGAAAATGAGAGGTTTAGTAGAAAACTTCAATTTCCACTTCCAAAGGAATTCCATAACTGTCGTAGGATGAGCCCAACCAATACCCAGCTGATGTAAAAAGAAATGAAGCATAGATCGAGGAAAAAACAAGAATGAAGCGTCTTTCTAGAGCCTTCAGACCATCAAACCGGTTCTCAGGGTAACTGATAAATCAAAGATATATTGACCTAGACTAAATATATTACGCAATTTTTCACTTCGATAACATGCTTTTTGTTAACACTTAGAATATGAGAAACCTGCATAATTCGCTTCGCGAACTTCATAATCTCAAACTCTGATTTATACACTTCCATAAATCGCTAAGAAAAAACTTCATGGATATATATATATATTTAAATAACCAAAACTAAATCACTAGTTTTTCTTTTAAAGCTTCGTCTTCATAGTTCTACTGATTCTGCAGTTCTCTTTTGTCCCCCCGCATAAGTGCCCGACGAGTTCAAAGAAACTAAGCTTTCAAAATAATTGGCAGCGTTAAGGAATGGAATATTATCGGTTTTTAGTTTTCTATTACTCACATGTTTTGTGTCATGCAAAACTATACATAATTCGCGACTACTTCCACTCAATAGTAGAATCTCGCCATTTTTAAAAGACCACGCAAGCCGGGTATGAAACTGTCTACGGATATTACTATCTGCAATGACATAACGTTTAGCCCAAGATTCCGATACTCCATAATCCAGCATCATCCATACTTGGATATCAATATTTTCCCATGTGCGAGCGAGTACGGAAAGGCACCCATCCAACACTCCTAGAGACACCAGTTGTTTATCTTTATCAAAAAATTCTTTTAGTAGTTGCATTTCTTTGAAACTCTCGTCACTGATATCTAAAGAGAGTAACGAGCTGTTGCCTTGAGCTCGTGTTAACCAATGAAGATCTCCGTTAAAAAGCACCCCAGATATTTGTGATCCAAAAGAAAGATAAGGTACAGTTTTCCCAATTTTCCATGAATTTGATGATAAGGTATAGACTTGGAATAAAGTACCACCTTCTCTCCTAGCTCCTACACCTATTGCCAACTTGTAATCATCAGTCTTGTGATCATAAGCAAAGGCATGTATGGAAACATGGTCTAAATCAAATGGATTTGGTGGTTTAGGTATTTCTTTATATTCTCTTGTGGCTGGGTTCCAAAAACAAATAAAGTTCCATGGAATTGGCCAATTACTATTATTGTCAAACAACCATATCGAAACCAGACCATTACAAGAACCCAACAACCGAACACCATAACCTGATTTGAATAATGGGTAATCCATCTGGATAGCATCACACACTGATGATGCTAATGAATCATAACCGATGGAGTAAAGTTTATTACCGGTGGTACCTTCACGTTCAAGTATGAGAACAGGGTTATTTTTTTGGATTGTAATATGGGTTTTAACAAAATCAGAGGAAGTAATTATGGAATTCCAATTCTTGCAAACATACTTAGAAGCTAGTAATGATTTCATTGGTAACCTAAAAAAGATGTCACGGTAGATCTCTTCCGGAATGCTGCTTGACATTGTGAGATAGTGCGTCCCCCTTCTTCTGCTTGTACAAACCCTGATCTCCAACTCTTCTATTTATAAACCGTGATATTTTCAATATCTTCAAAGTGACCGAGTCAAATACGGAAAGTACGTAAAGTGGGTCTCAAGCAAAGGTATACAAGTAAATTCTAGAAGAACACAAAACGTTTATTGCATGTGTCATATTAACTTCTTCAGATTTATAATGGGCCAGGTCTACGTTCCTCCGGCCCGAATGCATGGGTCGATCCACTTTACACGTGTGTAGTTGGACGTTAACTACTTGACTAGCTTTGACTTCCTCATCCTACCACCACCACCAGTGGTCCAGTAGTAGCATGCTCCTCCATCTGAGATATATTTCCAAAGTAGCGACTTAGATTTCCCGGTCAATTTCCCGGAAGCGTTGAACAGAATTAAAATACTACTTTAAATTAATCAAAATCTTCTCTCCAATATCAAAACATGGAGCTCTTTATATAGATAACTCCTTACCAATTAATAATAAAATATTTTATTTAATTATTAAAAATACTTACTACCTTATCTAATAGATATTTTCTAAACTAATAAAATACTAAAATAAATACTATTAGATACTTCTAACAAATTACCTAAATAATAAAAGTGAAAATATCTTAATTAATTAAATATTATTTGCTAAATAATAATAATAATAAATCAAAGAATAATAACAATAAACGAGTATATTTTCTTCCCCTAAATACTCCACCAATTTCACATGTAAAACTCTATGTTTGGGCATGCTCATCATGATAATGAGTCTAGATTTTAACTTAGCAAAAGAAAGAGGTACTTCTCCTTTTAGAACAGTGAGAGAAGTTACATTCGACCAATAACTCTTCTTTCATATTGCGCCAAGAAAATAAAAGTAGTACATAAAGGTTTTTAATTTTTTTTCTTTCCTTATGTTCTTAACAATTCGAGGAGCTTTCGTGGAGCATATCTAACAGGGTGGGTACTTTCACACAATTTTTTCTCTAATCCCTTCCAGACCTACTTTTGACCTTGAACTATAAAATCAGTGAATCACACAGAATTGCTTACTCTCAACGGAGGATTGGATCAAGAAAACATGGTTCTATGGCATTTGGTCAGGAATTCAAGGTCATATTACAGTTTACAAACACAACTTCAATAGCATTTCAGACTCCACAAACACCGCAGTTTCTCAATTGGAATCACTATAAGCTGAGCCCAAATGCGTCCAGCAAACATTCAGTGTCCTTCTGTATCTGCTTCTATATTGAGCCAAGAGCATAAAGGTAGTACACAAAGGTTCTAATTTTCAATTTTCTTATGGGGTGGGACATGCAAATATACCTAACGGGGTGGGACATACTTCCATACAATCCTCAGTCAGAAGTCCAATGTCCTGTTTTCTTGTTATGCAATTGTCTATTTTCTAGCAGATAGTATAAATAAAGGAAGGAAAATAATCGAGGCTGATGTTATGAAGATACAAGACATACGACTAAAATTTTTCTCGTTTAGGTCACAATCTTATTATTCTATATGCTCTTTCATTTCTAATCTTTTTGAGTGTTTTCCAGTTTCCGCCAAATTTAAGTTTTAGCATTCAGCTATCTCATGACATGGAACATTCGCATCTATCACTACCATTGACTACCAAGAAACCATGCAGTACTTATAACAAACGACCGAGCTTCATATAGCAAACAATTTGCGTCAGAGGTTTTTTGTTTGATATCAACTGAACCGGATCTTAGAAACAATATGGGAAATTCAAAAAACAAAAACAAAAAAAAAAAAGGGTACTGGAAACAACGCACCTGTGTGGGATCAGAAGTATCCTTTAACCAAAGGGACTTCCTTGAACAGAAAGATGGCCAGGTCTGCAAAGGGCATTCTGTTTCTTAAACCTGATAGAAGCTTACCAATCTCCGAAAGGAACCATGGCGATCAATAAAATAGAGAAACTTAAAGGAATCTTATAAGGAAACAAAAATGCAAAAAAGTAGAATCAGAAATAGATGGATTGTTAAATTTTACATCCAATAGGAACAAATCTAGTCAACGCTTGTATCCATCCCGTGTTAAGTTGTTATTCATGTTAACCAGATACTCAAACAGGGAATTCCAAATACAAACCAATAAAAGAGAGGTTTCCAAATACGATAAAGCAACATCATAATCTAAGGTTCTATGCGGGTGATCCATTCCAACACAAACCAATAAAACATCAGACTCCACTTGTCTTTCTTCTGTTTAAAGCTTCTTCTTCTTCAGGTTACTCGAATTCCCATTCGTCTTTCTCCCCCAACATAAGTACCAGAATTAAGAGGCACCAAGCTTTCAAAATATTTCCCGATGTAGCACATATCAGTAATATTTAGTTCTCTAGCACTTCCATGTTCTGTATCATACTCCCTCCGTCCCTAATTAGATGAGCTACTTGGTTTTTAGTTTTGTCCACAAATAGATGAGCTATTTCACTAACCAATGGGATATTTCTAAAACTACCCTTTTAATTGATTATTTTTTCTATAAGAATTATGTATAATTTGATAGTCATGTTTATATTCGTTGCGTAGGTGTTTTAAAATGTTTTTCAACGGTATAAAGTTTATAAAAAACCGTGGTATTGTTTAAGAGATAAATCGTTTCTAAATTTTACTAATTATTGCCCATAAGGGTATAATTGTAAAAATACTTAAATATACTCCACTTTCCTCCTTGCCTTAAAATTTGTGCAAACTACAAGTAGCTCATCTAATTAGGGACGGAGGGAGTATAAAAGTAGAGTAAAAGAAGTCATAAACATAATCTTACCATTCTCAAAAGACCACATCATACTTGAATCTCTACGGTCCTTGATAGTGATAATGCTTTCATGAGTAATGATATGGCGTTTTGTCCAAGATTCTTGAGCTCCATAATCAGACATCTCCCATACTTCAGAATGAATGTGAACACCATCATTATTATAAGAGTTGACAAGTACGCTAAGGCATCCTTCCAACACTCCCAGCACCATAAACGGATCCTTCATCACCTCCAAAATTTCTTCCGATAGTTGAATTTCTTTGAAGCTCTCATCACTGATATCCAAAGAGAGTAATAAAAAGCCATCTTGACCTACCACAAACCAATGAAGATGTCCATTAACAAGTACCCCAGAGTTTTGTTCGTTAAAATTAGGATTCGAAAAAGGTATGGTTTCTTCGTCTTTCCATGAATTTGATGCTAATGAATAGACTTGGACAATAGTACTATCCTGGCCTCCAGGATCTTGTTCACCTATTACCAACTTGTAGTCGTCTGTCTTGTGATCATAACCAAAACCATGTAATCGGAAATTGCAAATATCGAATTCAATTGGGGTTTTGGGTGGTATTTTTTTATGTTCTCTTGTGGCGGGGTTCCAAAGACAGAAAAAATCCCCATCACTATTATCAAACAACCACATCGAAACCAAGCCATTACATGAACCCAACAAGTGAGCAGAATAATTTAAAGATTTGAATGGGTGATTCATTTCAGTAGCATCATTTTGCAATTCACAAACTGGTGATGCTAATGAATCATAACCTATGGAAAAATGTTGAGATTATTATTCCCACGTTGTTGGGCAATCTAAGATCCTGCGGTTTATAATCCCTTAGAGCAACCGCAATGGGCGACTAAACCCATTTATTTGGTAAAATAACCAGACGTAGGGGGACGGACCATCGACCAAATCCCAGACTAAACCCAACCATCGACCAAATCCCAGACTAAACCCAAATTCGCGACTATATTTGGTCTGGGACCAAAGACCATACCCAAATTTAGTCGAACGGTGATATAGTGTTCGCCCCACACCAGGCGTTGATATACTCCACGCCCCACACTAGGCGAACGTAAAGTCTACGCCCACACCAAAGTAACGTAAAGTCTACGCCCCAAATGTTTTTTTTTTTTTAATGTGGGGCGTGGTTTATACCTCCGCCCCACTCATTTTTTTAAAAAGTTTATATGGGGCGTGGATTATACCAACGCCCCATTGTTTTGTTTTTTTTTTTTTTTTTTTCTTTTTTACATTTTCGGAACCAGGCGAACGTATACTTCACACCCCATACCAGCCGAACGTATACTTCTCGCCCCACACCAGGCGTTGGTATAGTTTACGCTCCATCAAAATTTAGTCTTCCACCCGTAGCGTCACACACCAGACTAAACCCAAATTTTGGTCTTTTTTCCCTCTTTGGTCTTTGGTTTTACTCGCACCACTGCAGTTGCTCTTAGGGCCTCTCCACTCATTGCCAATTGGTTTTGAGTTGGATGCCCGTATTCTAACATGGTATCAGAGCAGGCTATTTGCGACGAGTCTTTGACCGCGCCTTTACTCCGCGTCACCCGATTTAATTGTTGTCCACGTGCAATGAGGCTACACGTGAGGGGCCGTGTTGAGATTATTATTCCCACATTGTTGGGCAATCTAAGATCCTGCGGTTTATAATCCCTTAGGGCCTCTCCACTCATTTCCAATTGGTTTTGAGTTGGATGCCCGTATTCTAACAATAAAATTGCCCAACCTTGAAGCAGGAGAGTATTGTCATTTTTCTGGGTAGTAAGACGAAGGTGCAATTTAACAAAATCAGAAGAAGTGATTAGGGCATACCAATTCCTGCAAACACACTTACATACAAGTAATGATTCCACCGGTAACTTTATCTGGATCTCATTGTAGATCTCTTCCGGAATGCTTGACATTTCTGCTTCTGCTGCTGATTCAATCTTCTTCTCTTGTTCGAATTCAGATTTTAATTTCTTCAAATAAAATGATTTTATGCCCGCAGATGTTGGGATCCTAGCCCCACATTGGTTAGATGGGGCTTAATTGGTATTTTATAAGTCAATGGGTTCTCTCATTTAGTAAACCGGTTTTCGAGTTGAGTTTTACCCATGGGCTTATGACGAGTTTAGGGTCGGTACCCTAACATTTGGTATCAGAGCCAACCACCACGACCCATGCCCGCTCCACGGAAGGGGTGATCTATAGGCTAGATTAAAGTGTTGGGGCACCTATGTATGGGCGTAGTTGTCACCCGCATTGAATACTGATAGGGGAGTGAAGCCGCCATAAGAGAAAGGGCTACCTTCGGGTCAGTGTCGATAAAGTGGGCCAACGAGGACGTTGGGTCTGGAAGCGTGGTGAGATGTTGGGATCCTAGTCCCACATTGGTTAGATGGGGCTTAATTGGTAGTTTATAAGTGAATGGGTTCCATCATCTAGTAAACCGGTTTTCGAGTTGAGTTCTACCCATGGGCTTATGACGAGTTTAGGGTCGGTACCCTAACAGCAGATGTGACAAGAGATGAATTAGAAGGTTTCGAAGGAGCAAATGAAATGTTATCGTTGTTGCCAAAATCCTAATCAAATCAATCTGCCATTTTCTAATTCAGATTTCTAATTTCCACAGATTCATCTTTCACCTAGAAAGAGAGATGCAGAGAGAGGAGTTTAGGGATTGGGTTTTTATTTTTGCAGGTTTTTCTTTTCGTTGGAGTTTTTTTAGTCCCATAATTGAACAACGGTTTCGGACCTTCGGCTAAGATGCCACAAGAACAAGACGGAACATAAAAGGACCCAACTAAGGGTTGGTTAATGTGGCTAAAGTTTGGGAATGACCAAACCTAAATATTTGTTCAGCCAGGTGGATGGTCAGGATGACAATTTGCATTATGGTAAAAGCAATGAGTGGATGATAATCAAATGCGTGGGTGTTTTAAATCCGCGAGCGGGTTTACAAAAAGCTGGCAATCCAGACAATTCATTGGCGGGTTATGGTCATCCATCAACAACTACTTTTTAAAAAGAAAAAAAGGTCATATTTTTTAGCGGGTGTTGGGCGGATGATAATCAAACGCGCGCGCACTACGAGAAAATTAGTAATCTACAACTGTAGATTGACAACTCGTAAATTAAAAGTTGTAAAATGTAGTATGTTTTACAACTTTTTCCAACAAAAGCGTTGTCAAAGTAAAATATGTCCAACTCTTAGGACCAACGAGTTCCTAAGAGTAGTGACGAGAATCAGAACCACAACTTGTTGTGTGAAAAGGGTTGCAGAGAGAAGTGACCACCTTTAGAATTTACGACTCATATCCTAAAGGTAGTGAATGATTTTAAAACAACACTAATAAGAGTCGTTGAAGATAAGAAGAAAAAAAATTGAAAAATGTTCTTGTAGAGAATCGAACCCAAGCTTACTAGGTGTTAGCACAAGATGTCAACCATCCTGCCGGATTCACAATGCTGGTAAATTTGTGCTTTTTCTTTTAATCAACATTCACAACCTTTACAAGAGTTGTAAAATGATAAATTGACTTTGAAAAAAAAATGAGGCTAAGGTGAATCGAACCTGAACCTCCTCTGTCTAAGACTTGGATTTCAACCACCATTCCACATTTACATGCATGTCTGCTTATATTTTACATTTACTTTTATAAAAAAGTGATAAGGAAAAAACATGTTAAGGAAAAGAAATAAATGGACGATTATGATGTAAATGGATGGTTATGATGGGAGATGGAAAAGATAAGAAGAAAAAGGATAAATAGACCTTCTACAACCCCCTTAAGAGTCGTCGTAAAGGTATAAACACTTCTACTAAATTTTTCTCACTTCTGCAAAAAAAAATCCCACTTCCGCTAAATTTTATTCACTTCTGCAAAAAACTTCTCACTTCTGCTAAATTTTTCTCACTTATGCTAAATTTTCTTTTCATCGCTATTGACAACCTTTATAAGAGTTGTCGTTGAGGTATAAACACTTATGCTAAATTTTTCTCACTTCGCTAAATTTTATTCACTTACGCTAAGAATATTCCCATGGAATCTTACCCAGAAATGGGTGGATTCATCGTCTTTCCGAACTTTCAGACTTATAGTAGTCCGCTCATGGCCAAGTTTTGATCGCGATGCAAGTTTCTTTCTCGAAGTTGACGAATTTGTATGTGTTTAAGGTTTATGAGAATATTCCCTTGCAATCGTACCCGTAAATGGTTGGATTCATCGTCTTTGCAAACTTTCAGACTTATAGTAGTCCGCTCATTGCCACCTTTCGATCCCGGAGACAGTTTCTTTCTCAAAGTTGACGAATTTGTGTGTGTTTAAGGTTTCTGAGAATATTCCATGGAATCTTACCCGTAAATGGTTGGATTCATCATCTTTGCGAACTTTCAGACTTATATTAGTCCGCTCATGACCAAGTTTCGATCTCGAAGCCAGTTTCTTTCTCGAAGTTGATGAATTCGTGTGTTTGAAGGTTTCTGAGAATATTCCCACGGAATCTTACCCGTAAATGGTTGTATTCATCGTTCTTACGAAGTTTCGGACTTAGAGTAGTCTAATCACGGCCAGGTTTCGATCTCAGAGCCAGGATATGCGTACAATATGCCAGAATATGGTTTGTTTAAGGTTTCAGGGAATATTTCGAAGGAATCTTACCTGTAAATGGATGTATTCATCGTTCTTACGAAGTTTCGGACTTAAAGTAGTCCAATCACGGCCAGGTTTCGATCTCGGAGCCAGGGTATGCGTACATTATGCTAGAATATGGTTTGTTTAAGGTTTCAGGGAATATTTCGACGGAATCTTACCTGTAAATGGATGTATTCAACGTTCTTACGAAGTTTCTGACTTAGATTAGTCCAATCACGGCCAGTTTCGATCTCGGAGCCGGGTATGCGTACATTATGCCGAATATGGTTTGTTTAAGGTTTCGGGGAATATTTCGAAGGAATCTTACCGTAAATGGATGTATTCATCGTTCTTACGAAGTTTCGACTTAGAGTAGTCCAATCACGGCCAGGTTTCGATCTCGGAGCCGGGTATGCGTACATTATGCCGAATATGGTTTGTTTAAGGTTTCAGGGAATATTTCAAGGAATCTTACCAGTAAATGGATGTATTCATCGTTCTTACGAAGTTTCGGACTTAGAGTAGTCTAATCACGGCCAGGTTTCGATCTCGGAGCCAGGATATGCGTACAATATGCTAGAATATGGTTTGTTTAATGTTTCGGGGAATATTTTGAAGGAATCTTACCGTAAATGGATGGATTCATCGTTCTTACCAAGTTTCCGACTTATAGTAGTCCACCGACGGCCCCGTTTCGATCTCGGAGCCGTGGTTTGCATACAATATGCCGGAATAGGGTTGGTTTAATGTTTTGTGGAATATTCCAAAGGAATCTTACCGTAAATGGATGGATTCTTCGTTCTTATGAAATTTCGGACTTAGAGTAGTCCAATCACAAATTGAGGTTTCGATCTCGGTGCCGGGATATGCGTACAATATGCCAGAATATGGTTTGTTTAAGGTTTCAGGAATATTTCGAAGGAATCTTACCTGTAAATGGATGTATTCATCGTTCTTACGGGTTTCGGACTTAGAGTAGTCCAATCACGGCCGAGTTTCGATCTCGGAGCCGGGTATGCGTACATTATGCCGAATATGGTTTATTTAAGGTTTGGGGAATATTTGAAGGAATCTTACCTGTAAATGGATGTATTCATCGTTCTTAGGAAGTTTCTGACTTAGAGTAGTCCAATCACGGCCAGGTTTCGATCTCGGAGCCAGGGTATGCGTACATTATGCCAGAATATGGTTTGTTTAAGGTTTCAGGGAATATTCCAAAGGAACCTTACCTGTAAATGGACGTATTCATCGTTCTTACGAAGTTGCTGACTTAGAGTAGTCCAATCACGGCCAGGTTTCGATCTCGGAGCCAGGGTATGCATACATTATGCCGAGAATATGGTTTGTTTAAGGTTTGGGGAATATTCGAAGGAATCTTACTGTAAATGGATGTATTCATCGTTCTTACGAAGTTTCGGACTTAGAGTAGTCTAATCACGGCCCGGGTTTCGATCTCGGAGCCGGGATATGCGTACAATATGCCGAATATGGTTTGTTTAAGGTTTCGGGAATATTTCGAAGGAATCTTACCTGTAAATGGATGTATTCATCGTTCTTACGAAGTTTCGGACTTAGAGTAGTCCACTCACGGCCAGGTTTCGATCTCGGAGCCAGGGTTTGCATACAACATAATAGTTTATATGGCTTTATACCACATTTGAAGTTCGAATTGACACTGAGCTTCATATTTATCGATTCCGGTGATGTATCATGCTTAGTTTGAAGTTAGAACCCTCTAAGATCTTCTTGGTTCATAGTTTGTTTGGCGTTATACCACATTTGATGTTCGAATCAATACTGAGCTTCATATTTATCCATTATGATGATGTATCATACTCAGTTTGAAGTCAGAACCCTCCAAGAGCTTCTTGGTTCACAGTTTGCATGTCGTTATACCACATTTGAAGTTTGAATCAACACTGAGCTTCATATTTATCGATTTTGATGATGTATCATGCTAAGTTTGAAGTCAGAACCCTCCCGGAGCCTCTTGGTTCACGGTTGTATCTTTGTTATACCACATTTGAAGTTCGAATCAACACTCGAGCTTCATATTTATCGATTTCGATGATGTATCATGCTAAGTTTGAAGTCGTAACCCTCTCAGAGCTTCTTGGCTCATAGTTTGTATTATGTTATACCACATTTGAAGTCCGAATCAACACTGAGCTTCATATTTATCGATTTTGATGATGTATCCAGCTAAGTTTGAAGTCAGAACCATCCTGAATTTCGTGGTCCATCTCTAGTAATCTTATAACCTGAGTTTACCAGTATGAACTAAAGCTACTTCATAACCTGTATAACTTGTCAAAATTACTTCATGACATATATGACTAGTCGAAATTCAAACCTAGCACAAAGAGAAAGCACAAAAACACAAACGAGAAGCACAAAGAAACATACCAATTATCGAATTCATTTTTCATTTTCCCGATTCATTCTTATACATTTTTTGGATTTTTTTATATCAGAATGTCGATAACAATGTGCTAAACTTATTAATATTATTTTGGATTTTTTTTCATGTCGAAGGTTGATAATTAATCCGAAAACATGAGTTCGTATTAACACAAAGAGAAAGCACAAAGAAAACACACTTGCCTTGATCTGTATGACACTCTTAACTTAAATCTATACCGTCCGAATATTTTCATAATCCGTATGAACCTATCCTACCACATCTTATCCGTTCAAATTCTTTTAGATAAAAAGAATTTTTTTTTCTCTCACTTATCTTCATGCACTCGCTTTTCTCTCGTCTCTCATCTTCCCCTCCCTCAGAAAAAAAAACCCAACTCAAGTTGCGCCTCCCTCACAAATCGATTTCATCTTCAATTATTTTCTCATCATACGGTTCGAAGAATCCTGATCTCTTTTCTTTTCCTTTTGATGCATAACCCTAATTTATCTGCTGAAAAAAAATTTTGTTGTTGTGAGAATGAGAGAGATATAGATAAGGCTTCATTACCGATCTGAAAAACTGGTGAGGAGATGCAACGGATATGAAATTGGTGGAAATAAAACAAGCTGTTGCTGCTTATGGAAAAATCAAGAGATGGGGTTTGGTTGATTAGGGTTTTGGTTCAAATCTGGATCAGCAATGGTTTGTGTTTCACCTAAGAGATGAAATTTAGGGTTTAATTACTGAGAATCGAGAGATGATTGAGAAGAATTAGGTGATGGGTTTATGTGGTTGTTCTTCAAGGGTGAGAAGACTAAAAACTGGTGTTGTTTTGATGGGGTTCATTTCAGAGACAAAGAGCGGGAATTTGATGGGGGTTTGAAATCGATTTCAGAGACAAATAGCAGGAATTCGTTTGTTCAGACTGGAGTCACTGATTCAAACCAATCAACAAGCAGATGGTATTTATCCATAACTACATGGAGAAGCAATTCTTCTCGCTCAACACCGAAGTTTAGTTTGAGAAATGGATTTTATTTGAGTAACCGTTATGAATCAACCTCTGCAGTAGCATCAGATGCCACAGATTCACCACCTGCTGAAAAGTTTGAGTACCAAGCAGAGGTAAGACACTTAACTGTTTTTTCTTCTTTCTTTTTTGTAAATAAATATTTTTCTGGGGGCTTATGAAATTTGATATGTTTTGTGTTGACAGGTTAGTCGGTTGATGGATCTCATATCCATCAACTGTATTAGGTCATGAGAAGGTAATTGTTATTAATCTTGAACATATTAAAGCTATTATTACTGCACAAGAAGTTCTTCTTTTGAATCCGAAAGATCTTGCTGTGATGCCGTTTGTTGAAGAGATTCAACATCGTTTGTTGCGGCTTCATCAAGCTACTAAAAGCCCGGTATGTGGGAGATGATGCATTTTTTAGGTTCAATTTTGATTTTTATGATGTGAAAGTGTGGAGTTACTGATTTTGTTGGATTTGGTGATTTGTGTAGGAAGGTAGGGCTAGTGAGGATGAAGAAGAATGGGCAGGTTTGTATGATTTTGGCCTGTTCATGATGAGGCAAGTATGGATTGGAGATTAGGGAGAAACCAAAGGTTCTTCCCTTTGAATTCGTCGCACTAGAAGCTTGTTTAGAGGCATCATGTAGTTGCTTAGACAATGAAGTAAGAGAATTTCTTATTCAGCTTGATATTGAATATGATATGGTTAAGAATTGAATGATTTCTCTATTGAAATTTCTGATTTTTGCATGAGGATATCATGTTTGATAAAATGTCTTAGAGTACCTATATCGGTGAGTATTTATGGGAATTGAGCTTGAACATAGGTAGTTGAATGCATATTACCGGGGTGAATCCACTCTTATCCTATGATTTATGATTGTTTGTATTTGAGTTTCAATGTTGGAACTACATAAACTACAGGTCTGTTTTTCTGACATATCGAACATAGGTATTGTTGGAATCATTAACTGAAATCTAACCGTTAGAATTGAGTGAATTTTGAATATGTCATGATACGTTATTTCAGGAACACTCGGTTAAAATTTCAGGATAATCAGGTTAGGAGAAGTGCAAGAAACTGTTGTATTACAAAGAACTATATCTACAGAATTTGTACAATGTCGCAGAGTTCTTGAAATCAAAATGGGGCACTTAAACTGCATGTATTTGTTTGATTTTTGGATATGAGCGACCCATTTTGGTTATGATTCAGCTGTTAAAATTTCGAAACAAACGGATCATAGGAAGTACCCCAACTAGGGTATTTTCTTAAAAATGTGGATTCGCTCATATATTTATATCTTAAAAATGTGCACTTTGCAACGATAAAGGAATATTCTTACATATTGTTCTTGTTTGCTTGTTTGTAATTGGTTTATTATCTTACTGATGTGCTGCTTCTTTTAATTTGAAAATAAGGCAAGGATGCTGGAGCAAGAAGCTCACCCAGCTTTGGATAAGATGACAACGAAAATTAGTATTCTCAATTTGGAACGAGTCCTGCAAATTAAGAGTCGATTAGTTGCAATCAATGGGCGTGTTTAAAAGGTTGGTCTCACTATCTATTCCTATAATTGTCTCGTGTTTGACGTACTGTGATGACTCATCCTTTGGTTGAGTATGATGTTTTCAAGTTCTTATGATTGAACTATTAATAATTCATATGCCGAGTCCACCGATAGTGGTTAGTTTAAACTACCAGCACTTGGATTTTCTTATTTTGTTTCAGTGGGAGGTATTGATTAGCAATGGGTGGTTGCTGGAATGCAACTATTTAAATGATTCCGTACTCATGTTATTATCAATCTTTAAGAGATTTTTTTTTTTTTTTGGAGAAAGAAAAAGGGGACTTGCTATGGTTATCTTAGGATTAAGGACTGTTAAATCATTTCCGATTCTACGTTGTTACTCATTTAAGATTTAGATATCTCGCTGTCATAGGTTGGTTTGTAGCTTGGTTTCATTGACAGTGATCCTTAAACTTTGCGCTTCAACCTTACTTTACCTTAGAAATGACGTTTATGGTTTATATTAGGCTTGCTTTGAGTAGGTTAGTTATACTTCTTCCGTCCAGATACATGCTTTTCTGTGTTAGATCTTTGTAAGGGTGCCACTAAGAGACTGTTGTTGCTATTTCTTTGGAAATGACAAGGTCAGCACCTTTCATCCGTGTATCAGTGCTTTCACTGTTTCCTTCTGGTTTTGAGATCATATTTTACTGTATCATTAGTTTTTATTACTTCATTAAGTGTTATCTTAAGCATATTCCTTCCAGATGTCCAATGTTTTCTTTTAGGTTATGGGGTTGCTAAATAATAGCAATGTTTTCTATTGTCTGACTTGTGGATTTTACATTTTGTTTGCAGTAAAAGGAACATAACACAGTCGAAGGATTGATATAGTTGAATTGTGGAAAGTGGGTCGCAAGCATAAGGAAGGAAAGGAACCAAATCCCGGGGTTGTTGAGGCTTTTGTGAGGACTGAAGGGAATTATTCTTTCTTTGTTTATGTGTTCGAATGATATTTTGAATGAATGACTCAAGGTTGTGAATGATCTAAAATTGGTTCAATTGTTTGAATGCTGTCACATTTTGATGAATTACATTTGAATGAATGCTGGTATATTTTGAATGCTGTGACCAATTTCGTTTTTTTTTCACGAATTAAAAATAACCACAACTGCTAAGAAAAGTAGTCAAAAAAGTGGCTTACGACTCGAACAAAAGTTGTCGAGGAAATGATGTACAACTCCAATCATAGTTGTCAAAAAATTCACATACAACTCTAACCATAGTTGTCAAGGAATTCACATACAACTCTAACCATAGTTGTCAACGAATTTTCTACAATCCCAACAAGTGTAGTGTATGAGTTATTTTCACAACCCAAGTAAGGGTTGTGTTAGGCATAAAGAAGAAATTTCAAAAGACATTCACAACTGAGCCAAGCGTAGTACAAAATGGAACGACAACCGTGTCTACGACTATTATTGAAGAGTTGCAAAGAATTGAGGACCTTCCACAACCCCCCCCTTGTGCAACCTATAGATAAGCGTCGTCGTATATTATACGACCACTGTTTTCTGGGGTAGTTAATCGCTATTTTTCCCGTAGTGGCGGGTGTTTTAAATCCGTGAGCAGTTTTAGGAAAACCTGGCCGATCCAGACAATATGGTCGTCCGTCAACGGTTATTTTTTTAAAAGAAAAAACCGATCATATTTTTACCTCTATAAATTTCTATTATCTTCAAGCAACCCACTCACACAAAAATTCACTTCTCTTGAATTTTTTCTTCTAATCTATTTCAAAATTTTGGTTGAATTGTATGAAAAGGCGATAGTACTTTGCGAGAGAAAACTTGAAGCTTTTGTTTCTAAGATATGTGGGAGTATTAAAAAGATCGAAAATTATAAAAGGGAAGTGCAAGTTTTAGAAGTTAATCCAAGAAAATGTTCCGCTAAAAGGTAAAGAAAAGCTATGATTTTAAAAGTTAACAACAATAAATTCAAAAACAAAGGGAAACCGTTCATGAGTGTGTTGAATGGAAGTTACTTTAAATGAAGATAAAAAAAGAGGCGAAAACTTGTACTTGATTTTTATTGAAGCTATTAGATAATTATTATTATTGTCTAAGTTTATGTCTTGTAAAGCAGTGGCAGTAATATTAAAAAAAGATTTCTTTTTCGTATTAAGCGATACTTAGTGCATGTAAACTTGCATGTATAACAACTACAACAATATCATCAAACTAAATCAAATCCGGCGACATTATCTCTATAGAGTTCATAATATTCAAAATGCTTAAACTCTCTTCTGTTTTCTTCAATAAACTAGATCTGAGCTTATGAAAAACAGATAATAAACAACAAGTGTAGTTAAGATATTATCAACTAAACAAACAAACAAAAAAAAAAACGCCTAAGAAACGAATCACGTTTTGGTCTCCAACTCCACTACCGACCACTGTCTTGCTCTTCTACTCCATCTCCGTAATTCATCATCACTTTGAGTAAATACTTAAGCTAGATATTAAAAATGGTAGACAAGAGAGACAAGGGCATAATATATTTCTTAAAATTAGTTGGAGCATATATTGATCGGATGATTTACACTGTACAGACTGGTTCATATACTTTTTCTTTAGGGAAGGAAGATTTGTGTGATTTGATTAGCATGTTTTAGCATATAAGTAAACTCTATTGTAAATGGTATTATGAACTGTGGTTTGATTAGCTTGTTTTGGCATATACATGATCTGTTCAAGTGTGATTTAATTAGCTTGTTTTGCAGTTCAAGCTTTATTACAACAATTGTATGATCATACTTTTAAGGCTACCCTGCTCATGTGATTAATTAAGTTAATGAATCACCTCTAAACCTTGTCTCAATAGGTTTTTAATAGGATAAACATAATCCGATTAAACTAGGGTCGGAAAATTTCTTCTTATTTGTTCAACAATGAAATCTTCCATAATAATGGTTTACTGATTAATTGTCGATTAATTTACCCGTGTCTTGCAAATTAAATAACAAAAGATAAACAAATAGGTATACTATAATATTTAATTGGCTTAATCTAAGGTTAACTCGAATGTTTTTGGGATTTTTTTAATAATAAAGAGGGATTAATGAAAAAACAAGACAACTAAAGATAGTCATGGTCATAGTTAAAGCCAACTTAGCTTTTATGGGTGGCACATTGAAAAAACCAGTATTGAAAAATAAATTGATATTAGAAATTGTGAAAGGAATGGGAAGTAAAAAAATATAGGGATGGAAAATAGGGAAAACTTTATGTAGTGACACTCATATGACAATTACCGGTCGAATGTCTATTGGCAACACTTTATTTTGGACGATGTTGGATACATATTCTTTATTTGTTTGATGCATTTCATTTAACTAATGATCAGACAGTGGACAGTGTAAAGACTAAAGAGTGTGAAGTTCTTTCTAGCATGCATACAAAATGTTTGAACTTGTCTTTTTGTTTTTCTTTCTGAACGCATGATATGAATTAAGCAAGTGTCATCTATTTTAGGAATGGCAGTATTATTTGACTAAGTATTGTACTTACTATGTCCATTTACTTGACTATGTATTGTACTTACTCCTCCATAGCTTTCTTCAAAACTTCCCAGATAGCTCTAACTTCAGCTTCTTCAACACACTTTACTTCAAAAAACAGGGAAGCACAAAAGGAAGCTTTGCTACGAAGTCCCGCGTCACATATCCTACACCATTAGATCCAAAGATATCATCATAGGCTCCATCAGTATTACATTTAATCCAACCAAAAGAGGGGGAATACGGGGGATCCATTTGTCACACAGACCAACAGAAGTAGTAGGAGAGATACACTACGGGAAAAATATACATCTACAACTGGAGATTTACAACACTTTTCTAAACATCGTAGAAAGTCCTATGTTTTACAACTGGTTTCAAAGGAAGAGTTGTCGTATATCATCACTCCCAACCCTTAGGAAACAAGGGGTTGCGCTAAGAAAACAAACGACAACTCCTTAAGCAAAACAGCTGTGACAACATTTAACTATAACAACTCTGTTCCATATATATAGTAACTTAGCCTATCACAATTCTGACAAGTGTTGTTGAAGGACACAAAAATATGATAATGAAAAAAATGTTAGAGGGGAGATTCGAAGATGAATCTACTGCATGGAAATCTAACTCATCAACCACCCTTTCAGTTCACAAGTTTCGGTTTTTTTCTTTTTTTTTTTAAATAGAAACCTACAACAACACTTATAAGTGTTGTTGAAGTAAGAATATATAATGTTGGAAAAAAATGAGGTTATAGGGGAGATTCAAACATGAATCTACTGCATGGACGTCTAACTCATCAACCATCCTTACCGTTCACAAGTTTTGGCTTTTTTTTTTCTTTTTTTAATAAAAATGTATAACAACACTTATAAGTGTTGTTGAAGTAAAAATATAGAACATTAGAAGAAATGCGGATGGGGGGATTTGATTCTCAACCTCCTGTATGGAAGTCTACACCACTAACCATACCTACGCTATTATATGTTCTGTCAAGTTTGTGGTTCTTTAATACACTAACTTTATGACAACCCTTCATAAGAGTTGTAAAACAAAATATAATGCTCAAAAATAATGCTCAGGTGACTGAGCCGCAAAACAAAGACGAAACCTTCTCTCGTAAACAATCACATACACGCCTTCTCTGTAAATAATTACATACATTTTTCACTATCTGTAATATTTACTTTACTCACTTTAGATAAGGGTAGTCTGGTAATTTTCACAGTCTCCATAATATTTATTACCTTTATTTCTAGTAAGGGCAATATGGTGATTTTAACAATTTATAATATTTAGTTTACTCGATAAGCGTGGTCTGGTCATTTTCATAGTCTTCATAATATTTATTGCATTAATTTCCAAGAAGGGTAATATGGTCATTTTCACAAGCAGTAATATTTACTTTAATTTTTTTCGATAAGGGTAGTCAGGTCACTATCACAATCTCCATAATATTTATTGCACAAATTTCCATGAAGGGTAATATGATCATTTTCACTATCTGTAATATTTACTTTACTTATTTCAGATAAGGATAGTTTAGTAATTTTCACAATCTCCGTAATATTTATTACCTTTATTTCTAGTAAGGGTAATATGGTCATTTTAACTATGGTAATCTTCGAACCTGGGATGTTCAATTCTGATATATTTCTTATCCAATTCTGATATATTTCTTACCTGTAAATGGATGGATTAAATCGTTCTTACCAAGTTTCGACTTAGAGTAGTCAACTCACGGCCAGGTTTCGATCTCGGAGCATGGTATGCATAGAATATGCACAAATAAGGTTTGTTTAAGGTTTCGTAGAATATCTCGAAGGAATCTTACATGTAAGTGGATGGATTCGTCGTTCTTACCAAGTTTCTGACTTAGGGTAGTCAACTCGCGACCAGGTTTCGATCTCGGAGCAATTTATACATAGAATATGCAAAAGTAAGGTTTGTTTAAGGTTTCGTAGAATATACCGAAGGAATCTTACCTGTAAATGGATGTATTCGTCATTTTTACTAAGTTTTTGACTTAGAGTAGTCAACTCGCGGCCAGGTTTCGATCTTGGAGCCCGATATGCATACAATATACAGAAATAAGGTTTGTTTAAGGTTTCGTAGAATATTTCGAAGGAATCTTACCTATAAATGGATGGTTTCTTCGTTCTTACCAAGTTTCTGACTTAGAGTAGTCAACTCGCGGTCAGGTTTCGATCTCTGAGCCTGGTATGCATACAATATGCAGAAATAAGGTTTGTTTAAGGTTTCGTAGAATATTTCGAAGGAATCTTACCTGTAAATGGATGGTTTCTTCCTTCTTACCAAGTTTCGACTTAGAGTAGTCAACTCGCGGCCGAGTTTCGATCTCGGGCACTGGTATGCATACATATATGCATAAATAGGGTTTGTTTAAGGTTTATTAGAATATCTCGAAGGAATCTTACCCGTAAATGGATGGATTCATCATTCTTACCAAGTTTCGACTTAGAGTAGTCAACTCGCGGCCGAGTTTCGATCTCGGATCCCAGTACGCATACAATATGCGAGAAATAGGGTTTTTTTAAGGTTTCGTAGAATATATCAAGGAATATTACCCGTAAATGGATGAATTAAATCGTTCTTACCAAGTTTCGACTTAGAGTAGTCAACTCACGGCCGTTTTCGATCTCGGATCCTCGGTACACATACAATATGCGAGAAATATGGTTTTTTTAGGTTTCGTAGAATATCTCGAAGGAATATTACACCGTAAATGGATGAATTAATCGTTCTTACCAAGTTTCTGACTTATAGTGGTCAACTCACGGCCAAGTTTCGATCTCTGAGCCTGGTATGCATACAATATGTAGAAATAGGTTTTTTTAAAGGTTTCGTAGAATATTTCGAAGGAATCTTACCTGTAAATGGATGTTTTCTTCGTTCTTACCAAGTTTCTGACTTATAGTAGTCAACTCGCGGCCAGGTTTCGATCTCGGAGCCTGGAATGCATACATATATGCATAAATATGGTTTGTTTAAGGTTTCGTGGAATATCTCGAAGGAATCTTACCTGTAAATGGATGGATTCGTCATTCTTACCAAGTTTCTGACTTAGAGTAGTCAACTCGCGGCCATGTTTCGATCTCGGATCCTGGTACGCATACAATATGCAGAAATAGGGTTTTTTTAAGGTTTCGTAGAATATATCGAAGGAATCTTACCTGTAAATGGATGGTTTCTTCGTTCTTACCAAGTTTCTGACTTAGAGTAGTCAACTCGCGGCCAGGTTTCGATCTTGTAGCCTGGTATGCATACATATATGCATAAATAGGGTTTGTTTAAGGTTTCGTAGAATATCTCGAAGGAATCTTACCTGTAAATGGATGGTTTATTCGTTCTTACCAAGTTTCTGACTTAGAGTAGTAAACTCACGACCAGGTTTCGATCTCAGATCCAGGTTAAGTATTGATGTTTCCAAAAAAGAATATGTTTAAGGTTTAGAAGAAAATCCCGATAGAAGTGACACAGTAGCTCCATCTTTACGAGTTTCAATGATATATCCTGCTAAATTTGGAGTTAAAAACCACTTCGGACACTGAGAGTTCATGGTTCGTATGCCGTTGAGCCACACTTTAAGCTAGAAGTGACACATGAGCTCCATCTTTACGAAGTTCGAATGGACATTGAGATTCATATTTATTGAAGTCAGAACTCTCTCGGAGCTTCGTACTTCATAGTTTGTATGCCATTATACCGCATTTGAAGTTCGAATCGACACTAGGATTCATATTTATCAATTTCGATGATGTAGTATGCTAAGTTTGAACTCTGAAACCTTCCCGGAGCTTCGAACTTACTTCGTGACCTATGTGAATAGTCGAAATTCAAACCCGAAGCATAAAGAGAAAGCACAAAGAAACACGCCAATTATCGAATTCACTTCTTATTTTTCACTTCATTCTTATACATTTTTTGGATTTTTTATATCAGAATGTCGATAATAATGTCCTAAATTTATTAATATTTTTTTGGATTTTTTTTTCATGTCGAAGGTTGATAATAAACCGAATACATGAGTTCATATTAGCACAAAAAGAAACACAAATGCTTCTCAATCCGTATGAGTTTAACAAAAACAATCTCAACCGTCAGATTCTTTTCTCAATCCGTATGAGTGGATCAAACGAAATCTGGTCCGTCAATCATTTTCATTCACCAAACCCTCCTCAATCACTCGAACTCTATCTGTTTTGCTCTATCTTCATCTCATCTCCTCTCCTCTGCTCTTTTTTTTTTCCTCCTCTCGCTCTTCGTCTCCTCCACACTCCACGGATGACCGGGCGGCATTACTTCAAATCTAATTCACTCAACCCATCTTTACTCATCATCGCAATCTCCTCTCCCTCTCTTCACCTGCTTCACCAAATCTCTACAAAAACCCTAATTCTTTTACATAAAATCAAACCATTTACTTTTTATGGTTCTCCTAGGTTGGGTTAGGTCTTGGTCGGGAAGAACACAGACTCAGGGAAGACATGAATTGTCTTCTACCGATTCTTTGGTTCGATGTGGGGTTTTGATTTTAACTTTGGTGCCGTGAATTAAATGGGTTTAGATTTGAATCGAGAAGAGCAAGTTGTTGTCTGAGGTTGATCTAGGTTTGGAATTAGTGAGGATTTTGTGGATCTGGTGCTGCTGTTAAGAATAGAAATTAGGGTTTGGTGGTTCAATTGGGGGTTTCTACGGAGAAGACGATTTGAAATTAGGGGTTGAAGCTGGTGGTTGCAATGGCTTTGAGCGTTTTACGTAATTGGAGGTGGATTTGGTGCTTTTTGAGAAGTGAATCGGAAGGAATTGGGGGTTTTCTGTAATTGGAGGTGGATTTGGTGCTGCTGTTAAGAATATAAATTAGGGTTTGGTGGTTCAATCGGGGGTTTCTACGGAGAAGACGATTTGAAATTAGGGTTTGAAACTGGTGGTTGCAATGGCTTTGAGCTGTGAATTAGATGATTTTGCTGGTGCATTAGGAATTGGCACCATGGGTTAGGAAATGCTACCCACTCTACCCAACAGTTCTTATTAGTCATATATTCTCATCAATAAAAGTAAAGAAGACGATTTATCATTTTCTACTCCGTCAAAAAAAATTATCCAGAGATTTCAAATCAAGAAGAACAAGGTTTTAAAAAAGTTTGATTATCATCATAATAATCATGTCGAGTTTAATGGTTCCTCCTGTGTTGCAATCGCCTCGACAAGATGCTACCCAGCTCTACCGTGCTTTCAAAGGTACTGCTACTAGTCCTTTACCATGCTATTTCGTCTCTAGGAGTTCTTCAATACTTGCAGAACTTAAATTTTGGTATTTCCATCTTAAATTTTGTATTATTTGCTAATTCATTTTATGTTATGAGCCAAATCTTATGGGTGGTACTGGTTCTGTTGCTTGTTGAGGAATTTGATAAGTTCAGTGGATCATTTTTTTACAGTAATTTTAAGGGATCTTTGAGCTCATGTCACTAGTTGGATTCCGAACGAATTGAGAAAAATTGAGTCAATTTTGGTACGGGTACAAGTTTTAGTTCCGGGCTGGGATGGCGGGCTTATAATGCTTGTGCAGTAGCGCGTAGCTTTGCTTTGCGGGGGTCGATATAAGGTTCATCTAGATGTATATGTATCGTACTTTTGTTGGATTTGGAAACTGAATCTAGTTTATGATGTTATCTACATACAAGCCTCTAACCCGGTTGTTTATAGGTGAAAATCGTTTCTGCTGATTTCGGTAATTTCGGTGGGTGAGTGAGAAACTGATTCAAACCCTAAACAAATGTGCTGCACGTGAGCACTTTATAGGTTCGAGAGATCGATCTATACAAGTCCGGCCTAAACCAAGAAATGGCCGTTCCAGACTTGCTTCGGTCACAAAGTGGAGGAGAAAGGTTGATTTGGGGAGGGAAGCAAAGAAAGGTGTTGAGGAGAGTAGTATCTCGACTTGTATCGTCGTAGTGAAAGCTTAGGAAGCTTGCAAGAGATGGAAGCTTTTGAGAGAGCTTGCAAAGTTGCCTTTCTGAGAGTGTAAGTGTAGTATATTTCTCCTGACCTAGACTTGTTGTCTGGTGGAAATAGGTAAGACCTATTTATACAAGTCGAGATTGAAACGTACCCTGGCCTCATGAAGGAAGAGAGTAAAGGGTGAAATAATGTGAGGAGGTGGTAACCGCATGGTTTAATGGGCGAAAACGTTTTTCACCATTATTTCCTCTTTTATTTGACCGCTTTATTCCTTTTCACGCTTTCTTAATGTGAGCGTAGTGTACGCTGCATGCTGTGACCGCCAAACCAAAACCCTAAAGAAGCATCCCCCAGTTTGTGTCAATATCTCGAGTGTTGGTTGCATCTTGAGTGCAAGTGGCGCTGCTAGTGGCGCATGTGGCATGTGCGGAATGCCTTGGTGGTAAGTTGCACGGTTTGCAAGTTAGGTTACCAGCGTGTGGGTTTGGCATATGCCAATGGCATGTGCGGAATGCCCTGGTGGTAGGTTGCACGGTTTGCAAGTTAGGCTACCAGCGTGTGTGTTTGGCATGTACCAATGGCATGTGCGGAATGCCTTGGTGGTAGGTTGCACGGTTTTCAAGTTAGGCTACCAGCGTGTGTGTTTGGCATGTGCCAATGGCATGTGCGGAATGCCTTGGTGGTAGGTTGCACGGTTTGCAAGTTAGGCTACCGAAGGTGTGTGTTTGGCATGTGCCAATGGCATGTGCGGAATGCCTTGGTGGTAGGTTGCATGGTTTGCAAGTTAGGCTACCAGCGTGTGTGTTTGGCATGTGCCAATAGCACGTGCGGCCATGTTGACCTAGTTGCAAGTCTTGCAAACCTAGGGCGCTATGTTGGGCGTGGGCCAAAGGCATAGCGGTTTGGAAATATGGCTTGCGGCACGTGTTGGCATGTGCCAATGGCACGTGCGACCATGTTGACCTAGTTGCAAGTCTTGCAAGCCTAGGGCGCTATGTTTGGCGTGGGCCAAAGGCATAACGGCTTAGAAATATGGCTTGCGGCACGTGTTGGCATGTGCCAATGGCACGTGCGGCCATGTTGACCTAGTTGCAAGTCTTGCAAGCCTAGGGCGCTATGTTGGGCGTGGGCCAAAGTCATAGCGACTTGGAAATATGGCTTGCGACACGTTTTGGCATGTGCCAATGGCACGTGCGGCCATGTTGACCTAGTTTGCAAGTCTTGCAAACCTAGGGCACTATGTTTGGCGTGGGCCCAAGGCATAGCGGTTTAGAAATATGGCTTGCGGCACGTGTTGGCATGTGCCAATGGCACGTGCGGCCATGTTGACCTAGCTGCAAGTCTTGCAAACCTAGGGCGCTATGTTGGGCGTGGGCCAAAGTCATAGCGACTTGGAAATATGGCTTGCGACACGTTTTGGCATGTGCCAATGGCACGTGCGGCCATGTTGACCTAGTTGCAAGTCTTGCAAACCTAGGGCGCTATGTTTGGCGTGGGCCCAAGGCATAGTGGCTTGGAAATATGGCTTGCGACACGTTTTGGCATGTGCCAATGGCACGTGCGGCTATGTTGACCTAGTTGCAAGTCTTGCAAACCTAGGGCGCGATGTTTGGGCGTGGGCCAAAGGTATAGCGGCTTAGAAATATGGCTTGCGGCACGTGGTGGCATGTGCCAATGGCACGTGCGGCCATGTTGACCTAGTTGCAAGTATTGCAAACCTAGGGCGCTATGTTTGGCGTGGGCCAAAGGCATAGCGGCTTGGAATTTGGCGTTGTTGCCATGGTGCGCAGGGTGCGGCTTGGTTTGGCATGGTTGCCATGGTGCGCAGAGTGCGGCTTGGTTTGGCATGGTTGCCATGGTGCGCAGAGTGCGGCTTGGTTTGGTATGGTTGCCATGGTGCGCAGAGTGCGGCTTGGTTTGGCATGGCTGCCATGGTGCGCAGAGTGCGGCTTGGTTTGGCATTGTTGCCATGGTGCGCAGTATGCGGCTTGCTTTGGCATTGTTTCCATGGTGCGCAGTATGCGGCTTGCTTTGGCATTGTTTCCATGGTGCGCAGTATGCGGCTTGGTTTGGCTTTGTTGCCATGGTGCGCAGTATGCGGCTTGGTTTGGCATGGTTGCCATGGTGCGCAGCATGCGGCTTGGTTTGGCATTGTTGTCATGGTGCGCAGTATGCGGCTTGGTTTGGCATTGTTGCCATGGTGCGCAGTATGCGGCTTGGTTTTGAAATTAGGGTTACGTGTTTGAAACCCTAATCTGGTATTTTGAAAAAATACCCCTATTAATTATTTACACCTGAGTTAAATGCTCTTAGTTAATGTGTTGCGGGTAACACTAGGTCATGGGGTTTACGATTTTACCCCTTGTCTAAAAACCACCATCAACATTAAGTCCCCGCTAGCTCGGAACAGGGGCTTTGTTGCGAGGTAAGCATAAGATGGTGACAAACTATTAACGGCAAACCGTAAGGAAAATTGAAAGGAGGCTCGTCTGACCTTTTAAATAGGATTTGGAATCCTTGCCTCTGGGTCGTTTTGACAAGTCGGGGAGGGCGGCACAATTGGTGGGCCGATGCGGCTTAGGCGTATTTGGGAAGTTGGCGTGAGTTGGGAAGCGAGTGTGCTAGGCTGGTGAGACCGGCGCAATGTGGAAGCTGTGCGTGCTTGCAGGCATGACTTGGGAAATTGCGTGTGCTAGCTGGTGGGGCCGGCGCAATGTGGAAGCTGTGCGTGCTTGCAGGCGTGACTTGGGCGACGTTGGGAAATTGGCGTGAGTTGGGAAGGCGATTGTGCTAGGCTGGTGGGACCGGCGCAAGGTAGGGAAGTCATGCGTTCTTGCCGACGTGACTTGATGGGATCGGTGTGAACAAGGAGGGAGTAGGTGTTTCTCTGAGATAGCAAAGTTTCCTTATTTTGCCTTTCCTTCACGCGTGGCTTCGATTAGGGCATCGTTCATGCCAAAAAATCTGAAAGCGTTATGTCCCTCATTGCTTCCTTTCCTTTTTAAAGGTTCTGTATTCAAACCCAACGCAACTACATCATCTCCCTCGTTTGAGAAAGGTTCTTCTTGTTGAATTTCTCTCTTTGTCATGTCACGCAGATTCGAATCATCTTCTAACCAATCGGGTTCTCCAGGATGAACGCGCGAGGTCCACTCTTGCATGAGCGTCCCAACAAAGGTTATTCGGGTTAAGAAAATCATACCGTATGTTTTCTTCTTCTTTGTGGACCGTCGTACACTTTACCGCCGCTTGTTGTATAAATGGAAAATTTCCCTTTTGTGCGGGAGATATCCTGTTGGAGCATGCGTCGGTCTTTTCGACGAGGATGACCTAGTCGTTCCCCTTCCTTCGAATTCATCCTTGTTGACTCGCAGAGACTTGGAGGACGCCGATTTAGGGATCTATCTTACGAAATGGGATGCGGCGAGAAGTCCCCCTATCATACTTCGGTTTGATATGATGGAATGTATGAATACGTGAATGTAACATTAAGCGTGCTTTTGGAGTTTAGGTGCACATGTACGGATTCATGTTGAGAAATTCCCGTGGCTCGTAAAACCTCGATAGTGATGATGTTGAAATCAGTAATAACCTGGTTGAGGGGAGTGAAAGCATCTTACGCTGGTAGTCTCCATGCATGACCTACTTTCATTATATCGCCTTGAATCCCCCTCCACGATATTTGATATAAGCCTATCGTACTCTTCCGGATGTGACACTTTGGGATGCTCGAAATTACATGATGATATATTACGGATAGTGCAGGCTCGGGATCCTCCGCGGCCTCGTAAAGTGTTGAAGGCGTCTTCTATACAGAGAGGTGATGATGTTCGTGCGCTGCACCCTTGAAGAGTAGAGGACCTTGTTGTGGGTACGGATTTTTGGTGGACTGTTCTTCGTAGCTTTGACAGTAAAGGGATCCCATGTATATCTTCCGTCCTCAAGTATGGTTTATGTGTTTCCATCCTTGTAGTAATTGCTACTGCGGTGAAGCTCTGGCTGAGGAGTGTGGCGGCATGACCCTTTGCAGGAAGGAGTGGCGTTGAAGCGAACGTTGATGTGAAGCCGCTGCTGGAGAACGTTGATGTGTAGCTTCTTATGGAGAGAACGTTGATGTGTAGCTACTTCTGGAGAGAACGTTGATGCGGAGCTACTTCTGGAGAGAACGTTGAAACAACGTCTTGCAACTCTCAGAGCCTTGACGGTTACCATTTTGAAGTCGGAGACCGCGTCACGTTCACAAACTCGACATCCCTCAAGGGAACAGAGGAGTCCCAGTTCCATCTATCGATCGTGCTTCATATGAGAGGTTGAGGTTTGGGAACGGCTTCCCCGGATGGAAACGCCTGTTTTCCCGATGTAGTGCGATTAAGGGGTGCAAATATGTCTTGGCGCTTCACGCCTTGGAGAAACATAGAATCTCACACAACTGTTTCATCATAGATCGTACGACTTTGTGGGCGAAGTTCCCATTGTGCGGGTCTTGACGAGGGAAGGGTCTCCGTGAACTCGGGAGAGTTGTTGATTCCCTTGCTTTCAATTTTGGAGAAGTCTTTGCTGATCTTCACGTGTGACGAAATTGGATTGCTTATCCCCTTCTTTGGTCGCTCAAGAGCAACGCGAGCCTCTTCATCTATAAACGCGTCCTGGTGAAGTATCTTTTATATTTTCATCAAATCAACATCGCTACAAGGAGGTCGGCTTCTTCCGGATATTCCGGTATCTTGCCCTGATGGTGGAGTAGCGTCTCTGGTGACGGTTGGAGCTGCCATGCTTGAAGAACCGTTGGGGTGGCGGAAGTGGCTCTGGTTCTGGTGATCGTGAGTGTATCGTACAGAGATGACACGGTTTTGATTACGAAGTCTTTGGAGCCATGGCGTTGTTTCGAAGGGCTAGGATGGTCTTTGGAAGGATGCAAACTGTTATCACAAAGTGTGGCACTGCGGCGGGCATGCGCGTGCGGCATGTGTGCCAGCATGTATGTCCGGTAAGCGCGTCGGCAAGCGCATCGGCAAGCGTTTACGGCATGCGCGTCGGCAAGCGCATCGTAAGCGCATCTGGGAACGCATCCGGTAGGCGCCTGGATCATCTTGGAATGGGCGCCGACTTGGCGTGGACGCCAGTTAGGCATGGACGCCGGCTTGGATTTCGGTATGGTGTGTACCATTGGCTTCTTCCCATACGTAGCTCAAACAGGAAATCCTTTCCTTATTCAAATTCCAAAAGGTGTTATGCTTATGAAATGGGTTGGTTCCCCTTTTTACCTCGTAGCTTTGTTATCACGTCATGGTGTTAGCGGTAGCGTGGTAGTGATAAAGTGGGCAAGCATATACCTATATGTACTCCAGCGTTTCTCTTTCAATTTGTTTTATTGTTTTGTTGTCTTTGGTGTAAACCGTAGCCATAGGTATACCTTTCATAAACTTGTGGAAATACTTCATCATAAATAATTCTTCAAATGTCACCGTAGTAACGTTTCATAGGTTTTTGTGAACACGCCTCTCCATGTAAAAGGCGGCTTTGCTGGTAGCATCGTCAGCAAGTCCCCAATCGTTGATAGCATCTTCGTCGAGTCCCCAGTTTTCTCGTGTAGTTTTTGCAATAGTAACCGGGTCGTGCAGTAGTTGAGTCGGATCGAGTGGTAGCATCTTGGGCAAGTCCCCGTTTCTTGTGTAGTTTTTATAACTAGTAACCGGTCGTCTGGTAGTTGCGTCGGATTGAGTCGCCTTCCCTACCATCTTGACATCTGGGTCGAAGAACGAGATCGACAGTCGACATTGTAGCCAATAGATCAATCCTCCCGCCGTGGTCGCCAATTGTTTATAGGTGAAAATCGTTTACTGCTGATTTCGGTAATTTCGGTGGGTGAGTGAGAAACCGATTCAAACCTAAACAAATGTGCTTTACACGTGAGCACTTTATAGGTTCGAGAGATCGATCGTACAAGTCCGGCCTAAACCAAGAAATGGCCGTTCCGGACTTGCTTCGGTCACAAAGTGGAGGAGAAGGGTTGATTTGGGGAGGGAAGCAAAGAAAGGTGTTGAGGAGAGTAGTATCTCGACTTGTATCGGAAAGTGAAAGCTTAGGAAGCTTGCAAGAGATGGAAGCTTTTGAGAGAGCTTGCAAAGTTGCCTTTCGAGAGTGTAAGTGTAGTATATTTCTCCCGACCGAGACTTGTTGTCCGGTGGAAATAGGTAAGACCTATTTATACAAGTCGAGATTGAAACGTACCACGGCCTCAAGAAGGAAGAGAGTAAAGGGTGAAAGAATGGGAGGAGGTGGTAACCGCATGGTTTAATGGGCGAAAACGTTTTTCGCCATTATTTCCTCTTTTATTTGACCGCTTTATTCCTTTTCACGCTTTCTTAATGTGAGCGTAGTGTACGCATGTATCTTTGTGACCGCCAAACCAAAACCCTAAAGAAGCATCCCCGGTTTGTGTCGATGTCTCGAGTGTTGGTTGCATCTTGAGTGCAAGTGGCGCTGCTAGTGGTGCGTGTGGCATGTGCGGAATGCCTTGGTGGTAAGTTGCACGGTTTGCAAGTTAGGTTACCAGCGTGTGGGTTTGGCATATGCCAATGGCATGTGCGGAATGCCCTGGTGGTAGGTTGCACGGTTTGCAAGTTAGGCTACCCGGCGTGTGTGTTTGGCATGTGCCAATGGCATGTGCGAGAATGCCTTGGTGGTAGGTTGCACGGTTTGCAAGTTAGGCTACCAGCTTGTGTGTTTGGCATGTGCGGAATGCCTTGGTGGTAGGTTGCACGGTTTGCAAGTTAGGCTACCAGCGTGTGTGTTTGGCATGTGCGGAATGCCTTGGTGGTAGGTTGCACGGTTTGCAAGTTAGGCTACCAGCGTGTGTGTTTGGCATGTGCCAATGGCACGTGCGGCCATGTTGACCTAGTTGCAAGTATTGCAAACCTAGGGCGCTATGTTGGGCGTGGGCCAAAGGCATAGCGGTTTGGAAATATGGCTTGCGGCATGTGTTGGCATGTGCCAATGGCACGTGCGGCCATGTTGACCTAGTTGCAAGTCTTTCAAGCCTAGGGCGCTATGTTTGGCGTGGGCCAAAGGCATAGCGGCTTAGAAATATGGCTTGCGGCACGTGTTGGCATGTGCCAATGGCACATGCGGCCATGTTGACCTAGTTGCAAGTCTTGCAAGCCTAGGGCGCTATGTTGGGCGTGGGCCAAAGTCATAGCGACTTGGAAATATGGCTTGCGACACGTTTTGGCATGTGCCAATGGCACGTGCGGCCATGTTGACCTAGCTGCAAGTCTTGCAAACCTAGGGCGCTATGTTTGGCGTGGGCCCAAGGCATAGCGGTTTAGAAATATGGCTTGCGGCACGTGCGGCCATGTTGACCTAGCTGCAAGTCTTGCAAACCTAGGGCGCTATGTTGGGCGTGGGCCAAAGTCATAGCGACTTGGAAATATGGCTTGCGACACGTTTTGGCATGTGCCAATGGCACGTGCGGCCATGTTGACCTAGTTGCAAGTCTTGCAAACCTAGGGCACTATGTTTGGCGTGGGCCCAAGGCATAGTGGCTTGGAAATATGGCTTGCGACACGTTTTGGCATGTGCCAATGGCACGTGCGGCCATGTTGACCTAGTTGCAAGTCTTGCAAACCTAGGGCGCGATGTTTAGGCGTGGGCCAAAGGCATAGCGGCTTAGAAATATGGCTTGCGGCACGTGGTGGCATGTGCCAATGGCACGTGCGGCCATGTTGACCTAGTTGCAAGTCTTGCAAGCCTAGGGCGCTATGTTTGGCGTGGGCCAAAGGTATAGCGGCTTGGAATTTGGCGTTGTTGCCATGGTGCGCAGGGTGCGGCTTGGTTTGGCATGGTTGCCATGGTGCGCAGAGTGCGGCTTGGTTTGGCATGGTTGCCATGGTGCGCAGAGTGCGGCTTGGTTTGGCATGGTTGCCATGGTGCGCAGAGTGCGGCTTGGTTTGGCATGGTCGCCATGGTGCGCGAGTGCGGCTTTGGTTTGGCATGGTTGCCATGGTGCGCAGAGTGCGGCTTGGTTTGGCATTGTTGCCATGGTGCGCGGTATGCGGCTTGGTTTGGCATTGTTTCCATGGTGCGCAAGATGCGGCTTGGTTTGGCTTTGTTGCCATGGTGCGCGAAGATGCGGCTTGGTTTGGCATTGTTGCCATGGTGCGCGAAAGATGCGGCTTGGTTTTGAAATTAGGGTTCTGTTTGAAAACCTAATCTGGTATTTTGAAAAAATACCCCTATTAATTATTTACACCTGAGTTAAATGCTCTTAGTTAATGTGTTGCGGGTAACACTAGGTCATGGGGTTTTACGATTTTACCCCTTGTCTAAAAACCACCATCAACACCGGTGCTTACGCACCGGATGATGAAAATTTTAAAAAACGTATCTTACTAATAGTGTTTTATGTGTATGAATTTGTTTCGTTACCTTTGATTTTTCTCAGCTGGAGAAAAATGGGGACATAAGGAATTTCTCTTGTGCCCGCCAAGTTTAAGAATTCAACATGTTGTCTTAAACCAAAACCAACTAAAGCAATATGTTGCTCTTTACAATCAGTATATGCAAGAAGCCAACCAAAATTTATCAACTAAGTCTTTGAATTAAAAATTAACTTGGTCAGAGAAAAAGCATATAGTGTACTTAATCTTTGCTTCAATTATGCTTTGGTTGGCTTCTTAACCTTTTCTTTGACGTCTTTCTTCCTCCTCTGTACTTGATATTTTTGTTTCAATTATGCTCTGATTGCATTTTAATCGCACCGTTCCTAAACAATATACACTTAAAATTTGAGATAGTTGGATCACCGTTTGTTAGTCACACTTGAAACAACTTCCCCCAGCAAACTCACCACAGAGCTTCTTCAATTGTTTCCTACAAGGTTGAAAAATCTTTTGTTACTTGCCGTGGAGGTTATGCTACATGGTACAACAAGAAAGCTAGTGACCCAAATGTGCTTAAGGTGCTATTGTTGGTGGACCCGATGCTTATGATAACTTAGCCGATGAACGAGACAACTATGAGCAAACCGAACCACTACATACAATAATGCTCCTCTTCTTGGTGTGTTGGCTAGACTCAATAGTGGTAATGGAGGATATAGTCGGGTGCGGTGGCGGTTCGATCACCTAAACCAGTCGTCACTATTTATTTTCCTCCAGGATTATCCATTTAAGCCACCGAAGGTAACTCTTGAATTGACCAATGAATATATCCCTGGTTTGCTTTTTCCTTAAGAAGATTAATTTTCAATTTTGAGACTTCTAGTAGAGAATAACTGAAATTGTTTCTTGTTAACTTGGTGGCTGGTTTAGTGTGAATGCCTTATCGTCATTTTCAATCTTTTGTTTAACTTCTCTGTTTAATTGCTGTTCTATCTACTCTGTAGGTCTTGCACGCTGGAAATACAAACAAAAATGCCTTCAAGGCACTTATTGTTGGAGAGTACTCTGGGATCAAAGTTGATCTTGTTAAGGATTTTGAAATGGGGGTTTTTAAAAAAGCTCCAGAGTTTTTTAAGATGAATCCTCTTGGAATGGTACTATCCTTTAAATGTTCATTTTTTTTTAAACTCATACTCTCCATCATTTGCTTTAGATCTGGTGCTTGAACTTGTTCGATTTTGTGTAGGTTCCAGTACTTGAAACACCTGAAGGTGCCATATTTGAGAGTAATGCCATTGCTCGTTATGGTGAGTATATATACATTATTTTAGTTTGCTGGTTGGAGAATTGTTTTGGTACTTATTAGTTCTCATTCTTCCTTTGTTGCAGTTGCTTCTTTAACCGAAAACAGTCCACTCTCAGGATGTTCAGCCATTGACATGGTAAATAGTTGTATGGTTTGTGCAGTGATTTGATTTGTTGACTGCAAGTGGCAAATCATCATTTCATACGTTTTTCTTGTGTGTCTTATATAGTGATTGCCATTTGTTAAATTTTAGATTAATTGTTGTTCAATATTTCTAAAACAATGGTAAAAATGTCAAACAAATTTGTTATATATTTTTGCTTGCAGCAAATCCATAATTTTAGGTTATTAGATTCTCTAATATTGTTTTAGTAGGTGTTTTCCATTAGGACCAGGTGCTATTAGGATGTTGATTCGGCAAGCAATTATTATTTCTTAAAGGCCATATTTTATTATTTTCTCTTTCAGGGTTGTACTACAATTGGTGAAATTTTCCAATTGTTTCATTCTTCTGATTTTGTTAACTTGTCTGGTGCAGGCTCATATTGATCAATGGATTGATTTTTCTGCCATGGAGGTTGATGCTAATATCTTGATCTAGTTTATCCCAAGAATTGGGTTTGCTCCATACGTCCCAATAAAGGTAACTCTTCTAAATAGCATTGTGTAATATTGATTTATTTTCTTCTGCAAAAGGATTTTTTTTTTGTCTTAAAATTTTAAGCGTTTCTGGGTCTTAGTAAAAATTGAAGTGTTATTGTTATATTACATATTCATGACCAGTATTAGTGATTTATGGAAGTAAGCCACATCGTAGTTGATTCTTTACTTTTTCACATCTCATTCATCGGAGGCGATGGAATGGTTATCCTTTAATGATTAAGGTGTAGATTAAAGTGTATATTCGTAATCAAGACTTGTTGTTTAACTTATATCTCTGTTCTTGCGTGTTGCCTTCGGGACAAAGGTATTCCACCCTAATATTAACAAAGAATGGGAGCATCTGTCTTGACATCTTGATAAGGCGAGACGGGATGTTGGACATGGATTTTGAGCCACAAATTCGGAATATTGTTAATGAGATACCTCCTTGCTTTGCCGACGCCGATGTACACCGCAACTTGGCCCAAGGAAGTGCGTAAAATTGTCTGCCGATTTACTAGTTAAGCCTGTTCAGGTTAACATTGGGAATACTGATGAGCTTGCTGCAAACAATCTTGAAAAATGGTTCTGGAGCAGGGTTTGATTTGTGTTATGTCCATTATATGCTTGGTCATGTAAAAAAATCTATCATTTTCTTTTCTTTTGTTGCGCAACACACTTTCATACAAGGTGATTTGAAGTTTCCTAGGTAATGCAATTGGAGTGGCAAAGTTAACTTGAATGAATGTTAATGTGTTATACTGGCAGCTTAATGTGAATGTGAAATACTTTCGGCAATTCAGTTTCAGCTATAATATTTTTTTTAAAATTAGTTTTATGCACATAACTTCTAATAAGAGTTGTGTTCTATATTTCAACTACACAAACCAATGGTTGTGAAAGAATGTCTTTACGACATAACTAGGTGTTGTCCAACATAGTTCTACAACTCTAACAAGTGTCGTGCAAATCTTATTCATAATAGTAATAAGATTTGTTACATATTTCTACAATACACATCCTAGGTTGTCTAAGATAGTCCTTCAACTTATACAAGTGTTGTGTTACATATTTCTACAATACACATCCTAGGTTGTCTAAGATAGTCCTTCAACTAATACAAGTGTTTTGTTACATATTTCTACGATACGCATCCTTTGTTGTGTAAAATAGTCCTACAACACAAGCAAGAGTTGTGTTATGCTTTCAAAAAAAATCGAAAGAGAATCACAACTTTGGCAAAATATTGTCGAACCATGAATCACATCACCCTTTACAACACTTGTCAACCATTGTAGAAAAGCTTGGACTTTCTACAATACCCCCGTTCCACAATGCATGAAATGGAGTTGTCGTAGGGGTACTACAACTCTTATCTAGTGTCGTCAATGATGATTTTTCCCGTAGTGATAGTTAAACAAGATTTCCTTGTCAAGAGCACAACTCTAACTCTAGCTAAGACTGCTATGTGAGTTTCTTTAAGGTTTTGGAAAACAAGGTTATTTCTACTACTCCAGATAGACAAAAGGACAGTAACAAAGAAACATTGATCTTCATCAGGAAGTTTAGTCACAGAGTCAGTAAGCCAATAAATCAACCAATCAATGAAAGACTTATTTTGAAAGACCTGAGTGTTAACACAAAGGGAACTCAGAAACCAAACCCTAGTAGCAAAAGGGCAAAGGACTAAAGCATGCATGACAGACGCATGAGGATCAATACATCTTGCACAATAAACACTATGCATGGGCATTCTAGTGTATAAAATAGTTCTGGCAGGTAGAGCATTTCTAGCAGCTTTCTAGAGAATGAGTTGGATTTTGCAAGGTTATCCTGATTTTCCAAATGCGCTTCCAAAGATTGATACATGGGGAGGGGCTAAGACCTCTAATTCCCATGTAGGCAGACTTAGAGGAAAATCTACCATTCTTTGAAAGTTCTCAAGCCCTCCTATCAGGAGTGTATAACTGGCTTAAGGGAATAGTGATAATCTTCTTAACAAAAGGATTAGCAAAATGAGGGTTTAATCTAGACAAATTCCAAGTTCTGGTAGAAGGATCAATGAAATAGGAGACTTCAATATTAGGATTAGGTGGAACTAAAGGGTTGGGTGTTGCAGTACCCAAAGTAGGGATCCATTTATTACACCATGGGTCAATGAAATGACCATCCCCAACAATCCAGGAGATGAAAGGCTTAATAAGTCTTTTAATAGCATGCAAACACTTCCATTGTAACACCCCGTGTTTTTAGCATGGCGCATGCTAAAAGATGCGCCATTTGCTTGTGATGAAGCTTCATCCAAAGCTTCCGCGTGAAAAAGGTGGATTGGCTTAAGGCCAATACCGCGCCAAAAATGGTGCATTATGTTTGGCATTTGGCCAAGGGCCAATGTTGCATCATCATGATGCATTAGGCCGATTGGGTAGGTGGGCTCGATCTTACAAATAAATCATTGTGCAATAAACAGAAAAGCGATCGAGAAGACGGGTGGTGCGCAATCATTGTACGCAATCGTTGTGTGTAATCATTGTGCAAATGACAGAAACAAGTGGTGCACAATCATTGTGCAATGACGGAGCAGTGGTGCACAATCATTGTGCAATAGAAGCGGAGACTTCGGCAATCATTGTCGGTCATTCAGAAATTCATGGCAACGGCCATGAATAGTGAAGCATGTCAATATGCTCCCCTTTTCATACTTGTAGAAATTCCATTAAGACATATATAGGGAGGGGTAGTTGGTTGAAGGTGCATATGCGGACTATGTACCAAGTAAGCTTCATAGCTTAGCCGGAAGAGCATAAATGATGCCTAAGGCTCATTTATAGTTGCGTAGCCTTTCGAAGAGGGTATTTGATGCGTTGGCATCACTATGCCACGGCGCGGACCCGATGATGCATAATCATTATGCATCTTGGCGGAATGGCCTATACGAACCAAGGCCATTACCGGTTTTTGCTAGGCCTGACTTGCAAACGATTTGGTTTAATTTTCTGTCCTTCGGGATGAACTACGGTCTGTGCTTGATCCCTTTAGAGTAGGGAAGGGTACGTAGGCGACCGCAATGAGTTGCGGCATTGCCGGTCCGGACGTTGGCCCCTCATATCATCTAAGCTTGGTAGCTCGACGCAAGAGATGATTGTGGCCGGACTTGATGAGGCTTAGTTGCATGCCGATAAGTGGATGCTCATACTTCCTATCAAGTTATAAAAAGATGGTAAGCGAGTTAACGTGGGAAATGGCAAGGGCTTGGTGCGGCCTACGCTAAAGTCTAAGGCTTATGCCCGGACAAGACACGGCAATGTGATTTGCGGTTGCTCAGCTAGCTAGGAAATTCATTTATGAATTCCCTACGTAAAGGTAAAGCCAGAGACGCATGAACAATGCATTGGCATTGGCCTTATGGCCTTAAACCCTTTTGCGGGACAAGGGTAAGTTGGAATAGTGTGGAAGCTAAGTTAGCTGGCCATGCTCCACGAGCATGCTTCCAAGGGCAATTGGACGTGCATTTGCCTAGCTTTGAGGCCCGGATCGTAGCTTCATCATGGCGCACCGGGGAGATTACTGCCTGCGGGGCAACGCGCCAAAGGCGTAATTTTCCGGTCCGTCACAGATGGTATCAGAGCAAGTTCCGAGAAAACTCTAGGGACTTGTGCGGAGTGGACTCATTGGTGAGTATTTTCCTTAACGGAAAAACTTTAAGTTGGAGAGTAGGCCAACTTATGCGCGGAAAGAGTTGGTAACTGCTATGCCAGTTACATTGCGAATCGAGTTGAGCTTGTATAAGTCTTTGTGAGTTTGCCCGGGCCTCTGTGGCACCCCGCTTACGAGCATTCGGAAGACCGTCTGGGACGGTGGGTAGACAATGGGACTGATCATCCCCACACGTTGGCAGCCAACGGTGTGCGTTGTCGAGCCCGGCTAGCATCCCACTTACAGTGGCAACCCGGTAAATCCGTCGGGGACGGTGGCTTGCATCCAACCGCACCGGCATTAGAAATTGGTCCTCACAAAGTTGCGTTGAGTTTTCCCTTGTCATTTCGATGACATCTTTCAACCTTGTGAACCTTAGGGACTTCCGAGTGCGTAGTATGGGATGCGCATTCGGGATACCCTGTCGAGATATCCTCTTGCACTTTGCCAATTGCGATTCTTGGTTTAGTTGTGGGCACTTTTGGATCCCACGGCGGGTGGTATGGGACATGTGCTCGAGAAGGTCTAAATTGTTGTTCATGACAACTTGAAGAAACCCGTGATTTCGAGCATCCGTACGGGACTTTTTTGCTCGGAAATCCAACTCGAAGAAATTGTCCACAATAGCTTTGGTTTTGAATTTCGGGGACGAAATTCTTTGAAGGGTGTGATAATGTAACACCTCGTGTTTTTAGCATGGCGCATGCTAAAAGATGCGCCATTTGCTTGTGATGAAGCTTCATCCAAAGCTTCTCGAGCGTGAAAAAGGTGGATTGGCTTAAGGCCAATACCGCGCCAAAAATGGTGCATTATGTTTGGCATTTGGCCAAGGCCAATGTTGCATCATCATGATGCATTAGGCCGATTGGGTAGGTGGGCTCGATCTTACAATGAAATCATTGTGCAATAAACAAACATTGATCGAGAAGACCGGGTGGTGCGCAATCATTATGCGCAATCGTTATGTGTAATCATTGTGCAAATGACAGAACAAGTGGTGCACAATCATTGTGCAGCGGACGGATCGCAGTGGTGCACAATCATTGTGCAATAGAACGGAGACTCGGCAATCATTGTCGGTCATTCAGAAATTCATGGCAACGGCCATGAATAGTGAAGCATGTCAATATGCTCCCCTTTTCATACTTGTAGAAATTCCATTAAGACATATATAGGCAGGGGTAGTTGGTTGAAGGTGCATATGCGGACTATGTACCAAGTAAGCTTCATAGCTTAGCCGGAAGAGCATAAATGATGCCTAAGGCTCATTTATAGTTGCGTAGCCTTTCGAAGAGGGTATTTGATGCGTTGGCATCACTATGCCACTGGCGCGGACCGATGATGCATAATCATTATGCATCTTGGCGGAATGGCCTATACGAACCGAAGCCATTACCGTTTTTGCTAGGCCACACCTTGCAAACGATTTGGTTTAATTTTTCTGTCCCTTCGGGATGAACTACGGTCTGTGCTTGATCCCTTTAGAGTAGGGAAGGGTGCGTAGGCGCACCCATGAATGAGTTGCGGCATTGCCGGTCCGAAGACGTTGGCCCCTCATATCATCTAAGCTTGGTAGCTCGACGCAAGAGATGATTGTGGCCAGACTTGATGAGGCTTAGTTGCATGCCAGTAAGTGGATGCTCATACTTCCTATCAAGTTATAAAAAGATGGTAAGCGAGTTAACGTGGGAAATGGCAAGGGCTTGGTGCGGCCTACGCTAAAGTCTAAGGCTTATGCCTGGACAAGACACGGCAATGTGACGGTTGCTCAGCTAGCTAGAAATTCATTTATGAATTCCCTACGTAAAGGTAAAGCCAGAGACGCATGAACAATGCATTGGCATTGGCCTTATGGCCTTAAACCCTTTTGCGGGACAAGGGTAAGTTGGAATAGTGTGGAAGCTAAGTTAGCTGCGTCATGCTCCACGAGCATGCTTCCAAGGGCAATTGGACGTGCATTTGCCTAGCTTTGAGGCCCGGATCGTAGCTTCATCATGGCGCACCGGGGAGATTACTGCCTGCGGGGCAACGCGCCAAAGGCGTAATTTTCCGGTCCGTCACATCCATGTCCGAGAACACTTACTAGTGCACTTGGCATTCAAAAAATCAGTTCTAGGAATGTATTTAGCTCTAAGAACAGTGGCTAGCATACAATTTGGATTTTCTAGAATTCTCCAAGCATTCCTGGCCAGCATAGCTAGGTTATTTAATTGAGTATTTCTAAATCCCAGACCACCTTCTGCCTTGGGGGAGAACAAAATATCCCACCCTAACAGATGCAGTTCCCTATCTTTAGAGTCTAAAGTCTCTCCGCCACCCCCCACCAGAATTTACAAAGATGGGAATCCATTTGTTTACAAAGATGTTTTGAGATGAGGAAAGCTCCCATTTGAAAAACAGGGATGGCTTGACCAATGTGTTTAATCAAAGTAGTTCTAGCAGCTTGAGACAGGAGCTTATGTAGCCAGATAGAAATTCTGGCACCCACAACTTGGAGAATACCCATATGGGTTTGAATTTTTGAAGCTTGAAACACAGTAAGAGTGCCAAGATATTTTTCTCCTAAATCCCTGTTCTTAATCTCTAAGATATTAGCCAGTTGAGCTTTCCTGTGTTCAAGAATTCTTTTACTAAATAAAATACTAGACTTATCAAAATTGATTTCTTGGCCAAAGGCCAAGCAATATTTTTGGAGATGGTCTTTGATTATTGAAAGTTTTGAACAGTAGCTTTAGAAAACATAAGGGAATCATCAGCAAACAACAAGTGTATCATCTTTAGAGCATCTTTACACATTTTGATACCTTCCAACATACCTTTCTTTTGAAGGCTGTCAATGTAAGAAGAGAGAGCTTGAGAACCAATGATATAAAAACAGGGGATAGTGGAGGTAATTGCAATTCTTTGAATATGTTATTGGATATTGGTTCTTGTTAATAAGAGCATCTCTAATGGTATTTGGATATGTATCCTAGGTGGAGATTAACAAAAATCAGATTTTATTAGTATGACCCAGATAAAATTTAGATACATCTTTATATTTCAAAAACAATCTCCAAAGTGGAGAATGGATATGTCTTGGGTTATCCAATTTTTCTAAAGATAACAGTCTCAAACCCTTGAAATGTATGACGTGGATATGGACAAGAGTTTCTAAAAATAGATACTCTCATCAAAACTCAAGTTGCCAACTCAGAAAAAAAATTTAACCATCCAACTATCATTGGAGATAATTTTTTTTTCAAAATAGTCTCTAAAATCCTAGGTGGCGTCAGTTTTTTTAGAGATCCAAACTCCATTGGAGATGCTCTAACAAACGCTTCACATGCTGCCCAATTCCACAAGGACAATGCTACGTTGATGCCCGTTTCTACCGGGGGAAATCTCGTGAGGGGAAATCATTTGGATAGGGAATGGGTAAAGTGGATCCCATTCCCTTCTCTCACTCGGTGATATCCCGGGATTTCCCCTCCCGGTGTATCCAGCATTATTGGTTCCACAATCTGGTGGTACAAGAAGTGGTCCCAAATTTGTAATGTGGGATTCATTTGTTTTCAGAAGCCTCCGTCTTTATTCTCTCTCTTCCATTTCATTTTCATCCAAGACTGAGAAGAATCGTAGAAAGAAACCCTAAATTAGCAATCGAAGATTAAATTGATTCATCACCCTTCTCTATTCTCCAACTTCGGCATAAAATTATTTTTCATAAGACAGACATAAACCCTAATTTTGCTTGGAATAACAAGAAGAAGAAGGGGATTGAAGAATCAGCACCAACAACAATGTCAAGAATTCCAGAAGATTTGTGCCGTGAAATCCTATTGAGGTTACCAGTGAAATCATTACTTGTATTCAAGTCAGTTTCCAAGAAATGGTATGCCCTAATTTCTTCCTCTGATTTTGTTAAAACCCATGTTTCAATTCACAAAAATAAACCTATTCTCATGCTCGAAGGTTCCATCAGGGGTAATCGCAGTGTTTTTCCTTACTCTATAACTTATGATTCATTAGCATCATCTTCGATTGTTGTTGAAGGTGATACGATTGATGCCTTTGAAATGGATTTCCCATTCAAATCTTTAGGTTATGATACTGTTCAGTTGTCTGGTTCATCCGATGGTCTAATTTGCATGAGGTTGTTTAATTTTGAACGTTGGAGGAATTTTTCTGTCTTTGGAACCCCGCCACGAGAGAATATAAAGAGATACCTGAATCACCAATTAGATTACGCCCTTCAGGTGTTCGATTACATGCTTTTGGTTATGATGTTAAGGCTGATGATTACAAGTTGACAATAGGACTAGATGATGATGATGATGACAGGGATAGTACTCAAATCCATGTTTATACGTTAGCATCAAACTCGTGGCGAGCTGGGAAAACTGTGCCTTATCGGTTTGCTTTTGATCATTTCACTGGGGTGCTTTTCAACGGAGAACTTCATTGGTTAGCGATAGCTCAATCTATTGTTGTTTTACTCTCTTTGGATATTGGTGATGAGAATTTCAAAGAATTGCAACTACCTCCAAAAGAATATTTGGAGATGAAGAAGGATCCGTATACGATTTTGGGTGTTTTGGAAGGGCACCTTAGCTTGCTTGTCAGCTCATATGTTAATGGTGTTAGGATTCATTTTGAAGTATGGGAGATGCTGGATTATGGAGTTAAAGAATCTTGGACTAGACGTTATATCATTACTCATGAGAGCATTTGCAAGGACCGTAAATATCCAAGGCTGATGTTTTCTTTTGATAATGGTAAGATTCTATTCTTGACTTCTGGTAGTCTAGTTTTCTATGACCCAGAACATGGAAGTGCTAGAGAGCTAAATATTCGCAATATTTATTTCCGGGAGAGTGTGAATTATTTTGAGAGCTTAGTTTCTCTCAAGTCTGGAAATTATCTTGTGGGGAGACAGGAAAATAGAGGTGTTATGAGAGAAAGGTTCTTAGATCAACAGGATACATGGTTGCGAGAACTCTTGCAGCAGCTCCAACAGTTGGAAAGGCGATAATAAAGTTTCTCTAATTGGAACAAGGATTTCTGGTAGTGAATAATGTTCAGTAGTTTGGAAAGAACTTTGGCTTATAGTGAGGAGATGGCAACGGGAATTCTTCTGCTTAGGTATGGATGTTCGACTGAAACTTGATTTACAGGGAAAACGAAGGTTTTTTACTGCACTCTTTTTTTTAGTCATCTAGATTATTTATTCCCGAGCTTATATCTTTCAGTCTTTCTTTGTTTTTCATCTAATGTTTCAAGAGTACTGTTCCGTTGGTTAACATGATCAACAACTTAATACAAAGACGGAGATGAGGATTGAAAGCATTTGTGTCTATTCAATGTTAAATGTAACGATGCGTCTGTTTCTAATTTAATCTTTCACATTGTCAATATCATCAAAATACACGCATTTTCATTTCCATAGTTGGATCTTAATCGCCATGGTGCCTTTCGGAGCTTAAGTAAGCTTTTGTCGGGGTTGATAAATGTCAGATGCCCTTGGAAGACCCGACAATCTTTCTATTTCCCCTTCAATGAAGCCCCTTTGGTTAAAGAACTAAGGTGCGTTGTTTGCAGTACATTTGTTTTGCTTTCTGATATGTTTTGTTTCAGTTGATATCAAATAAAAATAATGATGCAAACTGCTAGTTACGAGTTGCTTGTTCGCCTCTTGTAAATACTGCTTGGTTTGTTATCCAGGATTAGTAATGGTAGATGTGAATGTGTTCCATGCCATGAGATTACTGAATGCATTAGACTACAAAAAAAAAAATTAAATTTTATGGACACTGGAAAACACTCTAGAAGATTAAAAATGGGACAGCTTTGTAGAATTATAACATTATTACCTAAAACTTTTTAGTCTTCTGTCTTTCTCTTGGATCTGCATAACATCAGCCTCACTATTTTTTTTACTTCATGTGTGGAAACAGGACATTCCGAATATCCGACATTGTACCTCTGATTGAGGATTGGGTGGAGTACCCACCCTGTTAGATATGTTTATATGGTCCACAAAAGCTCAACTGTTAAGAACATAAGATAAGAAATGATTAAAACCTCTCTGTACTACTTTTATTCCCTTAGCGCAATATGAAAGCAGATATAGAAGGGGACTGAATGTTTTGCTGGGAGCATTTTAGCTCATCTCATACTAAATCAGATTGAGGAACCATAGGTTCTGGAGTCTCGGATGCTGTTGAAGCTGTGGTTTGATCTGGTTATTTTGGAAGGTTAATGTCGTGAAAACAATTAGTAAACTCGGCTGGACTTTGCTTTACAGAGATTCCTCTGGGTTTTGCGATCCGAATTTTCAAATTCATGTTGGGTATATCTACTATGACCAGGTAATTAACCCAACCATCCTGCCTATTTAATAATTTTGACATTAATTACATTTTTTAATGAATTAATATATTCCAGCATGTCACCGTGGGCCTTCTTGCTTGACATTCGTTGCTTGTTTTGTGTATTGGAGCCGTAATAGGCATTTGTTTGATTAATTGTAAAACCATTAAAAGATCTCATATTCATCCCAACCCTTCCAAAGACCTTGTTCTTTTCAACTCCCTCGATCAATTATCTGGTTTATAGAAAATTGTTGCTATAACTTTGAATTCTTGATCGTCATCCTGTAAGAGTAAGCAATTCTGCACATTTTGATAATTGAAGGTCAAAAGTGGGTCTGGGAGGGACTGAAAAAATTATATTATTCTTTTTTCAATGTTATATGATCCCTAGCGACCTCTCATCTCTATGGTAGAGTATAAAAAGGATATAGAGCAATTTAAGTTACTTGGTACTTGGTAACCGTTAAGGTCACTTTACGGAACATTTACTTTCTTCCCTTCGGAAACTGGATAGGCTTGTCATATTTTTTCCATTTTTTATCTTCTTCTCTGTTTATTAGTTTGTTGAATTTGTCAGCTTCTTAGGACATCATATCTTTTAGCATATTGGGTTTTCAGGCGAGCAAAGGTATACAATAGACAGTCCTGATTTCGGATACTTTATACCAAGTGGTACAAAATATGTAAATTCTTGAATTCCTTTATTTGTTGATTTTGGACGAGAGATTAGAATTGGTTATTGTTTAGATTGAACATATTAGTTGTGTTTAGTCATGCATCATTAAACTTTGCAATAAATAATGCTTTATAGAATAACAATCTCAATGATTACATGTGAGATCATCTTCTTCTTATCCTTAATGGTTCACATGGAAATGGTCCGATGATGTAGAATTTGCCCGAGTCCCCAATTTCACTTGAAATGTGGTAATTACATTCAACTTGAAATAAAGGTAGTTTGATGCTGTGATTGCTCTAGTGAACAATTTGTTGGTCTACTACCTGATATTGAAGGGTGGGCTACTTGCCTAGGTTATGGCTACTACATATAAATATCCATGATATTTGCTTCATGGCGAGCTTAGTTTCTCTCATGTCTGGTACTTATGTTGGGGGAGAAAGGATAATAGAGGAATCATGAGAAACCTGAAGAAGAATAAGCTTTAGACAATTCCACTTGAACTATGTGACGGAATCATGTGTAGTTCCACTAGAACTATTCGACGGAAATCTGTCATACGCAAGTTATCGTAATTTTTGGGTGGTTTTTGTTTTCCACTGAAGTTATGAATATGGCATCTATGGCTCTTGTGTTATGCGAAATTCCTTGCAAAATCCCTTTGGATCTGGTAGATAAGGCTTTACAAGAAGCATTTCAGGTTTGCTACTTGTACTTGATTTTTTTATATAATTTTGTACTTATGTATCCATTGTCGACCTGCAGGACAATCGGATCCTTGACTTCCTGCAGCAAACAGCATGCTCCACCAACCACCCTATCCCTGTAATCATATTTGATGAACTATGCAGCATGCTTGACACTGACATTCATCTATTATATTAATTGGAATCTCAGGTGCAAAGTGACTGTGGAACGTCAGGTAGTGAAATTACACCTGTTAGGCCTCTTGTTTTCAAAAGCTATTACCATGGTGTCAAGTTGTGCATCCATTGTTGCTGCTATCTAATCCTTACCTTATTGTAATCTGTATTCTTCAGTAACCATTCCTGCTTCATAAGTAATGACGAGGTTTCTCTGTTATGGCGAAGAAGAAAAATACTGAAGTAATGGCGCATGTGACTCTTTATGTCATGTGATGTGAAATTCTTGCAATTGGCCCTTTGCAATTGTACGTACAGGGTGAATATGGCGGGAGTTTGTCATTGATCCTGTAATGGAAGAGGTAACAGCGGAGGAATCATCTTTCTTTGCTTGAACTTTTCAAGCTTTTTAGTGTGCTAACAGTATTTGAAATGCTTTTTCAATTGATGCTTTCATGAATCTGTTTTTCTTTCCGCCCTATTGTTTTAGTTCATCAGGTGTTTATGCGGTACTCCGTATTCTTGTTTGTGCCTGCAGGCTGAAGCCAAGATGGGACTTGAAGATGTGAAAGATAGGTATTTACTACTTGGTGATGGTATGCAGAGAAATAGAGTATACGTTTAATCTGTTTTGAAGAATAGTCCTACCCCCATTGTTGTGAATGCCACTAGGATTATTAGGGTAGATTAGGGTGTAAACCTAGAAGTGTGTAAAATCTCTTCTCAGAAGAACAGGAGAAACTAACCTTAATTTGCTGATAACTTATAAACCTTGGGAAAGCCTGGATAAGCTTATGAAAGCTGCAATGGTTATTGTTGCCATTGAAAACCCACAAGACGTCATTGTTCAGTCTGCTAGGCCGTATGGGCGGAGGGTTGTTTTGAAGTTTGCTCACTACATTGGTGCTCAGCCATCAGCAGGCACTAAGACAGTATGGGCAGTACATTCACTTATCTGATGGAGAAATCCTTCAAGGAGCCACGTCTTCTCATCCTTACCAACCCAAGAACTGACCATCAACAAATCAAGGACGCTGCTCTTGGTAAATTCCCAGAATTGCATTCTGTAACACTAAATCACCAATGCCATATGTTGATATTGGTAGTCCTGCTAACAACAAAGGAAAGAACGGCATGTGGTGCCTTTTCTGGATGTTGGCAAGGATGGTTCTGCATGGCGCATTCACTCAAGGGATGTGATGGGGGATCAAGTTTATACAGGGAGCCTGAGGAACCCAAGGATCAAGAAGCAGATGAGGACGTGCTGCTCCAGTGGCTGGATTTGGTGCGAGTATGGTGGTGCTGGTATGATCTCCAATGATCAATGGGGTGGCAATGCCCCATGCATAGGTGATGCTGCTGGTGCAGATTGGGCTGATGCAGATTTTCCTGTGGTAGGAGTAAGATGCAGCTAGGCAGTCAGTGACCCCACCAGTACATGCTGTTGATGCTGCCGTTATCCCTCCATCTGCAGGTTGGGAATTAGGAGAGTAGTAATGCCGTCTTATATTTTTTCCCGGTCTTTCCTTATGTACTCAGGATGGTCTGTCGAACCTTGTTTTTCTCTATTGAGCTAATTTCGGTTTTCTACTTGAAAAGATGTTTTAGTGTTTTTTTAGCTCCTTCTCACTTGAGAGAATTGTAGTTAATGAGCGGTTGAGTGTTGTAGTAAAAATAAATTGATGCAGTTGGATGATGAACATAGATTGACGCAAGAGTTTTAAAGTCACTGCAAAGATACAGGAGCATGCTAATAGTGGTTGTACAGAAGTCAAATGTAGTCAAGTAGTCAATGTCCACCTACACACATGTAAAGTGAAACTTGTCTTCACTCTCGGCGTTTTAAGAGTTTACCTTTATTTAGCTCGGCGTATTATATTTAGAAAACACTCTTTAGCTTCTCGTATATATATATGCTAGCTTTTTGGTTCCAACACTTCGTAAGAAATAGAAGCAGGAGATCGAAGCAATGTCGAGCAATATTCCAGAAGAAATCTACTTTGAAATCCTTTCAAGGTTACCGGTGAAATCAACATTCGTATGTAAGTGCGTTTGCAAGTCTTGGTCTGCACTGATTTCCAGCCCTAGTTTTGTTAACATGCACTTTAATCTTACTACCAGAAAAAACAATCCTGCATTCATGCTTCAAGGTTTTCACGGTGGTGAGAATCATGATGGTAAGAAAAAAGGTTGGGTTATCTGCTCCATAGGCTATGATAATTTATTGTCGTCCATGAATGAATTTGATGATGCAGTTACTGATATGGAACCGTCATGGTTTTGGACGAAACGTTATATCATTACCCATGAGAAAATTCTGAAAAGGACCTACTGTACGCAACTTATGTGGGTTTTTGAGAATGATGAGATCCTATTCACGTTTAATGGTGAACTAGGTGTATATGACCCGAAGTCAGAAAGCTATAGAGAACCAAATACCAAGATTATACCAACCTCGTTCAGCCAATATAACTATTTTGAAAGCTTGGTTTCACTTCACTCTGGTACTTATGTGGGGGAAAGGGCAAACACAGGAATTAACGTATATAATTCCTTGCTACTATTTTCCGAATCATGTTTATCAAGTTTTTCCATTATATAGCTCTTGCTCTATAAACGTCATGATATTAGTGCTCTACGTTCTTGCAACAATGCAACTATTATTTGTAATAACAAGGATCACGTTTGAAATGTATAATTTAGCCTGATATTAACTTCTCTTTTTTGGCAAGTCCTTGAACTTTTTCAACATGGACTAGAGGTTCATTATTTGATTGTGAAAGGTGAAGGTGAATCCAGGTCTTATTTATATTTACAAATTCAGTTTTAATTTTTAAGATGTGATATTGCTATAGAGTTTACTGTTATAGTCTGCAGTGTAAAAAGAGCGTCATTCTTTTCTGCATGAGACAATTATTATGGTTTACTGTTAGTATTGTCTTTTTTTATTTTATTTTTATTTGTTAGATAAGAGGTAGCTTGGTCTTGTCATGTGTTTCTCGTGTCTGGTATCTCTTACCATTGATGGTCGGACCCTTGTCCACGCACTTAGAGCTCTGGACCGATGATCTGACAACAAATGATTTTGTTGGAGATGAAATTGAATTGGATCACCCATCCGAAGTAGTATATATGTTAGTAATGGTCTGGTTTGCCTGCTATTGTATGCTTATTCAGTGATGATGCTGTTAGGGTATCCCTTTGTCTTGAGAACCCGGCCACCAAAGAGTACAAGGAATTACCCGAATCACCAGATGTTTTTAATTGTTATGACAGTGTCGTCCAAGTCTATTCATTAGAATTAAATTCATGGAAAATTAATGAGGTCAGCGTGCCTTTCTCGCCTCTTAGGCCTATTGGTAGGCTAGATGCTGGGGTATTTTTTTTTTTATGAAGATATTCATTGAGAACAATAAATTTTACTTTGGTTGTGGATTGCTTTCTAATGAGGAGACTGAAAATTTTTGTTTGAATATTTAGAACATGGCTCGATTGTATGAATGGGTAAATGTCTTAGCACTCTTTTTATAAGATAATTTACCCTACGAATTTCACTGCAGCAAAAGGACACACCGATAAGTGGTTCTACGGACATTCTATTCCTCGGCCCAAGTTTGCTTTTTTGTCCAGGGTTTTGGTTCAACTATTTTACACGGTGTTATTAGGGTTTCCATGTAGAATCTCTTAAATAGGGAGAGGCAGAGCTAGGGCGTTCAGCTTCCGTATAAAATCGTCATCTTGGTTACTTTTTTTTCCTCACAAAAGTAGAAGAAGAAGCAAAAATGTCTAACCTTCCAGAAGAGATGTACCATGAGATCCTTGTGAGGTTAAAAGTGAAATCGTTACAGGTATGTAAGTGTGTTTGCAAAACTTGGTATGCCCTAATCACTTCCTCCGATTTTATTAAAACCCAAATTACTGTCCAAGAAAAAAACCCAATTCTCATGCTTGAAAGTTCCATCTGGGATAGCGATGATGATGAAGATTTTCTCAGTAGTCTACTTTACTCCATAGATTATGATTCATTAGCATCATCAGTGTGTCAAATTAAAGACGATGCTACTGAATTTAATTACCCATTCAAATGTTCAGATTCTGAAGTTCATTTGTTGGGTTCATGTAATGGTCTAATTTGCATGTGGGTAGTCATTCATGGTGCTGGTTATAGGAATTTTTTCCATCTTTGGAACCCAGCCACAAGAGAATATAAAGAAATACCCGTACCACGAAATGTATATGAGTTAGACGGTGTATTCATACATGCTTTTGGTTATGACAGCAAGACTGACTGTTACAAGTTAGCAATAGGTACTGTAGAACCTTATGGAATTAGCAAGGGTGAAATTTTGTACCGGATCTATTCCTCGGCATCAAATTCATGGAAAACCTGGAACACCATACCTTATCGGTTTCCTTTTGGGCCCAAATCTGGGGTTCTTGTTAATGGAGACCTTCATTGGTTAGGGATTGCTCAAGACGGCTGTGTATTACTCTCTTTGGATATCGGCGATGAAAGATTCAAAGAAATGCAACTACCAAAAGATATTTTAGAGATGAAGCATCGGTGTATGACTCTGGGAGTGTTGGAAAGGCACCTCTGCGTGCTTGTCTGCCCAAATGCTGATGGTCTTAAGGTTCCTTATGAAGTATGGGAGATGCTGAATTATGGAGTTCGAGAATCTTGGGTTAAGCGTTGTGTCATTGCCCCAGAGAGTATCGCCACTGACCAAGGTTATTTTAGGCTTCTGTGCTCTTTTAAGAATGGCAAGATTCTACTCTTGGGTTTTGATAATCTAGTTTTATATGACCCTAAACATGGATGTGCTACAGAACTAAAAATCGACAACTGTTCATCCTTGAACGCCGTGAATTATTTTGAAAGCTTAGTTTCTCTAAACTCCAGAACTTATGTGGGAAAACGCAACTGGTGGTGAATCAATAGAAACCTGAAGAAGAAGTTTTAAAGGAAAAACAGGTGATTATGTTAGTATATTTTTTTATTTTTTATTTTTTATGTTATTAGTATGTGGGTTGATAAAGGAAAGATGCTGCTTGTTCTTTCTCATATTCTATGACGCAGAACCTTAATATATACTATGCTCCAGAGTCCAGAATAAATTCTTGTATTTACTTCAGTATTCTGTTATTCTTACTAAGCTTCAAGGAGAATCCTCAGTTGTTCCGAATTTGTATCATTATTTATACAGTATATAATATCGATAGTGAATTGGGTCTTCGAACGAGCAAATGGTAAGTTCAAATAACACACATAAACAAGATACACGGAGACGTCGTCATTATAGTTTTAACAAAATGGGAAGTAAATTTGTCAATGAAGAACGCTTCTATTGCGTCCAAACCTCCGTCCTCAGGCTTCTATTGCGTTGGAGGCAACTGCCTCCATCACTGAATTTCATCTTTGTGATTTCCAGTACTCTCATACAACTCAATAATTAGTAAACTGCTGATACAAAACGACTTCCCTATCGTAAAATTCAGATTTACTTTATGGAAAACAATATCAGTGAAGTCCAAGTCTATTCATTAGAATTAAATTCATGGAAAATCATTGAGATCAGCGTGTGTCTCTCGCCTCAAAGGACTTTTGGTAGCCTAGAAGCTGGGGTAATTTTTGATGAAGATTTTCATTGGATACACGGTGACAAAGTTGTAGTCTCACTGGATTTAAGCAATGAAAGAATCAATGAAATACAACTACCAAGAAGATTTTCGAATTTAGATTTTGATTTATATCTGATGTTGGCGGTGTTGGAAGGGTTCCTTTGTTTGCTTAAAAGTCATCTTCTTAGTGTTGGTGTTGAGGTATGGGTAATGCAGGATTACGGAGTTGAAAAAACTTGGACCAAAAGTTTTATCATAAACAATGAGAGTAAGGGTTTTATGAGGCGTGTGTGGTCTTCTAAGAAGGGTGAGATTCTTATTGAGGTAGATGGTGATCAAGTTTTATATAACCATAAGTTTGGAACTGTGAGAAAACAAAATAATCAAAGTTTAATAGGCACTAGAACAAGAGGAGAGAATTATTTTGAAAGCTTAGTTTCACTCAATGCAGGTACTTACATGCACGATAAGAAGTTATTAATGTCTTGCATTTAGCTTGATATATAATTAGTGTGTTGCTGCTGTTTTGTTCTATTTCTTGGATGCATATAAATATTTCTAGTGGAATGAATTTTGATCAATACATTTCCTTACTTAAAATTCCGGTAACTATTTTGCTTTGCATGATGCAATTGATTCAGAAACGATTAAGATCGTCAATTAGATCAGAAAGGATACAATTATTCGGTCGGGTATTCGGTCTGGCGGTCAGTGGAAACTCTAGCAAGAATTCTTTTCTTGTCCTTCTGTTCCTCTTTTAATTTCTATTTCAGGTTTCCAACTTTTCTGAGCAGTAAAGATTCCTATATACTTGTATAGAAATACTGCTCAGAAAGACTGTATACCAAATTTGCAATGCTTTGGGTAATCAATGTTACCAACTAAGGAAAAAACTTCGAAAGACCATTACAAAAAAACCAAGTTGCTTTTTCTGATTTACAGATTGTTGTTATACAGAAAGAAAATGCTAAACTTTCCGAGGGATATAGTGGTTGCGCACCTGCTCCCCTCAAAATTTCACTCGTGAAACCCCTTGCTAAATCTACCGGCTTTAGGAAATGGAAATTATTATAAAGAATTCAACATCACTGGCTTTGGGTAAAATATGATGATAAAGGTACACCCTAGTCTCTTTTCTTATTACGCTGCTCCTCTAATAAGCAAAGAGACAAATCATTGAGAATTTCCTTGTCTTGTGACTTTTGGTACACTAGTGTTGCAACTTGCATCAAAAATCCATAAGGTGGTCAAAGCCCAGCAAAACACAGAAATTCAAATGAGATGCAAAATCAAGAATCTTTTTGTGCATCGTGACTTTCTCAGTTGTTATAGTTTCTTATGAAGGCTAGCCAAACGCGATTTATGAATTGAGATTACCAAAGTTACAGTACTGACAGGAGTTACAATAGGGTTAGGATTGATAGAGCAGAAAATAATTTACAACTAGTGGTAATACACAATGCAGAGAAAGATCCAGCTGTATACAAGGAGCTTATGAACAAATGGTTTGAGTTAATGGAGATATAAAATTTATCCATCTGCCTGTTAGTGACCCGAAAATGGAGAAAAAGACATTTGATTTCTGATTTTTTGTCAACACAACCTTACCATAGTAAGGATGAGATGAAAGATTTTGAAACATAACATGACTTGCAAAACATTGTTACATAAAAAAGATATATTGCCATAGATTACATAACAAAAAATCTCCATCTCGATAACATGGCATATATTAAGGTTCTAAGACTTATAATACGATCAAACAAATTAAATGCAGCATCGTAAACTATTAGTTCCAAACTTTGATTCACTTCCGAAATTCACCAAAAAACTACTACATGATATCAAGAACCAAATAACATTTAACCTGTTTTTCTTCTAAAGTCGCTTCTTCTTCTGGTTCCTATTCTTCAGCAGTCTTCTCACCCAACTTAAGTATTAGAGTTCACAGAAACTAAGCTTTCAAAATAACTCCCAGCTTTCAAGAATGATTTTTTTTCGATTTTTAGTTCTCTAGCACTTCCATGTTTTCGGTCATACAAAACTAGACTATCGTAAATCAAGAGTAGAATCTCGCCGTTCTTAGACCACACAAACATAAAATGACCCTGGTATAAGAACGGGTAATGACACGACACCCTAAGAACTTGGCTGCCTTTAATACTCTCACGAGCAATGACACAACGCTTAGTCCAAGATTCTCGATCTCCATATTCTAGCATCTCCCATACTTCAAAAGGCATCTTAACACCATTAACATATGGGCTGACAAGTAGGCAAAGGCAGCCTTCCAACACTCCCACAGACACACACTGATGACTCAAAATCTCTTTTGGTAGTTGCATTTCTTTGAAACTCTCGTCACTGATATCCAAAGAGATTAGCAAAAGGTCTTCATCTATCACCAACCAGTGAAGGTCTCCATTGACAAGCACCCCAGATTTTGGCTTCAAAAGAAACCAATAAGGTACGGTTTGCCTAGTTTTCCATGAATTTGATGTTAAAGAATAGACTTGGATTAGGGTACCATCTTTGCGTTCACTAGATCTTTTACCTATTACCAACTTGTAATCGTCAGTCTTGTGATCATAACCAAAAGCATGCATGCAAACAATGTTTTTATTAAATCCATTTGGTGATCGGGGTATTTCTTTATATTGTCTTGTGGCTGGGTTCCAAAGATAAGCTGGTCCATGTTCCGAAACAAAGCTGTAACTAAACACCCGTATGCAAACCAGGCCATTACAAGAACCTAACAATTCAACCTTATAACCTAAAGATTTGAATGGGAAATCCATTTCAACCGCATCATCTTCAATTTCAAAAACTGATGATACTAATGAATCATAACCTATGGAGTAAATTTTTTTATCGTCGTAACTTGGAAACATAAGAATATGGTCGTTCTTTTGAGTTATAAGATTAAGGTGCAATTTAACAAAATCAGAGGAAGTAATTAGATCATACCAATTCTTGCAAACAGATTTACATACAAGTAATGATTTTACCGGTAACCTTAAAAGGATCTCGTGGTACATCTCTTCGGGAAGGCTAGACATTCCCTCTGCGGAAACTGGTCTCGATCTTGTGCGGAATCTGGAGAGAGTGGTGACTAGGGTTTTTACGCTACAATGATTAAACTCCTTTTTTTAGGGTTTCAAAACCTTTATAGCAAATCCACATTGTGAAATAAAACCATAACGCACCATGGAAATATATTTAGTTGCAAAAAGAAAGAAAAAAGGAAATGGAGATGCGGGGTATCGAACCCCGTACCTCTCGCATGCAAAGCGAGCGCTCTACCATGTGAGCTACATCCCCGTTTGTTTGGTTATTTGCAAAGCGCGATTCAAATCGGATATGATTGGGTTCCAAGTGTAGCCCCTAGTATTGTGATTTCAAAATCCTTTTGAAGAAGTACATGTAAACTATGGAACACAATCTAATATCTCAAATTTATTTACAATTACCATCCACTAGTGTACCAAAAGTCACAAGACAAGGCATTTTCCGGTTTGATCTACCTTAAGTGGTAGGGTTAGAGAGCTTTCCTTGTGGGCATCAAATTAGAATGGAATTTATTTGGTGGTTGCAGTGATTTACAAGTATGTTAGTAATTTCATAACTGTTTATGGTTTAGGCATTCATTTTTGGGTACAAGTCATAAGCGTATTTCAAAAACATACGTGCTTGCAAGTATGTTAGTAATTTCATAACTGTTTATGATCATAGCCGACTGCATGCATGTGCTTATGGCTGTCATATATCCTCATCCTCCCTCATATACCCATATAACTATACGTCTCTCTTTGATCTTCACCATCTCTGCCTAGCAAAGCAGTCTGTAATCTCAATGTACCATTACTTAGTATCAACTACCAAGTGCAAAAAATGGGTTCTGCAATAGATCAGAAACTTCACATCTTCTTTTTCGTGTTGATAGCTTACGGTCATATGATCCCAACCATAGAAATACCTAATTAAACTGGTTGCTGCTCGTGGTGTTAAAACCAAAGTTAGCACCCTCAATGCTCCCGTCTTCAGATCATTTGGACTCGATATTTAAATTCAAGCACTTCAATACCCTGGTGTAGAAGCTAGGTTACCCGAAGGATACGAAATTATGATGAAATAAGTTCACCTGACATAATTTCCAAACTCTTTATGGCACTCAAGACGCTATATGAACTCACAACCCTACCTAACCAAGGTACTGCTGCCGATAGAGAAGCCCTTAATTTGCTGTACCCAGTCTCCCTGACAAGATAGAGATGACCAGCTGGTTACAATTGCCTGACTATTTTAAAACTGTTGAAGAGGCACCGAGTTTATGGGCCAAGTACGTCGAACTAGGAAATCGCCGACTGGGAAAAGTCGGACTTGTAACTAGCAAAAATGCGGAATATATGAGAAATTGGAGATTTCCACGGGAAACTAGCTTGAGTAGAGTTGCTTGGATATCTCATTGTTGGGTATCGGGTTGTCAGGAGTACTTAGGTATCCGGTCCGGCACATAACCCATAGGTTGCAGTAAAGTTGAGGGGGCTATGTTTTTAGTTCGTTAAAACATTGACTTCTCTATGCCTAAAAAAAAAAAAAAAAAAATTGACTTCTCTTAAACCCTAGCTTTTTCTTTCCGACAATCTTTAAGAGCACAGTAAAAGATACTGGATAAGACATGTCAACCCTAGTTGCTTTGTCTCCTAAATTGCAGAAGCAACAAATTGGAGGAAGAGGAGGGGAAGCAATTACTAGCCTTCCAGGAGAGGTTTACCATGAAATTTTCTGGTAAGGCTACCCGTAAAATCATTACTTACATGTATGTGTGTTCGCATGACTTGGTTTAAACTAATTTCAGACCCTGATTTTGTTAAGATGCACCTTTATTTTACAATCCAAAACAACAACAATCCTAAGCTTGGTCATCATGGAAGTGGGTTACTTTTTAACTCCATCGGTTATAATGCATTATTATCGCGGATGTACGATGAATTTGATTTTTCTGTTTTTAGTATGGATTATCTCTCATTCAAATATACACGGTTGTCTGATTTTTTTTTTCCTCAGAAAACGTAAGTAATATATTAAGAAAGCTTACGCGAAGTAAGCGCTTTACAACACTCCAAGAACAGATAGGATGTGTTACAAAATCCCCACAGCACCACATTCCCTCAACACCAAACAAAGAAAAAGGTACAGACTCCCTCTGCAAAGACTGACGGATCCCAAAAAACCGAAACTAACAAATCTTACTAATTAACAAAAAACTGACCCCAATTCGATAAAACATTTTCAAGGGAGATGCCCTTCATAGATTCATCGTTTCTGCACCAGAAATAAGCTTGGGATTTAATTTGTTTAATCACCTGATTCACATCGAAGTTGATTTGTTCGAAAACTAGTTTGTTTCTTTGATCCCAAATCGTCCAAGTGATGGCTGCCGGAAGTAACTGCCATAGCTTTTGACCAGTTGCAGAAAGAATTTTGGGTCTCCAACCCTTGATAATTTGATCAATGAAGCTTGGCATGACCCATTGAATGTTAAAGTACGACACGAAATGACCCCAAATACCAGAAGAGGTAGCTAGGACAGTGGAAAAGTAAACGAGTGGCAGATTCACCCGTTTTGCGATAAAGAAGACAACCGTTGACGATTAGCGTACCTTTCTTACGAAGCGTATCCATTGTGGCTATCTTCTTATGGTATACGGTTGTTTGATATTGTGGCTATCTTCTAATGGTATACGGTTGTCTGATATTTCTTCTTGTAATGGTTTGATTATTATTTGGAGTTGTCAGAAGACTCAGAACATTAGATGTCTTTGGAACCCAGCAACTAAAGAATACAAGGTAATACCCAAATCATCAAATGCGAATAAAAAGAGTTACATGCATGCTTTTGGCTATGATGACACACGACTAGTGATTATAAGGTGGTAAACGTTTATAAAGAGGACAAGAATGCTTTTTTCGGCGAAGTCTATACTTTGGGATCGAATTTATGGGAAAGCATTCAAACCAAACCATATCCATTTCGCAATACGCCAAAATGCGGGGTTCTTTTTAATGGAGTGTTTCATTGGTTAGGTAAAATGTGTGGTTGCTCCGTCATAGTCTCATTGGATGTCAGCCACAAGGAATTCAAAAATCGGAAACTACCAAAAGAGACTTTGGAGAAAAACCTATCGTTTAAAAGTGTGGGAATAGTGCAAAGGAGACTTTGCGTAATTGTTGGAGTTCAATGTGGTTTTGATGCATGGTTGATGCAAGATTATGGAGTTCAAGAATCATGGGCGAAAACACTACAACATCGCTGTCCAGAGCAGATTTTTGAGGGGTCTGTTGTTTTATAATTACGGTGAGATTCTATTGTTGCCTTCCCGTAAGTTAACTTTGTACGACCCAATAAACGGAATTGCTGGAGAAGCAAATGACCTAAGGGTGTTCTTGTACGGAGTGAACTATGTCGAAAGCTTAGTTTCTCTTAACTCAGGTACATATATGCGGGCAGAGAAAAATAGGCTGACCAAAGAAAGTTGGAAATTATGAGTTAATATGTTCGCTTCTGGTCGGCTGTTTTGTGTTTCTATTTCTTTGATACTTGTTACAAATGTGATGGAAGTGAATTTGCAGTTTTGAGCAATTAAAGAATCTTCTTAAGTAGAATTTCAGGTAAATATTTTGCAATTCATTGAATAACACTTTCCATGTAATCCAAAAACCAATTGGGGCTTGCTCAGTTGGCTAAGGTCGAACTCTTGAGTTGTTAGGTCAGAGATTCGAATTCCGCGGCCGATCATATCAAAAAAAAAAAAAAAAACTTTTTATGTAATCCATGTTATATATTTTGGAAAAACGTGGAGTATTTGGTTGGGTAATATCAACTAAGGAAAAAACATTGAAAGACTGTACACAGAAAGTGAACATCTAACTCTGAAACTTTGGAAAACTGACTTTAAGAGACATCACTGGCTCTGGGTGAAATATGATTTCTTGGAAGCATGGTAAATATCTTTTGTGTTTTGTTTTGTTTTTTTTTCTTCTTGGAATTGACTTAGATCACCTCATTTGGATCCGACTCATACTAAGGGCCCAACTCCTATATACTACTATCTTCATCTCGAGAAAAGTGATACTCTAACATTTTCATATTTGAAAATTAGCCTCATATTTACCTAAAAATAAGCCAACTTGATTTTTCTTGGAACGACGGGAAAATCGTGCTTATTTTTTCTTTTCTTTTTTTTCTATGTCCGACTTGGATTTGACTCATATCACATGCCTCACTGGGTCTGATAAAAATTCCGAACTAACTTAGATCACATCATTTTTATTTCTTTTTCTTAAGTCAATCACTTCTTTTTTCCTGATTCAGATCACCTCATTTGGGTGTGACCCAAATAACTCGGCTCATCTTGTCATACACATAGTTGGCATAAATCAACATGTCCTTATTGGTATGAGCTGCAAGGAGAGGTTGATCAGTTCTGGGTGGGGGAAATCGACCTCCTACCGCTTAAATTACAACTATCTGACTCAGACTATCTTAAATTACCGCTTAAGTTCTGGATCTGACTCAGACTATCTCGTCTTAGTTTTCTTCTTCTAGATCTGACTCGTCTAGATTTGACTTTAATCTCCTCTTCACGATATGACTGAAAATAAGACTCTTAACTCCTATCCAATCTTTAAATTTGTTCTTTGTAGCAATGCTGCTAATGGGGGCGCCATTTTTCCTGGGGGTGTACCAAATTGCAAATAAGAGTTTGGTACACCCCCGAACAAAATGGTACCCCATTAGCAGACATGCTTTGTAGGGCTAGAAAGAAAGTAAAAGCCATTCATTATTTCCTTGTCTTTGTTCGCCCACCCACAGTGCCACACTCTCTGTCTTTCCCCTCTTTCCTCCGAGGAAATGAAATGAAAGAAAACCCTAATTTTCGAAAATCAGGAAACGGAAGATTAAATCAATTGGTTTACTTAAATTGCAACAGCGATTCATCACTTCTTCGCTCATCAGCTTCTACATAATTTCGTTTTCCTTTTCTCTTTTCACTCTATTAGAAATTTGAGAGACCAAATTGGAAGAAGATTGAAGAATCAACAGCAATGTCGAGCATTCCGGAAGAGTTGTACCATGAAATTCTCTTCAGATTACCAGTGAAATCATTACTTGTATGCAAATCTGTCTGCTGGAATTGGTATGCTCTAATCTCTACCTCTGATTTTGTTAAAACCCATATTGCTATTCAGGAACAAAAACCCATTCTCATGCTTGAAGGTTCTCTCAGGAATAGCGAAACTAGTCAAGTTTACTCCATAGGTTATGATTCATTAGAATCAACTTCAATTGTTGAAAATGAGGCAATAGATGCGATTGAAATGGATTACCCATTCAAATCTGTAGGTCATGGTATTGTTCAATTGTTCGGTTCAGCTAATGGTCTGGTCTGTATATGGTTGTTTGATAATGTTGATAATCGGTATTGTATTTGTCTTTGGAACCCAGCCACAAGAGAATATAAAGAAATACCACCATTATCAGCAATTGGAACATATTGCGATGTTGAATTACATGCTTTTGGTTATGATCACAAGACTGATGATTACAAGTTGTTAATAGGTGTAGAAGCTCCTGAAAGCAAGGATAGTACTCTCATCCATGTCTATAGGTTAGCATCAAATTCGTGGGAAACCGGGAAAACCATACCATATCGGTTTCCTTTTGATCAGAGATCTGGTGTGAGTTTTAATGGAGACCTTCATTGGGTACCACTAGGCCAAGACAAATATTTATTACTCTCTTTGGATATCAGTGACGAGAATTTTAGAGAAATGCAAATACCAAAAGAACTTTCGTGTAACGATGCAGACCCGTATCTGTTTCTGGGAGTGTTGGAAGGGTGCCTTTGCTTACTTGTCAGATTACATGTTCATGGTCAGTTTGAAGTACGAGTGATGCTGGAGTATGGCGTTCCGGAATCTTGGACTAAGCGTTATGTCATTGCCCATGATTGTCTTATCCGTAAGCAGTTTTTTTTCAGGATTCTGTGGTCTTTTGAGAATGGGAAGATCATATTCCTAAATGACAATGGGCTAGTTTTGTATGATCTAAAATTTGGAAGTGCTACTGAACTAAAACTCCCTAATAAATAATAATCCATTCTTGTACTTCATTGAGACCAAGAACTATTTTGAAAGCTTAGTTTCCCTGAACTCCGGTACTTATGTGGGAGAAGAAGACGGCTGAAGAATCTGTAAGAACGCGAAGAAGGCGCTTAAGAAGAAAAACAGGTAATAATGTTATTTAGTTCTTGTTACTGATACTTATTCTTTCGTGTTTATCAATGCATTACCGTTTTGTCCATGTCCACTGTCATCCTGTATTAGTTTTCTTCCTTGTATATCTTAATTTGTCAGTAGTGGGGCCATGGAAACTGGAAAGGCACCTCATTTTTTTTTTTTATCTTTTCTCCTTCTCCGTTTATTTATCTTTCAAATTTTGGTGAATTGAGCTTTCAAGTGAGAATAATAGTCCTGGTGTTGGACAACTTGGAATAAGCGTTTTTATTTTCAACTTGGTTTGTTTAGGACGAGATTTTGGTTATTATGTAGTCAGAATTTTGTTGTTCAAATCGCTGTTAGGCCATGATAAAACTTTCCGATACAGAATGCTTTATAGAATGAAAACCTCAATGAGTATATGCGAGATTGATTCTTGAATCTTTATCCTCATCCTTAATGGTTCACATGTTAATAGTGTGGTAATTTAGCATTGGTTGAGCAGAGAATAATGGGAGTCCTTAACTTCACCTAAACTGCAGTACTTACATGGTGCTAAAGAATATGAGAACAAAATCAGTTGAAACATAGGATATATGATGCATATATTGAAGTGCGGGCTGCTCACCTAGGTTTTGCTGCTTCACGGTAGAAGCCCTTTTGGCACTCAGTGGGTCAAAGTTTGGCAATTAGTTGAGGAAATATGTCACAAATACTGTTATATATGCTTCCATACATGATTAGATTTATAGAAGAAACTTCACATAACTAAGAGGATCAAAGAAAGATTGTAAGAATCTGTGTATTACAGCATAGTTAAATGTTAATTAACATCATCCTTGTCAGCCAATGAGTTTCTACAATGTTCTTGCAGTTATAAGTAAATATTTTTGTCTTGGAACTCTGCACTAGAGGAAACAAGCAAATAACTAAATGAATATGATAATGATGTTGTCTGCTTATATGTTTAAGGTTATCACTTGTCATTGAGACTCATTTTTGTGACTCTCTAATTGCCGCATAGTATTTCTATAGCAAGCTATCGAAGTCTCGTAGTTATTTTGAAATTTTCACCTTGATTACTTTTTGCATGTGTTCCAGCATGCCACCATGACTCACCTAGGCCCTAGAAGTTTTCGCTTGCCTTAGATTTTGGACTTTGGAACACTAGTTTCTTGTTTTTTTTTTCTTCAATTTTGTGTCTGTGGTATATTATGATTCCTCATGTTGTTTATGCTAATGCCTAATTGTTCAAACTTAAAACATACTTGTGACAGGGAAGTTGCAAGCACTTTATGGTAACAACGGGATTTGAGATTGATGCACCCAAAGAATGACCATAACCTGGCAGCTTTACCAGGGATTATATCCTATGAAGGCATGTATGGTGAGAGAGAAGAAACTACTGCTTAAGAGGACCAACTGCCTTGTAAACTTAGCTGCATGGAACTTATTGGAGCAGCACAGGAAGCATTATAAGCTGCTATAGACTCTGTACTCTTCTGCTTCTCCAGCATTTTCTTGATTCATGTAGTTCTAAATTTCATGTGTCTTTGATTTTCATTGATGCTTTTTTTTGTAGCCAGGCTTTTTATGTACAGCAGTCCAATCGTATATGTTTCTTGATTTGCTCCAAGTTAGGTAGTCAGGTTTTATCATTTTAGGCACGGAGTTCTGTCAGGAATAGTTCAATAACATTCAATAGCTGTATCCTTTAATGATCTGCTGGTTTCATTCAGTATTACTGGTTGCAATCTCATGAGAGTATAGGGTACATAAGTAGTGCGCTGAGTAACAGTGTGTACAAACCCCCAGAATCTTGATCTCTTTTATTGATTTGGCACTTACTGCTAATCAGACTGTTTTAGACAGTCCCCTTCCCTCTAAAATGGAAATTTGGTCTCAATTTTTCTCTTCTTACGAGCATAATTTGATCTCACGAGTTCAAAAACTAACATGTCGTTTGTTTTTTGCAATTTTAATTGGAACAAACAACCGGTTAGTCCCACAACTAAGTTGGAGAATGATGGCATCACAGGTTGTTTGTTTCATTGGTTGTGCTGGCTAAACTGACTCGTCCGGGTCTAACTCATTACCTCTGAGTCTGACTCATCTCTTCTGACTCAAATATTATTACTCCTATCTATCGACTAGTTATAAAGAATTCGTCTGCCCATCAAGTCGAGCACTACAAAACTGTGCATCACTGATGTATTAGCTGAGTCAGACTTCGAAACAGAAATCAGAAAAATTGATAATCTTAAATCTGACTCAGGACGAGTTAAGAGTCTGAGTCAGAGTCAGATTCAGATCGCTGAATCAAACTCGCACAAACAGGGCGTAAAGAAAAAGGCATCACTTCTTCTTCTTCTTTCACCCTTGAAAAACCCTCTCACTGCTCTCTAGTCTCTCTTCCACCCAGATTCCCAAAATCAGCAATTGAAGATTGATTTGATTTGGGGTTTGCCACTTCCTCTCTATTCTCCAGCTTCGGCACAAATTCATTACCCGGAAACCCCTAATTAGAAGCTGAAATGGAAAAAGCTGCAAAAATGTCCAGCATACCGGAAGAGATCTACCATGAAATCCTATTAAGGTCAGCGGTGAAATCGCTCCTTGTATGCAAGTCCGTCTGCAAGAATTGGTATGCCCTAATCTCTACCTCTGGTTTTATTAAAACCCATATTACTATCCAGGAAAAGAAACCCAATCTCATGCTAGAAGGTTCTCTCAGGAGTAGCGGCAGTCGTCCACTTTACTTTATTGATTATGATTCATTAGCATCAACTTCAATTGTTGAAGATAAGTCGATTGATGTGATTGAAATGGATCATCCATTCAAATCTTTAGGTTATGATGTTGTTCAATTATGGGGTTCATCTAATGGTCTAATTTGCATGAGGTTGTTTACTTTTGCTGGTTACAATAATTTATTCTGTCTTTGGAACCCAGCCACAAGAGAATATAGAGAAATACCCAAACCACCAGTTAAATTTCCGGATGTTAAATTACATGCTTTTGGTTATGATCATAAGACTGATGATTACAAGGTGGCGATAGGTGTACAATTTATTGGAATTGGTACTCAGGTCCAAGTCTATACGTTAGCATCAGATTCATGGAAAGCCGGGAAAACCATACCTTACTGGTTTTCTCATAAAACAGCTGGTGTGCTTTTTAATGGAGAATTTCATTGGTTATCAGAAGATGTAGACAAATTTTTATTACTCTCTATGGATATCAGTGATGAGACGTTTAAAGAAATGCAACTATCGAATGAACTTGCGTGTAAGGATATGGAACAATATCTGTTTCTGGGAGTTTTAGAAGGGTGCCTTTGCCTATTTGTCAGCACAGATGTTAATGGTCAGTTTGAAGTATGGGAGATGCTGGATTATGGTGTTCGAGAATCTTGGACTAAGCGTTATGTCATTGCCCATGAGAGTATCATCAATCAACAGTATTTTTTGAGTCTTGTGTTGTCTTTTAAGAATGGGGGGATTGTTTTATTGAATAGCAATGGGCTAGTTTTGTATGACCTAAACAACGGAAGTGCTAGAGAACTAAAAATCAATAATCATCCACTCTTGAACTTCGACAACACCAAGAATTATTTTGAAAGTTTAGTTTCTCTGAACTCCGGTACATATGTCGGGGGAGAAGACGACTGAAGAATCAATAAGAACGAGAAGAAGGCGCTTTAGAAGAAAAACAGGTAACTATGTTATTTATTCTTTTTATTGATATGTATCCATGCAGTTTTATAGTGATTTAATTCAGTGGATTGAAGTTTCAGATTATAAATTCACTAAGCTGCATTTTGATTCTCGTATACTATGTCTTAGAAACTTGTTTATACCATGTTATCGGCGTGAACTTTTTGTGTTATATCCAATCCAGAGCAATGGATCTTCCTATGTACACTATTTTGCAATTCATGTTGTAGCCGATTTATAAATCATGCAATCTATTAAAATTTTGGAAGATTCGTATTTACCAATGCAATACTGTATTCTCCATGTGCATCGTCATTTATATCATTCTCAATTAGTTTTAGTCAGCCGCGCATCATTTTATCAGAAACATCTACTTTGTTTCTTCCCTTTGTCACCTTCCTCACCTGAAATGGTTATTGTTTGTGGTTTAGGAAGAGATTTGGTTATTGTTTATATTGAAATTTTGCTGTTTCATCCATCTTTAGTTTCCCATAATAAAACTCTCCAATACATCTCCAAAAAAAAATTCTCATCCTTCACGGTTCACATGTTAATAGTGTGGTGATTTAGGATTGGTTGAGCAGAGAAATATGAAGTTCTTTATTTTACTAAACTGTTGTGCTTATATGGAGCCAAGGAATAACACAAAATCAGTTGAAATGTAGGTGGTTTGAGGCTGCTAGTTCTATAGTGAATAATTTGTGGGTCTAGAACTTGCTATTACCAATTACCTATTTAGTGGGCTCGCCTAGGCTTAGGCTGCTTCATAGTAAAAATAAAAAAACCTTTCAGGATCTAGTGGTTCAAAATGCTTGACAGCTGGAAATTGAAATGCTTATATAAGGGTGGGAATCTGGTGCTTGGTGAATCATGTTTCTCAGGAATTGCAGTCTACTTCCTATCTGTGTTTTTAAGCCCCGATATAACTATTGATAGCGAGGCTAATATTAGTCTAGGAAACATGTCACTAGTACTGTAGTAAATGTTGCCTTGCATAATTAGAGTGATAGAAGAAACTTCACAGAACTAAGAGGAACATAGAGACAACGTGAAATTCTGTGTAGCATAGTTAAATGTTAATTTACGTCATCCTTGTCAGCCACTGAGTTTCTATAACTTGCTGTGGAAATGAATCGTACACTCCAGTCTTGTACTTTTTTGGATTATTAGTGACTTGTTGTAGTCTGGTTTACTAGTGGTTGTAGTCTGGTTTACTAGTGGTTGTATGATGGTTATACGTAAATATTTTATATTAATGTCTTGAAAAGTAAATATGATAAAGATGTTGTCTGTGTATATGTTCAAGGTTATCACTTAACATTGAGACTCCTTTTTCTGACCCTCTAATTGGTGCAGACTGCAGAGTGGTTCTGTAATCAGCTATCCAAGTCTCGTAGTTATTTTAAAGTTTTCACCATGATTACTTTTGTGCACGTGTTCCAGCATGCCAGTAATGCCACCATTAGTCACCTAGGCTCTGTTTTTTTTTTTTTTGCTTGTTGAAAGTTGAGTTCTAGCCTATGCTGTGAAAGGCGAGCTAGGCGCCAAAACCTGAGCAATTTTTTTTTTCTCGGCCCCTTGGCAGCGCCTAGTGCCAAAGACAAGATAGGTTCTAGCATTTTAGATTTTGGAACACTAGTTCTCCTTCAATTTTGTGTGTTCGGTATATTATGAATTCTTATGCTGTTTTTGCTAATTGTTTAACTTCAAGTTAAAACATACCTGTGACGGGTAAATTGCAATTTGCAGGGATTTGAGATTGAAGCACCCGAAGAATGAACGGAACCTGGCAGCTTTGCCAGTGCTGATATCCCCCCTGAAAAGCCTTCACCACTTCTCTATTATGGAGGTGTTTATGGTACGAGAGAAGAAACTACTGCTTAAGAAGACCAACTGCCTTGTAAACTTCGTTGCATGGGACTTATTGGAGCCGCACAGGAAGCATCATAAGCTGCTATAAACTCCATAGTCTTCTGCTTCTCCACCATCTTCTTGATTCAAGAACTTCAGTTCTAACTTTCACGTTTCCTTGATTTTCATTGATGCTGTTTTTGTTGTCTGCAGGATTATGAGCAGCTTTTGTTTTTTCATTTGCTCTAAGTTAGGCAGTCAGGCTTTTTTTCTTATTAGGCACGGAAATATGTCAGGAATAGTTTGATCTGGTTTCATTCAGTATATATGGTTGTGATCTCATGACTCATGAGAGTATACCGGACACTCAGAAGTTGATTCAGTTGCACTGACTAACAGCCCCAGATTGTTAATCTCTCTGATTGATTTGGAACTTTCTGCTAATCAGACCGTTTTAGACAGTCCACCCCTTGAAAGGAAATTTGGTCTCAATTATTTTTTGGTTTTTTTAATGAGGATAATTTGATCTCACAATTTTGGAAAATAAAATAAAAAAATTGGGGGACAGATGACCTCCCAAAAGCATTTTTAATTTGTTTCATTTCAGGTGTGGGACTCAGGTTGTTTGTTTTCTCCAGACTAACAGGGGGTTAGTCAATTGAGATTTATAGGGAATTTTGGAGAAATTTAAATCTCTTGTTAGTTGATAGGGAGTCTTTGTGAATCTTTATTATTGGATAGTGACTTTCTGAAAGTCTTTAAAATTCTCTGTTATTGGATAGTGGCTTTCTGAAAGTCTTTAGAATTCTCTGTTATTGGATTTGTACTTCCAAATCAATGATTTAAGGTTATGGGAGATTTTTAGAGACTTTTAAGTGAAAATATACCATATAAGGCTCAAACGAAGTCTCTCCAAAATAGGTGATATTTGGAGAGACTTTAGGATATTCAAAAAGATAAAATAAATATTCCATGCATATAAAAAAGGGGGATTTTGCATTTCCCCCCAAAAAAGATACCTATTTTGCATTACCCCCTTTTTAATTGATAATTTGTGAAACCCCCTCTCCGTTATGACTATTGTTATCTCTTAGTTAACATAGCACGTGCAGTTCACGTGTGTATCAACTAAAAATAATAATCTCTTTTTCAGACACAAATACCCCTGAACCTAAACATGTTGTGCATCTTTCGTCATTTCTTCTTCTCCGTCTTTTTTTTTCCTGTAAACAACCACCGCCATTAGAGACCTCCACGGGACTCAAAATAAATCATTTCCCACCGCTTTCCTCTTATATTGAAATCTACATATTCTCCCACCATCTTATATCAGAAATCTTGTAGAAATCAAATATAAAAAACCTCATTTATACAATCTCTATTTCACCCACTCTATGTTAAAAGGAAATCACCATCATAAATTAAAGCAAACACCATTACAAGGAGCACCACTGGCCATCGGCAAATGATCTGTTCTCGAGGGATTGAAAATTTGGCCCCTTCTTGTATCTCGACCATGAAATCTATATCGCAAATAGGATTGAAATTTCTATATTTCAAAATCAAGCTTCTTCTGCCGGCAACAGATCTTGAGGGTTCTTAGCACCTATGAAATTGTTCTTAGGGATTTGATGGATTAAAGAATCGCAGTGATGGGTTTTACTTTAAAATTAATTTTGATTCTATGGGTGGAGCTGTGGAGATAAAGAAGAGGACGGAGGTTTTTGGTCTAGATTGCACCACGTGTTCGGCGTAGTTTAGGGTTTTACGATGTTATTATGTATTTATGGCACACACGCGTACTGCATATACACAATTAACTGAGCAGTCACGGTAAAACTAACAGAAAGGGGTTTCACAAATTATCAATTAAAAGAGGGGGTAATGCAAAATAACCATTTATTTTGAGGGGGAAACACAAAATCCCCCTATAAAAAATAAACTATTATTTTCCAAAAACTCCACATTATGCAAGATCTCAACCTATGCATTATGTTCATGTTCAATTTGAAATAAAGGATAGCATTATTATTATTACTCAAATAGAACAAATAGGAATTTTACGTAGAAGGCAAGCGAGCAACAAGCTGCGCCGCAAGCCCTTTTTGGATTTGGTTTAATTTTACGCATAAATTTATAATTTTTCATTGGTTTAATTCTTCCATTTTTTGCATTAAAACTATGAATTATTTATTATATATTAATTTTTATAAAATGATTTTTGAATTTTTTTTTTTTTTTTGTTTCTTCTTATTTGATGTATGTAAAGTAAATTCCTATATATTTTTGTCTCAATGACTCACCGAGATTTCCTAAAAATCACTCTGAAAGTCCCCCAAAATCAATAAACTTACAGAGAGTCTCCTTAAATCTCTTACAAAAAAATTATCTCAATATCTCCAAAAATTTCAACTGACTAACCCCCTGTAAACCGATTCGTCTGGATCTAACTCACTACATTTAATTGCGTGTGACTCAAATATTGTTAATTAGAAAATTGTAGAAAGCTTTTCAATCCAGTAATGTGGCCGTCGAGCAAGGTGTAAAATGATACCTGACTCAAACGCCCCCTAGTCAAATGTAGGAGCTGAGTAAGACCTTGAGTCAGACATCATAAAAATAAAAAAATAAATAAAATATGACATTTGACTCATCCCAAATCAGATCGCTAATAAGATCCAAATAAACAAAATGTAAAACTACCTAAAATTATAGTCTTAGGAAACTTTTGAATCAAGGTATAAAATGACGTGGCTCAAATACCCCCAAGTCAGACATAGGAGCCGAGTCAGACCTCGAACCAGACATCATAAAAATGAAGGGGGAAAAGGGGGAAATAAAATAAAATCTGACATCTGAATCAGATGTCGAATCAGAGAAATAAATAAAAAATGAATAGCTTTATATCTGACTCAAGACTAGTTAGAGTCCGAGTCAGATTCAGATCGCCGAGTCAATAATTTTATATCTGACTCAGGACGAGTTAGACTCTGAGTCAGATTCAGATCGCTGAGTCAAACTCAAACAAACAGGGCGTTAAGAAGCAAGTGAAAAAGGCATCAGATCAGCCCCTTCTTCACATTTACCCTTGAAAAACCCTCTCTAGTCTCTTTCACCCATATTATAAGAAACCCAGATTCCTAAAATCAGCAATTGAAGATTGAATTCAAAAGGCAGCAGCAATGTCGAGCATTCCGGAAGAGATGTACCTTGAAATCCTATTAAGGTCGCCGGTGAAATCACTACTTGTATGTAAGTCCGTTTGCAAGAATTGGTATTCCCTAATCACTTCCTCTGATTTTGTTAATACTCATCTTAATCTTACTACCCAAAAAAGTAACCCTATTCTCATGCTCGAAGCCTGTGCCTTGGGTACCAAGAGTTGTCTACTTTACTCAATAGGTTATGATTCATTAGCATCGTCTTCGATTGTTGGTGAAGATGATCCGATTGATGCGATTGAAATGGATTACCCATTAAAATCTTTAGGTTATCATACTTTTGAATTGTGGGGTTCATCTAATGGTCTAATTTGCGTGAGGTTGCTTGATTTTGGTCGTTCTAAGAATTTATTTTGTGTTTGGAACCCAGCCACAAGAGAATATAAACAAATACAACCATTATCAGCAATTGAATCATATTACGGTTTCCGGTTACATGCTTTTGGTTATGATCACAAGACTGATGATTACAAGTTGTTAATAGGTGTAGAAGATCCTGAAAGCATGGATAGTACTATCATCTATGTCTATAGGTTAGCATCAAATTCGTGGAAAACCGGGAAAACCATACCTTATCTGTTTCCTTATGATCAAAAATCTGGAGTGAGTTTTAATGGAGACCTTCATTGGTTACCACTAGGTCAGGACAACTATTTATTACTCTCTTTGGATATCAGCGATGAAACTTTTAAAGAAATGCAACTACCAAAAGAACTTAAAAAACTTTTGATGGAGGCTATAAACCAATATATGTATCTGGGAATGTTGGAAGAGTGCCTTTGTGTACTTGTCAGCTCAGATAATAATGTCCAGTTTGAAGTATGGGAGATGCTGGATTATGGTGTTCGAGAATCTTGGACTAAGCGTTATGTCATTGCCCATGAGAGTATTTTCAATAACCGGTTTTATTTTAAATTTGTGTTGTCTTCTAAGAATGGGGTGATTCTGTTCTTGAAAGACAATGGCCTAGTTTTGTATGATCTAAGAAATGGAAGTGCCAGAGAACCAAAAATCAATAATATTCCAATCTTGAACTTCCAAGACAGCAAGACTTATATCGAAAGTTTAGTTTCTCTGAACTCCGGTACTTATGTTAGGGGAGAAGATGACCGAAAAATCAATGGGAACACGAAAAAGGCTCTTTAGAAGAAAAAAAGGTGATTATGTTGTTTATTCTATTATTGATATTTATCCATGCAGTTTTATAGTGGGTTGAAGTTTCAGATTATAAATTTGCAAAGTTTGATTTCCATTCTCGTATACCAAGTCTTACAAACTTAATATATACCATGTTATCGGCATGAAATTTTTGTGTTGTATCTAATCTAGAGCGATGGTCTTCCTATATAGACTATTTGGCAAATCATGTCGTAGTTGATTTATAAATCATCCAATCTATGATAATTCTCTAAGATTCGTATTTACTAATGCAATACTGTTCCCCATGTGCGCTGTCAGTAGTTTTACTAAGCTGCAATGAGAATTCATAATTTTATCAGAAACATCTACTCTCTTGCCTCAAATGAGCAAATATGTACGTATGAAATATATATTCCCGTTGTTGGATACTTTGTACTAAGTGGTACAATCTTATTCTATAAGAAATCTCAAACTCTCAAGTTCGTGGTTTAGGACGAGATTTGGTTATTAGTTAGATTGGAATTTCGTTGTTTAATCGATGTGAGATTGATTCTCCAATCGTTCTTTTCATTCTTAAGGGTTACATCTGAATAGTGTGGTGAGGAAATGAAATCCTTAATTTTTACTGTGGTTCTTAGATATAGCCAAGGAAGAGTAACACAAAATCAGTTGAAACGTAGGTGGTTTGAGGCTGCTAATGCTATAGTCAACAATTTGCGGGTCTAGCACTTGTTATTACATATATAGTGGGCTGCTCACTTAGCTGTGTTTTTAAGCTCCGATATCAATTATCGACAACGAGGCTAATATTAGTCTAGGAAATATGTCACTAGTACTGTAGTAAATGTTGCCTTACATAATTAGATTGATAGAAGAAACTTCACCCAACTAAGAGGAAAATTCTGTGTATTTTAGTATAGTCTAGCACTTGTTATTACAAACTAGACTAGTTTGCATCACTGCACATAGCAGTAACGGGACCTTTGTTAGATCCAACCAAGTTACGCTAAGAACAAGTGAATCAAAGTAATAACTAAGATTATTTGGTATATTATGAATCCTTCTGCTACTTTTTGGTCGTTTGAATCTCTGACCTGTTTATGACATATCTTTTAGTGAATTGGGTCCTCGAATGAGCAAATGTATGAAATATATATTCCTGTATTTGGATACTTTGTACTAAGTGGTACAACTCTTAAGTTTGTGGTTTTGGACGAGATTTGGTTATTGTTTAGATTGGATTTTTTTTTTGTTTAATGGATGATTAGTTTCCATACTAAAACTTTCCAATACAGATTGCTTTAGAGAATGATAACCTCAATGATTATATGTGAGATTGATTCTCCAATTTTTCTTTTCATCCTTAACGGTTCACATCTTAAGAGTATGGTGATTTACCATTGGTTGAGCAGAGAAAGATGAAGTCCTTAATTTTACTTAAACTGCAGTGCTTACATGGAGCCAAGGAAGAATAACACAATATCAGTTGAAGCTTAGGTGGGTTGAGGCTGCTAGTGCTGTAGTGAACAATTTGTGGGTCTAGCACTTAATCATCGATTAAGTGGGCTGCTCTAGGTTTTGTCTGCTTCATAGTGGTTCAAAGATTCGGCAGAAAGCCTGGCAGCTGGAAGGGTGGGAGTTTGGTGCTTGCTGAATCATGTTTCTCAGGAATTGCAGTCTACATCCTGTCTGTGTTTTAAGCTCCGATATCAAGTATCGACAACGATGCTAATATTAGTCTATGAAATATGTCACGAGAACTGTAATACATGTTTCCTGACATGATTAGATTGATAGAAGAAACCTCACATAACTAAGAGGAACATAGAGAGATCGTGAGATTCTGTGTACTACAGCATAGTTAAATGTTAGTTTACGGCATCCCCATCAGCCAATGAGTTTCTACTATATGCTGTGGAAATGGACCCCTACACTCCGATTTTATAGTTTGTTGAATTATTAGCTAGGTATTTGTAGTCTGGTTTGCTTGTGGTTGTATGATGGTTATAAGTAAATATTCCGGTCTTGGAACTCTGCCACTGGAGTACCAAGCAAATCACCAACTGAATATTATAAAAGTGTTTTCTGCATGTATGTTCAAGGTTATCACTTAGCATTAAATTGGTGCAGACAGCAGAGTGTTTCAATAGTCAGCTACCCATGTAGTTAATTAATTTTTTTTTACCATGATTTCCAGCATGCTAGCATGACTCGTTTGCTTTGCACAACTTCGCTTGTTTGAAGTTCATTTGGGGTGTTGAAGCTGTAGTTTCTTGTTTTTTTCTTTCAATTTCTGTGTTGGTGACGTATGAATCCTTATGTTGTCCGTGCTAATTGTTTCATCGTAAACATACTTGTTACAGGGAAATTGCAATCTGCAAGCACTTTGGAATTTGAGTTTGACCCATTGGAAGAATGAACAAAACCTGGCAGCTTAACTAGTGCTTATGTCCGCTTCTTCATCATCTTCTTGTTTGAAGAATTTCAGGTGTCTTTGGTTTTCTGTTAATCCCTCTCTCCGCTTGTCGGAAGTAGATTTCATTTTATTTTCAGTTGGCAATGAGGTTTTCATATTAAGCAAGGAAATATGTCAGGAAATAGTGGGCAACTTTGTTTTCAAAATCCTGTGTTGTTAAACGAGTCCAAAATGTAAGCATGTAAGTAACACTGTGTTCTTATGTTAAGAAATGCTATTGATGGTTATTTTCAATGATGTTGTAGTAATAAAAGTTATCGTTCACTCGGACTTGATGAGATTGATTTTAAGAATTAAAAAAATAAAATAAAATAAATATATATATAAATATTGTCACAGGATGAAGAGATGTGCTGGGACTCAGGATTCGGCCAAACTCATAACAAAAGGTTCAAATATTAATTTTTTTAATAATTATCGCTCAACAAATAAAAACATGGACTCTTATTTTTGCCAAGATAGATTCTCAAAAGATTGGTTGTAAATCCTAAGCATGATGTATCAAAACATTTAAGCTAAGCATACCTCATCAAATTAAATGACAACCAATTAATTCAAATCATATTTCAATTAAAATTAATGCAAAAGTCTTAAAAAAAGTTAAATAATTTTACCCATGTATGAAATTCGTCTTCCTCCGTCGTCCCAGTAATGGGATCTAGCTCATCATGTTGGAAACACGCTCAAAAGTTGATTTCATTGCTCAAAAATGGTTCACAAATGATGAAATGGGAGAAAATAAGTAAAACCGGGTGTTTGCAACGCTTATAATTGTTGCAAACACTGTTACATAGAACGATAAGGATGAACTGTGGCTGTTGCTGTATCTCTGCGACCACGATTGGCAGTCGTTGTCACTGTTGAAGAACGACGGTCTTTGGTCATGCAGTTCTTCGTGTGCTTCGTCTTCCACAGAGCGGCAATGGCGCCTCAGAACTTGATTTTCTCGATCTGTTCATGCTCTGTACCTCTCCCTAACTCTCCATACTTCCTCTATGAGTCCTCTGCATCCTATATATACTCGTTAGAACCTCCAAATATCACATTAAACTCCCAAACAATTTCTCATAACTCGGCAGTGAAGAACAATATTCTCGAGAATATTTTCTTCCCAGAAATAACTCCACGCGCTGTTTTCTCGAGCAAAAATACTCCCAACACATCCAGTCATCGTCCAGAAGTGTTCAAACAATCAGCAAGCACGCGAAAACCTCTTCATCACGTACGCACAACTCGGAATGGACTAACCAAAACCCGACTTACCTTGGTTACTTCAACGCGAGAATCTAGCCAATTTTGTCCGACAAAATGAGCCATACCAGTCCTGTTAATACCAGTCACATCATCCCAACAATTCTCAGCCATTGAGTCTCTTTCTATCCTGCCCAAAACGCAATCCCTAAATTCTGCCATTGAAAGAACCTTTTTCCCGCCAAAAATTATTTTCAAACGAAGGTGATGAGGTTGCCCCTTATCCAGCTGCTTGGGTGTGATTATCCTGTGGGTGCCCCTTAGTAATTGAGGTTCCCCTTTATCCTACATTGAGAGTCCGAATAACACGTGTCCTCCGGGTGCTTTAGACAACTTTTCGAGCCGATTTTTCCTAAAATGTTTATTGCCCAAAAATACCTACAAACACATAAAACACCAAAATTAATACAAAATCGAGTGCCAACAATATATAGTATTGAGATCAAATTAGACACAAAAATGTGTCTATCAAATACCCCCAAACTTATTATTTGCTAATACTCGAGCAAATTTATTCTAGAAAATAAAATGCTACACTTAGCACGTGCAGCAAGCCGTTAAACCGCTAGGTGGCCCTAGTGGCAGAGTGATGTCTCCGGAGGGTTTACCAGAGGTGTACCCACAAAAATTTTACTCCAGACCCTAGCTATCTACGCAAAACCTTGGAAGGCACTAAAGAATCTCCTTGGTTGGCATACAATATTGACTATGGGAGGAAGTACCACACGATGCGAAATTCCAATTGATGTACACGAGTTTGCACTCAAGCATACTAAAATTCATATAAAGTGACAGAGCTCTACTCGGATAGTTTCGGACATCATAAACCTGAGTCAACCAATCACATGGATAGATTAAGAAGATAGATGTAGAGAAAAACGTGGATGATGTTGACTAAGGTGAACCTATCCTAATGGACCGAGATACTTGCCCGACTAATATCAACACAACCGGCATATACAAGGGAACCAAAGTGGTCGATAATCCTAACTCTAGGTCAACTCAAATTTGGCATATACAAGGGTACCAGGTGGTCGACTTAATTGAATTTATTCTGGTTGGTCTAATTGTCCGGTCTCAATTTTTTTTTTTTTTTTTTTTTTTTTTTTTTTTTTTTTTGTAACTCAGCCATTCTATTTCACCCTATCAATGGTAAAAATAAAAATAAAAAGAAGTGATCAGGATTCTTTCGATGTTTCCATCACGAGGATATGGCAAAACTACCATGTTTTGTTTTCTAACACCTGAGCTCTGTGCTTTTATGAATAGACTCTTCTAGATGTTTCCATCTAATCAGATTGGTTCCTGAACTCCTACAACCAAGATGTTCCCATCCACTTAGATTAGTTAGTGCCAACCTTAATAAGCATAAATTTCTAGGCTCTGTAGTTTATTTAATGCAACTAAAAAGTTTCTCCCATACCCCCAAACTTCAATCTAACATTGTCCTCAATGTTCTAAAGATGAAATTAAAAGCATGAACAATGAGAAACTGTTACCACTTGAAAAAAAGAGTTAAGGAAAAATATTACCGTGTTGCAAGAGCATGGGTTACCTCCCAAGAAGTGCTAAGTTTAAAGTCTCCAGCCAGACATTAGAAAAGATTAGTCACCTCGAAGAATCATATAGCAACAGTCGGAATAACTGTGGGTCATCTGGATCAAAAAGTGCTACCCAAAAGAAGAGGAGACTGCAACATACCAGGAAGATATCCAACACACCCTTATCTATTTTTTTTGTTTAAGACAACTACATCTAGTTGTGGTTCCGGTTCAGGCTCTATAAGAGGGTCTAGATAAAAAGTTTTCATCGGTTGGATTTCCTCAAAGGAAGGATCCTGAAGATCAGGTTCTAGATTCTGGAAATACTCAACTAAGAACTTAGAAGCACATAACAATAACCTGAATAAGTGGGGATCCTCTAAGTCAACCAGGACTTGACTCACACAGTTGACCACAGTAATGGTCATTCTTAAGCAAATGTGTCGACCCTAATATCCTAAAGTAATTAGGTTTAGTCTCAAAACTTAATAATTGACACATCCGAAACTTGTACGTTCCCACAATTGGAAGGAAGGTTTTGGTGGGAAAACAAAGTCAATCGTGGTATCATAGCCTGGGTTAACCACATCAACCAGAGCATGGGTTTTTAACAACTGAACTTCTTTATGGACACAACTAGGTTTAGGAAAAAGTGTATGAAGATAATCTTGTAAAATGGTTGAGGCACGGATGTCCAGTCCTAAGTAAAGGGACTTTCTGAGAGTTAAAGGTAAGGCACTAGGAGAGTGATAATCACACCCAAACTTAGAGTTTTCAGTGTCTCTAGATAGACTAGTCACAATTTCCTAATTTCTAAAACATCGTAATCCTCGAAAATGGTCAATTGATTCTTCTAAGTTATTATCGTGTAATGCATCCTTAATCATCTCTACGAGTTTATCGTCTTCTAAGACTAGTGTTTCTAAATCACTAGACTCTAAAACAGTATTCTCAGTGTAAACTCTTTCCTCTAAACCATCATCACAATCATATAAAGGATTATCAGCGAAAGTTTCTAGTAAAGGGTCGTTAACTAAGGTGTTAATCATAGTTACTTCCTCTGATTCACTTATAGGCATATCAAATAATGGATTATCCAACATATGGCAGGCTAAAGGATCATAAACTACATCGTCTAAAACGGTGGCATCCCTAGTCAAATCCTCGTCCTTTTGAATAGGTGAATAATCATTAAAATTATTGGGATTTGAACCAGAAATAGTACTATCATTATAAATTTCAATCGGAGTAACAAATTCCTGATCACTATGCCTACATATTTTAAATTCTTCATCAACACTATCCTCATCATAATCATAACATGAAAATGATTGAACCTCATCTAAACAAGTAGTGTTACCATTTCTAACCTCGTCATCTTGATTATGCAAATAAATGTCCTCATTTTCATGGGCATTATTAGAAACACTGTATTGCAAATTAAGATTATTTCGAGCAATTATTTCGTTCGTCTCAGCTATCATCTTGAGGGATTCCTCTATAGAAAGTTTTCTTTCGTCATAAACTAAGTTATTCATCTTAGCTATCTTACGTGTCGTCTCCTCTAATTTTCTGAGAGACTCTTCTAAAGGAGAAACATAAGAATTTTGCTCGTATGACCCGTGCGTGTGTGGATAGTAATTGGGCACATCATGGTATGAGCCATAACCTTGAAAAGGATGATGTTCCCAATTACTATTCACACTATGGTCAAAGTAGTAACGTCCATTTTGAAACTCAGTTGGATAATCATTGTATTGGCTGTTATAATACCAGTTTGACATCCTAACTGCAAGGGAATTCTACACAAACACAAACAAGGCTGAATCGACCACAACAAACCTACTGATTTCTAGCAAACAAAAAGCATGATGGCTCCACTTAGATTGTTTTCTAGACCAGCTTCTAATCCTTCGAAAGGGAATTCGTTACAATCTGAGCAAACCCCTCTGGAATCAATCCGATTTTAAGGAAGTTGAATAGAGGTGAGGGAAGTTGCGTGGAGCTTTGATACCCAAGGCCTCAGCGCATTACAAGGCGGCGCAGTCACGCATTCAACTTACAGAAACCATCATGAACTTCGAAGTATGCTTAATAGAGTAACCAATATTTTTCGAACGACTTTCCTATTAAGCTCGTTACCCTATCAGTCTCGTTCTATTCAAAATTATAGGATTAGGTTCGCGTTTGGTTTTGTTTTCCTAAGGCGGGCAAGAAGAGAACGGTGATGAAATCCGAACCCTTATCTTGTATGGCCAGTCCTTGCCCTTTACTAGGAAATTAAAACAGCCGTATTCAAGACCTCAACATATATGCATACAAAATCATCCAAAGAACCCACCGACGGGGATTCGCGGGTGTTTAGAATTCTTACCTCCCGTTCTGACGGGGGATGAACCTTTGAAGTCGACTCGGGCCACTGACTCCTATGTCAGTGTACGAACCCGAGGGGCCGAGACAGTATCGTAACTGTCGTCCTTCCCTGTGCAGTTTATATTTAAACTAACCCTTCCTTAGGGTTTAAAATTAATAATGTCCAATGTTCAATGTCTAAAAAATAAAAAATAAAAATGTCCAAAAATAAAGGATTACAAAAATAATTACCTAATTACAGTTTCTAAAAATAATAATATTAATAATAATAATAATAATAATATACAAAATCTTCTTCTTCACTCCTTTTGGATTCCTCTTGTCTTTCCTTATTTGGCTTCGCTTTTTTTTTCAGCGCTTTTTCCTTTTTTCTTTAGCTCAGTTCCAAATCTGAAAACAAACAAGAAATACCAAAAAGCGTAAAAAAGAACAAAAATAATAAAAATAAAAATAAAACCTAAAAACAAATCTATACACAAGTCCGCGTCGGCGGCGCCAAAAATTGATCGAATTTATGATAGTGGTAAGTAGAGTTGTCGTTCACTCGGACTTGTTGAAATCGATTCTAGGATTTAATAAAGAAAAATAATAAAAATAGAGAAAATATACAATTTATGTCACAAGATGAAGAGAGTTACTGGGACTCGGGATTCCACCAATTCTCACATTCATGCGGTTCATCTATTAATTCCTACAATTAAAGCTCATAAAATAACAAACATCGACTCTAATTCTTTGTCAAGGTAGATTTTATAAAGAAATATATGTAATTCACAAGCATGACGCATCTAAAGTACCTAAGACTAAGCATGCGACATCTAACGAATTCACAAATATTCAAGAAAAATCATAAATCAATTATAATAGTGCAAATAGTCATAAAGGAATTAAATGGAATTACCACATGGGTGCAAAACAGCTTCCTCCGTCGTCCCAGTGATGGGATCTAGCTCATCATGTTGGAAACACGCTCAAAAGTTCATTTCATTGCTCAAAAATGGTTCACAAATGATGAAATGGGAGAAAATAATTAAAACCGGGTGTTTGCAACGCTTATAATTGTTGCAAACACTTTATACATAGAACGATAAGGATGAACTGTGGTCGTTGTTTGTAGCTCTGCGACCCACGATTGGCAGTCGTTGTCACTGTTGAAGAACGACGGTCTTTGGCTTTCTGTTCTTCGTGTTCTTCGTCTTCCACAGGAGCAGCAATGGCAGTTCCCTGTAACCTGATTTTCTCGATCTGTTGATGCTCTGTACCTCTCCCTAACTCTCCATCCTTCCTCTATGAGTCCCCTGCACCCTATATATACTCGTTAGAACCTCCAAATATCGCATTAAATTCTCAAATAATTTTTCATAACTCGGCAGTGAAGAACAATATTCTCGAGAATATTTTCTTCCCAGAAATAACTCCACGTGCTGTTTTCTCGAGCAAAAATACTCCCAACACGTCCAGTCATCGTCCAGAAGTGTTCAAACAATCAGCAAGCACGCGAAAACCTCTTCATCACGTACGCACAACTCGGAATGGACTAACCAAAACCCGAGTTACCTTGGTTACTTCAACGCGAGAATCTAGCCAATTCTATCCGACAAAATGAGCGATACCAGTCCTGTTAATACCAGTCACATCATCCCAACAATTCTCAGCCATTGAGTCTCTTTCTATCCTGCCCAAAACGCAATCCCTAAATTCTGCCATTGAAAGAACCTTTTTCCCGCCAAAACTTATTTTCAAACGAAGGTGATGAGGTTGCCCCTTATCCAGCTGCTTGGGTGCGAATATCCTGTGTGTGCCCCTTAGTAATTGAGGTGCCCCTTATCCTACATTGAGAGTCCGAATAACACGTGTCCTCCGGGTGCTTTAGACAACTTTTCGAGCCGAATTTTCCAAAAATGTTTATTGCCCAAAAATACCTACAAACACATAAAACACCAAAATTAATACAAAATCGAGTGCCAACAATATATAGTATTGAGATCAAATTAGACACAAAAATGTGTCTATCAGCTATCTCTATCCGCCAAATATAAAGTGTACGTATATGCTTTAATTTTGTCCATCTCCATGATGAAAAGTATTCTGGATAATTAGCTTTCTGGTATTCACTTTTCTAGTACAATGGATTCTTATCTTCCTTCCCATAGGAGAGATTGAGGGTTCTAACTTCAGACTATACTAGCTAGGACTAGTGTCTAGGAAGTAGAATATGATAACGATGTAAAAAATCTAATATATGGTGGTGAAAAAGAACAAAAATTGCAAGTAGAAAACGCATACATCCCACTAAACCGACCCATAATGGGCACGCCTGTTGACAATATTAACTTTCCTTTCTGTTTTTTACCAAGTTTTTCTTGCACTTCACCCTCCCATTATTCATGCCTTCCTTTTTCTTTGCCAATTGCCATCCCAAAACAAAAAAGTTCCATAACTTTTTCTGGGGGGTCTGTTTCATTAAGCTCTAACCCACCACCCCACCCAATCCAACTCAACAACTTATTCTTGTTACCCACTTTCAATAATCTTTTACAACATAGTATATATATATATATATATATTCACGCCACTTCTCCTCTTCAATACAGATAACCGCACAAACATCTTTACTTAGACAAATTCTTTCATTCTGTCTCTTGTTTCTTCTCTCTTTTTTTTAAAGCTTGAAATGATCATGAAGCACTTACTAAGAAACATGGGTAATTGTTTTCTAACTCAATTAAGACAACCCAAGAGAATTAGTTCAATCGATATTCCGGTGGAGTCGACGACGACAACGTATCAAGAAAAGGTTGTACGGGTGTTGAAGATGAACGGAAAGGTTGCTGTCGAGTACCGATCATCAGTTTTAGTTAAGGATGTGTTGAAGAATTTCGAAGGTTTCGGAGTTGGAATCTCGGAAGGGTCTTCGCAAATTCTCCCTCCGAATTATGAACTGAAAACTGGAAATGTTTACTACCTTGTTCCTAATCCTCAATCGTTAATCAAGACGGGCAGTCAGTTATGTGGGGAGGTTAAGCAGATTAAAGTGATTATAACAAAGCAACAGCTTCAAGAATTGTTAACGAAAAAGGTTTCAATTGAAGACATGATCGCCAAAGTGTCTAAAGGATTATTTGATCAAGAGCACAATGATGTTGATGTCAGTTCGCCGAGAAGTTGGAGGCCTGAACTTGAAACTATACCTGAAGGACGTGAATAGAATAAATTCATGCATGTATATTGTAATAAATTCATGTATATTGTTAGCGTTCTTCATTTAAAACAATCAAGTAAAGAGAAAAATTTTTAAATCATGCATGTATATTGTAATAAATTCTTTTACTTGAAGAACGCTAATTCACAATCATAGAGGAACTAGAAATCTTGGAAGGTTTATAATTCTAGAATGAACACTTCCGGCCGGTTGCTCCTCCTAAGTTAGGCTATAGAAACCAGTTTCATTTTCGTATTCTGTGCTTTTGAAGCCACTAAATTAAAACCAGTTTTTCATGGGACTCAAAATCTGCCCAGGACACAAAAGTGGTTTTATTTTTTTAATCTTTTTTAAAAGCTAAAGGCCCTGAAAAAAGCTAAGGTCAGGCTCAACAATGGGCAGAAGCCAAATTGGAGGTCTGGACCATCAACAGTTGTTTATTGACCCAAAATAGTCCCATGAAATGATGAAAACTAGATTCAGAGCACATCCAATATATGAGCAGTACCATGAAAACAATATTAAGTGCAAATCTTTATGGGGTAGTTACTGCTTCCAAATGAATTAGTTAGGCCTAAACTTACCCACTACAGGAGTAGTTTGCCCGCTAGTTTAATCATTAGAAATATGAGTTGCATACGTTGTGTCGTATACATTTGAACTGCAAACTATCTGCCTTATAGTTAATACATAACAAATATATTTGCGCTATAAAAATCCAAATTAACACATCAAATAAAAGAAAAAAGAGTGGCAGTTAGTATTTTCGGGGGTGGCTGGAGCCAAGGAAACCGACCCTGACTTGAATAAGCACTTTCGGTGATACCAGTGCTTCTTCTAAGTTAAGAGGCTACAGAATTAGCACCTGTTAGCCTTCTTAGACTAAAATTTGACCTGTAACTCAAAATCTATCGGCGACACAAAAGCTATTTGTTGGTCCCTAATGGCCTTACGAAAAGTTGAGGCAAACTTGAACTTGTTCTCTGTTAGTTGCCCTGCTTTGTTGCTCTTCTTTTTCTTTTTGGGTGGATTCACTGTCCTTCGTTCGTTTGGTCGGAGGTAGATTTGCATCTTTTGGTGATGGTTTTATGTACTTTTTTTAATAAACTTATTTATTTATTTATTTACCGACCAAAAAAATGGCCCTACGGAAGTAACCAACTAATTTCTAAACTCCCAAGGAATATTAGTCAGCCAAGATAGGTTCATACTAACTATACTCATCATTAGTGATGTGACACCATTTCTACTTCTGAAATCATGATATTCGCCCCATCATTTTGAAAGATTTAAATTACGTGAGCTCACACACGACGTAATATAATGCACGGCTCGGTGGTAGATTTTTGGCAAACTTTTGGGCTCCCACTAACTCAAAAATCCTCATTTTGATCTGGCCAAGTGTGGAAGAAAAACAACTACAGTACTATGATTCTTGATTATATGGGATCGGAAGTTTAATTTTGATCTGATTAATGAAAGTGGCGGAAACTACGTATCTATCAAATATGTTTTATATTTCAATGAATTTGTTTATCGGAGCAAGTCCATGACAAGGGTGAGCAAATGCCCATCAAGAACAGCTCTCTTAAACCTAATTTAAGTCCTTATAAGCCTATATTGCACCTTCTACCCAGGTGTGGCATGGTTACGCAAGATATTTGCCTATCCATTCCTACAAACCTGGCTCCGCAGTCGCTAACACATAAATCCCACTAAACCGACCCATAATGGGCACGCCTGTTGCTTTCTGTTTTTTACCAAGTTTTTCTTGCACTTCACCCTTTCATTATTCATGCGAGCCCTTTTCTTACCAATTGCCATCCCAAAATAAAAAAGTTGGATAGCTTTATTCTATGGGGTCTGTTTCTTTAAACTATAACTCACCACCCCACTCAATCCAATACAACAACTTATTCTTGTTACCCACTATCCCTAAACTCTACAACATAGCATATATATTCACGGCACTCCTCTTCAAAAATAAAACCGATACAGAAAACAGCACAGACTTTACTTACACAAATTCATTCTTTTTGTCTTTCTCCTGCTGCTCTTTGTTTTTTGTTTGTTTGTTTGTCTGAAAGCTTAAATTGATCATGAAGCACTTACTAAGAAACATGGGTAATTGTTTTCTAATTCAATTAAGACAACCCAAGAGAATTAGTTCAATCGATATTCCGGTGGAGTCGACGACGACGTATCAAGAAAAGGTTGTACGGGTGTTGAAGATGAACGGAAAGGTTGCTGTCGAGTACCGATCATCAGTTTTAGTTAAGGATGTGTTAAAGAATTTCGAAGGTTTCGGAGTTGGAATCTCGGAAGGGTCGTCGCAAATTCTCCCTCCGAATTATGAACTGAAAACTGGAAATGTTTACTACCTTCTTCCTAATCCTCAATCGTTGATCAAGACGGGCAGTCAGTTATGTGGGGAGGTTAAGCAGATTAAATTGATTATAACAAAGCAACAGCTTCAAGAATTGTTAACGAAAAATGTTTCAATTGAAGACATGATCGCCAAAGTTTCTAAAGGATTATTTGATCATGAGCATAATAACGTTGATGACGATACGCCAAGAAGTTGGAGGCCTGAGCTTGAAACTATACCAGAAGAACGTGAATAGATAATGAAGTTTAGAGTAGAAAGTCGTAATCAGTAGTTCTTAAGAGAGCTTAAATAGAACACGATTGATTAGCGTTCTTCATTTAAAACAATTAAGTATAAAGAAAGCAAATTATTGTAACTAATTATTTTACTTGAAGAACGTTAAATTCATATGCAATTATAAAGGAAACTGGAGCGTTATAATTGTTTGTTGTAATTGTTACTGAACTTGAATAAACACTTCCGGTTATACTAGTTAGGCTACAAAAACCAGTTTCTTTTTTGTTTTTTGTATTTTTTGAAGCTAATAAGTAAAACCAGATTTTCATGGGACTCCAAAATCTACCCAGGATCCAAAAGTTGTTTACGGACCCTAAATAGTCCCATGAAATGATGAAAAAACTAGATTCAGAGAACATCCAATATAGGAGTAGTAGTTACTGGCTTACTGCTTCCAGATGAATTAGTTAGGACTAAACTTACCCATTGTGGGAGTAGTTTGCTCCCTAGTTTGGTCATTCAAATTTGAGTTATATTTCACGAAAATGGGGATTATACGGTAATCACTGTGTTGTATGGGTTTTAATATCCAGAAAAAACCACAATAATCTATTTGGATTGGAATTTAATAAAAGAAAAACGAAAGACCGAACAGCAGACAGGTTTTAATCTTTCATTGGAGTGAAATCTTTGGTCTAAGATTGGGCTAATGCAGATGGTAGGAAATGCACTTGAACTTTGCAAGTTCAGTTCAGTTAAGAAGAAATATACCTTGGAATACATAGTAATTATATTGCTGCAGAACCTGGTTAAACTAGATATTCTTTTAAGTTAGCCTATAAAACCAGTATCTAATTAGCCTAGACTAAATTTTTCGACATGCCCCTCAAAATCTATCCCGAGACACAAAAATTATTTATTGATCCCTAATGGCCCCATGAATTTTCTTTTTAATACAGAGCTTGTGTTGTTCCTTTCCAGTATTGCTTTTGGTTGTTTCTTTTTGTTTTTGGGTGGTGGATTTTACTGTCGGTCGATGGTGGATTTGAACCTTCTGTTGATGTCTTGAGAACCTTTTTCTTTCTTCTTAATGAGGGAGGATCCCCTCACACTTTTGTTATCACACTATCTCACACGTTGAGCGTCATTTTGCGAATAAAAACCAAACCGTAACGAATTTGAAGCTAATATTTTGGGGATATGTTCCTCTTACCAAGTTCTACATGCCTACCAAAAATGAGCACATTCCGAAATATGAAACCTCACAATCTACCGGTCTTAATTTCGACGGCCAGAAATCCGTTGATTTTTAACGGCTTATTTTCAAAGTAGTAGATGGTGGTGTTATATGTCTCGGAATACGCTCATTTTGGTAGGTATGTAGAACTTGGTAAGAGGAACATATCCCCAAAATATTAACTTCAAATCCGTTACGGTTTGGTTTTTGTTCACAAAAATAACGCTTAACGTGTGAGATAGTGTGATAATAAAAGTGTGAGGAATCCCTCCTCCTTCTTAATATTTTCAATTAATTATTTACCGACCAAAACAAAATGGCCCAATGAAAAGTACATTTCTTAGAAGCAACTAGTGTAACTCCCAAGAAACTTCAGTCACATAAAATAGACTCAAACTGATAACTCATCATTGTTGACGTGACACCATTTCTGGTTTTCAAATCATGATATTCGCCCCCGCATTTTGAAAGGTTTAAATTATATGAGCTCACACAAGACGTCATAGATGCTAAGCATGCGCCCTATGACGGCTGGATGGTCCCACTAAGTTCATGCACTATGGTCTCCTAGAAATGAAGTCATATTACTTGGACGGATGCAAAGCATGGATACTTCAAAATTGGCGACGTATCCGTATCGACCCCGTATCAGTATCGGATATTTGGGGATACCTGGGGATACGTATCAGATACTTCATTTAAAGTGTCATTTTTTTTTTATTACAAAAAGGATAGGGGATACTCTGGGATACCTCTCAGATACTCTATGAGGGGATACTTCCTATAATCTAACATTTATTTTTTTATACAAAATCTAAATATTTATATATTTATACATAAAATCTAAATATTTATAGATATTTGTACTCATGAACATATCGAATAATTATATCTAAACCTAATAACGTGTAGTCTGTAAAGAAAAAAGACTTGGTATTTCTTATTTATGGTGCTTCAAATAAAAACGGTGTTGGAAAAATCTAGCTTGGAGGCTTATTGGGCAGTCAAGTTCTTCATGTTGTTTTGAGAGAAATCGGAGTACATATGATTTTATCCATTCAATTAACATAAGTAAGACTGAAACCCAAAATGCTAAAAATTTAATGTTTGCTCACTTTAATTTTCAAAATAGTATCGATCGGATTTTTTTTATTTTACGATTTCTCAGTAGAATGAATTATTATTATATTATACTCCCTCCGTCCATTTTTAAGAGTCCGCTTTGACTTTGTCAAGATATTAAGGAAATCCTATAAAATGTCATGACTATCCCTTGACTAGCATATTTAATATTACGTTATTACCAAAAAAAAAATTATTAGTGTTAAAAATTCTAATTTAGAGGGAGTATTTTTTTAATAAATACACGTATCTCACCGTATCTCGTATCCCCATTTTATAAAAATTGACGAATCCCCGTATCAGTGTCACCGTATCAGTATCGGTGCATCATAGGATGCAAACGTCCGAGGACATCTTGATGAAATCCTTAAGTGGTAATTGAATTTTTGTCCCTACTTTTGATGGGTCTTCACAAATATCCCTAACAAACTTTACAAATGTCCCTAGTGGCATAATTGAAAATTTTCACTAAAAAAATAATTTTAATGATTCCGATTTTATCCTCCTCACTGTCCCTCTTCTTCATCACTTCTTACGACAGAAAAAAAAAATGGAAATCAATGAAATCGCTCCCACCATCATCTACATCGCTCCCACCACCACCAGAATCAGCACCACCAAAATCTACACCACCACTTCATCACTTCCTGTGTTTGATTTTGTGTTCTATCATGTTTTGCTTGCCCTTATTCTTCAACCAGATCCATCGACGACATCAGTTCATCAAAGAAAAAAATTAATCGATGGAGAAAAGTCGATGAAAATCATCAACAACAACTGAAAAACGAAGATTAATCAACGAAAAATGAAACGAGGATATCTTCTTTAACCGAAGGAAATCTGATTTTTAGGTTGCAATTATAGATCGAGATTTGGTTTAGGTTACGATTTATGGGTTTGAGGGTATTGTTGCCGTTGAATCAATTGAAGAAGAACCTTGGTCAATATCATTTCACATACTTCTGTGTAAATTACATGACGATCTTAGCTTCTGTTGTTGCATTCTCGTTGATTACAAATCCGATCTCGTTACTTGTTCTTGGTGGTTTACAATCAAAACAGTGGCTTGGGTGTTTATGTATCTTTTCCGTCCATCGATCCATGGGTGGTTTTTGTTTCGTGTTTCGATTTATGGTGGTGGTGTAGCAAATGACGACGGATGAGGTATGTTTCTTTCGGTACCGGTGATGTAGATGGCGGTGGTTTTGTTTGGAATGATAAAATTGGTGTTGGATTTTGTTTTTGGTTGTTTGGTGGTGGTGGTGGTGGTGGTGGTGCTGCTGTAGATGTGTGATTTTTTTGGTGGCAGTGTTGGTATGAGTTGTTGTTACAGAGATTGAAGCCTGTTGCTGAATGAAATATGGTGTTTATCTGGGTTGAAGTAGGCAGTGATATTGGATCAACTATGGTTGTTGATCCATATATTTTGGATCAACTATTGTTGTTGGCCCAATTTTTATTGGATCAACTATGGTGGTTTTGGTTGGAATGATGAAGTTGGTGTTGGATTTTGGTTCTCGGTTGTTTTGGTGGTGGTGGTGGTCTTTGGAGATGTGTGATTTGTTGGTGGCGGTAATGGTGGAGAGGTACGAATGAGAAATTAGTCATGGAAATAGTAGTAGAATGGTGGTTTCGGTTGTTGTAGTTGTCGAGATTGGTTTTGAAGTTGGTCTTGGAGCTGTTGGTGTTTATGAAGCTACAGGTAATGAAATATGGTGGTTATCTGGGTTGAAGCAGGCAGTAATATTGGATCAACTATGGTTGTTGATCCATATATTTTGGATCAACTATGGTTGTTGATCCATCTATATGGGATCAACTACTGTTGTTGATCCTTTGAACTCATGCTTTGTAGTTTAAATCATGTAAATTTCTTCCAATGTTGAACTTGTGGTGCAATGGTAGCATGACTGACTCCATGTCAGATGATGCGTGTTCGACTCACGCCAAGTTCACTCCATTTTACATGGATAAACCAATCATTATTGATCCAATTTTACATGGATCAACTTCCATTGTTGATCCATTAAAATTGGATCAACTTCTACTGTTGATCCTTTTTTCTTGAATCAACTATCATTGTTGATCCCCTAAACTAGATAAACTTCTACTGTTGGTTCTATTTTTATTTGGATCAACTATTGTTGTTGATACAAAAATATTTGAACCCGTGGTGGCGGCAGCGGCGCGGTGATCGGTGGTGGCGGCGGCGAAACTTGTGGTGGTGGCGGCAACAAACTAGTGGTGTGGAGGACTAGTGGTGGTGTAATGGTGGCGGTGAAGGAGTGGTGGTGGAATATTAGTGGTGGTGGCGGTTGGTAGGTGGTGGTTGTTGAACGGTGGTGGTGGAATGGTAGTTGAATGTTAGTGGTGGTGGTGCTAGTGGTGATGGTGAAGTGGTAGAGGAAGAAATTTGTTGTATTTTGAAATAAAGAAAAATATTATATGGGTGAGGGTATTAAGGTAATCTAATATTAAATGGATAAGGTTATAAAAAAGTAGGGACATATTTATTGTTGTATAAGGACATATTTATTGGGTGTCAAAAGTAGGGACATATAAATAATGTACCCAATCCTTAAAGCAAGAAGAAGAATTCGAATCAACGAATCAGACCTCACTTCAGTGCCAAAATCCTGTGGGGTATTGGTATTAAGAAGCTGAAAATTGTTAACAAGGCTTTACATTGCAAGTAGATTAATTTGGAGATATGAAGAGGAGATAACGCGTTCCAGAGACAAATTTTTTGTGAAAAGCTTGGAGGTAAACATGATTCATTTTATCCTAATATATCTAAGAAATATGTGGGTCCTATCTTTGGTGTGAAATTTTAAAGGTCGGACAATTTGTTAAAGATGGGGCTAATCTGAATTGTTAAAAGGGGTAGGATCCGTTGACATGGTTATAACGATATAATTTTGATATTTTAGCGCCGTTTTCTCTACCAAATCCAACGGGCAATGAATTCGAGGCTAATTTTTTGATGACATGTTCTTATTATAAGTCTCTACACTCTCACCAAAAATGAGATCATTCCGAAATGTATAAGACCACCATCTACCATTTTGAATATCAACCGTTCAAGATTAACGGTTGAAATTATGTGGATGGTGAAGTTTCGTATTTCGGAATTCTCTCATTTTTAGTAGGAATATACAGTTTTATACGAAGAACATGTCACCAGAATATTAGCGTTAAATTCATTTCCGGTTGGGTTTGGTAGAAAAAATGATAACCATGTCAATGGATTATATATGTCATTATAACCATGTCAACGGATCCTTTCCCTTGTTAAAATGGAAAGAGAGTTTGCTTTTGGGTCAGATAAATGGGTTGGTAACGTTATTTTGAAGGAAAGATATACAAGAATTAATAAATTAACAAGATCTAAAAATATTGTTGTGAATGAAGATATGTCCAATAAAAAGTGGGTGATGTGCAAGACATGTTACAGATGCTAGGAGATATTGTTGTTTTTAAGGAAATTAGGGCAGAGGATGGGTTTATAGAACTGATTGTTCCGTCACAAATTGCTACGAGACACTAAATATATATGGATTGCTTATTTTTCCACAGAAACAAGCGTGGAACCCAGTGATACCTTTGAAAATCTCATTTATTATATGGACCATTTGTCACGATGGAGCACCATCTCTAGACAAGCTTCACATAGATGGACGTGTCAAATTTAGCCATTGCTTATTCTGTTTTGCATCGCAGGAAACCTAGAATCATTTGTTTTTATACTGCAACCAAACAAGAAAATTATGGTATTAGTTTCTTGATGGTCTCAATGTTGGGGGAGACTTACCAAATCCGAGCCGCTATGCGCAATACGAAACCTACACAAGGAATGATATACAAATGCGGAAATAACACAACTACGCAATATAGAAGCAATCACACAACACCGGCAATTACGTGGAAAAACCCCTCCAAGGTGAAGGGTAAAAAAACCACGGGCAAATCTTCCACTATGACAATAATGGGTTACACACAATTCTCCCAATTTGGGGATAACAACAACTTCAAGGTGCATATAGCACTTGGATAACCAATTTGCCTAATTACACTCACCACTAGGGTGGATCAACAATTCATTCACCAATAAGATGAGATTCACTATCAATTTGACAATAGCAAGAGTAAGATTACTTACTACTAGAGTTTGATAAATCAATCTTCACCACAACAAACAATAGATCCTTAACTAAGAACCCTTTCTTCTTCTCTTCAAGATAACTTCAATCTCACCAAAAATGGTGGCTTAACCTTTCTCCCTCACTCACTCTCTTTTCTATTGCCTCTCTTTCTTTTCCTCACAAAAAATGAAGAAGATAAACTCATTTTTTTTTCTCCTGATGCCTTTTGGTCCTTATAACCAAAAACATAGGCATGTGCTAGTTGGCTTCCCCCATTAGCTAAGGGGTATCCATAATGTTGGGCCATAAGACGTGAAACCCAACAATCTCCCCCTCACGACTTATGGCGAGGTACCCGTCACCACCAAACCTGCCCTGCTGCAGAAATACACATGCTTGTATTTTGGTAACGACTTTGTCATCATATCAGAACCGTTGTCATCTGTATGGATCTTCTCAATATACAAGACCTTCTCGTCGAGAACTTCTTGTATCCACTGATACCTAATATTGATGTGCTTGGACCTCGAGTGAAAACTCGAATTCTTGCTGAGATGGATGGCACTCTGGTTGTCACATGCTTGATGAACCTTTGTTGCTTCACACCGAGTTCTCTAACAAACCTCTTCATCCATATCATCTCCTTGCAACTCTCTCAGCTGCAATGTACTATGCCTCTGTAGTAGACAATGCCACACATTTTTGTAACTTGGATTGCCAAGACACGCCTCCCCTACATAGGTAAATAAGTAACCCGATGTTGACTTGAAACTGTCTTGAGTACCTGCCAAATCTGAATCTGTGTAACCAACTAACTCTGGATTGTCACCTCCATAACACAAACACATATTATAAGTACCCCTTAGATACCGTAGTATCCATTTCACTGCTTCCCAATGCTCCAGACCAGGATTTGATAGAAATCTGCTTACCACTCCAACTGCATAAGATATATCCGGCCTTGTACACACCATTGCATACATCAAACTACCAACTGCGGATGCATAAGGAATATTCTCCATCTTCCGTTTCTCAACATCATTCACATGACATTGATCACGAGTTAACTTAAAATGGTTTGCAAGTGGACAACTTACCTACTCGACCTTTGTCCATGTTAAATCTTTGCAACACATTCTCAATATAGTTTTCTTGTGATAACCACAACTTCCTTGCTTTCCTATCACGAGTGATTTCCATGCCAAGAATACGCTTTTCTACACCCAAGTCTTTCATAGCAAAAGACTTGGTCAAATCGACTTCAACTTTGTCAATTTTCTTCTTATCTTTGCCAACAATAAGCATGTCATCAACATATAGCAAAAGAATAAGAAAATCACCATCAACAAATTTTTGAATGAATACACAATGATCTGAAGTCTGTTCTCTTGTACCCATGTTCCTTCATGAACGATTCAAACTTCTTGTACCATCTTCTAGGAGCTTGCTTCAAACCATATAGACTCTTCTTTAGCTTGCACACCATGTGCTCTTTGCCTTTGACTTCAAAACCCTCGGGTTGTGCCATATACACATCTTCCTCCAACTCACCGTGAAGAAATGTTGTCTTGACATATAGTTGTTCTATCTCAAGGTCCAAACTAGCGGCTATTGCCAAAACAACCCGAATAGAAGGAAATCTCACCACCGGTGAGAAAATCTCGTCAAAGTCAACACCCTTTCTCTGCTCATAACCCTTCACAACTAAGCGTGATTTGTACCTTGGTTGTGAGTTACCATCTTCAGTCTTGATTCAATACACCCACTTGTTCTTCAGAATTTTCTGGTTTTCTGGCTTGTCAACCAAATCAAAAGTGTCATTCTCATCTAAAGAACCAACCTCTTCTTTCATGGATTTCAACCACTTATGACTTTCAGGAACACTAAGAGCTTCTTCATAAGACTCTGGTTCACCTGCATCTGTGAGCATCACATACTCATGTGGTGTATATTTTGTTGAAGGTAATCTGGTCCTGCTGGATCTTCTCAACTCAGCTTCTGGTTGTTGTTGCACTTCTTGCTCAACATCACCCACTGGAACATCTTCATGAGCTTCATCTTCATGATTGTGTTCTTCTTCATTTTCATTACCATCAACATCATCATCATGTTGTTCAAGAGAAGGAACAACTGGATTTGGATCCAAGGTCATATCATCTTGAAGCTTTGGCATCTCAATCTTCTCAAAGTCTTCAATAGTCTGGTCTTCAGGAATACTGCATCCCTACTTGATAAACTTCTTGTCAACTGGATCCCAAAATCTGTAACCAAACTTCTCTGTCCCATAGCCTAGGAACACACACTGCTTTGCTTTGTCATCAAGCTTTGATCTATGATCTTTTGGGATATGAACAAAAGCCCTGCAACCAAACACTCTCAAGTGATCATAAGTAGGCTCTTTGTCTCTCCATACCTTTTCTGCTACTTCTCCATCTAGCGGTCTTGAAGGAGATCGATTGATCAAATACACAGCAAAGTATTCATTGCTTCACCCCGAAATGCTTCGCAACTTGGAATGAGATAACATGCACCCGATTCTCTCAAGAATAGTGCGGTTCATCCTCTCGCAACACCATTATGTTGTGGAGTCTTGATCTTGATTGTTCATGACGTATACCCATGCTCTTGCAATACACTTCAAGTGGTCCAATGTATTCTCCCCCGTTGTCAGAACGAAGGCACTTCAAGGTTCTACCTGTTTCTCTTTCCACCATGCTGTGAAACATCTTGAACACAGGAACAACATCGTCTTTGGTCTTGATTGCATATGACCAAACCTTCCTTGAAGCATCATCTATGAAAGTAACAAAGTAAAAGGCACCACCAAGTGTTTTGACCCTTAAAGGTCCACATACGTCGGAATGAACAAGATCAATAATACCAGAATTACGCTTGGGTAAAGTTTTATGAAAAGAAACTCTAGTTTGTTTACCAACCAAACAATGAGTACACTTACCCAATTGCATACCTTTGGTCTTTGGAAAGACTTGTCTTTTGGTGAGGATTTGAATTCCCTTCTCACTAAGATGACCAAGTCTTTTATGCCACAACTCAGAGGTTGAATCTTTTTCAACAGCATTCAACTCACCTTTAAACACCTTCACCTATGTTTTGTACAATGTGCCACACTTCTTGCCTCTTGCAATAACCATGGAGCCCTTGCTTAGCTTCCATTTTCCATCACCCAAGTGATTGTTGTACCCTTCATCATCTAACACTCCAGGTGACATTAGATTCAAACGAAGATCTGGTACATGTCGCACATTTCTGAGAACCAATGTGCAGCCAACACTGGTCTCAACTTTCACATCACCCATTCCTACAATTTTAGCAACACCACTGCTTTTCCCATTCTGACCGACCCAAAGTCACCAGCCTTGTAGGAGGTAAATACATCTTCATAAGGAGTAGCATGATAAGATGCACTGAATCAACTATCCACTCTGAATCGGAACTGCGGAACTCACACAAACATCATTACTATCTCGAGAATAAAATGATATCACCATCTGTTGCAACAAACTGCAACATCACCTTTGTCTTGTTTATCATTTCCTTTCCCCTTCTTGTGTTCTTGCTTCGGCTTCCTGCATTCATTTGAATAATGACCTTTCATACGACAGTTCCAACATTCAATGAACTTTTTGGACTTTGATTGACCCCTTGACTTGCTACGGCCAACTTGTCTTCTGTCTTTTCTTCTACCCCGATTTTTTGTGACAAGAGCTTCTGAATGAGATGAGTCTAACGACCTTCTTCTAACTTCTTCATTCAAATATGTTTGTTGGCAACAGATCATGTTCAACTTCTGTCTGGAGCGAGAATAATGAGACAATTCCTCAATGGCTCCCAACTATGCAAAGTATTTAACAACAAGTAAGCTTGAATCTCTTCAGGAATTATCAGCTCCATAGATGTAAGCTGATTCATAATACCCTTCATTTCATTTAAATGTTGCGCCATTGAACTCCCTTCCTTGTAGCACAGCTTTCCAAGCCTTTTGAATAGAAGAGCTTTTGCACAAGGAGACTGCTGATCATATATCTGCTCTAAATTGGTCCACAAAGAATATGCTAGTGTCTCACTAGCCACATGATGATAAATACCATCATCAATCCACAGACGAATGAAACCAACTGCTTTACGATTAGTAACTTTCCAATCTTCTTCACTTGTCTTCTCAGGCCTCACTCCCTTCTTCTCTATTGGACCATAGAGATCTTTACAATATAACCAGTCTTCCATCTTCGCCTTCCATATCACAAAGTTCTCACCGGTCAAATTGACCATTCTATTACTAGTACTAGCTTCCGTCATTGCATAGGATTAGCTCAACCCAAAAGCTCTGATACCACTTGTTGGGGGAGACTTACCAAATCCGAGCCGCTATGCGCAATACGAAACCTACACAAGTAATGATATACAAATGCGGAAATAACACAACTACGCAATATAGAAGCAATCACACAACACCGGCAATTACGTGGAAAAATCTCTCCAAGGTGAAGGGTAAAAAAACCACGGGCAAATCTTCCACTATGACAATAATGGGTTACACACAATTCTCCCAATTTGGGTATAACAACAACTTCAAGGTGCATATAACACTTGGATAACCAATTTGCCTAATTACACTCACCACTAGGGTGGATCATCAATTCATTCACCAATAAGATGAGATTCACTATCAATTTGACAATAACAAGAGTAAGATTACTTACTACTAGAGTTTGAGCAAACCCTAGATTTTTCCCCCTTTGAAGAGATGTGGAAATTGATAAATCAATCTTCACCACAACAACCAATAGATCCTTAACTAAGAACTATTTCTTCTTCTCTTCAAGATGACTTCAATCTCACCAAAAATGGTGGCTTAACCTTTCTCCCTCACTCACTCTCTTTTCTATTGCCTCTCTTTCTTTTCCTCACAAAAAATGAAGAAGATAACTCATTTTTTTTTCTCCTGATGCCTTTTGGTCCTCATAACCAAAAACATAGGCATGTGCTAGTTGACTTCCCCCATTAGCTAAGGGGTATCCATAATGTTGGGCCATAAGACGTGAAACCCAACACTCAACATTCAGTGGGTATTCACGGAGATTGTTAATATAAATGTTTGGGAATGGCCAAGAAGAATGAGCAAAATTTTCATGCGACAACTACAGAGTATCTTGCCTTTTGAGATTTGGTGGAATGTATGGAATGAACGAAACCGTTAGCTCTATAGGGGATATTGGAGGAATTTTGATCAACTTATCATTTCCATAAAATGAACTCTACATAGTTGGTCTTTAAATTCAAAGTTTTTTGAAGGATACTCTTTGAGTACCTTATTTCCAAATTGGGAGGCAGTTGTTGGTAACAATTAGCCAAACCCAAACTTTTATAGTCTTAGTTTCATCTCTTTGATGAACTTCTAATTTTAATTCAATATTCCCTTTTGCTGTCAAAAAAAAAAAATCAGACACTTCTTGTTTTTCTTGGAAATCCATCGCTTAGTACTCCATTCAGAACAGTAAAAACTATCTTAGTGGGATGGTTCATGCCCGAAAGAGATTAGATCAAAAATCAACATTGTTAAAGCACTGCTCGATCGAACTCGGAAGCGTTTCTATCTCAAGATTGTTTGTCAAATTTAGTTAATCAAAACTATAAGTCTTGAATTCTAGTCTACTTATAGCTATGTCTCAGATTAGGATAGAATGTGTAGTTTAGATTTAGACTTCACGTCATTCATCGATTGAATACGAAGATCTACTAAGGGGATCCTGCATGAACTTAATTAACAAAAGGTATGTGGAGACTTAACCTCATCTATCACTCAGAAGTCTATTCTATTTTATCTCCAATTGAGACTAAGTCTTACAGCTATATAGACATCTACATTATACACATTTGATATTTCGAGATGAGTTTAACTCGCTTATATCTTTCTCGAAATATGTGTTGGAAAGATTTTTGCTTTAACTACATTCATCATTATTCTGGACAAGTTTAGTTGGAAACAATTTATTTGGAAACTAAATTATGAGTCAAAAGATGATCATGTGAAAATCGCCTTGTACCATCTTACATGATCTGTGTGAGACAGTCATTTGATGTAGACTCGGAATGTTTCACATTGATCACTCAATCACTTGAAAATTAGAAAAAGTTCCCACCTATTTTGACGCCAAGCCTCACCTACCTCGAGATCCTCAATCTAATGCCTCATCATTTAGATTCGATCGTTATTACTTGTTAATTAATCTAAATGTTAATCACACAATCACTCTAAGAGTTTAGCCAATAGGCGCTCATACAAGGTTCATAGCATAATATCATACAAGTCTCCAGTTAATGGCAAGGTAAACTATCCAATGGTTCTAAACCCATTTATGGTGTTACACCTTTTCATTCTCTACAGTTAGCATATCTAAGATTTACTAATTCAATTGGGTTGATTATACAGTCCATTTGATAGGTCTCGGACCATAAGGGTCCAAATCATCAAAATATGAAAAGTAACCCTAAGCCCAAGTCCACCAAATCGACCCGTTAAATCTAAGGCCTGGTCCGTCTGGTTCAACTAACGGTCTCTAACAATCAAAGAGTTCAACTAACAGTCAACGTCCAGTCAAGGTCAAGGTCCTGGCTAAATGGTCAACGAGTCAAACTGGAATCGGTCAAATGGTTCAACTCGGGCTAAATGCTTTGAAGGTCTCTACATGCTCCATGAGCAAAAATTGGATAAACTTTCAAAAGATCCCTATTCAAGAAATTAAACAGAGAATGTCTGATACCCAACAAAACTATAGAGGCGAAAACTAGGCTGTGGAAGGGCTAGCAAATTATGCGGAGGATAGAAACCAAACAGAAAACCATTCAATGTGAGACCAGAATTAGTTAGGCCTAAATTGGCCTATACTATGGTTTATGGGGTAGTTTATTCTCTATTTTAGTCATTCAATTTCGTATTTAAGTACATTGTGTGACTGTGTCGAATGGGTTTAAATTGCAAACTGGGAAAAAAAAACTCAGTCATCTTTCTGGATTTATAAAAAGTCTCTAGTTTAGTCAACAGACAATAAGTCGTGTAGTGGATTTTTTACTACTTCCTGCAGTGGGGGAACCCTCCTTCACATTGACAAAGGAAATTAAAAATCTTTGAACGTGTATAGCGGTACGTAGTAATTTTTACGTAACTTAAATATACACTCCTGCTGAAAATGATTCTCTTTCAAATTTTCCCGTAAAAACAGTATCTAATTAGATGTCTTGGACTAAAATTTGACATGTGATCCAAAATCTATCCTTAGACAGAGATGTTGTGTTCGGCATCCTCATGAAGTATTTTTTTCCAGGTGAGATTGTGTTGTTCTTTAAGTCTTGCTTTCTCTTATTTTTATCTTTTGGTCGATCAACATGTTTCAGTCTCTTCAAATCAAAATGCGAAGACAAATAACAAATGCGGTGCTTGATTATATGGCACCGAAAAAAATTAGGTAAAATTGAATATCTATCAAACATATTTTATATTAGATATCCTAAATATTTTTTATTTCTTTTGAAGTAATATGCTAAAAATATTCAACTAATACGTGAAGTTATATATATATTAGGAAGTTATTTGATGGATACTTTGATTCCTTCTCAGCCGGAGACATATGGAACGTATGATACCAAAGCATAAGTGGCTGGCCATTTTGGTTGGCGATTTGGAGATTCTTGCCGTAGGAGTTCGGATTTTTTTGATCAATCCTGTTCTACGCACTACCTCCATTGTTGTCGATTGTTTCATCTTTATACTCTCTTTTTTAGCTGTTGAATGACAACCTAGTTTTCCCCTTCGCATCTCTCAACATTAGGGTTTTTGCTCTAACTGTTTGGGTTTTCGACTGACATGGTATGTCCTCGCGGTTCGGCATCTCACCCCCTACAATCTTCCTCTTCATCAGACGAAGTGGTAAGCTATCGATGTCCTTTCGCTGGATTTGATGGCTGCAAGAATGGGGTTCGCAGGAACGGATACAAGGAGGGTTCGCTGCTTTAACATCTCAAGGATCAGCATTACCCTAATGGGGAAAAACAAGTCCTGAGTCGTAGAAGGTTCAGAGATTATAGGGTTTACAACGCATGGGAGGAGGTCCTGTCACAGATGAAGATGTGGATTTTTGTTGATTGCCTGCGTTTGCACAAGTGGAGAATCTCTTGCAAGCACACAAGAGAAACAATTCAAGGACCCTTCAATGGAGTGGGTGCTAATTTCTTGATCCACGGTATTCCATGCGCACCAGAACCGTTTGTAGTTATCAGTTCATCTGATGATGTAACTGTCCGTGATGCTCCTCCTTGCTTGAGTTTGGAACTGCTAGATGAAGTAATGCAATGTAATATCACTACAGTATCCAGTGTGCCAACAAATTGTAAGCTCTCTTTCTCTAAAAATTTCAATGCTGCAATTCAAAGAGTTATTGCATCGCCTAGAGAGATTACTTTTTGGATACAACTTCTTCTTTTTCCTATCTTTGTGCTGCGAGTTTACACTCCCAAAAAAAGTGAGGAAGAAAGGTCAGGTACAAGGAAGAGATTACAGATAGATGACATTAACTCTGCATTGGTTACTTGGGCTGAAACGAATGGTTGCAACATCTTGGTTCAACAGGCTTTAGAGGAACATAAAGCCTTGCAGGAATTGCGTAATAACAACAGGAAGAAGCAAGAGTCACGCAGCCAGAACAAGCAAGAATCTTCCAACTTACGTTTATGCCGCAAGAAGATTAGTTACGGCATGTATACAACATCCATCCGAACACTTACTTCAAGTGGCGTTGCACCAGCCAACGTTGGTACTTTGACTGAGTTACGAAGCAAACATCCACATGCCAGACCACCAGTAACGCCTTCCATTCCCCTCACCCAATCTGCTCTTACGGCCACTCATGATTTAGTTTTGGGGAGGATTCGAAGTTTCCCAAAGGGTACTTCTTGTGGACGAGACGGGTTACGTGCTTAACATCTGATTGACGCACTTAGTGGAGCAGCAGCGGCTGTGGCAGACGAGCTGGTATCCTCTATAACATAAATTGTGAATATTTGGCTGTCTGGCAACTGCCCATCAGAGTTGGGAGTGTTCGTTGCGTCTTCATCCCTCACACCTTTGTTAAAATCAGGTGGAGGTTTACGTCCTATAGCCGTAGGCACTGTTTGGAGGAGATTGGTATCTAAAGTTGCAACCACTCATGTGGGGAAAGAAATGGAAGCCTATTTAAGCGACTATCAATTTCGTGTTGGTGTGCAGTGCGGTGGTAAATCTATTCTTTACTCGGCTATCGTTTGTTGGAAGTGTATGGCGAGACCGATTCGCGTACGATGCTAATGGTGGATTTCTCTAATGCTTTCAACCTAGTCGACAGGTCTGCAATGCTCAGGGAAGTTAGATTACGGTGCCCGTCTATTGCTTACTGGGTGGAGTTTTGCTACTCCAATCCTGCACATCTTTACTATTTGGATCATACTTTATTCTCGGCACAGGGTGTACAACAGGGTGATCCCCTTGGACCCCTCGTATTCGCTCTAACACTCCACCCCCTTGTTCGCAAAATTGCTGAGCAATTTACTTTGGAGCTTCAAGCCTGGTATCTTGACGATGGTACGCTGATTGGTGATACTATGATGGTCTCTAAAACCCTACAAATAATTCAACAACATGGCCCTTCTCTTGGTTTGCACCTTAATATATCTAAGACGGAGATTTACTGGCCTGTTGTTGACGCTAGGGGTTTAGCTCCAGAGGTATTTCCTGATGGGATCAGTAGACCAGCAAAATGTATGAAGTTACTTGGTGGCCCGGTTAGTTCAGATCCACAATTTTGCAAGGACCTGGTTGTTAATAGGGTGCATAAGACTTTGGGTCTGATGGAAGCTATTAAGAAGCTGGAAGATCCACAGTGTGAGTTATTACTTTTACGGAACTACAGTGGAGTCTCTAGACTTTACTTTTCTATGCGCACGACTAAGCCTGAATACTTGTCTGATGCACAACCGTTGTATGATGAGAACTTGTTCGAATACTTACGACAACTTCTTATAGGTGATGGGCCTGGTTTTGGGTTGCTTTAACAGAGAATTGTTACCCTTCCTATCAAGCACGGGGGGCGGGGGTTTATACCATGAAGGACACGATGCAATATTGTTATATGGCATCTTCTACACAGACAATTTCTCAACAACGCAATATCTTGCGGCATTCCTGTGTGGATGGTTTGATCCCTAGTCTTGGCTGTGCTTTTAGTGCGTATAACCAGGTATGTGATATTGTAGACTCACCACTTATCATTGATGAGATCGCCCCCCCTTTCTATGAATTTCCTGGCGATTAAATATTTTGATGTTGTGATGAAGAAACTTCCCACTAACTTTATTATGTCTTCACGTGATACGGTTTTACTGCAATGCAACAAGACTAAGCACGCTCAAGATTATTTGTTGGCTATACCCATTGATGGACTGAACCAACATATTGGACCTAGGCAGTTTCGATCGGTCGTACGTTATAGATTGAGTATCCCCCATTTTGAGGTGGGTGATGTATGTTCTGCATGTGGATGGGAGATGGATATTTATGGGGATCATGTTGTACACTGCACTAAAGGGATTGGTCTCAAATTTCGTCATGACCTTATTTGTGACATTTTTGCGGATATGTGTTATCGTACAGGAGTCCCATCCAGGAAGGAAGTAGGCTTAGGGCTAACATCCGATGATGGCTCGGCGTTGAGACCCGCTGATATACTAGTTTATAATTGGGTTAATGGACATAACATGTGTTTGGACGTAACGGGTGTTTCTCCTCTCACAGGTAAAGGTGTATCAGCTTTTTCCCCAGGGCAAGCGATTGCTAAAGGCATGGCCAATAAAAATGCTAAATATCTCGAAAAGTGTTCGACTCAGGGTTTGGTTTTGGTGTTCTTGCTTTCACCACCTTAGGGAGTAGGGCGTGATGACGATAGATTTTCTGAAGAGATTACATAATTACATGGCCAGTCATGATGCGAATCTCAAAGTTGGAGAGCTCATTTTCCATAGATTAGGTGTTGTCATTCAAAAAGGGATTGGAGCTCAGCTTGTTGCGAGACTCCCATCCAATTCTTGTAAACTCCTTTCTGTTGATGATGATTAATTAATTAATTAATGTTAAAAAAAAAACCATTAAGGTAAATCAATATATCATCTTACGGAGACCAAATCTGAGTTGCCGTCTAAGTAGTGAAGATGAAAACTTATACTATTTTCTAGATTCGATATTTCAGATTCACATGATCAGCTTCTTAGAGAGGTTTTGTCTCTTCAAGCTGTGTGGGAGGTGATTTTCCGATCCAGGTCCATTAATTACCTCCCAGGATCAGAAAATTACTCTTTCACCTAATTTCTCACTGGAGTCATGGTGTGACGAGGTCACCCTCGTGATAGCTTATATAAGGGTTCATCTTTTGGCTATTAGATATTACATCTAAGATTAATACTTATCTCAATGAAACATTTAAGAAACTAATTTTTGTTAATTAATATTTTTTTATTTAAATTCCTTATAATTTAACTTAATTTCTTCCTTTGTCCTCTACGAATCAAATCCATTAGGGAGTTGGGAATCTTGTGACTTTATACTGTATTACTAGAATCAACTGTGAATTAAAATTGTAAAGACTTCTACCCTAGTATTTAAATACATTGTTTTGTGTAGATTTATCGGTAGTGGTATTTACGAATCCAAATACCATCAAACGTAATCGTCTTATCTTCCATGTGAAAGGAAAGTAAAAGAAATCTATGTTTATTGATTCAATACTAGAAAGAAAGATGATAAAGATTAAACATTACCGGTTTGATTTGATTGAGGGACCAGGGAAAAAATGAATGAGATTTAAAGGATGTAAAAAATAAAAACAATAAGGGAAAATATTATAAACTTATTTTAATTCTTTTACATGTTGACTCGAGATATGAAATTATTTAGATGTAATATCCAAGGGCTAAAAAAATGCACCCTTATTTAAGCTATCACGAGGTGTGGATGTTTCTAACACTTATTCCATAACCTTTCATTACGGTCGCGCGCTTAGTTAAGTAACGCCCAGTCTTTTACCATAATGGAAAACACATTTTATTCATCCACGTGGATCGCCATAAGAATTGCCCTTATCTCTGAAGTATCTTTACTAGTTCTCATCCAATGTGATTGGAGTCAACTCCGAGTTAGACCAAGTATACTTCCTAAATCCCACAGACATAAATCGGACTCAACTCCGAATATGACTAAATTTGCGGGTCCCACACGCCCACTTGAGACCTAGGGCAAAAATGTGAACTCAGGAATTTTGGGGCTATTTTAGTATCGTAAAACCCCTTTCTTCATTCCTTTCTTTTCTTTTTCTTTTTCTTTCTTCTCTCTCGAAAAACCCTCTGAGTTGAATCTCAGAGTCGCAGAGAGAGATTGCTTGATCTATTCACAGAATCGTAGTCATGGCGGCACCTGAAGCTCCTCTCTGCTATGTTGGAGTTTCCAGAAGCTCTGCTGCTTTCCGCCTCATGAAAACAATGGTAACAAAAAAAAAAAAAAATAATCTCTCCTTTTTCTCAAATTACCTGCCCGAAGTTGAAAATTAATTAGGGTTTTTGGTTTCATTTTGATTCCAAAATTATGGGTTTGGTTTTTTGTGTTGTAGGGATGGGAAGAAGGTGAAGGACTTGGGAAAGATAAGCAAGGAATTAAAGGTCATGTTCGAGTCAAAAACAAGCAGGATACTTCAGGTTTTTGATTAAGCCCTTTACATATCTCTTTGATTTTTGATGCAAAAGTTTCGATTTTGTGTGTAATTTGAGTGTAGAGTATTGAAAATTAGGTTTAATTTTTGTGGGGTTTTGTTGGGTTTTTTCTGTAGGTGTTGGTTTGGACCAAGTGAAGAACAATTGGGCGTTTGATACTACGCAATTTGATAATATTCTTAAAAGATTGAAAGTGGTAAGAAATGTTTTTCTTTTGGTATACTTGGAATTTATGAACGAAAATTAGAAACCAGTTTTTGGTTTTGTGGATTATAACGTGTTCGTTCGGTTTATTTGTAATTTTCAGCAAGCAGCAGTTCATGTTGAGGATGATGATGACGATGATAAAGAAGGTGATGCAGGCAAGAAAGTTATCTTTGTTGGTTGTTTTAGTAGTGTGGAGTGCGAGTTAATTGATTAAGTTTGTGTAATGTGCAGGCAAGAAAGTTTCTTCGGTTGATGCTGAGAAAGTTGAAGCTAAAGAAGTCAAAGAGACTGTCGCTAAGAGTACTCGTCCACAGGGCAGGTTGGTAAATAGTGAATTTTATTTGTTTTTGTGGTTTCTTTGGTAATTGATCTTGGATGAATTGTATTTTGTATGGCGAGGGGTTTTGAATGAGTTGTTTTTCTTTGTTTTCTAGATACCAGAAGAGGGAAAGAGGAAAGCGTGTTAATGGATACTCTTTGAAAGATCTTGAGGGAATTCTTGTAATTTTCTGAACCTCTTTTTAACTCTTCCTCATTATCAGTTTTTACCTGGTAGTACAGAAGGGTTGGTGTTACTTGCACCAGTATGTATATCGAGGAATGGTTGAACAGTCTCATTCATATTTCTCTTATAGTCACATTGTGCATTTGTGTCTATTTGAGTACATGAAAAGTTTTCTACACTGGTACAACAACCACCAAGCCTGTAGTCCCAAACAACTTGGGGTAGGCTAGAAATGCAACCCATGTCGAAGTTACCGAAACCAGAAACAGAAAACTAAAGGTAAAAAGTATAAGTAATGCTACCAACAATGCTAGTTATAATCCAGATACTAACTATACAAATAAATCCCAAGCTCGAAATCCTTGTTCTTGGGTTGCTAACTTGGGGTAGGCTAGAAATGCAACCCATGTCGAAATAATGCTACCCTTATGCGTATATTAACCAAACTCCCTAGAATTTTTACGCTGGTAACATGAAGATATTGAGTCTGTAGTTGGCAGTTTGGTTTGCTTGCAATTACATCTGTATTCCAAGATTTCATAACAAGTCCATGCCTTTCATATGCAGGTCAAAAAAACCAAGGAGGAGGAAATACAACTAGATGAAACTTCGGAATTGGAGACAAAAGCGACAGTTGAGTCGAATAGCTGCCAAGATGAAGGTAACTGTATAACTTTGCATACGTGATAGTAGTGTTCTGAAGTTGAGGTTAACAAAAGAAATTTTATTTTAGTTTCTGCACAACTAGACAAAGGTTTGGATCTAAATGCAATAACTAATAGCTGCAATAATGAAGGTTTCACTTAGATCATAGTAGTGCTGTTTACTTGAGGTGAACAAATGAAATTTTGGGGTTTGACAGATAACTTCTGTAGCTCTATAAGCTTTGGGCAGCACCAGGGATATCAAGAGAACTTTTACCTACCAGTATTGTTCTCTTATTTATACTTAAACATTTCAAATTATGACAGACAAGCCAAACGATGTGCCAGTAAATTGGTGGGGCATTAAATATGGATTCGTTTCTGGGGGACTTCTTGGAGCAACATCTAAACCAAAGAAGAAATCTAAACGAAGTTCTGATGATGCACCTGGATCAGGCAAAAGGGCTGTTTTTCATGAACAAGATCAAGAAGATCTGTATAATCTTTGTCAGGTACTATTTACTGTCTTAAAGGTTTAGTCATAGTCGTTTTAATATTCTCTTGTGATTATCTTCTTGTGTGTGTAGATTCTGACATGTAAATCTCAAACTTGCTGAAACCTGTATAACTGCTTAATTAGCCTTTACCTTTTCAAGAAACAAGAAACCTTTTGATTGCTACAAACATATGAGTTACTATATAGATTTCTGTGGGTATTCTGATGTTTGTCATTTCGTCCTGTAGGATAAAGCTACAACTGGAAAGCAAGGTCTGGGAGCTAAGGGTAAGTCCAAGAAAATTGCTGGTGCTGATTGGAAGGGGAAGAAGACATCATTTAGTGATAGTGAAGATGATGACGATGACGAAGATGGTGAAGACAGCAATGAAGAGGACGATGAATCCGAGGATTCTGCTGAACCTTGTTCTCCAGTTAAAGAAAAGCTCAGTGAGGTTGTCATAACAGAAAGGAGTGACCAGGAAAAAGTTAACTTGAAAAAGTTGTGCAAAAAGCTTCTTCGTCAGGTGCTTGTCTCAAAATATGCAATTTTATTAGCTTTTAAATGAAAGATTCTATTTTAATCTAAATGACTTCTAATTGCAGGCCCCTGGTAAGTCAATGAAGCTGAAAGATCTAAGATCACTCATTGAGGCCCAATCACCATCTGTCTTTTCAAAATTTTCTTCAAAGCGTGAAGCTCTCTCATACTTGAAACAGAAGGTATGAAATCCTAGAAACTGTTGAAACCTTTGACGGTTAATGAATGTCTAATATCCTGCATCTTTTTACCCACTTTGTATGTGTTTTCGTGTCGGGTTTTAAGTGACACTAGTTATTGGATGAGCGGCACCTGCTTACAGTAGTTCCCATAAGTCCAGAACTCCAGATTATTAAAACTTAGAAGTTTGATTAGTTTTGTTCCACCCCATCAAAGTGTTAGTAAACTGGGTTGGGATTAGCCACTTAGTTATATTTTTGACAATAACTAAAGAACAGCGAACGAATAAAAGAGGATTGGGTTCTTATTACTGTGGGAAATGAAAAGAATTGAAATAGAGAATCTGCAACGTATTAATTATGTATACATCAGATTTGAAGTTAGGGTATGAGTAGAATCCTAAAAGAGAACTACTTGGATCGAGCTAGTTTCAGGTAGGTTCACTACTCATTTCGTTTGAGAAATAGATTGAAGTTCCAAGACCCGACCATAACACTTAGAATACGGGTTACAGAATGATTTGGAACACCATCCAATACTATCAGTTTCTTCTGAACATTGTTCTACTTATACTGTGCTTATAGTCACCTACCAAAGCATTATGTTTATAAAAGAATTTGTAGCAAAACTTCTGCGGGTCTTCAATATCAGTCCTTTCACTAAAAGTTTGGTGTTTCTGAATGCAGCTTCTAGCCAGCAAGAAGTTCCAACTGGACGGGAAGAAAGTGAGTCTCCCACAATGAGTCAAGACCAGAGATTTTGTAGTAGCATTCCGAGCTAGTATACTGATATCATAATATTGAGTGGTAAAAAGGGGGTTGTCAAAATTGATTTTTACATTCGGTAACACTAGAAGATTATTTGAGTTTCTATACCTAATTTTTGTTTAATGACCTGTATGGTTGTATCCTGTTATGATGAATTTGTCTGTGTCCTTGGTTTGAACAAGGCGGACCAACTTGATTTTGTCTAAATTTATTTATACCTATTATTTGAACACGGCACATCTCTGTATCTTTGTTCCAAATAGAAACAAGGATGGAATAACAGTGGACAGCATTGTGTAACAGAATATGTAAAGAGTTAGTTGCAGGTTATTAGATATAGTCTGCTTGGACAATTTTTCTTGCAATGTACTTTCCCAGGAAGTCATATCCATTGAAATAGAGTGCTTCAATTTCTGCTCTTTTACCACTCTGCACCATCCTTGCCAGTTCCTCTCTGTAAGAATCCTACAAGTTGAACCCAATACAGTTTCAGGCCTATAATCTCATACCAGACAGAGTACAGTTCTATGAAGCAATGAAGCATGAATTTCTTGTTTACCTGCAACATGTCACAGGACATCAAGCTTTTAGCTATCTGCAGATCACGCGGCTTCAGTGGAACATAAGATTCTTCAGGTATGAGCTGTAGATCGTTCCCTCGGACTCCCAGCCATTTAACATTGCAAGCTGAAAAACCAGAATGCCTGTGTAAGTAATAATGCGATATAAAATGAAGGAAAGGAATATTGCAAACTGGATGAGAATACCATATTTGTATGCCTCCAAACCCATCCCTACACTTCCAAACTTGAAGGTGCCAAGAATAGCTAGCCCTGCAGGATTCCTAAATGTAGAAAAGCTCGAACTATTAGCATTTGAATGGGTTAAAAAGTACATCAAATTCCTAGAGAAAACACGGAATGTAAGAAAGGTTTAATGTACTGCACCAGTCAACCAGTGCAAAGATAGGCAAGTGTGGGAAAGCTCGGCTGAGTCGATGCAGAAGAAACCTATATTTGCATCACAGAAACAAGGGTCACATGCTATCTCAGAACTAAAGAAACAAAGTTCAGAGTCAAACCATGTCTCAATTACCTTGTTGCAATGTCTGGATACCCTTTGGCAGTAATAAGTATGCTTGGAATCTGATTGAAAATCCGATCCTCGGCAAGCCTCTGAAAGATAGCATGCTGCACAAAAAACCAGTGAGTACAGATAAATGGCTCACAAGTCACCAAGATACTGTTGCTCATAGATATCTTACCTTTTCGACAACAATTATGTATCTTGCATCGGATCGAATACTCATCTTCTCCAACAAACTTAAATCCCCGGTAATTGCATACCCAGAAGACCCACACATTGAACAATCCACTACTTCTTTGTTTGGCTCCTTTTTCCAAACAAGCAAAAACCAAAATCACTTCACAATTCAACATTCTTGCTAACCACAAGGAAATGAAATTGAAACAAAACATACTTGAATCATCAAACGTCCAGCAACAAGTCCTCGACTCGACGCCATGATCCCAAGACTATGCCTACTACACCGAAGCAGCGCAACAACATCTAATGCACCAAAATCCCCCAAATTACAACCTTAAAAATGCAAAAAAAATCAGATAATTCAAGAAATGTAATGAAATTTGCGTAATGAATTCACCTTGAATAGATCGATTAACCTCTAATTGAGAAGCAAAAAACTCAGGCGAGTCACATAACAATTTATAGAACATCTCTCTCTGTGTAACTCTCTTCTCCTTCATCAGTAATTGATAACACATCTCCATCACTTTCCAAACTGTAAAATCAACACAACAAATTCATTAAAAAAGCTAATAGTGAGCTCAGAGAACCACAATTCAACGACTCGGTCAACTCTTCCGAGTCAACTCAGTGAAAAGGAGCACTCAAAACGGTGGCAAAATTCGAGTTACTCCGCCGTGGCACGGTGGTAAACGAACCAGGACGGAGGCAGAAGCTTAATTAAAACTAATTGAATTGAATTTCTGAATAAATTGATTTTGATTTTGATTTTAATTTTGTATTACCTCTGACGAAGGCTTTAGCAGAACTAGGTTTCATCAGCGATCTCGTAGTAAAAGAATGAGAAAGAAAGATCGACGATTCATCAGTTAATAATCCACGACTGACTCTGCTGTTCTTCGAGTTCCGTTGTATCAATGGGAGATCAGATATGGCTGGAGATGTAGGTGAATTTAAGATTCTGAGGAAATTGAGTACTGCTACTTCGATTCTTGCTTTAACTTCTGCTGGTGTGAGGATTTCAGCGTGACAGAGGTGTTGGTGTGAGTGGAATAACGACGATTTCATCAGATCTGACATTTTTTTTGAGATCTGAAAGATGATTTTGAGAGAAGATGGGGTAGAGATTTACGCGGGAAAGAGAAAGGAGATGAAGATTTTTTGAAAGGAAGGAGATGAAAAAATGATTTCAAATTTGTGGAAGGTTTTCTGAAGCGCCAGTGTATATGTGTTCTCTGAGTAGGAAGGAAAGATGATTTATGTAGTCCACACAAGTTGACACGCGGCGAGGATATTTATTTTAATGGGCGGGTCCAATTAGAAAGATCTCCAATCTGAGGAGTAAAGGTCTTAAAAATGAATGGCACCTAAGATTTAAGACTTTTTTGCACCAAATTTCCATCTCCAACACAAAGGTCAAGGTCATAGAAAGAGTTGACATGGCTAAATGGGGTAATGGAGAAAGTGTAAATAAGTTCAAGTAATGTTTGTTAGAGCAACTGCAGTGGTGCGAGTATAACCAAAGACCAAAGAGGGAACAAAAAAGACTAAATTTAGGTTTAGTCCGTTGAGTGACGCAGTGGGAGGAAGACTAGATTTTGGTGGAGCGTAAACTATATCAACGCTCACTGTGTGGGGCGTGAAGTATCGTCCACTTTGATGTGGGGCGGAGGGTATACGTTCGCCCTACACGAAAACGTAAAAAAAAAAAAAAAAATTTCAAAACAATGGGGCGGAGGTATAAACCTCGCCTCATATAAAAACTTTAAACTTTTGAGTGGGGCGGAGGTATAAACCCCGCCCCACAATAAATTAAAAAAAAAAAAAAAATATATGGGGCGGGTATAAACTACGCCTGCTGTGGGGCGTAGACTTTACGTCCAATTGGTGTGGGGCGTAAACTTTATCCCCGCTTGGTGTGGGCGTAAACTTTATCCCCGCTCGACTAAAATTTGGGTTTGGTCTTGGTCGCCACCAAATATAATCGCCACCTGTTCATTTAGTCTGGGATTTGGTCGATGGTCCGTCCCGCTACGCCTGGTTCAGAGACCAAATAAATGGGTTTAGTCGCCCACTGCAGTTGCTCTTAGATAATACCTTGGGGGTTGGAGATCAACTTGAGGTAAAAAAAAATTTACATTAAATTTATTTTGGCATTTAGCAATGACCCACACATAAGAATGTGTTAATAAGACCTCCACCTAAGATGACCTTGACCCTATGCATTGGAGATGCTCTTACGGAAATGATTTGTATCTGGGACTTTATCCCGTGGACATCACAGAGAGAGAGAGTTGGGACTCACATGCCACACACCAATCCCGGTGATAGAGGACATTGCCCAATTCCCACACAATTTCTTCCAGGGATTTATCCCGATATTTTTGGGCGTCAACGTAATATTTCCTGTCCAATTATCACGTGAGACTCAACGGATTGCGTGGGATGTGGGATTTATTAGTAAGATTATTTTTTTTGGAAGGAAAAATAAGAAGAAGAACCTCTTTTAGATTATATTAATTAGAAGCCATGAGGCTAATTCAACAAAAAAAAGTACAAAAACAAAATATTACAACAACATAGGAATTGTAGTATAACAAAAGTACATAATTGTTGATTATAGAAGTAATCAATGTAATCGGAGGGATGGTGTTTTGATTCTGCATCCACCATTTGGAAGATTCTTTTTTCTTCATTAAGAGAAAATCCTTTATAAAAAGGATAATTTGCACTAAACATCATTATCATAACTAATTTAACACCCATTGATCTTGTTTGATTGAATCTTGATCATCCAAATCCAAATCCTAAGTTTTTTCTAGTAGCAAGTACCGAGTCAACTAGAGAATATCTCCTAAGAGTCGAACATAGCTTTTACGCCGGCCCGTCTGAGCCTTGCACAACTTGCACTATGGCAAGAAAAAAATACTTGACGCTACCCGCGTCGCGATTGTTTTTGTTTTTGGACCAGATGGACAGTAATCACCGTGTTAATGGGATTACGAATTCTCGACCATTAATGCGGATATACTTACACCATATATCGCTTGCAGAAGCTACGGGGTGTTTCCTCTTCACAATCCTGCCTCTTTGCGCGCTAAGGGGGATTCTCCCCTTCACAAACTGCAGGGTTGCCTTTACGTGTTCGTTGATTGGGTTGTAAAGAAATTTATAGGAAATAAAGGAGAGGGGTTGTTAGTCTACATACCTGAAACCCACCTCTTCCACGCGTATTGCCGCCCTCCATGTCTGTCTGTCCAACGCCTTCTCTGGTGAAAGATTTCAGTTGCTCAAGTCATTCTTTACACACTCGTCCCAAGTTAGCTTCGGTCGGCCTCTGCGTTGTATTCGTCCTTCAACGCGCCTGATGCGACCTACTCTCACTGGGGCATCAAGCGGTCTCCGCTAGAGATGCCCAAACCAGCGCAGCTGATTCTGTGCGAGCATCTCCTTGATTGGCGCTACCATAAGTTTCTTACGTATGTACTCATTCCTGATACGGTCATGCCTTGTATGTCCGCATGCCCACCTAAGCATCCGCATCTCGGTACTCTTCAGTCTCAAAGCGTCCCGACTGTTTATTGCCCAACATTCTGCACCGTATAGCATTGCAGGCCTGATCGTGTATTTGTAGAACTTACCTTTGAGCTTTAGCGGAACTTTGCGGTCACAAAGGACGCTAGAAGCCAGACGCCATTTCCCCCAACCAGATTGTCCAACTAGTATAATGTCCCCTTCAACTCTCCCAGAATTGCTGAGATCGCACTTCAGATACTCGGTTTTTGTTCTACTAAGTTTGAAGCCCTTCGATTATAAAGTCTGGCGCAACAATTCCAGTTCTCCCTATACATCTTCTTTTGATTTGCCAATAAGCGCCACATCATCTTCAAAGAGCATGCACCAGGGGATCTCACCCTAAATCGAAAATATATGGGCTTTAGGCTGATCCCTGGTGCAGCCCTATCTTAATTGAGAAATCGTCTAAGACACCGCCGCTCATCCGGACACCGGTAACTGCGCCCTCGTACATATCCTTGATTAAGTTTATGTACTTCGGTGATACCTTTTTCTTTTCAAGAGCCGACCACATTACTTCATGCGGAATTTTATCGTAGGTCTTCTCCAGATCAATAAAGACCATGTGCAGGTCCCGCTTTTGCTCCATGTATCTTTCCATAAGTTGTCTAACCAGTAAAATCGCCTCCGTTGGCGATCTTCCCGGCATAAATCCAAATTGGTTTGGTGAGACGTTGGTTTGTCTGCTTAACCGCCGATCGATGACGTGTTCCCACAACTCGTCATCGATCGGTGGTTACACAAACAAACCAACGTCTCACCAAACCAATTTGGATATACTTGAATCTTGATCATCGTCACACCAAACCAACGTCTCACCAAACCAATCTGAATCTTGATTATCGTCATATCGAAATTGATTGTCTTTGAAGATATACTTGAGTATATCATCGATTTCCCATAAGGGACGATATTAGGGGGTGGCTTACCCAGGCTGAAGCCCACCCCAAAATTTCTAAAAAGATATTTGGTTAGTATAATTTTTAACATTTGTAAAATTTAGCCCGGGTGTAAATTTTAATTAGCCCATTAATTATTAAGATATGATTCTACGTGGAAGAAATCAGAAGATTTTGGAACCCGGTCCCGCAAGGATTAATTTTTGAGTAGCATCTCAACCGTTCAAAGGCTATAGGGAAAAACAAGTATTCATGATGTTTCTTAAAATCAGGTATTGAATGGGCTCACCTGTTACGTATCAGTTTGATAAAATAAAACTATGTGTCAAATGGGGGTGTTTTGTCCTTAACTAAGCAAGCATTTGTCCACCTTTAAAAAAAGAAAAAAAAGCAAGTGTTTGTCCAAAAAATCATTTTTCTTTTATGAAGTGACTACAATTTTATGTATATCTATGTATAATCTAAAAATGCCGTGTATTCATGAGACAAAAATACAATATGTCATGACTTATTATGCGTATATGTACAAACTCCAAATATTTTTGCATCCCTATAATAACCTTTAAAACTAGAAAAAAATTGGGCGGCCTTCGGCCCCTAAATAAATCAGGATTATTATTTTTGATACTCAAATTATTCCTCCCTAATATTAGTTATAAGGTGAAAAAATTTGATTCAAAGCTTTATGCTCCAAGGAAAAGAGATCGTGTGGCATACCCATACTCAGCTTTAAGTATATTACCACAGCTGCCATTCTTGCAGTTGAGATAAATTAAATTGAGAGTTCGAGAAAAAACAAATTAGCCCACCCAAATATAAATTCCTGATTCCGTCATTGTTTCCCATTGAAATACCCGAAGGCTATAGGAAATCGCATTAATGGCGAATACTACATGTCATAGAACATCCATGAGATAATACTAAAAAAATAAAACAAACCCTAAAATCTAAAATCACAGATATCAGTAAGTTTATCATTCTCGATTTCTATACCTTTCAGGTTCCAATTTTGTGCAGCACACTTCACCAAATGTTCATTTAATAAATTGATCATTGTCATACCCACTTAGAATTTCGTCTTTCATTATATAACTGCTAGAATAAAACTAGACTTAAGATTAAAATGTTACGTGTACACACTCGTTGCACAAAAATGAACTCCTTTGAAATTATAATTTGATTGTGAAACAAGGTCAAAGCTAACAAAGCGAAGGGTTGGGACGATGCGTGTACTTTTTCTAATACTCCCTCCGTCCCACCATTAGATGACCTACTTGGTCTAAGATTTTGTTGAAGTTTGCACAATTCTTAAGGCAATGAATGAAATGAGTGTTTTTAGTATTTTTTACAACTATACCCTTATGGATAATAATTTGTAATTTTAGAAATCATTTATCTCTCAAACTATACCATAGATTTTCGTAAATTTTGTACCGCTGAAAATCATTTTAAAACACCTACGTAACGAGTATAAACATGAATATCAAATTATACATATTTCTTATGATACCGATAATCAATCAAAAGGGTAATTTTAGAGATATCCCCTTGATTAGTGAAATAGGTCAACTAATGATGGGACAAAATCTTAGACCAAGTAGGTCATCTAATAGTGGGACGGAGGGAGTATACTTTAATTTCTTAATTGCGTGCATGGTAAGAGGGAATGATTTACACATTCCGGTTTTTTTGTAAACTAGAATATAAGGAAAACGCTAATCAGATTTCCTTGAATAGATTTGCCCATCAACGCTAATCAGTACATGAGACGTCAACATCTCATTTGTCCCCATTCATCCATCAAAAAACGACCCATGAAAAATTTATCCACGGCGCCTACGTCTAAAATAATCAAGATTTTCCCAAAAGATATCACGGAGTTGTGCAAAACAAAATGCTCACTTACCGAGAACCAAACACTGCCCATGCCGATTTTATTCAAATAAAAAAATAAATCAAATTTTGGTCGTTTTTTTTTTTTTTTTGGTGAGTTCATCTTCCACTTGATATGGCATTCCGTCAGAAATGTGTCAGACTGGTTTACTTTTTCCATGGTTAAATGTTTTAGAAGATTTTATTTCTCTGTCAGTTTGAAAGGGTTTCCATGTTGCATGCATGGTTTCTTGTTATTTTCTTTCCTATGAAACATGAACTGACCCAGGATTCTCCTTTGGGTGGGGCTGGAATGTAACAGTCGATAAGAAACAAAACTTTGCTAGAATCAAATTACTGGTAAGGAAAAGAAACAAAACAACACAGCGAAATAAATATAAAGGAGAATAAACCAACTACGCACTTTGCCCTATCGAATTTTCTCTTGATTAGTTTGAGATCCGACGGAGGCACATGTTTGGAGCAAAACACTTGGATAGTTGATGGTTTCTTTATGAAAATTGGGATAGGAATCACGGGTCGCCACGATCTTGCATGGAGCCATGGACACTCTAATTAATCCGGAGTAGATGGGAGCAGAATAATAAAAGTTACAAAACAAAGATTGGAAACACATTATGTGGCCACCAGCGACCAAACAGTGTGTTTTTCCTCTATTTTCGATTGTGAAAACTATATTCTTTAGACAGTCGACCAATAAAATTTTCTGAAAGGCTTACAAAATGTTAACGAACAGAGAATCAAGCATTTGCTTGCAAACTGATTTTATTCAAATTTGGGTTCTTTTGTGAATTTAATTTCCAATTGATTCGGCATTCATTCAAATTAGGTCAAGATGGGTTCACTTTTTCCTTTTTGAATATGAAGTCAAGGCACTCAACGACCCAATTTTTTTCAAAGATGATAGATTAAAATGCACACAAGCCGTGTGCGAGCGAATACATCTAAGAAAGAGCGAAAATCTCACAAAAACAAAATTAAAGCTAAAGTAGAGAAATTTCTACGAATACAAAAGGCGTCAAAAGAAGAAAACAACTTATGAAACCTACAACAACAAAGAGCAACTAGCATACCACAATGAGGACCACTGCCTATTGTCAATTAGCGGACTCGTCAACATCTTGTATAATTAAATCAAGATGTTTTTTTTAGATTTTGGAGGCTTTTTCTTTTTTAAACTCGAAAGAGAGCCATTAGAGAGCATACCCGTGCCTTTGGATTTAATACTCAATTTCATACCAATTCCTATAATTGGCTTAGACGATGACTGTTTTGCGATGCTTACCTTCCGATCTTCCAAAACTGATTGAGAAATGGCTACATCCCCTTCTTCATCTTCTTCTTCTTCAAAACTATGAAACATGTTATGGGATTCAAAACTAGAGGGAATGTTGGGATCAGAGGATGATGTGGTTGCACCTTCCACAACCGGTTGAACTGAAGGAGTCTGTAAGTTGTTTTCTTTTTTCTTTTTGCTAGCGCCTTTCTTCTTTTTGTAAGAAACACACTCACCAAGAACTTGTTCTTGTTCAATTGCCCTCTCAACATTCACAAACATCTCTTCACATGAGTCAACGGTAGTAGAAGATGCTTTCAGAGCAAAATAAACTATCAATTGCTCCACTATTTCAGGCTCTGACCTTCTCTAAACAGATGTTGACAGGGATAAAGGAATGGAATCAACTATCAATTGCTCCTCCAATTCAGGCTCGGACCCTTTTTCAGAATTTGCAATCTTCTCAGAATCTTTTGATATTTCCTTGTGAACTCTTGAAACCCAGATTTCCTTTGATATTTCCTTATGAACTCTAGAGGATGGGTTTTTCGGACACTTACCAACTGATTGACCAAAAGTTGAACAATCTAGACATCTCGGAGGTTTTAAAGAGTGTTCAACAACCACCTTAAATTCTCTTCCACCAAAAAAGACAGGAGTAAAATCAGGGTAATCAAAATCAACCTCAATTTCTACACATGCCCTTGCAAAACTCATCCTAGTTCTATCAATAGTGTGTTTATCAGCAATCAAAGGTATTCCTAACCCACTTGCAATCATACTAATCCCTTTGGTGTTCCACAGATGTAATGGGGTGTTCTTCAAATTCAACCATATTGGAATAGATTTCATCTCTTGAACAGATTTTTCAACAAAGAGATGCAAAGGACGAATCAAAAACAACTTACTGGTATGAAAACAGAACTTTTCTCCATTGCTGTCAATCTATCTTCTTCAAGGTCAAATTCGATGATGAAAATGGACTCTCCATTGATGGTCAAACGAAAATTACCTTTAAGATTCCACATGTTCTTCAAAGCTTTCTCAACTGCTTCAAAAGAAGCACGATGACCCACAACATATCCTACCAGAAAAGATTCACAAACCCTAATGAAGTTTTTAGTTACCATAATCATGTTCTGCATAGGCTTTTCAACATAAGTACCCGAGTTGAGTGAAACTAAGCTCTCGATATAACTTTGCCTCCTCTGTGTTTTGGTATCCCGCGAGAAAGAGCTTATAATTTTTTCATTCTGTTTGTAATTAAAAAAAATAAATTGATAACAAGTATCAATCAACATCTTACCATGACTTAAAGACCAAATCGGCTCTATATAACGATGCAACATAATCATTTCACGGTTGTGGTGAATATATTAGTATCAGGCTCACGATAAGGACAAAAACAAATCAAGAACCCAAAATTTTAATACAATCATTCTTGTTATAATCAGTCTGGCGTCTGTGTACTTAATTTTGATGGCAACAATGGTATGGTAGTATAATCCTTGGAGTAAATCCTATATTTTGGAAACCTATTAGAATCGTAAGCAGTAAGTATGAGCTTAGGGTTGTTTGTGCTATCATATATAGCCCTATCAAGTTGATACTTAATAAATTTAAGGTTATTAAGTAGAGAAAACCAAGCCTTACATACACACCTACAAAGTACGATTGAATTCGCTGGTAACCTGACAAATATATTCGCTATGACTAAAATTATTTTGGGTTCAGTCCTTTCTCCAATGGTTAGACATCAAGCCAAAATCTCCTCAATACCATGGGTGATATTATTGGGGAAACATATGGTACCGAAAACCCATTATTTCACTCATGAACAAAGCATATCGGAATTCACTACCACTTAGTCCGGAGTCGCATTACAACTCAATGTTCCCTGCATATCAACTCATGGTGAAACAGTAAATACTTTTACAAATTAGTATTTTGTTGATGGCTTATATTTATGAATTTGAAGTGCCTTAGAGCAACTCCAATGGGACCAACAAATAATTTTCCCATCATATACCTATAATGGGGCTGGCAAATCATTAAAACTATCAACAAACCCCCAAATAAAAAGTTTTGTTCATTTAAGTTCTAATTGAGTCGGTCGGATTAAACATAGACGAACGGGGCTGATTGACCGCTGTGAAAAATTAAGTTTGCCCATCAACGTGGACAATCAAATTAGATGTGTACCATTGGAGTTGCTCTATAGGCACTCAACGACCAAAAATACCAAATATTTATGAGAAGGGTGTTTTTAGATTTTGAAACTAACTTCTTGAAATCTTGCTAGCTTTTTGTCCATAGATATCAGAAGGTAATTTTCCTCTGATCATGCAATTCAATTTCCCCATAGGCTTTAGCACAAGAACAAGGATTAATGTGAAATAGTAAAACAAACATTAACAAGAACAAGAACTTAAGAGTTTAATTTCCTTAAAAAGGAGATGGATAATCGAATAATGTTTTGTAATGGAAAACTATATGTTTGAACTTAGGTGATGACTACACGTGAAGATTTTTTTTTTTAAAAGAAGAAGGAATTCACCAACTATGCACATTGTCCTGTGCAATTTTCTCTTGATTAGGGAATCAAGATTCAACCCATAAGCCAATATTTTCCTTCGACTTCATATTCGTGCTCACTTAACTCGAACTCCTGCAACAACATTACACAATTAATTATAACAAAGAGAGAATAAAATCAGAAATTTGGATATTTCAAGAATAACGTCCAAGCGTAAAATAAAGATGTTTTCCATTACCTTAATCCTGTCCTGCTGAGACTTCGTTATCTTTTCAACATGAGCACCCGAGTTGAGTGAAACTAAGCTTTCGACATAACTTTCTCTCCTCTGTATTTTACTATCGCCACAGAAATATCTTATATTGTTTTCATACTCTTCGTGACTAAAAATAAAATGGTTACAAGTATCAATCAACATCTTGCCATGTCCGGAGGACAAAATCGGCTCCAAGTACCGATAGAATTTAGTCATTTTAAGGGTTGCAGTGAATACTTTAGTCCAGGATCCCTTCACTCCATAATCCTGCATCACCCATATATGGACACCGCCATAACGTTCAATAGAAATAAAACACAGATGGTCTTCAGAAACTCCCAAATGTACAGAATAGTTACCAGTGTAGAATCCCGTATGATGTGTTTTTGGATATGGCATTTCAATGAGTTTCTCATCGCTCATATCAAAAGAAACTATACGTGGGTTAGAGATCACATTTTCTATATGGGATGACCAGTGAAGAGCTCCCTTGAAAAGAAAACCAGGAGGTGAATTAAACCAGTAAGGGTTCCGTGTTTCAATACTTTTCCATGAATCTGATCGCAGTGAATAAACCAATACTTGACAATAATCTTGAACACATACCAACTTGTAGTCATCCTTGTTACAATCATAACCAAATCCATATGTTTCTTTACAATCATAACCAAATCCATATGTTTCTTTACAATCATAACCAAATTCATATTTTTTTTTCAATAAAACGTCCTCTCTTGAAAAATTGCACAAAGGTACTTTCTTATATTCTCTAGTACCAATATTCCAAAGACAGACACAACAATTATCACGGGGCACACGATGAGGTTTAGAAACTTCATCACGAGGCATACGATAATAAGCACTAAAACAAATCCATTCATTACAAGAACCCAGAATTTGAACATGATTTATGTTGTTATAATCGAATGGAAAGTCTAGCGTAGATGTATTAGACGGCAACAGCGGTATTGAAGTATCATAATCCTTGTAGTAAATCCTATATCTTGGAAGCTTATTAGAATCGTAAGCAGTAAGCATAAGCCTAGGGTTGTTCGTGTTATCATGTATAGCCTTATCAAGATGATACTTAATAAATTTAGGTTTATCAAGTAGAGAACACCATACCTTGCAAACACACCGACAATTTCCAATGGAATTCGCAGGTAACTTGAGAAAGATATCCATCTGAATCTCTTCCCGAAGACTTGAGAAAAACATCCTAGAAATATTTAGCGACTAGTAGCGTTACAAAAAAGAGGTGTTGTTGCTTCTTCAATAAGATCTAGGGTTTATCGATGAAGCTATGGGTTAGATATTCTCCACAAGTGCTTCTCTATGTATTGCAACCCAGGAGAGTACTATTGTATTTATTTAAGGTTAATAACGATAGAGGGAGTCCAGACAGTTTTAGGAAACCCGTCAACGATAGAGGGAGTCCTGACAGTTTTAGGAAACCCCTCGTAATTAATCCACGGCTTGCTCAACTTCTGATTAATGCACAGGGAATCGGGGAAAGGGTACCATGTGTTTTTGTAGGATCGAGCAAGAGAGAGGAGAGCACATGCGGAAGCAAATAAAAGACTACATTGATAATCAAATTCGGTGTACATTCTCTTATGGCTTAATAGCCTACTTATATAGTCTCACAAACTTGACAATCACTCAAACTACTTTCCTAATAAAAACAAACTCTTAAAACCAGTAATACTTGCAACCCAAGTAAACTTCTAAATACCGTACCACGCGTCAACAATACTTGTTGATCCAACCATATTCTGTCAGCTCTCATAGTTGATCCATACTACTGTATCAACAACTCTTGTTGATCCCTTCTGTCTTCTTATAGTATCTTGGTTTATTCTTCAACATCCTCCCTTAAACCAAGATATTCTTTTCTAATCATTCCCAACTTTCCACGCAAGTAAATGAAAGTGTTAGCCTTCAAGGATTTGGTGAAAATATCAGCCACTTGCTCTTCACTTTTAACAAACTTTACAACTATTTCCTTATTGCTGACAAGCTCTCTAATGTAATGATACTTAATATCAATGTGTTTGCTTCTCCCATCATTCTTAACCATACAGCTTGTGTAGCACAGTTGCTAGTAGCTATATACTCACTTAATTTGTAGATAATGCAACAACTTGTTGCTTCTTAGATGACTAAGAGAAAAATCCAGTTCCCAACTGAAATCCATAACCCGATGTACTTTTTCTTCCTTCGTATCTCCACCCAATCACTATCGGTGAAACCAACCAGCTTAGGATCTTCGAGATAGTATAAAGTATTCCCATGCTTGTTGTTCCTTTTACATACTTCGAATACGTTTTGCGGCTTGTAAATGTGATTGTCTAGGAGCTTCCATGAACCTACTAACCAAACCAATCAGCATACATGATGTCGGGTCTTGTAGCGATCAAATATCTTAAACATCCAACAAGACCTTTAAAATCTTTTGAATTCACAAGCTCTCCTGATCCATCTTTTGTGAACTTCAATCTTTCTTCTACTGGTGTTACGATTGGATTACAATTATCCATCTTGAAACGCTTCAAAATTCCTCTAGCATACCTTTGTTGATTAATACAAATTCCTCTTTCAGTTTGATGTACTTCAATACCAAGAAAATATGACATCAAAACAAGATCTGTCATCTCAAACTCCTTCACCATATCCTCCCTGAATTCATTGATCATATCAGTACTATTTCCAGTAAATATGAGATCATCCACATACAGACATACTATGATATGATTTCCAGTACCATCATCTTTCAAATACAAAGTATGCTCATGTGGACACCTTGTAAAACCTTTCGTGAGAAAATAAGAATCTATTCTTGTATACCATGCTCTTGGTGCTTGTTTCAAACCATACAAAGCTTTGTTTAGCTTGTGTACTTCATTCTCTTTCCCCTCCATAATGTAGCCAGCTGGTTGCTCTACATAAACTTCTTCTTCCAAAACTCTATTCAAGAATGCTGACTTCACATCCATCTGAAATATCTTCCATTGCTTCATGTGCAGCTAAAGCAATGATCATTCTTCATCGCAGCGGAGCACCATTCTTAACAAGCTAGAAACACCTCTTTGTGCTCTATTCAACTTGCTAACCAAACACAAAACCAATTTTTTAAACTCATCACCGAGCATTATAGCTCAAACTCAACACTTGTTTACCCACTCCACTCGCAAGATTTCCACTTAATACTTCAAATTCCACCCTGGAATTTCTTCACTTCTCTAGCCAAATCCCCATTGGGATTGCTTCACACAATTCTAGCCAAATCCCCACTGGGATTGCTTCACTCAACTTTATCCAAATCCCCACTAGGATTGTTATTCTCAACTTGTAGACTTTACTCGCCTACAATCTTGTTTCACGCTCACAACCTTGTGATGTCTCAAATTCAACACTCTCTCATCACCACCTGGTGATTAACATCTCTTTCTTCACAACCTTGTTGTTGTTTCTTGTTTGCTTCTTTGTTCCAGTCACGCTATTGTTACGAAACCTTCACACTTCTTTTCAAGATTCTCTCATAATCATTCTTTTGTTATGCTTCTGCCACAAGCAATAACTAACACAAAGTCTGCCACACTTTGCAGGTTTTCCAAGTTTCTCTCACAAACTCTTCAACCACACTTCAATCTTCCAACATGTTTGAGCTTAAACTCCTACCATCCTCCCTTAAGATCAAACATTACCACCCAACTTTCTTTGTCATTCTAAGATTCTGAATTCGATCACCTTAATCAAACTGTACTAGTCCTGACTGCAATACGAACTTTGATCCTCTATCAAACTGTACCAATCCTCTGACTACAATACCAACTTTGATCCTTTCGTCTTTTTCGAATCCATGACTTAGCCCTTCAAATCAACCACTTACCCAAAAACTCCTTACCTCAACAAACATCAAATCAAGTCTCTGCAACGTCTCGAACGAAAACTGTCACACTCTTTCACCGTTATAACACTTTTTGTCACGCATTCGTTAACTGCTACAACTCCACCGTAACAACTTCTTCAACAACTCTTTGTAACAATTCTTCAGAATCGTTTCAGAATAACTCCTCTTCACACTTCTCAGAATAACTGCTCACTGTGATTGTTCTTTGTAACACATTACATACTGTAACAAACCTTCAATAACACTTTTTTTTTTCACCAACAGAAATTGCTCCCACTTCTTTACTCTTTAGGTCGTGAAACCCTAACGTCAATCTCCGACAGTGGTACTACGTGCCCTGAATAGGACTGACCCATCCATTCTTCCTGGATAAACACTCGAACCACCAGCTCTATCACCGTAAACATCCAATGATCAACAGCATCTTATCGAGCTCAGACTATCTTCATCGCGACTGCCATCTCTCTAACCCATCGCAGCTTCATCTTTCATCACTGACAACTATCAAAAACATCAGTTTTATTGCCAACGTCACTGCCATTGTTCTAACACCGATGATCAATCACCAGCCAAGAACAGCAGCACAGCTCCATCGAATCCAAATAGTAGCTTCTCTTTTCTTGCTCAAATTGCTCCATCTTCTGAAATCAACAGCAACGGACTCATCTTTACAACTCCTTACGTTCATCAGCTGCACTTCACCTTTCTCGCAAACAAATACTCCTTCAAACCTTTGTATATGACAGCAGCAGCAACTTTCCCTATACGTCTTCTTCTTATCCATTAGCAGCATTATTGATGCTTCTCGGTTTCAAATATCAATGTTTTTCTCTGCACCACCATCTCACCAGACACTATCATGATCATCATCAGCCTGTTCATGTTCATGGTCTTCGTAACCATCAACCTAACAGCAGACAACCATCATCACTGGAAATAAAATCTAGGGAAGCAACAGTTTTTTTTTTTTTTTACTCATTCTCAATGTTGTTGTAACAACAACAAAACTCTTTTTTATAACTCTCGAACACAGCAACACGTCTTGCGGACATTCAACATCATTCTTTCTCACGGAAACAGCATCATGCACCGCTCCTACACAGCTTCAAACTCCTTTTTTTAAACTTCTTTCAAACTCTCAAACCCTAATGCAACTTCTTTCTTCTGTAACTTTAATTCGCACAACTTCATTAACTTTTCTCTTAAACCTTAAGAAAACGAAAAACAATTGAACTTCTCTTCTTTCTCCTTCTCCTCTCCCTTCCTCTCACCTTGCTCTGATACCATATGTAGGATCGAGCAAGAGAGAGGAGAGAACACACGGAAGCAAATAAAAGACTACATTGATAATCAAATTCGGTGTACATTCTCTTATGGCTTAATAGCCTACTTATATAGTCTCACAAACTTGACAATCACTCAAACGACTTTCCTAATAAAAACAAACTCTTAATAAAAAACACATACCTAACATAAATCAAACTCTAAAACAGAAACTTCTAGACAATTCTCACGTAAACAAACTCTTAAAACCAGTAATACTTGCAACCCAAGTAAACTTATAAATACCGTACCACACGTCAACAATACTTGTTGATCCAACCATATTCAGTCAGCTCTCATAGTTGATCCATACTATTGTATCAACAACTCTTGTTGATCCCTTCTGCCTTCTTATAGTATCTTGGTTTATTCTTCAACAGTTTTCCACGTTCTTGCATGGACACTCTGATTTTTTTTAAGTATATGCAAATTACCATCTGATTTTATTGACATGTGAGCTTTGACCTTCCATATAAAGTACATTTGCATTTATCTAAATTTCCATCACCAATACCGAAAGTAAGTAAAGCTCTAAGGGCTCCATTGCCCACAATGGTCAATTTTTGAGTTACTGAAGATTCATTGCATTTAAAATACAACAGAGATAAAAAAGTTACACATCAATCAGAAAAATAGCATGGCATACAACCGAGTAGAAGACAACGATGGTTTTTCCTTAATTAGGTTCTTCTAATTAGGTTTCTTCATCGAGTATGAGATTGTTGTTGTTATTTCAAATAAGTACCAGAGCTGAGTGAAACTAAGGTCTGAACATAACCCTGACCCGTCAGCCCAAAAATATCAATATCACTTGTTAAGAAAGATCTAATAAGTCTTCCGTTTTCATGGTTAATCAAAAGAAATTCTCTATAAGCTTTCATCAACATCTCACCATTTTTAAAAGACCACAGTGGCTCCATCTCCAACTCATAAGGAAACTTATGGGTCAAACTGAATAGTTTAGTCCAAGTTCCCATCACTCCATATTCCTGCATCACCCACATATCAACGCGGACATTAGGTTCACGAGAGACTAAACAAAGGAGGTCTTCTAACACTCCCAATCTTATGAAGTATAAGGGTCGCGTAGTATTCTGATATGATTCTGGAAATGGCAGTTCCATGAGTTTCTCATCCTTAATATGAAAAGAAATAATAACTGCGTTGGAGGTTTCTATTTTACACCATGACCAGTGAAGAGCACCATTAAAAAGCAAACCAGGAGTTGGTACTCCATCACTTATAAGTGTTACGTAATTCGATTAGGAAAAATATCGTTTGGTCATTTTTTAGGCGGGCCCATGTCTGTTTGGTCCTTTAGGAAAACACCTTTACTATTTGGTCCATAATTATTTAAAAATATTAAACTGACAAAAGTACGTTTCCGTGTTAAGTTTTTCTTATTTTCTTATAGCAGTTCATTCCAGAAATCAAGTCCATACAAAAACCTAAAAAAAAAAGACTTCAATCCAGAAATGAAGTCCATATAAAAACCTAAAAAAACAGACTTCATTCCAGAAATGAAGTCCATATAAAAACTCGAAAAAAGCAGACTTTATTCCGTAAATGAAGTCCATATAAAAACCTAAAAAAAGCAGACTTCATTCCGAAATGAAGTCCATATAAAAAACATCATCGTCTTTAACAAAGAAAACTTCATCTTTAACACGAGCAAAAAAATCAAGATCAAGATCTTCAACATCAAAATCAAAAAATACATCCAAATAACATAAAAATCTTCATAGTCTTCATCGTATTCATCGTCTACATCATCTTCAACAAAAGCGGCGAACGCACAGAGAAGAAACAAACACAAAATCATCGTCGTCTTCATCATCTCCATCTTCTTCAACAAAGAAGAAGAAAACAAATGATGAAGAAAAACAAAAATCTCCATCGTCTTCATCATCTTCAACATCAACATTAGCTACATAGAAGAAAAAACCAAAAAATTATCATCCTTCTTCATCGTTTTCATGAGCATCAGCAGAAAAAAGAAAAGAAAAAATGGAGAGAAACTAGATCTTAAAACAGAAGGAGGGAGAAAGTAAATCTTAAGTAAGATATTTTCTATTGACTTTTTCTATATATATGGTCCCAAAAGTGTATTTCTGCTACTACCTAGTGACAATTACATCATCTATGACGTCACCGTAGGACCAAACCATAATTTCTAGGACCAAACTATAATATATTTTACCAAAAAGGACCAAACAGAGAGTTGACCCAGTCAACATGATTAGACTCATCCTAATATATATTACTTCTACGACCTAATGGTATTTCCTACTATTTAATACTTCTACATGATACCAATAGCAGTGTATATATATATACCAAAATCTGAAAAGAATCATGAACACATTGGCAAAAACTGAATTGCATGGGACCTTAGGTTCATTCATATTTTAATTGCTTTTTTGAATTGCATTTTTGAGCTTTTCATGTGTTGATTGTCCAGATCTTGCTAGAACATGTGTCAACATGGTATTGTACTAATTTTGCAGTCGGAAAGTTCTTGCATATGTTATACATTGGCAAAAACATAGTAGGAACCGTATGAATAGCTTTATCATATTCCTCATATTCCTACGTTTTCTGCATTTGAGTATTGATTTGCTTGGTTGGCCATAGGAGTATACATTGGACTTCAGAACAGTTTTTTCTATAAATTCACCCTCACCAAATTTCATTGTGGAAGAAAAGCAATGACCGTATTCTTTCCAACCATGACCTAGGCCATGTGTCGTCTATGCAGTAGCAACGACCTAGACCATGGTGTCTTAGAATACCTCAAAACACTACACTACATTACAAACAAACAAACAATGTTTATGTATAAGAAGCAACTTAAGTCTCGTACCCATTCAATGTGGTACTAAAATTCAAGGTGAAACTCCCTACGTAAGGCTTAAGGTCACCGGCTCAATTCCTATAGGGAATATTTGAAAAATAAAATAAAAAATCTTTGTCTTTTCTTTTCTTTCAAGTTACCACAGTTACAGTCGTTCTCTCACTCTCATCTTCTCCAGGGCCGTCTTAGGCCTAGGGCGAAATGGTCGACCGCCCTAGGCCCAAATTGTTTAGGGGCCCCAAAAAAAAAAAAAACTGCTAGTATGTCCCATTAATTAACTCACTCCATCTGTTTGGAAATTGAAATATTTTGTGGAAGATGAACATTTAAAAGTTAAAACTATAAGATTAACATTTAATTTGAGTATGTCCCTTTCATTACGTGTGTTACAACTCCCAGTAACTTTCCATATGGAATGTTATGTGTCTTTGGTGAGTATGTATGTATCACTTAAGAATTAGCTACTTAATCATTATCCATTAACTAACATATCTTGACTGAGTTGACCTTCCAGATTAGATGGTGTATCAGCAATAATTAATGGCAACAACATACGGAGCATAATAAAAATGATCTAATCAATCTGTTTTCCAAGACATATAAATAAGACATGTTGAACATCCAAAACTCTAAAAATGGAAGACTTCACTTTAACTAGTAGTGAGATTAACTAATAATTTTTCTTTTCCTATAAATATATTCCCTCCATTTCTAAATAACAGACAGGGAAGAATTCGTTTAATTAATAGTGAGATCAATAGTTTAGTAATGCTAAATTTTATAAATTCTTCGAAGTATTTATTTAAGCGTATTGAAAGTGTTTTCTTTTATTTTGTTAACCCTCAAAAATTATGCTTCATAGTATTTGTGGAATTCCAAAATTATATTCAACCATTAAAAAAGAGAATTTAACATATTTTGCAACTTGTGTAGTGAATTCATGACATATTTTTTCAGCAAAAAACCAAGATAAAAACGATGAAAAATGTGGGCCGAAATGATGTTAGCTAATGTTTTATATTTCTATAGTTTTCGAACTCTCACCAGGGCCGGTCCTGAGTTCTTTTTGCCCCGAAGTGGACAAAGTTTTTGTTGCCCCCGTAATTTGTTTTTAATTTTCTGCTTGCGTCGTTTCTAAGTGAAAACATAAAAAGAAAAGAAAAAAGAGTATCTAAAGCAAGAATCATGAGCAGTAGAATGAATACAACTTACGATTTCTCAATTACGAAAGCCTTGAACATTGACATTGATTAATTGTGCCTGTAATTAGTTATCTACAAGTATACAGTTAACAAGGACATGAGAATTAAAGATGAGTATTAAAGTACTTCCTAAATGGTAGTAGCTCCAAAAAAAAAATAAAAAAATTATTAAGCGTGCAACAACTATTATTTAGTGGAAAGTGTAAAACCTTCTAATTTAGCCTACCCCTATAGTTATTCTTTTTCTGCCCACATATTACATAATTTTATAGAAAGTCCCTAAAACTTTTTTATTTGTGATAAAAATCCAAAACGTAAACCCCATATATGTTGGTCCCTGTTACTTGATGCCCCAAAGTGGAGCTTTCCCTGCTTCCCCTTTGGGGCCGGCCCTGACTCTCACTACTGAATTTCTCAATTCATTAAATCACCGATTATTCATTACTCCTTTATGTACATGTACTTTAGAGAAAAGAGGAGGCCCATTTTTGAAAGTTCGCCCCGAGCCCCGAGAATGGTAGAGACGGCCCTGATCTTCTCTATTTTGAATTCCAAATTCTCTGTTCTGTTTTATCTTTACGAACACAGCGATTCCTAAAGCAACCTAGATGGATAATAATCCTGACGAAAACGATTCCGATCCAAACCCATGTTTTCAAAGCTCTCTAATGGTCACACTGTTGAGAATCATGGTAAAGCTCCATTAACTCTGGAGAATTCGAATCGAATGATGATGCTATGCGTGGGATTTCATTACAAGGGTTCGTTGCTGATTGGAGTAATCAACTTCCTGAATCCAAGCTCAGGAATTTAAGACAACAACAACAACCCCTTTTTTCTTGTTCTGCTACCGCTGGTTCTGTATGTCAAAAAGGTACTCCCTCCGTTACTTTTTAATAGGCCAGTTTTATTTTTTGAGAAAATTAAGGAAATTATGAGAACTAATCATTGAAAGTGGTCCTCTAGGCACTTGTCAATAAAAGAAGTGAAGTGAGATGGTCCCCATGACACTTGTCAGCCAAAGAAGTAATTGAAATGGTCCACATAACACTTGTCATCAAAAGAAGTTAAAAGAAAAGTGGTCCCAAAAAATTAAAGTAACATTTGACTTTCCCAATTGGGAAACCAGCCTATTTTTTTTTGTAACATTTATTTATAGAAACTGGCCTATTAAAAAGTAACGGAGGGAGTAAGATTTTTATCCTTGATGGATGTGCAATTACATGTTTTTGTGTAAGTACTAACTAAATACTACCGATTCATTCAAGCTGAGAGTTTTCTGAAGTTACCAGTTAAATTAGTCTTCATATGTGGATGTTTATGGAAGTTTTAGTACTCCCAATAAGTAAGGTTGGAATGAAGAGTCATGACTAGTGGATTTACCAAGGAATGTGACCGGGTTTTTATGGCTCTTTGGAGTGTATAGAAATCATACAGAAAGCCTATTTCTCTTTATTAGTCCGTCTCTCTCAGTGATGCACGTTATTGTACTGCTCTTTTAGAACCATAATCTGATACCTGGGTGACGTTTCACTATTTTTTTTGGCTACCCTATAGGATTGAACATTACCATTATAATGTTCATTCTGAACACCTATGTTCTCATTCACCAATGAATTTTAAGGTTGCTTTCTTAATGTCTGGTTTTGTTTTACATTGGAATAGAATTGCATCTTTGTATTTTTAATTGCCAAGTTCCCTGATGGAAAGAGTTAGCGCCTCTGATGCATAATATCTAGTTGGTGAAAAATAAGTAAAATGATTTGGTATGTGCACGTTGGCTTCTGAATTATGTGGTCGGCCAATGTGATTCTTATAGTGTCTCTAAACCTACGTATGTGTGTCTCATTTTCATAGATTAAGAATCCTCAAGTAGGTCAGAGGCATCAGGTCCATAATCGCGAAGATGGTTCTATTGAAAAGTGATTACATTCTATCTAAGAAAGCCTTTGAGCAAGTACAAACGGTTAAGGTATTATTAGCATGGTTTTTAAAAGCGTGAAGCGTACGGTTCGCCTAATTTTTAAAAGAAAAAATATGAATGTTTTAAGGGGAATCGAACACCCCACCTCCCACTCGCCTGGAGTATGTTGAACTGGTGTACACCCGCTTTGTTTTTAATAAAAATTAGACTTGTATAAAATTTATATTGATATTGTCTTCTTAATAAATTTATAATTACTAGTTACGAATAATTTATTTATAAGAAAACATCCGCTTCAAACATCAACCATGAAGCGACGCTTCACGCTTCGACATACGCATCGCTTCCTAAAAATAAAAAATGCTCCAGGCTTTCAATACCTTGATTATTAGTCTTGGGTTTTGTTACTCGTGAGACTATTGCTTTCACTATCACTAATCAAGCTCTTATTTAAACTAGCTTTTACATAAGAGCTTCGATCATAAGGCATCCTTTTAGTTATTAAGGCCGTTTTTTTTTTCTTTATTTCTTTAAGAAAAAACTTGACCGTTTTGAATCTATTCCGGGTTTCTACCGGCAATTGGAACTCTTTGGTGAATCGTTCCTCAAATTCTAGGTTTAGTGCTTTCTCTTTGGCATGCTTCGTAACGTAATTATTCACTCTTTCTTTGATCTTTTTTAATTTTTTTATGGGATCTTGGTGTCTCCATTTCCCCCCTTCAATAGCTTGTATAAGTGCCAAGAATATTCTTCTCTCCATGTCTTCATATTCCATTGAAATCCATGATAATACAACTCAATTCTTCAAACCAAAAAATGTAACTCAGAACAGTTGTCCCTGAAGTTAAAGGCACCTTGTGATTCTTCTGCGGCCTGCGGGAAAATGGTACAAGTAAACCGATCATAAACAACTACAGTAAAACTTCAATAAATTAATAATGTTGGAACTGGCAAATTCTATCAATTTAGCGAAGTATTAATTTATCGATAAATTAATAAATTATTAAATTTTCGAAACATTCTAAATTTAAGTTTCAAAAATAAAATAAAATAAAATAAAATATTTGAGTTAAACTTAAAGGTTTCCCATAATTAACAAATATATATATTGAGATATTATTTTCAATCCAAATTAATGTGTAGTAATTTTTTAGCATCTCCCTTATAAAGCATAGCATGGACAACTTAGCCTAGATAAAGAGCGGTCAGGATGCATTCTGGGGAAAGCTAAATCCATGGTTGTGGTTTGCTCTAATTATGATTAATCATTATGAGTGTTTTATTAATTAGTGTCTCACTAATCTCTCATAATTAATTATTAACTTTTCATTATTAAAAGTCCTCTTAATTAATCTAATAAATGTGTATTTTTTATGATTATCACTACTTACTTCTTCCACTAAAATTAATCATTATGAGTGTTTTATTAATTAGTGTCTCATTAATCTCTCATAATGAATAATTTACTTATATTTTCATCATTAAGTGTCCTCTTAATAAATATGTATTTTACATCATTATTGCATTAGTAACTTTTTGTAATGAATATTTTAATAATCTCCCACTATAAATGTCTTATAATTATCTTAATAGATATACTTTCATTAAATTTTTTATTATTTTCTCATTAGAAACTTTTCATTGTAAATAATTTCATTAAATAAATAATAAATTTGCTAAATCCATGGACAACTTAGCCTAGATAAAGAGCGGTCGGAATTCATTCTTGGGAAAGCTAAATCCATGGATATGGGTGTTTCCACAAGTGATGTCTTGGATCGAAAGTTAAAATAAGTCCAACGGTCTAAATTTGCTTATAGTATTAATGTTCCACTAATCTTTTCATAATAAATTTTTATTAATTTCTCATAATGTCATTAATTATCCAAATAAATATCTCATAATAAATTTGTTTATTAATTTCTCATTGTGCTATTAATCATCCAAATAAATAGATAACTACATATGTATGTATGTATATATTAATAAATAATAAATTTGTTAATTATTAAACATATCAATGAAAATTTATGGTGGTTGTGCTGATGGGGTGTTGGTGGTAGTGGTGGTGATGTTAGTGGGGGGTGGAGGAGGCGATAACGATACTTAGTGGTGGTAGAAGACTGAGTCGTAACCAACCCATGAAAAGGATAGGTGAGTTATCTAATTTCCGAGCATGCCGGCACTGCTTCCGGCATAGTATGCTGCTTAAACTTCTATGCCGGCACATGATGAAAAGTATCCAGAAAATTGATTTTTTTTTCACTTGACTACCGGCATGGATAGATTTATATCGAGCATGCCGGAACTCAGTACCGGCGTGGTCTTCATCCTAAATAACCATGCCGGTACTGAGGAACCCAGTATCGGCATGGTCTTCATCCTAAATAACCATGCCGGAACTCAGTACCGGCGTGGTCTTCATCATAAATAACTATGCCGGCACTCAGTACCGGCATGGTCTTCATCACTACCGACGTGGTCTTCATCCCTACCGAATGTAAAAAAAAAAAAAATCAAAGTGAGGAGCCGGCAGAGAAGGAGAATGGAATTTGAAAGGAAGTGAGAAATGTTTCGAATTTAAAAGGGAGTAGGGTATTTTTATGTTTGATTTAGCTTTTATTGTTTTAAAGGGTAGTTTCGTATTTTGCCCCCCAAAAACACCCCTTAGCAGAAACTATTGGTTGGTGGAAGTAATTCATATCCCCCAATTAGTTTTGATATCCCCCAATTGTGGGTTCTTTTTAAAGCCATCTCAGTCTAGACAAAAAGGGAGAAAGAGAAGAAATATGAGATGCAATCATACAAATTCAAACAAATGACATAGAAATGAAATATGTAAAGTAGAAAAATTTACATTTATTTTTATTTTTTGAAATTTATTCTTGGGAAAGCTAAATCTACGGCTGTAAAATTTTCAGTTTAATTAATTTTCAATAATAAATATTCTATTGATATATTTCATAATAGATATTTCTTTATTTAATTAAATAAATATATATTCATTAATACAAAGGCATAATAAATTTATTTTATATTAATGGTGGGCGGGGGTGGTGGATCGATGGTGGGGATAATGGTGGTGGGTGTTAGTGAGAATGGTGGAGTGATGACGTTAATGATGGTGGTGGTGGAAGAAGTAGTGGTAGTGTGATGAGAAAGGTGTCATAAGGTAGATAAATTATTTAGTTACATTTGGTTTAATTTTTTTAATTTGATGTTAGTTTTTAATTTTTTTCTTTTTTTTAAATTAAAATAAATACTAAATGCCAAATTTTTTCTAAGAAGATGATAGATCAATAGCTGTGGTTTTAAGATTTTTCGGCCGCAAGGGAAAGAAGATGAAACCTATTAAAAAAATTGACCAATACAAGGCTACACACGAATCAATTGTAATTGATTTAGTTTCTCATATCTCTCTATATTCCCATTTTCTGTCATGATTTTTGTTTCTGCCAGTTCGGTCATGAAAAATATATTTTTCATGTGATTATGCATGCTTGAGAAATAGTTGGTAATATGTAAAGAGATAAGATAAGTAGATAAGAAACGAAATGGATCAAGAATTACAGATTACAAACTTTAGAAAAATGAATAAACACAAATCTATGTAAATTTGGAAATTTTTATCACCAAAGGCAGAAAAATAATTCCCGAAGCTAACATATTTTGTAAGATTAATCTGATTGATATTGAAGTAATTTTGTGTTTTCAATTTTGTTACAAATTCGGTGAACGACTTTTGATGATATATTTCTTTTTGAAGTAAGGACACTACTTTGTTTTGAAGAAGAGAATGAAGTAGTAATCTACTACCCATAGGCCCGTAGGATTTTGAGGAATTGGTTAACGATTAAATATGGTTGTCCTAAAGGATTATATAACATACAAACATAATATTAAAAGATTTGCGGCTAAGGACATGTTTATTAACCAACACCTCAAAAACAGTTAGACTTGGATCGACTTGATCAATTATATGCAAACAATTATGATATGTATGAACTGATGGATATAATTGAAATACATATCAATTCCCGTGCCGTTACGGCACGGGCTAAGCCCTAGTAATATAATAAAGTATAGTATATTGCATATTATTTACATAAATTTATATATCTTTTGAAGAAAAAAAACCAACAACACAAAAGAAGAGTGTAACAATGGCTCATACTTCTCATCTCAAAGGTGTAAAAAAATCCACGATGACAAACAAGATTCGAAAAACATTGTGTGAGAATAGTCATTCCAATCCAAATTTGAGTCAAAGAGAAATACAAAAATGGCTTCTTAAAAAATTTAACATACAAGTGTGTCAAGGAACGATATCAAATACAATTAAGCGTGCATTGGAATACATCTCAAGTGATCAAGGAAAAATTAGTTGTAAGCGGCATAAAACAACTAAATATCCAGACTTAGAGAAGGTTCTCTATGAATAGTAATATTATCAATAGTAAAGCTAAATGATTTCCTCGTACAATTTGAAAAAAGAACTCCTGCACTCCTCAAGGGACTACAAAAAATCAGAGATGAAGTCCAATGTTACATAAATGTGAACAAGAAACAAACAACTTTGGAATCACAAATATAAGGCACCACAAATGTAATGTTATTATAATGATTATTAATTTATATTTCAGTTGGGCCCTATTTGATATACTTAAAAATTTTATTATCTTATAAATTTAGCAAGGTAATTAATTTAATATACTGGCCCAAGTCAGGACTGGTAAAAATAATTATTTTAGCGAAGTTATTAATTTATCGCGGATTAATTTATCGAAGTTTTACTGTAGATCGGATGGGAATGTGACCGATTATTGAACTAATAGTAAAAAGGAATAAAAGACCACCAAGGAACTCAAAACTGCTTTAGGTGACTGCCCTTGGAAGGTCCTAACCGAGGGCTATTCGAACTACAATGCAAATTCCAATGATGCTCAATGCAAAGATTAATGGTATAATCTGCTTGTGCGTTTAATAAACCACTTTATAATTCCTTCTTATCTCAAGCTGCATATGCTAGTTAAAACCCATAAAAAAAAAAAGGTTATCAATTTTTCTAAGCAGTTTAAAATCAGTTCGCAAACCTCCTATACAACCAGAATCCTGAAGAAAGAGGAAATGTATATTCTCCATCAACTGGTTGGCATCTGCTACAATTCTCCAACGACAGCTTCAATCCACCATGTAACACTGCTGTTACTATCAGCCAAAACCAAAATATTACCGGTAACTGTAAGAGACCACAAACTTCTCCACTGATCTTTTTGCGACAGTCCATATGATAGCCGTTTCAGCCTTTGAAGCATTTGCAACAGTTGATTTCAAAAGTCCATCAACACTAAATAACAAACACACCCAAAAAACTTTGAAGCAGAACTACTGACCCCCTAAAAAACAAAACACACCCAAAAAACAAAATCAGCAATGGCTGGAGAGGCCCGAGGTTTATGCCAGTTAGGTTGGCTGATAGACAATATAGGACTATTGGTGGTCATCCAAACCATCACTGATTGGCGATGAGTACTGCCATTCTGATCTGATATATAGAAAATCCTTGGAATCCCTTGGTCCAATGTGGGACTATTTTTAATCTTAAGGTTACTTTGAAATCGTATAAGGGTTTGATTTAAAATTAAGTAACAACCAAAAATAACTACAGTTTTTAAATAACGGTGGTCCATGTATGCAAGATTATATGCTGCGGGGCATTTGTAATTTTGTTGGGAGATTGGCCAGGTTGCTCATCAGCAATGGTCGGAATACGCAAGATAGTATGAGCTCTACAAGCTGTATACTTTTGTACTTGGGCGCTACAATTGGTATCCTTGCTGTGAACTTCACACGAGCTGGTCACCTACCTCAACGGTGATAAAATCTACTTTCTGTTTTCTTAAGTCTATTACGTAAAACCGTGATCTACAACTGTTGTGAACTTACATGCTAAATTCTTATTCACAACAGTTGTATGTATTTGGTATTTAAGCGTTTGCACGACCTTCCCGTAACTTGGTTGCCAGATACATACTCTAGTTCGATGGGAATATGGTAATGGGGGAATCATATTTTAATTAGCGGATATAAGAAACTATTTGTGAAATAAATTTGGTTTAACCGCATGAACTTATGTAGATGATATAGTGAATATCTGGATGCAGAATGAACAATAAACATGTATTAATTCGATTGCATGTGATCCATCTGAAGACTAATACGTAACCCATCAATTCACACCCATTGTTATGTTAATGATTTTTGTTTCCACTCCTTGAGCTTTTACGCCCTTGTTCACAAGCTAAATTACAGCTTATCTTTGATTTCAGTCATCCACGGCCTCATATAATGTTGTGGGTGTGTTTCCATCACGCCTTCAAATGCTCCAAGCAATTTTTCGCGAAGGTATAACCCGGAAACACAGTGGTTCAGTGATCTCTTATCACCCACTTGTATTTCAGCCTTATAAGATTGCACCAATGCAATCAGCCAACTCTACCAAGAGTATGCAACGGAAGTCTTACTCAGATTTTCTCTACCAAACAATGTAGCCCATACTACAAAGAGGTTCTTGCCATGTTTGTGCTTCACAGAATTGGGGGAGTATAACAAATCAGCAGGGAACCAATGCCAAACGTATAAGCCAACAAACTCACTTTTATTAGCTTAAGGGGAAGATACAAAAACGTCCAACCAATGGACTTACAAGCTTATTCTCTAAGCCTACAGCAAACTCACTCTCTACTGCAAAATGGTTCCTCAACACTCGAACTATTGAACAACACCGATTTGTGTAGCTTCTCTCGGCTATTTATAATGCCAAGAAGCTGTGGCCAATCCGTATGCAACTTTGTTGCACACCCCATGAACAACCATCTTGTCCATGGGCGCTTCCCAACCGCCAGTTCCACTTTTTAATCGCTAGCTTTGGTGCTGGCTTGCACAATGGCGCCACACCTGTCTTCAACGGTTAGGATATGCCAAACTCGGTTATAAAGCACTTTATAACCGTCTCTAACTTGCTCTTCCACTCTGGCATGCGTGTGATGCACACACTCTTTGCATCTGGCACTTGCACTCAAGTTCCGTAACATCGCAACATGCAACTCAGCTTGCACTTCTGCCAAATACTGCTATTAGGGCTTGCGTTGCGCTATTATGACTTGCATTGCACTATTATAGCTTGCGTTGCGCTATTATCGCTTGCATTGCACCATTATAGCTTGCGTTGTGCACTCAGCTCATTTGGATGCCAACATCCAAATACTATGCCAACTGAGTCTTGACTTGCTTAGTACAATCTTCATGCTTCATATGCATCACTTGCATCTCTTTTAATGAGCAACTATCACCAATGGCATGTTTGGCCTCACCATTGATGCACATGCACAGTCCAAGCCTTGGCCAAAGCTTAAGACTATGCCAAAGTCATCCCATGACTTTGCATCTCATCCTTTATTCCTTCCTTGAGCTAGGCTAACTATGAATAAGGATATTCAACACTATCTCATAATGTTGCATGTGCCAAGTAACCTTTCTTGTCTCAGCCATGTTGGCGCTACATCGTCGGATTGTGCAGCTCCATTTGCCAGGTTACATTCTCCGTAACGCAACATCATTGTGCGCCACTATGCGGACCGGTCATAGACCTCCCCCACCTAATCCATTCAACATCCTCGTTGAATGCAACATCAGTTCAGCTTTTACTGAACTTCTCTTGGCCTTTTGCACGCATCTGAACCATCTTCAGAAATCAGCAACTTTGTTTAGCCTTTAACCTTGCCAAAACCTCTTTTGCCTAGTGCTTTACGCCGCCACTTAGTTTGTTTGCCTTGCCATTGAGCCTGTGGATTCCAGCTTCATTGTCGCATCGTCGACTATGCTTCAATCTCTACTTCATTCACATCTCAACACCCAAATGCTACTTGCAATCTGTTGCTATGCCTCTTGCATCAGCACAAATTTTTCTTTCAAGCCATTTCGTGCCTAAGTGTACACTTCAAACAGCTACCATATCATTCTGATATGCACAACTTAGCTAACTTGCCTTCAATTCCGACTGACATTGCACCCTTGCAATTCAACAGGACTTACTGTAGTCTAAGTGTTCTTCAATCTCTTGCAACGCCCCTGTGCAAACTTGATTGAAATGCATGACATTAGCCATGACTTAAGAAACCCGTGACATCACAACGTCTCTCCCTAGAGACCAGATTTCTCTTCACGCGCCCTTGAAACTAACAAGGCCTCACTTGTTCTTTCAAGCCGCTACGCTTTAATGTAGCGGAAAAACAAAGATCATGTTCTTCCTAACTATGAGTTACTCTTAACTCATATGCTTGATGGACTTACATCTTCATTCTTGTCGCGTTACTCCATGCTATCGCCGCCAAATACCGTCGCACTTCCACGTAACTCTCCCAACAAAGAAACTCGCCTATGCCATCGCCTTCACTTCTTTGCTTGGTTTTGCTTTCTGGCATTTCTTATTGTATACTTTGGCTAAGTATACTTGTAGTGCTCCCCAATGAACTTAGCTTGACATTAAGCAAAAAGAGACAAGGTTTTTGCTTAAACACCTCCTTCATTCATTACACTAGCCTTACATAAGAAACATAGGGACCATTCCCATTACACCATTGGCCAACACTCGGCCATACCGAAAGCAAATGCACTACCAAAGCAAATACACTAACTAAAGTGTGCTATCTTCAAAGACCGTAAGATTAGCAACACCCAACTTAACTTGAAAACAAAACAAAGAAATAGATAATATGCCAAAGCCTCCATACTTCAAAGAACCTTGCAGGTTCAGGCACTTGCAAACAGCACTGCAATGCCCCTGCTCCATACATGCGCTAATCACGGCGAGTAAGGGACACTAAGATCCATAGGATATCCAAATTCCATGTGAATCTCAGCTAAGCTCTCTTCGAACGAGTGGACGGGAGCAAACTCACTTGCCTTTCCCATGTCGCACTTCATATCAACCGGACTAACTTTCCTTACACCCTTCACGAAACAAGGTGCACTTGGACTTTGTATGGAAATTCCGCCAAGGTGAGGCATCACTGTTGCCTCTGCTTCTTTGAAAAAGTTGTTACCAAGGATCATCTCAAAGTCATTGAGATGCATTACCATTACACTGACCTGGCCACGCCATTCTCCCACTTCAACATTTGCCACTTTGCCATCCCCTTGATTGGCTTAGCTATATCATTCACCTGTCTTCATGCAAAGGACCAGCTTGATATACTTGCAATCCCAAGTACTCTGCCAATGACAAACTTATAACAGTATGCGACGCATCGGTGTCTGCCATGCCCCAGAGACGATGGTTGTGTATGCCAACTTTCACATAAACTAGGCCAGCGCCATTCAAATTTCTTTGTGGCTGCCGTTTGTGCTACTATGTTGCATAGTTGAATAGGATTTACATGCTCCACTTGATCAGCTTCTTCCTTGTCACCACTACACTCAGTGACGATTGTGGACAATTTTTCTTTCTTTGGACAATCACGCGCAAGGTGAGGACCCTTGCATAAGAAACAGCCACCAGCCTTGTTCTTCATAGCCAAACTATCATCCCTTTGATAGTTTTTCTCCTTAGCCTCAGAACTTTTCTTATCCTTGTCCTTACTCTTCGGTTTCTCTTATCCTTGCCCTTCTTATTAGCATCGCTTGAGGTATTGATGATCTAAAATCAGCAAGGTCTGTCCACGATTGCAATGGCCGAAGGTAGGTCTTTGGCACCTTGCCTTCGCACTTCGGCCGAGCCCATGCTTGCAAAACCCAGATATAAAATTGAACAACTTGTCTTCCTCGGACATGTTGCGAATATCTAGCATCGTAGACGAAAACTCTTTCACGTATTCCCGTGGTGTACCGGTATGCCTTAGCTTACTCAAGTTCTCTCTGGCTAACCAAGCTGCATTGCTTGGCAAGAATTGACTCTTCAATTCATCTCTCATGACATCCCATGTCACGATACTCGGACGACCCGCAGTAAGGTCATCATCTGTTCTAGTTCTCCACCATAACTTCGTATCACCTTCCAGGTACATGCTAATGAGAGAAACCTTTTGTTCTTCCGGGGTTCTGGCGGCCTTGAAGTATTGGTCCATGTCCCACATGAAATTCTCCAATGCCTTCGCATCTCTTGCGCCAGAAAACGACTTAGGTTCTGGGACTTTAATCTTCGTAAAGTCACTGCCACTACCACCTGTAGTAGCCTGATCTGCACCAATTACACCCACCATACGCCTTAAGACACTAATCTCATCAGTTAGTTATTTCAAGGCACCTGTGAACATGGTCTTAACAGCATCGATTTGGCCTTCCAAATCGCCATACTTATCAGTTGCATCTTGGTCTGACTCCAACATTCCAGCAACATACTCATCAAGAGCCTGAATGCGAGCCATAACCGTTGCTTTATAATTGGCATCATTAGGATGGCGCACCTCTCCACCAATCTTATCTTCCAAGTTAGCAATCCTATCAGTCAAGGTATCTGCCGAACTCTTCTTACCAGCCATTATCTCTAGCAATTCAACAACTGAACTCGAGCAAAACAGAGAAAATCTTCCACACAAAAGCTAAAACAGAGCAGCCCTCGCTCTGATACCCGTATTGTCACGCCTTCAAATCCTCCAAGCAATTTTTCGCGAAGGTATAACCCGGCAACACAGTGGTTCAGTGATCTCTTATCACCCACTTGTATTTCGGCCTTATAAGATTGCACCAATGCAATCAGCCAACTCTACCAAGAGTATGCAACGGAAGTCTTACTCGCATTTTCTCTACCAAACAATGTAGCCCATACTACAAAGAGGTTCTTGCCATGTTTGTGCTTCATGAATTGGGGAGTATAACAAATCAGCAGGGAACCAATGCCAAACGTATAAGCCAACAAACTCACTTTTATTAGCTTAAGGGAAGATACAAAAACGTCCAACCAATGGACTTACAAGCTTATTCTCTAAGCCTACAAAGAAACTCACTCTCCGCAAAATGGTTCCTCAACACTCGAACTATTGAACAACACCGTTTTGTGTAGCTTCTCTCGGCTATTTATAATGCCAAGAAGCTAGGGCCAATCCGTATGCAACTTTGTTGCACGCCCCATGAACAGCCATCTGTCCATGGGCAGTTCCCTAACCGCCAGTTCCACTTTTTAACTGCTAGCTTTGGTGCTGGCTTGCACAATGGCGCCACACTGTCTTCAACGGTTAGGATATGCCAAACTCGGTTATAAAGCACTTTATAACCGTCTCTAACTTGCTCTTCCACTCGGCATGCGTGTGATGCACACACTCTTTTCATCCGGCACTTGCACTCAAGTTCCGCAACATCGCAACATGCAACTCGGCTTGCACTTCGCCAAATACGCTATTAGGGGCTTGCGTTGCGCTATTATGACTTGCATTGCACTATTATAGCTTGCATTGCGCTATTATCGCTTGCGTTGCACCATTATAGCTTGCGTTGTGCACTCAGCTCATTTGGATGCCAACATCCAAATACTATGCCAACTGAGTCTTGACTTGCTTAGTACAATCTTCATGCTTCATATGCATCACTTGCATCTCTTTTAACGAGCAACTATCACCAATGGCATGTTTGGCCTCACCATTGATGCACATGCACACCCAAGCCTTGGCCAAAGCTTAAGACTATGCCAAAGTCATTCCATGACTTTGCATCTCATCCTTTATTCCTTCCTTGAGCTAGGCTAACTCTGAATAAGGATATGCAACACTATCTCATAATGTTACATGTGCCAAGTAACCTTTCTTGTCTCAGCCATGTTGGCGCTACATCGTCGGATTGTGCAGCTCCATTTGCCAGGTTACATTCTCCGTAACGCAACATCATTGTGCGCCACTATGCGGACCGGTCATACACGGAAACTTTAATTGTATACGCAAATTAACATCTTCTCATAAACGATCAGTGTTTTCTCCTCTATTTTTGTCTCAAAAATCTGTTTTGTTGAGGTGTGAGTTTTACATTACTCGTATATGAATTTTCTCTACGAATGGAGGGACCGCTACTAGTAAGTGGCAAAAACCCGGTACCTTGGGTGTACTTAGTGGTTCATTTGCTAGAAGAAGCGTTGTTACTTGGCTTCCCCGGAATGATAATAGGTTAGCTGATTCCTTTCGGTAGGTCTCATTGGATTGAGAGATAGGGACAAGGAGAGAGACCTATACGCGGAGTTAGCCGGGGCTCTGGACAGACCGTCCATTTGAATGGTTTTAAGACCCGTTTGGGATTTCTTTTTTTCAACCAAAAACACTTTGTAACCAACTTGTAACAAACTTTTATCAAAAATTGTGTTTGGTAAATTATTTCCAAAATGCTTTTGGAGAGGAGCACTTAAATTAGGCCTGCTTTTAGAAGCTACTCAGCACTAGCTTTTAAAAGCTGGAAAACCAGCTGTGGACCCACACAATTTTAATTGATGGATTCTCAATTTTAACCTTATTATTTTATTATAAGTATAAGTTTTACCCTTAGAATATTGTATACTTATCATTATATTTCTAATTTTTATTTTGTTCTCTATTTTTTTATTTTTCATTTTCCATTTTAAAATAATAAATAATATACACAATAATTACAATAATAATAATTTTATAAGCAAACCATAATCATAAAATTATGTATTAAATAATAAGAATAATTATGGAAAGATAAAAGAGAATAAAAAAAATACTTATATTTTATAAAATATATTAGAATTAAAATATAATTTATTATAATGGAAGTGTATTCGAAACTGGATTTTGTAAAATGTCTATTTTAGTCATTAATTACATTACCAAAGACTTTAAAATACTAGTTAACCAAACAGAATTTACAGGTTTGTTAATTTCATAGTACTTTTTAAATTATAGTTTACCAAACATCATGTCGATTAATTTCTACAGCACAGCACAACAACGCACAACACATCACAACAGAAAAGCATTTTTCTAAAACTCACAGCAATTCCAAACTAGCCATTAAAAACCCCACAAACACATCAAATGTGGGCCCCACCCACTGGGAAAACATGGGGTCTCGTTTTTGGGCATTTATACGGTTTTACGGGAGTTCAGATTGGGCGGTCTATACATAACTTTTGTTCTATAAACTTCCATCACTAATACCGGAAGATAGCTCTAAGTACAAGCACTATGGGAGGGGTTATCTATTCCCTATCCCTTAATTGTGGGGAAGGGATATGGGTCACAAGGCAACCTCACTATGGTCTGCTTTTATCCCTTACTAACTCTACACAGAAATTTAATTTTTGTGTGAATAGTGCGAAACGGATACTCAGTGTCCGTTAAGTCAACTCGTTGACTTGACCAAAACAGATACTGAGTTTCCGTTTCATAAGTATTAGTTTACAGAAACCGGATGGATTTCCCATTTCTCTTCTTCTCTATTTTTTTGTTCTCCAAAGCCCTGTAAAACCCCCTTTTGGAGTTTTTGTCGATTCATTGCGCTTTAGGAGCTGAAATTAAAAAGGTTTGATCCTTAGTCCTAGGTGCACTAATTCATTTCTTCAATTTCGAATTCCATCTACAAAATCATCAAATGTGAGTGATTCTAATTTTAGAGTTTAAAGTTAATTTTATTTTGTTTTTGATGAAATTATTGATATTTTAGGTTGATTTTGATGTCTCCTTATGTATGTTAAACGTTGAATGAAAAAATATGTTTAGGATTGATTGTTGAAGAATTGTATTGTGTTGGACAATTTAGGGTTGATGGTTGATTGAACCAATATGGATAATGTGATTAGGATTGATTTGTGATGTCAGATGGAAATTACACATTGTATTGTGATTAGGATGGAAATGTGATAAGGATTGTAATGTAATTAGGATTAGATTGTGACGTATTGTAATGGAAATGAATAATGTGCCTCAAGCAATATGTTGTAGATGTTGTTAAAAAATATCGAAACATTGTTTTGTGATGATTTTGTGATTAAGATGGATCGAACCAATATGTTGATCCTTCAATGTTGATTAACCAATGTGTTGCAATGCAATTTTATTTATATGTGTGTTGTAGATGTATTCCGAAAATTTTCAATGTGTTATTGATGATACGATTCTGGTTTCTTCAAAAGATAATTGTGAGCATCAAGTGAAATGCCCCACGGAAGATTCTAGGAATAAACCAAGGAAACATCGAGGTAGTATAAGCAATGTTTATGAGGCAATTTTCCACATGCTAGACAAATTGTAAACAACGGTGGGCTTGGTTCCATTTTCAAAATACGTTTCCCAAAACTATAAGACAAATGCTTAACTAGTGGTGTGTTTAAAGGTGGCGGTGTACCATCAATACATTTCACTTCCCTAGTTTTGAAATATGGTTTACCCCATTAGATTTCACACAACTTACTGGAATTCCTATTGTCCAAGGACAACCCATATTATTACAAAATATGAGTATTGAAGAATTGCATGAACTTGCACCCGAAACCATCATATATTGGCGCGATCTGTACAACAAGAAGAAGGAGGTAAGGACAAGAATCAAGAGTAATAACATGATTAAATTAAGTTGAACCCGAAGACATACACTACGGGAAAAATCATCATTGACGACACTACATAAGAGTTGTAGTACCCCTACAACAACTCCATTTCATGCATTGTGGAACGTGATAGACTCATTTATGTGTCTATTTTGATCTCAATTATGTGTATTGTTAGTGCTCGATTTTATACTTATTTGATTATTTTATGTTCTTGTAGGTGTTTTTGGAGAAATAAGCTTTTGCGGGAAAATTGGCTCGAAAAGTGGTAATTGCGCTCGTGGGAAAAATTACTATTCGGACTCTCGGTTTGGATAAGGGGCACCTCAATTACTAAGAGGTACCCACTTGTTATTTACACCCAGGACGTTAAAGGCACCCCAGTCTAGATAGGGGGAGGTTATCATCTCCGTTTGAAAAATCAATTTTGGCGGGAAATTGTTTTCTTTTCCTGCATGTTGTTCTGGCAGAGTTGGATTCGACTTTTGGACGTGTCTGGCAGAGATTCAATCATGAAGCTTGTTTGGGTTGGACTATACTCGACTAAACAGGGCTGTTACAAGAGATTTCATGGATTAAACTGGGCCGGATCATCGACGTGAAGCTAAACAGGGTTCAAACAAGTTCTCGGAAATTTGATTTGTTTTGAAAAAGGAAAGTTACGTGTGAAGATGAGATATAGTCCCTAAGATTTGATCCCATTGAATGTACAGTGGGTTGGAAAGATATTCGACGATCCAGGGACGCGAAAAAGGGGAAGTTTCATACTTTCCTCGGTAACACATGAAAATAAGGTAACTCGGGATTTTCTTGTGATAATTTTGGATATTACGTGAACAGGGGAAAGGAGATAACTGGAAGGATTAAAATCTATTCATTAAGGAATGTTGAACAGGAAGAAACGCGTGAAAACAAGAAAAGAAAATCATGGTGACTTCCGGTGAAAGAAACCGAGATATTCTCGGATTTATTCGAGAGATTTAGGGTCTGTTGTGTATAAATAGAGGTGGTACGAGTCCCAGAGAAAGAGGAGACCTGTCGGGGAGTTTTGGGGTCGATTGGAGGCTGCATAATCGAAGCAGAGAAGCTGCAGAGAAAGTTGCAGCAGCAGGGAAGAAGAGTTGCAGACGACACTTCAAAAGTGTCGTTCTGAAGAACACGAAGAACGGACTCTTAGTGGCAGACTTTTATTCTACGATAGAGTTAAACAACTATCGTTCTTCAACTGTCTTAGAAACCTGTAATGATGACGTCACGAACACCATTACAAATAAGCACAAATCTCTGTTTTATACAATTTCTTCAATAAAACACCTATTTGAGCTATGGATTATTATTTTGTGCGTGTTTTCGATATGAGGAGCTAAACCCCATCACCGGGACGAAAGAGGAAGTCAGTATATCATTTATGTGGTAACTTGAATTAATTCTTATTTACTTTTTGCACGTTTATAATTGTTTTATGATTTTTATTGAGTGATTGTTATTTCAATTGATGGGTCATGCTTAGCTTAAATGATTTGATGTCCCATGCTTTAGATTTACAATCATTGCTTTCAAAAATCTATCTTGGCAAATATTAAGAGTCAATAAATTTTGTTATTTGAGCCATAAATATCCTAGGATTAATTTCTGAACCACATGAATATGAGAAACAGTGAAATCCGAAGTCCCAGTATTTCTCAACATTGTTAAAATCTTTTAGTTGTTTCTAGTATTTTGTTTATTAAGTCTAAAACCAATCTTCAAAATAGTCCGAGCGAACGATACTCTACTTACCACTTCAAAACTGCAATCAGTTTTTGGCGCCGCCGACGCGGACTTGTAATTAGGTTTAGGTTTTAGGTTTTGTATATATTTTTATTTTTATTTTTTTAGATTATTCTTTTGTTCTATTTTACGTCTTTGGTATTTTTGTCTTTATTGTGCAGGTTTTGCTTGAAACGGAAGTTGAAAGGTTGGACTTGCCATAAAAGGAGAAAGCCGAAGATTTTATTTTTAAGGACATTTTATTTTTGGTAGTTTCTTTATTTATTTTTGGACTTGTAATTTTCTTGTATATATTGTTTGTGTTTATTTTAGTACTTTATTTATATAAAAAAAAAAAAACACTGCACACACCAATTGCATCTTCGTCAGAATACCGAGTTTAGGAAAACTGGTGGATTAGTAAGCTGAACCCGTGCCTTGGGCCTTATGGGAGTTACCACAAAGTCCACAAACCTCAGCCTCGTACCTTTGGGTATATTTCGCTGTAGGTAACCCAAGCTTACCTAAATTAGTTAGCCCAGCATTTGCATGTGCACGGTTTTCTTGCTTCACTAGTATTACTTATATTTTTGTCGAAATGGTGAAGGAAAATGATAATGAGGTCCCAGTAAAAACCCTTAGGGACCGTTTGAACCCGTCTAGGGTAGTGCGTGACCCAGGTGTAGTTCCACCAGATTCTACGGTCCAATTTGATATTAGACCTGAGACTATTGGCTTGCTTCGTAAGTTTAGGGGATTAGAGAACGAGAACCCATATACCCACATAAGAGACTTTGAAATGATTTGTGACACAATGAATTATCCGAATGTCTCCAAAGATGTGCTTAGGTTACGTTTGTTTCACTTCTCTCTCTATGATAAAGCCAAGGAGTGGTACCATTTTATCCCCTCAAAAACAATTACCACCTGGGATGGTCTTGTAGAGGCATTTGTTAAGAAATTCTACCCACACCATAAGACTGCATCTGTTCGGCAGTCTATCCAAACCTTTAAGCAGAAATTAGGTGAAAAACTTCATGATTATTTAGAAAGGTTTAGTGAATTGTTATACCAGTGTCCACATCATGGCTTTGAAAAAGCTCACATGGCCCAAATTTTATATGAGGGCCTTGATAGTGAAACCCGTATGCAGGTAGAAACAATTAGTGGTGGAGAATTTATCAATCAAGACCCAGATGAATGTTTTGACGAGTTCATCAAGTTAGCCGAGAAAACTAGGCAATGGGGTTCAATGAGAGGACCAGAAATATCTATAAATCCTATCCATAGGATCGATAGAGTTGATTATGGGTCGGATATTCTTAGGCGTCTAGAAGCCTTAGAAATGAATCAAGGGTCACACCATGCTAGGTACGAAGAGAAAGCCCATGCTCTTTATAACAACTCTAGGTTTGAAAACCATCAGAGATTTGATCCATATTCCGATACCTATAACCCTGGTTGGAGAAACCACCAGAATTTCTCTTGGTCTAAGGGACAGAGTCAAGGCCAGTCTAGTAATTCTCAGGCTTCCTTAGGTTTTGGGTATACTAAGAACCATTTAGGGCCAGATCAATATCAGAACCTCTCAGATAAAAAAATCATGAGCTTAGAAGAGTCTATGGCCATCTTATCTCATAACAGTGCAGAGTTTAAGCAAACGGTTGAGAAAGGTTTACAGGAAAACTCTCAGGCTATTTCAGAGCTAAAAAATCAAGTTAGTATAATTGTAGAGCTTTTGAGCGAAAGAGAGAGAGGCAAGTCACCCATTCAACCACTACAAAATACTAGAGCAATTCATGAAGTATCCTCTAGAGAGGAAGAGTTCAATCATGTGAACTCTGTAACAACCCTTAGGAGTGGTAAAACGGTAGACAATAAGGTAGCCATGCCTAATAGTGGACATACTGTAGATCCACCTTCTAGTTCCCATTCTAGTTCCCAAGATGAGCCCCAGAAGGAATCATTAACTGAAGAGACTGATAAAATTTCTATTGATGCCAATGTGGTTCCCGATAGGTCTCATTTTGTGCCCAGAGCCCCATATCCTCAGTTGTTAGCTCCAACAAAGAGAGAGTCGACTTTCAACGAAATAATGGAGATTTTTAAGCAGGTAAACATAAATATCCCTTTATTAGAAGCAATTAGGCAAATGCATGCGTATGCCAAATTCCTTAAGGATCTTTGTACACGAAAGCGTAAGCTTAATGTCCATAAGAAAGCCTTTTTAGCTGGTCAGGTAAGTTCAATCCTTCTGAACCAAACATCCCCTAAGTATAAAGACCCTGGATGCCCCACCATATCTTGTACAATTGGTAATCACATGGTTGATAAAGCATTACTTGACTTAGGAGCTAGTGTTAACCTACTCCCGTACCATGTGTACACCCGGCTAGGTCTTGGTGAGTTGAAACCGACTAAAATGACCCTACGGTTAGGCGATAGGTCCACAAAGTCCCTCGTGGTGTTATAGAGGATGTCTTGATTGAGGTTGATAAATTTATTTATCCAAAGGATTTTGTTGTTCTAGACACTCAACCTGTTCGGGACCCTAGTGCTCAAATACCGGTGATTTTAGGTCGCCCATTTTTAGCCACATCTAATGCTATCATCAACTCAGGACCGGGCTTATGAATATATCCTTTGGTAATATGACCACTGAACTAAATGTCTTTAATGTTAATAGACAACCTTCGATGAATTAGGGGAAGTAAATATGATTAGCACTTTAGTTCGGGATTTAATTCGGGATAATTGGGACGACACTTTATTTGGTGATTCCTTAGATGAATTTGATGAAACAATTCTCTTAAGTCGGTTAGGTGACCAAACTTTTGAACTAGAAGAAGCTCTCGAGTACTTTAAAGACTCTACAGACCCTGAAATTCAAGCCATAGTGCTAGGCCTTACGGAGATTAATGTTGACCCTAAGTTTGGGGGTAATGATCTAGAAGAAGCTCTCGAGTATTTTAAAGACTCTGAGGATACAGAAATTCAAGCAATAGTTAGAGGTTTGTCCGAGAATACTGACTACCCTAAGTTTGGGGGTAGTGATGGTCAAGTATCCCAATTAGAAGTCCCTAACTTGGGACTCGAACCTAGTATACATGAGGTATTACCCGAGTCTCTTCCGACTCCTCAACCTCGATCCTCCGATGCGCTTTCGAAGAGGAAATCCAACCACTAGAAACTCATAGTTCGAGAAAAATCTGTTTGTCAAGACACTCATATGAAGCCCAAGTGGGCACCACAGAAAACTCAGTTGTCTTGCAGGAAACCTTGGATGAGGATGTGCTCTGTTTGTTAATTTTTCTGATTTGGTGCATTTGTCTTATAATTGTGGCGCTTTATTTGATTTTGTTGACCCAGTTGTTTCGGCTATTGATATATGATTTGAAAGGTAATTAGCCATTTTGTGGTATTTAACGTATGGCTGAAGACTTTAAATTTAGCACTTCTTGGGAGGTAACCCATGCTCATGCAACACGGTAATATCTTTCCTTAACTCTTTTACTTCAAATGGTAACAGTTTCTCCTTGTTCATGCTTTTAATTTCATCTTTAGAACATTGAGGACAATGTTAGATTTAAGTTTGGGGGTATGGGAGAAACTTTTTAGTTGCATTGTTAAACTCCGAGCCTAGAAATTTATGCTTATTAAGGATGGCACTAACCAATCTAAGTGGATGGAAACATTTTGGTTGTAGGAGTTGAGGAACCAATCTGATTAGATGGCAACATCTAAAGAGTCTATTCATAAAAGCACAGAGCTCAGGTGTTAGAAATAACATGATAGTTTCACCATATCTTGTTGAGTCCTTTTCACTTCTGTTTTTATTTTGTTTTGTTTTTAAACTATGTTTCTCTAAGTGATTCGGTGGGGCTCACGATTCAAGTTGTTACCAATGCCAGGGTGAATTAGAGTGATTGAGATATTAAAAATAATAAAAAAATAATAAAAAAATAAAAAGATGAAGAAAGTGAAAAAGAAAAAAAAAAGAAGAAGAAAATTAACACTTGGATAGCAATATGTGCAGGATCCACGGGAATTACCATATAATATGCTGACAAGAATCATGCACTTGGATCCGCAAGATCTAAACATGTTGTTAGAAAAAAAAATAATAAAAAAAAAAAAAAAAAAAAGAAAAAAAGAAGAAGAAAGAAAGTGAGACCAGACCATCTGACCAACCGGTATAAATTCAATAAAGTCGACCACTGGAACCCTTGTATATGCCAGTTGTGTTGACCTAGAGTTAGGATTATTGACCATTGGTTCCCTTGTATATGCCGGTGTGTTGATATTAGTCACACCTAGATCTCGATCCATTAGGATAGGTTCATTTTGGCGGAGGCCTTGATATATGAGAAACATCGTTCACTTAGTCAACATCAAAACCATCTATGTTTTTCTCTATATCCATCTTCTTGATCTATCCATGTGATTTGTTGACTCGGATATTGATGTCCATAGTGAGACTATCCGAGTAGAGCTCACACTTATATATGAATTTTAGTATGCTTGAGTGCAAACTCGTGTACGGCAATTGGAATTTCGCATCAGGGTACTTCCTCCTGTAGTCAATAAGTATGCCAACCAAGGAGATTCTTTAGTGCCTTCCAAGGTTCTGCATAAATAGCTAGGGTTTGGAGTAAAGGTTTTATGGGTACACCTCTGGTAAACCCTCCCGAGACTATAACTCGGCCACTAGGGCCACCTAGGGGTTTAAAGGCTTATTGCATACGCTAAATGCAATCGACGATGCATGCGACAGTGAGTTAGGATTTTATTTTCTAGATTTGATTTGCTCGGGACTAGCAAATAATAAGTTTGGGGGTATTTGATATGTGTCTATTTTGATCTCAATTATGTGTATTGTTAGTGCTCGATTTTATACTTATTTGATTATTTTATGTTCTTGTAGGTGTTTTTGGAGAAATAAGCTTTTGCGGGAAAATTGGCTCGAAAAGTGGTAATTGCGCTCGTGGGAGAAAATTACTATTCGGACTCTCGGTTTGGATAAGGGGCACCTCAATTACTAAGAGGTACCCACTTGTTATTTACACCCAAGACGTTAAAGGCACCCAGTCTGGATAGGGGGAGGTTATCATCTCCGTTTGAAAAATCAATTTTGGCGGGAAATTGTTTTCTTTTCCTGCATGTTGTTCTGGCAGAGGTGGATTCGACTTTTGGACGTGTCCGCGAGAGATTCAATCATGAAGCTTGTTTGGGTTGGACTATACTCGACTAAACAGGGCTGTTACAAGAGATTTCATGGATTAAACTGGGCCGGATCATCGACGTGAAGCTAAACAGGGTTCAAACAAGTTCTCGGAAATTTGATTTGTTTTGAAAAAGGAAAGTTACGTGTGAAGATGAGATATAGTCCCTAAGATTTGATCCCATTGAATGTACAGTGGGTTGGAAAGATATTCGACGATTCAGGGACGCGAAAAAGGGGAAGTTTTATACTTTCCTTGGTAACACATGAAAATAAGGTAACTCGGGATTTTCTTGTGATAATTTTGGATATTACGTGAACAGGGAAAGGAGATAATCTGGAAGGATTAAAATCTATTCATTAAGGAATGTTGAACAGGAAGAAACGCGTGAAAACAAGAAAAGAAAATCATGGTGACTTCCGGTGAAAGAAAACGAGATATTCTCGGATTTATTCGAGAGATTTAGGGTCTGTTGTGTATAAATAGAGGTGGTACGAGTCCCAGAGAAAGAGGAGACCTGTCGGGGAGTTTTGGGGTCGATTGGAGGCTGCATAATCGAAGCGCAGAAGCTGCAGAGAAAGTTGCGGCGGCGGGAAAAGAAGAGTTGCGGACGACACTTCAAAAGTGTCGTTACCGAAGAACACGAAGAACGAACTCTTAGTGGCAGACTTTTTATTCTACGACGAGTTAAACAACTATCGTTCTTCAACCTGTCTTAGAAACCTGTAATGTGACGCCCGTAACACCATTACAACGTTACAAATCTCTGTTTTATACAATTTCTTCAATAAAACACCTATTTGAGCTATGATTATTATTTTGTGCGTGTTTTCGATATGAGGAGCTAAACCCCATCACTGGGACGAAGGAGGAAGCTGTATATCATTTATGTGGTAACTTGAATTAATTCTTATTTACTTTTTGCACCGTTTATAATTGTTTTATGATTTTTATTGAGTGATTGTTATTTCAATTGATGGGTCATGCTTAGCTTAAATGATTTGATGTCCCATGCTTTAGATTTACAGTCATTGCTTTCAAAAATCTATCTTGGCAAATATTAAGAGTCAATAAATTTTGTTATTTGAGCCATAAATATCCTAGGATTAATTTCTGAACCACATGAATATGAGAAACAAGAAATCCGAAGTCCCAGTATTTCTCAACATTGTTAAAATCTTTTAGTTGTTTCTAGTATTTTGTTTATTAAGTCTAAAACCAATCTTCAAAATAGTCCGAGCGAACGATACTCTACTTACCACTTCAAAACTGCAATCAGAACGGGGGTATTGTAGAAAGTCCAATTTTTTTTCACAATGGTTGACAAGGGTTGTAAAGGGTGATGTGATTCATGGTTCGACAATATTTTGCCAAAGTTGTTATTCTCATTAGATTTTTTTTTATAACCTCATACAACTCTTGCTTGTGTTGTAGGACTATTTTACACGACAAAGGATGCGTATTGTAGAAATATGTAACACAACACTTGTATAAGTTGAAGGACTATCTTAGACAAACTAGGATGTGTATTGTAGAAATATGTAACAACTCTTATTACTATTATGAATAAGATTTGCACGATACTTGTTAGAGTTGTAGAATTATGTTGGACAACACCTAGTTATGTCGTAAAGACATTCTTTCACAACCTTTGGTTTGTGTAGTTGAAATATGGAACACAACCCTTATTAGAAGTTGTGTGCATATAACTATTTTGAAAAAAAAATTATAGCTGAAACTGAATTGCCGAAAGTATTTCACATTCATAATTTCATATTAACCTGCCAGTGTTAAACACACACATTCAAAAAAATGGCAATTATATAGATGTTTGGTACCAAACGTTAAGTTTCCTAAACACACTCCAAAGTAACAACATTCAAGTCCGAAATTATAAAGGTTTTAAAGAGTCAGTCCGAAATTATAAAGGTTTTAAAGAGTCAGTTATCAGTGTCTGTTTGTTTGCTGGCCCTCTCTTCCTTGGTGCTACTGCAGCTGGTTTTGTTGTTGATGGCTTTGTTGCTTCCTTCTTCTTTCCAACTTTTAGCGCTGCAGGTATCTCAAACTCATCATCTGACCCTTTCTCCCCTGGAATAGTATTCATCTGCTAATCGTCATTACTAATCACAGAAGTAGTCTTTTTCTGGGCTGCAACGGCTCGTTTGGGTACCACAACCTTCTCAGTTTCTACATAAATGGGAACGAAACAGATGAAATTAATTACAACGGCTCAAAAGAAACATGGGAATTAAAACATTAAGAATTTGGACACATCAACTCCATTAAAGTTCAAATAGCTAAATGAAACAGGGAGTAAAACCAACTGAAAAACAAATGAAGACACGGATTTGATAAATGTCTCTTTTAGGGGTATACATTTCATCTCTAAATGGATCATATAGATCTTTGTTACAACATAGGTTCAAGAATGCCATTCGTCTGGACATGGATATTATAAGAATCATATGAGAATTTATCAATAGGATTTCACCGATATGTTTATCTGAAAACGTTGTATCGTATGATGTTAACACAACCAAGATATACTAATACAATCCCAGTTTAGTGCTAGGTGTTGAAGATATGAATCAACAGCTGATTCTATAGAAAATCTAGCTTCTAACATTATGAATTACTAATACCATCTAGCAAGAAACTATCCAGAAACGTACCTATAGAAACAAGGCTACAATTTAAGTGCATGACATACACTACAAGGCTGTGATTACATTACCTTTATCTGGAGAATAATCGAGGTTAGATGCAGCAAGACGCTCTGTAAGTGAGGGTACTTCATCCTCTTCATCACTAACCTTCCAGCAGGGAAGCAGTTGTCTGAGACCCACTGGTTATCACCACAACAAAACCCAAAATTTCATCGCTCCATCCCAATCTGTATTCCCGTGACAATCTACAGAACTATGCCTCTGATTCATCAACCTTTAAGACATGATCCGTGTCAAGTGGATCAAGGGCAAGAAGCTTGTCTCTCAGCTCTTGAATGAGAGCTCATTTATGGCTGGCTCATCATTTTCTGAAGATTTAGCAGTAGTTCCTCCGATCCTACAAACAACTATATTAACAGTTCATTAGCTAACACTATTAGGAATTTAATATAAGAACATAATAGACTTTACAACATGGATAAACTCCATGCACACATAGTGAAAAGAACAGCAAATCACTTTAATCAGCAGCCTTAAACTCAACACTATTTACCAGAAAAATATACTATCTATACAAGCTACAAATGTACAACGAAAAAATTATAAGCGATCCCTAAGGAGAGAAACAAAGAAAGAGAAAATCTAAATTGATACCAATTCACTTTTATCATCTTAGTGGACCTCTACATGGATAGAGACGCAAGAGTTTATTTCTTTGGGAACTAGAAAAAAGCGTCAAAAGGGAACTTCGTCGGCATGGACACTTGACAAGGACGAGGCTACCAAAAAAGAATAAGTATGACCAGATTCTTATATACATTTTATTCCTGCTTGTAGGAAAGTAAAGAAAACTTTATCTTTTTGGAGCTACTGCTAAAAAGATAACCAACAAAAACTGATTTACAGGTCGAAAATTAGTTTCTGTTTTCATTTTTCTATATTCATTCAGTCATGCATTCTTTAAAACTAACTACCAAGTTCATTTAAAGAGAACGTTAAGTGTGAATTACAGACAGTGGTTTGAATAATAGATGGCAATAGTTTTACCTGTCCTTCTTCCTTAACTCCAGGTAAAGGTCACACACATACTGCAGTTCTTCATCCTTCACATACTTAGGTTCAAACTTAGGTGGACCTCACCACTTTGAAACAGGATTGCAAGTAACAACCACAACTGTCTCTGATTACGGATCCACAAGTACTTCAGATGCTTATTTATCCTTAAGCCGTTTCCTGAAATAAAAAAAAAAAATTAAGAATCAATAAAAAAAAAGGCAAAGGTCCTGGAGATGAATCTTTAATGGAATGCTACATCAGACCACCAGATACAACATTAAGAGAGTATTACCACTTGATGAAGAAATATCCAGAACTGTACTTGGTCAGAAACAAATTTTTCGAGATGTCATTACTTGTGGTTTTTCTTGATCTCTGTCGTATTGGAAATGAATTTGTCCTCCAAGAGTTCATGTCTCTCAATACTGCAGTGTGACCTCAGCAACCTCACTCCAAGGCCTCCAAGGCCACATCGAACTAGATAAAACGACTCAGGTTCCTTCTCTTTTGAAATCTCTATTGTTTCTTGGCAGGGGAAACTAGTTTCATGCTAATGACTTGCTCATCAATGGGAGGAAATCTTGACCAGGGTAATACAACAACAGCAACAAACAACAATTAATCAAAATCCAACAACACATTCTATATCAATAATTCCTATAGTTAATAAATTGATACCTCATCTGCAATACTTTGTCGGATTCTACGTTGTATAGATGCCTGAATCTGATTCTCATTTTCCTACCAAACCCTCCATCTCCTCAATTCCTCCTCCAATTTCTTCTTCCCTATGTTCCACCTTGTTCTTCTCAATCCCCTTCTCTATATCCTCCTCCACTTGGTTCACTTGTTTACACCAACAATTATAGAATCAACATACAAAACTTACAAAACCAAAATAAAATTCTATAATCAAAATCAACCAAATCAAAAAGAGAGAATCAATTCAAAGAGTTGAACTTATTCACCATATTTTCTAGAAACACCACTGCCTTTTTACAGACTTGATTATTCTATAATCGAACCCCCAATTTCTTCTTTGATTCTCTCTTCATTTATGTCTTCTCTGCTTCATCAATTGTTGTAGAACCTTAATTCAGCTCCATCTGCTCCAGAAATCAATCCTCCCGGCATCAACCATTCTTAGTTCAAAACCCATCTCCAAATCAGATCTGCAATTACTCATGAATCCAACACAAACCCCTGTCTCCAAAACATTCACAGACCAATCATAAACATCATTTACTGCCAATTTGAACTCAAGAAGAAACCCATTTTATCTGAGCTCGAACCCTAACTTCTAATCCCAGAATCACCACAATCTATACTTTAGTGACCAACCACAGAAACCCATCGATTTCATCAGTTTCAAGTCTTCATCTCTGTCGGTTCAGTATCAGCTTCATCTTCTCGATCTCGTAACCCTAACTCCAACACCAGAGTAAAAAACATGAAAGCACCCATTTCAGTTCCTTCTTTCCTTATGAATCGAACAGCTACACTCTATTCTTTGAATCCACCAGCAACCTTCTCAAATCAACGGCAAAATCAGATTTCTTCTCTGATTTCTTCAAAAACGACCAAATCCAAATCTGTGACACAAAATCTTATGTAATAAGAATTAAAACATACCCCATCTTTTGATTCTTCCATTAGCAGCAACGACTTGTTTCATTGCAATCAATTTCATCTTTGAATTTCCGTATCTCCTCACCGGTTTCTCAGATCGGTAATGAAGCCGCCATCAGTTTCAGGTGAAAAAAATAAACAGAACTAATGATGAGATAAATAATCAGAATAAAACAAAATGAAGCGGCAACTTTTTAGTTGAATCCATGGAAGATCTGTAAGTGGAAGAAGAAGGCAGAGGAAGCCATTGCAATTACAGCGGAAGAAGACCCAATCTCAGATGAATCGAATGGAATAGAATGTGGTTTCGGCTGCTAGGGTATACAGTCAAAGTAACTATGGACCGTAGATTAGGAAGGTCATACAGATTGTGCAAATTCTTGGATATCTTTGAACGGTAGAGATTTTATTAGGGAAGGTCATACGGATCAACCCCAGTATGTGAGAAGTTTGTGTTTCTTTGCTAAATTGTGCTTCTTTGTTAAACTAAATTCGGTTTTATTATCAACTTTGGATATGAAAAAAAAAATCTAAAAAAAATCAATAAATTTAAGATATTATTATGAACCTTCGGTTATACAAAATTCCGGAAAAAATATAGGAGTGAAGCTGAAAAAATAAGAAATGAATTCGATAATTGGTGTGTTTCTTTGTGCTTTCTCTTTGTGCTTTTGTGCTTTCTTTTTGTGATTCTGGTTTGAATTTCGACTAGTCACATAGGTCACGAAGCCATTTCGACTAGTCGTACAGGTCATGAACTTTAAGTGTGGTACAACGACATATAAACTATGAACCAAGAAGCTTCGGCGGGTTCTGACTTCAAACTTAGCAGGATACATCATCGAAATCGATAAATATGAATCTCAATGTGGATTCGAACTTCAAATTCGGTATAAAGACAAAAAAAACTATGAACCATGAAGCTCTGGGTGGGTCATGACTTCAAACTTATCAAGATATGTCATCAAAATCAATAAATATGAAGCCCAATGTCGATTCAAACTTCAAATTCGGTATAATGACATACAATCTATGAACCTCGAAGCTCCTGGAGGGTTCTGACTTCAAACTTAGCAGGAAACTTGGTAAGGACGATGAATCCATCCATTTACAGGAAAGATTTCGTCGGAATACTCTCTGAAACATTAAACAAACCCTCTTCTGGCAACTTTGAGGCATAACTAGGCTCCGAGATCGAAACCTGGCCGGGAGTGGACTACCATAAGTCAGAAACTTGGTAAGAACGACGAATCCATCCATTTACAGGTAAGATTCCTTTGGAATATTCTATGAAACCTTAAAGAAACCCTATTTCTGCATATTGTATGCATACCAGGCTCCGAGATCGAAACCTGGCCGTGAGTTGAATACTCTATGTCAAAAACTTGGTAAGAACGATGAATCCATCCACTTACAGGTAAGATTCCTTCGGAATATTCTACGAAACCTTAAAGAAACCTATTTCTGCATATTGTATGCATACCAGGATCCGAGATCGAAACCTGGCCGTGAGTTGTATACTCTAAGTCACAAACTTATTAAGAACGACGAATCCATCCATTTACAGGTAAGATTCCTTCAGAATATTCTACAAAACCTGAAACAAACCCTTTTTTTGCATATAGTATGCAAACCAGGCTCCGAGATCGAAACATGGTCGCGATTTGACTACTCTAAGTCAGAAACTTGGTAAGAACGACGAATCCATCCATTTACAGGTAAGATTCCTTCAAAATATTTTACGAAACCTTAAACAAACCCTATTTCTGCATATTGTATGCAAACCAGGCTCCGAGATCGAAACCTGGTCGCGAGTTGACTACTCTAAGTCAGAAACTTGGTAAGAACGACGAATCCATCCATTTACAGGTAAGATTACTTCGGAATATTTTACGAAACCTTAAACAAACCCTATTTCTGCATATTGTATGCATACCAGGCTTCGAGATCGAAAGCTGGCCGCAAGTGGACTACTGTAAGTCAGAAACTTGGTAAGAACGATGAATCCATCCATTTACAGGTAAGATTCCTTCAGAATATTCTACGAAACCTTAAACAAACCCTATTTCTGCATATTGTATGCATACCAGGATCCGAGGTCGAAACCTGGCCGTGAGTTGACTACTCTAAGTCACAAAATTGGTAAGAACGACGAATCCATCCATTTATAGGTAAGATTCCTTCAGAATATTCTACGAAACCTTAAACAAACCATTTTTCTCGCATATAGTATGCAAACCAGGGCTCCGAGATCGAAACACAGTCGCGAGTTGACTACTCTAAGTTAGAAACTTGGTAAGAACGACGAATCCATCCATTTACAGGTAAGATTCCTTCGAAATATTCTACGAAACCTTAAACAAACCTTATTTCTGCATATTTTATGCATACCAGGCTTCGAGATCGAAAGCTGGCCGCGAGTGGACTACTGTAAGTCAGAAACTTGGGAAGAACGATGAATCCATCCATTTACAGGTAAGATTCCTTCAGAATATTCTACGAAACCTTAAACAAACCCTATTTCTGCATATTGTATGCAAACCAGGCTCTGAGGTCGAAACCTGGCGAGAAGTGGACTACTATAAGTCAGAAACTTGGTAAGAACGATGAATCCATCCATTTACAGGTAAGATTCCTTCGGAATATTCACCAAAACCTTAAACAAACCCTATTCTTGCAAATTGTATGCATACCCTGGCTCTGAGGTCGAAACATGGCCGTGAGTGGACCACTATAAGACAAAAACTTGGTAAGAACGATGAATCCATCCATTTATAGGTGAGATTCCTCTGGAATATTCCCCCAAACTTTAAACAAACCCTATTTTGGCATATTGTATGCATAATCTGGCTCTGAGATCGAATCCTGGCCGGGTGTGGACTACTATAAGTCGGAAACTTGGTAAGAACGATGAATCCATCCTTTTACAAGTAAGATTCCTTCGGAAATATTACCCAAAACTTTAAACAAACCCTATTTTGGCATACTGTATGCATAACATGACTCCGAGATTGAAACCTGGCCCTGAGTGGACCATTATAAGCCGTAATCTTGGTAACAACGATGAATCCATCCATTTTACAGGTAAGACTCCATCAGAATATTCTCTACAACCTTAAAAAAAACCCTCTTTTGGATATTTCTACCCAATCTCTCGAAACGCCTAAATTTCTAGAATTTAGTGGGGGGTGTTATAGAAAATAGTTTTTAGTAGAAGTGAGAAATTTTAGCAGAAGTGAGAAAAAATTAGCAGAACCGGAGACCAAATTTTTTTTAAGCAGAAGTGTTTATACTTCTACGACAACTCTTATGAAGGTTGTGAATAGTGATGACAAAAAAATTTAGCAGAAGTGGGAAATTTTTTGCATAAGTGAATAAAATTTAGCGAAGTGAGATACATTTAGCAAAAGTGGGAAATTTTTGACAGAAGTTAATAAAATTTAGCATAAGTGAGAAAATTTTAGCAGAAGTGTTTATACCTCTATGAAAACTCTTATAAAGGTTGTGAATAGTGATGAAAAAAAAAACAAAAAACGACCAATATTGTGAATCCGGAAGGCAGGTTGATGACTTGCAATCGACACATAATAGACTTCGATCATCGAACTCCTGCTCGGAAATTTTTGTCGTAAAATTTTGGCAGAAGTGAAAAATATTTAACAGAAGTGCATAAAATTTTGCAGAAGTGAATAAAATTTAACCATCCATTACAAATTTTTTACAAACTGCATTGTCATTGTATAATGTATGTGATTGTTTACAGAGAAGGCTGCTGTTTGCGGCTCAGTCACCTGAGCATTATTTTTGAACATTATATTTTGTTTTACAACTCTCATAAAGGGTTGTCATAAAGTTAGTATATTAAAGAACCACAAACTTGACAGAACTTGTGATAGTGTAGGTATGGTTAGTGGTGTAGACTTCCATACAGGAGGCTGGGGATCAAATCCCCCAAACCTCATTTTCCAACATTCTATATTTTTACTTCAACAACTCTTATAAATGTTGTTATACCTTTGTATAAAAAAAAAAAAGCACTAAAACCAAAACTTGTGAACTGTAAGGATGGTTGATGAGATAGACTTTCATGCAGTAGGTTCATGTTCGAATCTCCCCTCTAATACTATTTTTCATTATCATATTTTGGTTCTCTTCAACAACCCTTGTAAGAATTGTGATAAGCTTAGTCACTACATTTATGGAACAAAGTTGTTATAGCTAAATGTCGTCACAACTCTTTTGCTTAAGGAGTTGTCGTTTGTTTTCTTAGCGCAACCCCTTGTTCCTAAGGGTTGGTAGTGATGATATACGACAACTCTTCCTTTGAAACCAGTTGTAAAACATAAGACTTTCTACGATGTTTAGCAAAGAGTTGTAAAACCCCGGTTGTAGATGTATATTTTTCCCGTAGTGATAGTTGTCTTGAGAAAAGAACTTGTGCGTAGATGCAAGGGGATCAAGGCTAGTTTGATTAAAATGTTTCTTGACCATAGACTCGGCCAAGACAATAATGTTAAATTTGAGGAGCAATTTGTAAGGTGGTTTTTTATGTGGGTTTTTGGGGATGTCCTTTTCTTAAACAAAAACGATGTTGTTGAGACCAAATGGCTACATATATCGAGGGATTTGGGTGTGCTCAGTTTTCATGATTGGGGTTCGGCGATTTACGGTCGTATGTTTTGGGGATTGAGTACTAGAGTAACAAGTGCCACAACTGAGATGCAGTTCTTTTCATATATATAAATGGTAAAAATTCGTACCCACTTGTAAATTTACTTTATTATTATCGTTGAACGTATAATGCCATCAGTCGTTAATAATATCTGATAATTTTGCCGCCTTGGTTTTGGTCATATTTATGATGTCTTTTCCCTATTGTTTGTACGTGAAAATGATTTTTGCTGATTTCGGTAATTGCGGGTGTGCAGGTGAGAAACAATTTAAACCCTAAATAATGTACTGCAAGGGAGTACTTTAGATTCGAGAGATCAATCTATACAAGTCCGGCCTAAACCAAGAAATGGCCGTTCTAGACTTGCTTAGGTCACAAAGTGGAGGAGAATGGGTTGAATTTGGGGAGGGAAGCAAGGAAAGTGGTGAGACCAGAATAGTTGATTCTGGAGGAGTAATTGGGTTACTACGACTTGTTATCAGAAAAGTGAGAGAGCTCCCAAGGTGAGCTAGCAAGTAAGTATTTCTGAGTGTTGTATCTCCCGTATGAACTTATTGTCCAATGGAAATAGGTAATACCTATTTATACAAGTCGGAGTAAAAACGTACCCTGGTCTCATTAAGGAGTTGGGAAGTAAATGGGAGGAGGTGTTAACCGTATGCATGGAATTGATGTTCCATAAAGTGGTTAACGCATGAAACTGGTTTTCATGAAACTGCTAACGTTATGGGATTGATGTCCCATAAAGTTGTTAACGCATGTGCTTTTATGTCTCATGAACGTTTCACACATAACTTCCCGTATTTACTAACCGCCTCACCCTTATGACACTTTCTTATGACGGGCGTAGTGTACGCCGCACGTTGTAGACCGCCAAACCAATACCCAAAGAGGATCCCCCAGTTTGTGTTGATGTCTCGAATGTTTTGGAAAACATGTGGCACGTTGTTGTGGCTTGGCAAGTCAAGATCGGGAAACTTGGCAGCCTGGAAAACATCGAGCATGATTTGACATTGGCACGGAGGTGCAACTAGCATGGTTGGCATGCTTTGGCGCGGTCGGTGTGGCTAGCATGATTTTCCATTGGCACAGAGGTGCGGCGAGCATGGTTGGCATGCTTTGGCGCGATCGGTGTGGCTGGCATGATTTTTCATTGGCACAGAGGTGCGGCTAGCATGGTTGACATGCTTTAGCGCGATCGGTGTGGCTGGCATGATTTGCCATTGGCACATAGGTGCGGCTAGCATGGTTGGCATGCTTTGGCGCGGTCGGTGTGGCTAGCATGATTTGTCATTGGCACAGAGATGCGACTAACATGGTTGGCATGCTTTGGCGCGGTCAGTGTGGATGGCATGATTTGCCATTGGCACAGAGGTGTGGCGAGCATGGTTGGCATGCTTTGGCGCGGTCGGTGTGGCTGGCTTGATTTGACATTGGCACAGAGGTGCGGCTAGCATGGTTGGCATGCTTTGGCGCGGTCGGTGTGCATGGCTGGCATGATTTTCCATTGGCACACGTGGGAATTAGGGTTTGACTTGTCGTAACCCTAATTTGAAAAGATACCCCGGTAATTATTTAGGGACACATTAAAGGTTTCAGGAAATGTGCCTAGTAAATGCTTGTTACTTTAATGTTGTGACATCACTGTCTGCTAGGGTTTAGTGTTTTACGATTTTAACCCTAAGGTAAAAACCACCATTAACACCTATATAAAAGCGGAGAATGAGGTAGGTCAAGATCCGTGGCCGGCGGGTAGGTTATATGATGAAGACCAAAAAGAAAAAACCAAAGGCGCACAAAATGATACTGGTTCCCATTCACTAGCAGTTGTGCATAGCCAAATAGAAAACTTCTCGTTCAATTCTGTAGTATGGATGTCGTGATCTACAACATGTTCGACGAAAGTCAACAGGAAGTCGGCATGTGCCGAATATTTTTACCACATCTGATGTTAATTTTCAGACTAGTTCAAGTAATATAAATTCAAATGATTTTGTTAGGTTGGGTATCTGGTAGTGCTCGGATACCTGACAATAGGTTGTCAGAGGTAGTACTTCCTGCTATCAACAGTCCTGGTGTTATTAGTGAGGCTTCTGACACGGAAGTTCGACGAAGTGTTCGGTCACGAGTTCCTAATACTCGGTTAAGGGATTATGTATGTAATACTGTGAAAGAAATAGACCCCGTCACCTCGACTCGTCAATCGTCAACGTCCCCAGGTACGCCTTACTCCATAACTAATTATGTGTTTTCTATAAATTTTTCTGCTAATCATATTCGTTTTTTGGCGGTGATTTCTACTCTTAAAGAAGCAAACTGTTTTGTTGAGAATTTTCTTCTTCCCTGTTTGCGTGTAGCTATGTTTAAGGAAAATAGTGCTCTTGATAAGAATGGCACGTTATCTGTTACTGACTGCCTCCTAGGAAGAAGGCTATTGGTTGTAAATGGGTTTACAAAATAAAATAAAATTCTGATGGTAGTTTCGAGCGGTATAACACTCGCTTGGTTGTTATTGGTAAAAGACAAGTTGAACGAGTGGATAATCATGAAACCTTTTCTCCCGTACGTAGCTAAAATGAGTTTATGTTAGAACATTTTTAGCAGTCATAGTTGCTAATAATTGGAGTTACATCAAATGGATGTTCACAATGCCTTTCTACATGGGGATCTAGATGAGGAAGTATATATGCAATTTCATCCTGGATATTCGACCAATTCTCCTAGTAAAGTGTGTCGACTCCATAAATATCTGTATGGCCTTCCTCAAGATCCTCATAATTGGTTTGCTAAGCTTGCACGTTCTCTTAAGAAATTTGGGTTTGTAAAGTCTTATGTTGATTATTCTCTATTTACCGAAAGACGATGTGAGAATTCTATTAATGTGCTTGTCTATGTGGATGATTTAATTATTGCTGGGGAACAATTTCACTCCTATTATTGCTTTTAAAGAATATTTAAGTTGTTGTTTTCATATGAAAGACTTGGGAAATCTCAAGAATTTTTTTGGTATTGAAATGTCTCGAGGAGCTGATGGTCTCTTTTTACCCCAACGAAAATACACATCAGACATTCTGTCAGAGACTGGACTTCTTGTAGTCAAACTAGTTGCTTCACCTATTGATCAACGTCATGCTTAGTTCTTGATGATGGACCTTTATATTATGATTCATCCCAGCATCGTAGTCTTTTGGAGGCTTAATTTATTTGACCATTAGGCATCCTGAATAGTGTTATTCTGTGCCTGTATTGTCTCAATTTATGGAGACTCCTCAGGTTTCTCATTGAGAGGCTTCTCTCAGAGTTCTTCGTTATCTAAAGGGCAATCCTGGCCAATGGATTGTTTTACGCAAGAATAGTGTTCCTTAACTTACTGCTTATTGTGACTCTAATTGGACCTCCTGCCCTCTTACTCATCGTTCCCTTACTAGTTACTTTATTTTTCTGGTAGGCTCACCTATATCTTGGCTCAAAAAAGCATCCCACGGTATCTCATTCTTCTGCTGAGGCTGAATACCGTTCCATGCCTCATACTTGTAGTGAGCTCACATGGCTAAAGGAATTATTGACATCTCTAGGTGCGATTCACTATCAGATTATGCGCCTTTACTGTGATAATCAATCTTCTCTTCATATTGCTTCTAATCCCGTTTTTCATGAACACACCAATCATATTGAGTTTAATTGTCATTATGTACGCGATCAAATTCAGTCATGTGCTATTGTTGCTTCTCATGTTCGGACAACTGCTCAGCTTGCAAATAATTTCACCAAAGCTTTTGGACGTCCTCAACTTGAGATGCTTCTTCGTCGGTTGGGAATTTGCAATCTCCATGCTCCAATTTGAGAGGGGATATTAGGAGATATGTATTTATCGCGTATATTATATATATGGTTACGTATTTTATTCGTTAGGAAAGATATTTATTATGTTTAGATTTGTTGGATCTCTATCTATTTAGTCACATGAAAAGCCTGTTTGTAACTTAAGCTTTTCAATAATGGGCATCTTCCCTAACTTATCGTTTCAATGTCCCAACAGGCTCTATATAACGATAACATGTTATCATTTCATCGGCTGTAAAGAATAGTTCAGACCCAAACCCCGTCCTTACCCCGTAATAACCTTTCATCACCCTTACATCAAAAGCGGACATAATGTTCACTAGAAAATAAACAAAGGCGGTCTACAAAAACTCCCAAATCCAAATAATATGTTTCGCGATTTCGATGTATTGTGCAAATCACTCCTCTACAGGATCATCTAGTCTTATTGAAGAAGACAAAAAATTTCAATGAAGAAAATTGAAGTAAATTTCAAATGGTGGAATCTGAAATTTCACACCATCCCCAGATCGATCTCCACAACAAGATACATGTTTTTAATACTTTTGTACTTTTGTGTTTATTCATGTATCTCAATTTGTATGTATTTGATCGATGTAAACAATCATATTTAATACTACCTCCGTCCCACTATTAGTTGACCTAGTAGCACAATTTAAAAATGATTTATTTCTCAAACTATACCACGGATATTTATAAATTTTATATCATTGGAAAGAATTTTAAAACACCTACGTAACGAGTATAAACATGAATATCAAATTATATAAAATCAACTATTAATTAGACAAAATTAAAAAACAACTAGGTCATCTAATAGTGGGACGGAGGGGGTATATGAAATTAGGAGAGTTTCTCCTTTTCCTTCAAAAAAAAAATTAAATAAATTTCGGATGGCTACTAACAAAAGAAACTGTAACCGGTTTGGAGGTTCCCTCATTCTGCCATGACCAGTGAAGAGCTGCCTTAAAAAGTCATTTTTTTTTTTGATTTTTTTTTTTTTTTGTATTTTGGGTGGAGGCTCGTGTTAGGTGCTGATATAGGGTTCACGTACGGGTCGACACGATCTTGCATGGAGCCATGGAGACTAATTAATTCCGAGTAGACGGGAGCAGAATCATAAAAGTTACAAAACTAAAGGTTAGAAACACGGCAAGTGGCTACTGGCTACCAACGACCAAACAGCGTGTTTTTCCTCCATTTTCGTTTGTAAAACGTATATTCTTTAGACAGTCCCCAATAAAGTTTTCTGAAAGGCCACTACATTTACAAAATGTTAACGAACAGAGATTCAAGCGAGATTCAAGCATTTGCTTGCCCAAACTGATGTTATTCAACTTTGGGTTCTTTTGTGAATTCAATTTCCAGTTGATTCAACAACCAAATATTTATGCAAAGGTTATAAACTGTTGGATTCATACCAACTCAAGACTGTCCAAGGAATTCATGCGAAAGATATTAACTATCCTAAAGGAATTCAAGATTGTGCAAACATATTTATGCAAAATACTGTCCCAAAAGAATTCAAGATTGTGTAAAGAAAATGTTAACAGACTGAGATTCAAGCATTGCCGAAACTAATGTTATTATTTTTCTGTTGTTAGGCCCTCAACAACCAAATGTTTATGGGAAGGGTGTAAACTGCAGAATTGAAACTATAACTTATTGAAATATTGTTAGATCTTTATCCATAAATACAAGAAGGTTATTTTCCTCTGATTATGAAATTCAATTTCCCCGTAGGCTTTAGCAAAAGAACAAGGGAAATAGGAAAACAAACATTAACAATAATAAGAATAACTTAAGAGTTTAATTTCCTTAAAAGGGATAATCGAATCATGTTTTGTAAAGGGAAAGTAAACGGAATTTTCTCTTGATTAGGGAATCAAGATTCAAGCTATGACGCGATATTTTCCTTGGACTTTATGCTCGTGCTGGCTTAACTCGAACTCCTGCAACAACATTACACAATTAATAATAACAAAGAGAGAATATAATCAGAAATTTGGATACATATTTCAAGAATAACGTCTGAGCATAAAATAAAGATGTTTTTCATTACCTTAATCCTGTCCTGCTGAGACTTCGTTATCTTTTCAACATGAGCACCCGAGTTGAGTGAAACTAAGCCTTCGGCATAACTTTCTCTCCTCTGTATTTTACTATCGCCACAGAAATATCTTATATTGTTTCCGACTGCTTCGTGACTAAAAATAAATTGGTTACAAGTATCAATCAACATCTTGCCATGTCTGGAGGTCAAAATCGGCTCCGAGTACCGATAGAATTTAGTCATTTTAAGGGTTGCAGCGAATACATTAGTCCAGGAGCCCTTCACTCCATAATCCTGCATCTCCCATATATGGACACCGCCATAACGTTCAATAGAAATAAAAGACAGACGGTCTTCAGAAACTCCCAAATGTATAGAATAGTTACCAGTGTAGAACGCCTTATCAACAGTTTCTGGATATGGCATTTCAATGAGTTTCTCATCGCTAATATCAAAAGAAAGTATACGTGGGTCGGAGAGTACATTTTTTATATGACATGTCCAGTGAAGAGCTCCCTTAAAAAGCAATCCAGGAGATGGATTAATCGAGTAAGGGTTTTGTGTTTGAATAGTTTTCCATGAGTCTGATCGCAGTGAATAAACCAACACTTTACCATGAGCTTGAACACAAACCAACTTGTAGTCATTCTTGTTACAATCATAGCCAAATCCATATATGTTGTTCGATAAAACGTCCCCTCTTGAAAAATTGCACAATGGCACTTTCTTATATTCTCTAGTACCAATATTCCAAAGACAGACACAACCATCATCACCACGAGGCATACGATAATAATAAGGACTAAAACAAATCCATTCATTACAAGAACCCAGAATTTGAACATAATTTTTGTTCTTATAATCGAACGGAAAGTCTAGCGTAGATGTATTTGATGGCAACAGCGGTATTGAAGTAGCATAATCCTTGTAGTAAATCCTATAACTTGGAAGCTTATTCGAATCGTAAGCAGTAAGTATGAGCCTAGGGTTGTTCGTGTTATCGTGTATAGCCTTATCAAGATGATACTTAATAAATTTTGGTTTATTAAGTAGAGAACACCATACCTTGCAAACACATCGACAATTTCCAATGGAATCCGCAGGTAACTTGAGAAAGATATTCATCTGAATCACTTCCGAAAGCCTAGAGAAAACCATCCTTGAAATATTTAGCGACTAGGGTTACAAAAAAGAGGTGTTGTTGCTTCTTCAATAAGAACTAGGGTTTATCGATGAAGCTATGGGTTAGATATTCCCCAGTGCTTTTTTCTATGTCTTGCACCCCAGCCGAGTACTATTGTATTTATAGAGGGAGTTCAGACAGTTTTAGGAAACCCGTCAACGATAGAGGGACTCCAGATAAGTTTAGGAAACCCATCGTAATTAATCCACGTCTTGCTCGACTTCTGATTAATCCACAGGGAATTGGGAAAAGGTACCATGTGTCTACCACGTTCTTGGATGGACACCCTGATTGTTTTCAAGTATATGCAAATTACCATCTGGCCATGAACGATCTAGTTTTGTATCAAAAAATCTTATTTTATTGACATGTGAGCTTTGACATTCCACAAGTACAGTTGCATTTCTCTAAATTTCCATCATCAATACCGTGGATACAAATTATCGCTCAACCGATGAGAACACGCTAAGATAACATAGTAGCGCCATGAAGTCGTTTCAAGGACCAATATTATAAGTACCTCGCGTCATCACTTACGCACATGATGATGTCATAAGAGTCACTAGATTTTGTCCCCGTGCTACGCACCGGGCGGACCCAAAAACTACTCACATTTTTTTTTTTTAATAATTGTAACCATATTTTTGGTTTAATGTGATGGGCTACGCAGCGGGCATCTTTTTCTTTTAGTCATATTTTTGATTTGATGTGATGCAGTTTTGATTTGGTGTCGCAAGGCTTCGCCCTACCCTGTCACGATGCATTTTTGATTTGGTGTGACTCGGCTTAATCTCGTCTCGTCGTTTTGATTTGGTGTCGCAAGGCTTCGCCCTACCCTGTCACGATGCCTTTTTGATTTGGTGTGACTCGGATTAATCTCGTCCCGTCGTTTATTTTTGATTTGGTGTGGCTCGGCTTCGCCTCGCCCCGTCATCATGCATTTTTTATTTGAATACCGTGAAAGTTGGCTAGCAGGGTGGAGCCTCCAGCGATTTTTTTTTAACCATCAAGGTAGTTGTCTGATCACCAATCACTTGCTTAGTTACCTGCTCACTTGCTTCGCCATGTAGGTCTTTATCCACGAAACAGTGCATATGGAAGCAGTAAATGATGTGCAAGGTTAATGTTGAAAAGTGCATCTAAGTGGAACTGCTCATTTTCTAGTGAATGTGTACAACACAGCTTCGGCCCAGTCAATGAGATGTTAATAACAACTGCTAAGAACAATATCAGAATTGTTGTGAATTTCTTGTGTTGATCTCTTTGTGACCTCTGTAATATGCCTTGATAACCGTTTTCACGGGTATATATGTTGTTATGGTTTTAGTTAACCGGTTATCAAAATAAAAATCCTTGTCAAGTCGATACAAAAAAAAAGAACTATTAAAATAATTAGTTATCAAGCAATGTTTAAAAGACCAAAACGGCAACCAACAAAAATACTAACCCAGGGAATTGCATTATGTATTGCAGAAAATTAAAACTGAAATTCCTTGCTCCCAGATGTGTACCACTTCCAACACCTCTATCACCACCCCGCCACCAATTTCTCTATTGCATCAATGCTATCTCTTTTATTCAAGCCCTCCTACAAATATGAGCTGGATTAGTCCGATTTTTGAGCTTCTTGTAATGTAACCCAAATACAAAAACCTGAACAAAATACATCAGAAAACACATACCACAATAACTGGTCCCCGAGAAAATGCCCCTGGACAAAATTCCATCAATTACACACTCATGTGCAAGCTCAATCCATAACCGGGTCAGGCTATAAGGTATAAATGGTATGGATTAGTTTTAAACCAGAGGAAAAAGGAAATGACATGCAAGAGAAGACGGAGAAGGACAAAAATAGTACACCAAACAACACTCACCAAATGTACCACACTTTGACTTTTCCAATGGAACAATTTAGTCCATATTGCAATCAGCAAGCCACATTCTTCAAACCAAGAGGGAAACATGCTATTGACTACAATCTTATAACCAAACATATAAAACATATACTCAAGATAGTCGCACAATAAGTAACCAAACCAGGACCTCTAACATTTGGCCACACACTTTCAACATTATCATTATCGAGATATATTCTAGTTTAAACCATTTTGCTACAGTTTGAACCAAAGCTGTGTGAAAAACATCCTCATAATATATTCCGTTTCCTACAACCCGTGCTCATGGGTTAGAAACATACTATTAGCATCACATATGTACCTGCCTTAATTTCGTGACACGGTTATCGATTATTCGGGTTTCCTTGGTAACGTGTATACAGGATGGCCGATGATAGACATGGAATTTGTTTCTTACAAATTTAAAAAGTTCATAAACAATCTATTGAAATAATTGCATTTGATTGAAATTTGAATAACGAAAATCTTTCATTTAAATTACCTTGGTATTTCAAATCTTACGATTTATACCTTTGAAAGCAATTGTGCAGCAAAACTGCGATCCGGCAATGGTTTCCTTGTAACACCAATCCTCGACCATTCACAAAATTTTAAATCTCATGTTATTTCCCTCGAGGGCAATAATCACTTCTTGACTGCTCCAACAACCATAAGAAACCCCATCATTTCATAAGCCTACTCCGGATGCAAAGAATATTAGCTTAAGTAGATCAAGTCCTAATTGCTGCATACAAAGAAAAAAAGGAGAGATAACCATGCATACAAAGGCATATAATAGACATCCAAAACGCTTCAACATTAGGAAGAGCGTTAAGTACTCACATTGTCAGTCAGCGAACCATATAGCATGATGACGAACTAATAAAAAAAAAGTCTCTTTTTTATGTGGTGTCTCCTAAATTTAGTCGAGGAGCAAGAAGAGAAAAGTAGTAATAGAAATATTGGAGTCTTATAGAGATAAAAGCATAGAAGAATGAGAACTGGATACACACCTCTTCACAATCTATTGGTATACTCCTATTTTTTGGATTCTTATTCTTGCAAAAATTAACCAAGGTACATCCTAGGAAATAAATGCATAAATATCCAATTGGATTTTGTGTTACAAATGCTCCAAACATAAAGAAAAAACTTAAGCTTCCAACCACTAGTTGACAGCCTAGATTATGACCATCCGACCAACCACTGAGGAACCATACTCAGACCTCGATATAAAATTTCTTCTACATGATCTAAAATTCAAATGAAGGTGTTGATGGTGGTTTCTAAACAAGGGGTAAAATCGTAAAACCCCATGACCTAGTGTTACCCGCAACGCATTAACTAAGAGCATTTAACTCAGGTGTAAATAATTAATAAGGGTATTTTTTCAAAATACCAAATTAGGGTTTTCGACACAGAACCCCAATTCCAAAAACCAAGCCGCACTCTGCGCACCATGGCAACCATGCCAAACCAAGCCGCATACTGCGCACCATGGCAACCATGCCAAACCAAGCCGCATCTTTTGCGCACCAAGGCAACCATGCCAAACCAAGCCGCACTCTGCGCGCACCATGCCAAACCAAGCCGCACTCTGCGCACCGTGGAAACCATGCCAAACCAAGCCGCATACTGCGCACCATGGCAACCATGCCAAACCAAGCCGCACTCTGCGCACCATGGCAACCATGCCAAACCAAGCCGCATCTGCTGCGCACCGTGGCAACCATGCAAAACCAAGCCGCATCATCGCGACCGTGGCAACCATGCCAAACCAAGCCGCATCTCACGCACCATGGCAACCATGCCAAACCAAGCCGCACTCTGCGCACCATGGCAACCATGCCAAAATAAGCCGATCATCGCGCACCATGGCAACCATGCCAAACCAAGCCGCACTCTGCGCACCATGGCAACCATGCCAAACCAAGCCGCATCTCATCACCATGGCAACTGCCAAGCCAAGCCGCACTCTGCGCACCATGGCAACAACGCCAAATTCCAAGCCGCTATGCCTTGGGCCCACGCCCAACATAGCGCCCTAGGTTTGCAAGACTTGCAACTAGGTCAACATGGCTGCACGTGCCATTAGCACATGCCAACACGTGTCGCAGGCCATACTTCCAAGACGCTATGCCTTTGGCCCACGCCCAACATAGCGCCCTAGGTTTGCAAGACTTGCAACTAGGTCAACATGGCCGCACGTGCCATTGGCACATGCCAACACGTGTCGCAGGCCATACTTCCAAGCCGCTATGCGTTTGGCCCACGCCAAACATAGCGCCCTAGGCTTGCAAAACATGCAACTAGGTCAACATGGACGTACGCGCCGATGGCACATGCTAACATGCTCGCTAGATTGTTTCCCTAGCAAAATCACGGCCCTAACGGCCACGCATGCCATTGGCACATGCCAACATGCTCGCTAGCTAGTTTGCCTAGCAAAATCACGGCCCTAACGGCCACGCATGCCATTGGCACATGCCAACATGCTCGCTAGCTAGTTTCCCTAGCAAAATCACGGCCCTAACGGCCACGCATGCCATTGGCACATGCCAACATGCTCGCTAGCTAGTTTCCCTAGCAAAATCACGGCCCTAACGGCCACGCATGCCATTGGCACATGCCAACATGCTCGCTAGCTAGTTTCCCTATCAAGGTCACGGCCCTAACGGCCATGCATGCCATTGGCACATGCCAACATGCTCGCTAGCTAGTTTCCCTAGCAAAATCACGGCCCTAACGGCCACGCATGCCATTGGCACATGCCAACATGCTTGCTAGCTAGTTTCCCTATCAAGGTCACGGCCCTATTGGCCACGCATGCCATTGGCACATGCCAAGCACACACGCTGGTAGCCTAACTTGCAAACCGTGCAACCTACCACTAAGGCATTCCGCATATGCCATTGGCACATGCCAAACACACACGCTGGTAGTCTAACTTGCAAACCGTGCAACCTACCACCAAGGCATTCCGCACATGCCATTGGCACATGCCAAGCACACACGCTGGTAGCCTAACTTGCAAACCGTGCAACCTACCACTAAGGCATTCCGCACATGCCATTGGCACATGCCAAACACACACGCCGGGTAGCCTAACTTGCAAACCGTGCAACCTACCACCAAGGCATTCCGCACATGCCATCGGCACATGCCAAGCACACACGCTGGTAGCCCAACTTGCAAACCCGTGCAAACTACCACCAAGGCATTCCGCACATGCCATTGGAACATGCCACACGCGCCACTAGCAGGCGCCACTTGCACTCAAGATGCAACCAACACTCGAGACATCAACACAAACTGGGGATGCTTCTTTAGGGTTTTGGTTTGGCGGTCACAAACATGCGGCGTACACTACGCTCACTTTAAGAAAGCGTGAAAAGGAATAAAGCGGTCAAATAAAATAGGAAATAATGGTGAAAAACGTTTTCACCCATTAAACCATGCGATTACCACCTCCTCCCATTATTTCACCCTTTACTCTCTTCCTTCATGAGGCCAGGGTACGTTTCAATCTCGACTTGTATAAATAGGTCTTACCTATTTCCACCAGACAACAAGTCTCGGTCGAGAAATATACTACACTTACACTCTCGAAAGGCAACTTTGCAAGCTCTCCCAAAAGCTTCTATCTCTTGCAAGCTTCCTAAGCTTTCACTTTCTCGATACAAGTCGAGATACTACTCTCCTCAACACCTTTCTTTGCTTCCCTCCCCAAATCAACCCTTCTCCTCCACTTTGTGACCAAAGTCCGGAACGGCCATTTCTTGGTTTAGGCCGGACTTGTACGGATCGATCTCTCGAATCTACAAAGTGCTCACGTGCCAAAAGCACATTTGTTTAGGGTTTGAATCAATTTCTCACTCACCCACCGAAATTACCAAATCAAAGCGAAACGATTTTCACCCATAAACAATTGGCGACCACAGCGGGAGGATTGATCTATCGGCTACAATGTCAGACTGTCGATCTCTCGTTATTTCGACCCAGATGTCAAGATGGTAGGGGAAGGCGACTCAATCCGACTCAACTGCCAGACGACCCGGTTACCAGTTGTAAAACTACACCTGAAAACTGGAGACTTGTCGAAGATGCTACCGCTCGATCCGACTCAACTGCCAGACGCCCCAGTTACAAGTTGTAAAACTACACCTGAAAACTGGGGACTCGTTGAAGATGTTACCAGCGATTGGGGACTTGCGACTCAGTCCGACTCAACTGCCAGACAACCCGGTTATCAGTTGTTAAAACTACACCCGAAAAAGCGGAGAGTCGGCCAAGACGCTACCAAAGAATCGGGTACTAATCAAGCGATGCTACCAAAAAGCCGCCTTTTACACGGAGAGGGGCGTGTTCACAAAACCTATGAAGTGAGTAAATTTAGAATGCGCAAGATATACGATCTATTTTTAGGTTCCTAGTAAAACCGTCATACTGATGAGTCTTGTGCCTATTGCTAGCACACACTCTCATAGAAGCAATATTCCTTTCCAAAACATAATCGAGTCATATTATCAAAACCATTCATCCCGAAATAACCCAATACCCTAAAAAGCTATCAGCTGTCTATCAAAGGTCGAGCTTTGAACCAGACATCCAATATGTCTTTCAAATAAAAAGAACCTAAATAAAAGATTAACAGAGAAACGTTCAAGGAAAATCATCTAACAGAATTCTGCACTTCTTGGAGAAAGTCAACTTTGCACCTTCAAGAGCCACTCTCTTCATAGTCAACATCTTGGAAAGCTTTTCGAGTTCCACCTCCTGTCGTGCAATCTCCTCGGCGGAAAGGCTTTCGATTGCCGCATCTTTCAACTTTTGGATCTCAGCAAGGCCTTCGACAAACCACGAAGTGTTGAACTCCTTTTCTATGCACACTTCGCGATGGTGCTCCCAGTCGGAAATAACGTCTTCAGAAACGGTGTGACTAGTCACCTCACGCATATCCTTGATGGAAGATAAATCCTCTTCCACACGCTTAACCAGTGCAAATCGACTAGTGACTTTCTTGGTTGTGGCCATATGTCCGTACTTCTCCCAGATTCTGGTGTACAACGCCTCGTGCTTAGCCGGGCACGCTAAAGCCTCCAACCAAAGACATGACCTGGATAAGGAACCAAGTACGGAGGATCAAAAAGGCGCCCGCACTGGCCTCACGACTCGCAAAGGGTATTCTTCCATGTCTACGGAAGCAACCATCGAGAATCATCCGCCGTTTGAGCCACATCTCGTGCCGGGCAATTGGCTAACGCCCATCTCCAAGTCACCAGCAGTGGTCACCAAAGGCAAGTTTTCGTGTGGCTCTACCCCAGAATCATCCTCCGAACCGAATTCCTCCTGCGAACTTGAGTTAGACATTTTTCAAAAGAAGAAACAGAAGAAGAAAGAAAAGAAGCGCTTGCCAGACGCGCTTGCCAGCCGCAGTACCACACTCTGTGCTAACAGTTTGCATCCTTCCAGCGCTAACATCTTGCGCCCTTCCAGCACCATCCTTGCCCTTCGAAACAGCGCCATGGCTCCAGCACTTTGTGATCAAAACCGTATCATCTCTGCACGATACACTTACGATCACCAGAACCAGAGCCGCTTCCGCCACCCCAACGGTTCTTCAAGCATGGCAGCTTCAACCATCACCAGAGACGCTACTCCACCATCGGGGCAAGATACTTGGAAGATCCTAAGAAGTCGACCTTCTTTTAGCACCGTTGATTCGATGAAAAGACAAAAGATACTTCAAGGACATGCGTTTATAGATGAAGAGGCTCGCATTGCTCTTGGACGCCCGAGAGAAGGGGATAAGCAATCCAATTTCGTCACACATGAAGATCGGGATAGACTTCTCAAAATCGAAAGCAAGGGAAGTCAACAACTCTCCTGAGTTCACGGAGACCCTTCTCCCGTCAGGACCCGCACAATGGGAACTTCGCCCACAAAGTCGTACGATGTCTATGATGAGACAGTTATGTGAGATTCTATGTTTCTCCAAGGCGTAGCGTCAAGACATATTTGCACCCTCAACCGCACCGCATCGGGAAAGCGGGCGCTTCCGGCCCGGGGAAGCCGTTCCCAAACCCCAACCTCTCCTAGAAAGCACGATCGATAGATGAAACTGGGGACTCCTAACATCTGTTCTCTTGAGGGATGTCGAGTTTGACAGAACGTGACGCGTCCTCCAACTTCAAAATGGTAACCGTCAAGGCCCTAAAAGTTGCAAGACGTCGTTCCAACATTCTCTACAGAAGTAGCTCCGCATCAACGTTCTCTCCGTAGTAGCTACGCATCGGTGTTCTCCAGCGGCGTCTTCGCTTCAACGTTAAACAACGCCACTCCTTCCTGCAAAGTTTGCTCGCTATATCATCCAACCTACCTTGTTACCACGATAATGTAGTCTCTCCTGATTACATCTCCGACCAAGAACTGTTGCTCCTCACCCGTTGATACCATCCAGAGCCTCACCACAAAGATCAATAATCGTATCGAGTCAGGTTGGTGTTTATGTGCTCCTTACTCACCATGAACTCAACCCATCTATCAAAAGAACGCAGTGGGCTTTGACACATCCTGAAATCAATGTTGGAAGAGGAATATACCCCTTTATGAAGACAGAACCGTATGGTGTGCTCTGGGCGAACCGAACGTGTCTTCTTTTCATCTTCACCACCGGTTAACAAAATTGGCACGAAACCTGGGTGATTTTTCCGAGCAGAGACAAGTTTTTGGGCGAAGAATTCATCATCCGTGTTTGGTTTGGAACTATGAACATCCTTCGATGAGGCGAAATTTTGTTCGAGTAACATCTTATCGGATTTCTTCATAATGTTTAGTAACGAGATATCTGCATACGAAGAAAGACGAAATTATCTCCCTGACACATAATCGCACCCAACAACAACAAAAAAAAAAAAAGAGGGCGTATTCTTTACTGGCTCAAAACTGCACACGCAGTATTTTCTTCGGGTTCAAAATTATATATGGAGCATTTTTCAACGGGTTCAAAAATATACACGCAGTATCATTCTTCGGGTTCAAATTATATATGGAGCATTTTCTACGGGTTCAAAATCTGCACGCGCATTTTCTTTCAGACCGAAATTCATATATGCAATATTTCCTACGGGTTCGAAGTCATATGAAGCACATATACTGTATTCTTCTTCGGAATTCATATACAGTATTCTCTATGGGTTCGAAACTGCACACGCAGTATTTTCTTCAGGGTTCAAAATTATATACGCAGTATTTTATGAGGGCTCAAGTGCGTCTGCAGTATCCTTCTTCGGGTTCAAAATTATTTATGGAGCACTTTCCTGCGGGTTCAAATCATATATGCAGTATTTCCCTTGGGTGCATATATACATAATTTTCTACAAGAAGCACGCCAAGAAATCACATGCGCAATATCATTGCAAGCGCCTACTCTTAGGGTTTACACCTACGCGAAAGGGAAACAACAAAAGTACTAGCAGACATACTTGGAAGCCGGTTCCTCTTTGTGACTCTGCCGCTGGTATGAAAAGATGAAAGTGCAAGATGGGAGAAAGGGACTTTATATATATATGCGTGAAGATTCTGAAATAGGGTTCCGAATGACCGCCCAAGTCACGCCTGCAAGCACGCACAGCTTCCACACCTTGCGCCGGTCCCACCAGCTAGCACGCTCAGTTCCCCAATTCACGCCTGCAAGCACTCACAGCTTCCACACCTTGCGCCGGTCCCACCAGCTAGCGCGCTTAGTTTCCCAAGTCACTCCTGCAAGCACGCACAACTTCCACATTTTGCGCCGGTCCCACCAGCTAGCACGCTCAGTTTCCCAAGGCACGCCTGCAAGCACGCATAGCCGGTCCCACCAGCTAGCACACTCAGTTCCCAACTCACGCCAACTCCCCAATGTCGCCCAAGCTGCACCGGCCCCACAAGTTGTGCTAGCTTTCCGATTTATGCAAAGCTACCAGAGGCAAGGATTCCAAATCCTATTTATAAAAGGTCAGACAAGCCTCCTCAATTCTCTTTACGGTTTCTTTGTTGATAGTTTGTCACCATCTTATGCTTACCTCGCAACAAAGCCCCCTGCTCCGAGCTAAGCGGGGACTTAATGTTGATGGTGGTTTCTAAACAAGGGGTAAAATCGTAAAACCCCATGACCTAGTGTTACCCGCAACGCATTAACTAAGAGCATTTAACTCAGGTGTAAATAATTAATAGGGGTATTTTTTCAAAATACCAAATTAGGGTTTTCGACACGTAACCTAATTCCAAAAACCAAGCCGCACTCTGCGCACCATGGCAACCATGCCAAACCAAGCCGCATCTTTGCGCACCATGGCAACCATGCCAAACCAAGCCGCATATTGCACACCATGGCAACCATGCCAAACCAAGCCGCACTCTGCGCACCATGGAAACCATGCCAAACCAAGCCGCATACTGCGCACCGTGGCAACCATGCCAAACCAAGCCGCATACTGCGGACCTTGGCAACCATGCCAAACCAAGCCGCACTCTGCGCACCATGGCAACCATGCCAAAATAAGCCGCATACTGCGCACCATGGCAACCATGCCAAACCAAGCCGCATCTTCAAAGTCTTCTGGCAACCATGCCAAACCAAGCCGCATACTGCGCACCATGGCAACCATGCCAAACCAAGCCGCACTCTGCGCACCATGGCAACTATGCCAAAATAAGCCGCATAATGCGCACCATGGCAACCATGCCAAACCAAGCCGCACTCTGCGCACCATGGCAACCATGCCAAACCAAGCCGCATACTGCGCACCATGGAAACTGTGCCAAGCCAAGCCGCACTCTGCGCACCATGGCAACAACGCCAAATTCCAAGCCGCTATGCCTTGGGCCCACGCCCAACATAGCGCCCTAGGTTTGCAAGACTTGCAACTAGGTCAACATGGCCGCACGTTCCATTGGCACATGCCAACACGTGTCGCAGGCCATACTTCCAAGACGCTATGCCTTTGGCCCACGCCCAACATAGCGCCCTAGGTTTGCAAGACTTGCAACTAGGTCAACATGGCCGCACGTGCCATTGGCACATGCCAACACGTGTCGCAGGCCATACTTCCAAGCCGCTATGCCTTTGGCCCACGCCAAACATAGCGCCCTAGGCTTGCAAAACATGCAACTAGGTCAACATGGCCGTACGCGCCGATGACACATGCCAACATGCTCGCTAGCTAGTTTCCCTAGCAAAATCACGGCCCTAACGGCCACGCATGCCATTGGCACATGCCAACATGCTCGCTAGCTAGTTTCCCTAGCAAAATCACGACCCTAACGGCCACGCATGCCATTGGCACATGCCAACATGCTCGCTAGCTAGTTTCCCTAGCAAAATCACGGCCCTAACGGCCACGCATGCCATTGGAACATGCCAACATGCTCGCTAGCTAGTTTCCCTATCAAGGTCACGGCCCTAACGGCCATGCATGCCATTGGCACATGCCAACATGCTCGCTAGCTAGTTTCCCTAGCAAAATCACGGCCCTAACGGCCACGCATGCCATTGGCACATGCCAACATGCTTGCTAGCTAGTTTCCCTATCAAGGTCACGGCCCTAATGGCCACGCATGCCATTGGCACATGCCAAGCACACACGCTGGTAGCCTAACTTGCAAACCGTGCAACCTACCACCAAGGCATTCCGCACATGCCATTGGCACATGCCAAACACACACGCTGGTAGTCTAACTTGCAAACCGTGCAACCTACCACCAAGGCATTCCGCACATGCCATTGGCACATGCCAAGCACACACGCTGGTAGCCTAACTTGCAAACCGTGCAACCTACCACCAAGGCATTCCGCACATGCCATTGGCACATGCCAAACACACACGCTGATAGCCTAACTTGCAAACCGTGCAACCTACCACCAAGGCATTCCGCACATGCCATCGGCAGACATGCCAAGCACACACGCCTGGTAGCCCAACTTGCAAACCGTGCAAACTACCACCAAGGCATTCCGCACATGCCATTGGCACATGCCACACGCGCCACTAGCAGCGCCACTTGCACTCAAGATGCAACCAACACTCGAGACATCAACACAAACTGGGGATGCTTCTTTAGGGTTTTGGTTTGGCGGTCACAAAGATGCGGTGTACACTACGCTCACTTTAAGAAAGCGTGAAAAGGAATAAAGCGGTCAAATAAAAGAGGAAATAATGGTGAAAAACGTTTTCACCCATTAAACCATGCGGTTACCACCTCCTCCCATTGTTTCACCCTTTACTCTCTTCCTTCATGAGGCCAGGGTACGTTTCAATCTCGACTTGTATAAATAGTTCTTACCTATTTCCACCCGGACAACAAGTCTCGGTCGGGAGAAATATACTACACTTACACTCTCGAAAGGCAACTTTGCAAGCTCTCCCAAAAGCTTCTATCTCTTGCAAGCTTCCTAAGCTTTCACTTTCGATACAAGTCGAGATACTACTCTCCTCAACACCTTTCTTTGCTTCCCTCCCCAAATCAACCCTTCTCCTCCACTTTGTGACCGAAGCAAGTCTGGAACGGCCATTTCTTGGTTTAGGCCGGACTTGTACATATCGATCTCTCGAATCTACAAAGTGATCACGTGCAGCACATTTGTTTAGGGTTTGAATCAATTTCTCACTCACCCACCGAAATTACTGAAATCAGCAGAAACGATTTTCACCCATAAACAGAAGGACGTTATTCGTTCAATCTATTTTCTTATTCTTCTTTTGAACAATTGGTTAATACACCAAATGCAACTAAGTAGAAAGATATGTATGATTTCTACTCTTTAGGTTATCAGTTAATCACACAGACTCAAAAAGTTCTTACTTGCTGAAGTTCGGTAAGGTATGTTCAAGCATGCTCAGATGCAGTTGGACGTGCAGTAAGCTCACTCAATCTGCATAAAAAGTCGACAATCAAATATGTTCTTACCATGCAATAACATTAAGAAGATTCAAATGCAGCAACTAAACGTTATTTACCTGAAAAATATGGGGTCGTATTTAGCTTTTCTTTGCAGCAAATATGTTCTGCACCGAATGCTTGGGCACAGTTCATATGAAAATATTTCATTGGTCAAGTCCTAAAGTATATACATGATCGAAAACCTCAGGCATACCACGTTTGTTATTTGCTTTTCTTTGCAGCCTCTAACAATTGTCAAGTTTAATTCACATTTCATGCACTTGTATTAGCTAAATTATGAAAAAGTGGTTACCTTCTACTTCATAAGTGTGACCCTAACTTTTTCCCTGGAGACCATTCTTCTCTTTAAAATTTCTTGTAAGCATGTATAAGTACGAATGGTGCATATAAACAGGTTGCATAGCCACCACCATGTATAGGAAGAGGTTAATTGACAAATCAAGATGAAGTAATGCTTGAAAGGGTTATTACAAAAATGCATTCAGGATTATTGAGATAATAAACCTCCGGTTTTTCCTCTTAGTATTTATTGCACAACAATCAAATTCACATAAACCCATATTGAATCCTAATAGCAGTCACAGATTCTTCGAATTTACTAACCCTAGAGGTAAAAAGAAAATGCCAACATACAAAATAAGAGAACCCTTACCAAACAAAGAACGATAAAAGAGAAAAATTATTACCTGTTATGGATTGGAGTTGAGGTTATAACAACAAAAATTCATTCATCTAGATCCACCATAGCACTAAGCACTTCTTCTTACCCACGAACACCAGTTCAATATCTCTGAATATTATAGAGTAATATCTCTGCAACATACCCTAATTAGAATAGAAATCAAATTAAGATTAGGGTTTGGAATAAAATATTGGATTTAGGATTGATCGAGTTGATTCGGAGGTGATGAATAATTTTCTTCCCGAGTTGATTAGGAGACAAAAAAGAATGATAGGTTTCTGTTGCAGAAGAAAAACTCAAGAGAAAGAGAACACAGAGAGGAAGAGGTGCGGCAGGCGAAATCAGGATCTTAATTTTTTTGGCCGTAAAAAAAAAAGAGATGAAAATGTTAGCTTTCACGGAAGTATTATCTACTTACCTAACGTCCAGTTAAGTATTTGGTGTAAACCAAGTGTAAGTAATTAGTTAGGTGTAAATTCACACATAAGTATTATATACCCACGTTTTGTCTAACGGTGTTACAAACGGCCAGTTAAAATAGGGTGTAAACATAGTGTAATTCTGGTTTTAATGTCTGGACCAATAGAATCCCGCCACTTGTCGTCTCCAGGATTGCTCTTCTTCAAAGCTTTTATCTAATTTAATTTGAGAGGGGTGTCATATTCACCGTGCGACGTGGGCGCTCATATGACTTAGCATTTTAAAGGAGGGGAGATGCAGAACTTGTGACGGAAATCGCAATGATAATTCGGTAATGCGATATAGTCGCTCATATAGATCCAAAATAAGGGGCTTTATTAGCTGTAACCCATTACCTGAGCTAGCTGTCATCCACTATGTAACCCATATATACGGGAAAGAAACCATGAGAGAGGCAGAGTCTCTATTTGAGAAATCTAAGAGAGAAAAAGTTATTTGTTCTTCAAGTTAGGGTTACTTGTATTTGTATTCGTGAAAGATCTTGCACATAATAACACGATTACTTATAGTTTTCCTTACTATGTCTTAGATCTGTTTACTATCAGTACTTGGGTGTGGCTATAGGATTTTCTGCAGCTACATTTTGGCGCATATAAATAACTCGGATGAGTAAGAGGGTTGTTCGTCACATATCACTACAACAAAACATACATGGATCATTCTTAAAAAGTGTGATCTAAGTATTGGATGTCTGTGATCTTTGCCAGTATAATCTAAAGGGTGATCTATAGATAAAAACTCTCCTGCAATGAAAAGTGTGATCTTACCCTATCCAAAGAACATAAAGCTTTGAAAAGTTGAGATCTAAAGGCAAGATTTTTAAAAGACAAGGATTTAAAAGTTGTGATCTTTCCTCTAAGTTTTCAACCCAAATTTACCCTATACAAACAACATATTCCATTTCATTTCTGCACATGTAATTCAAATTCAAAACTGACATGAACAAAATCAAAAAGGCTAATAGAAAAACTATATTCCATTGCCATCTGAATCAAATTCATTCCTGAACAAGAAAATAGAAAAATTACACATTTCTACAGAATCTACTTGTTTAACTCAAATCAAGGGTACCAAAACACAAATCCTTAATATCAGAACAAGCTCATTTAGACTATTCCCTGAAGCACTACAAGTAAGATCAAGCAAATAGTGTCAACCACTAACACTGGAGAATGATGTTAAATCTGCAAAGCCAGAGACTTGCACAATCCATGACAACCTCGAGACTAATGGAGAGTATTTTGTACGCCTTCTTCTGCAGCAAGCCTTCACAACCCTGCAAGCTGAATAATAATCATGGTTACCACGAAAACAAGTTTTTACAAGTGACCCCATTCAGAATAAAATAGATACAGACAATAGGGACATACACAACGCTGGACATATTGATGAAATGAGACAGAGAAAGACAGGCAAGTACCCTAAGCACAATTGGCCTTTTTTTTCTCTTTATGATGGTAGACTTAAGCGTATCTAACAACCAAGAAACAAGTATTATGTATCCGAAGGAAAATGACTAACTTACTTGGGAGCAATTTCCATGTTAGGGTCATGTCATCTCCCAGAGATTGAGTACATAAACATTCCATGTACCTTGAAATCAAGGGCCAACATCTAGAACTAATAACCTGGTAATTTTTCAATAGCTAGCATAGAGTTCTTACCCCTAAGCTATGCAGAAAAATCAAATACACGTAAAAAAATAAGAATATACCATATTGACCATAAAAAGAGGGAAGAGAAGAAAAATAAGAAGCATAACAAAAATTAAAGCACATGAGCAATGGTTTACCTTGGTCAAGGTTAAACCACTCTGTGCGGTATGGAAACTAGAATGAAACCTTTGAACTTCGTTAATACCGCCAGCAACAGAAACAAAGTTCCTTGCATCACCAAGATATAAAGATTGTCTAATTAGAAGAAAGCCCTACAATCAAAAGACACATAAGGAAGAAACTCGAGCTTTATCCAGTTTGATAGAGACTATCCATAAGATTTATCATGATCCCCTTGCTTTGAGCATCTCCTTCATCTTCAAAGGTAACATATACCTGCACTGTTTGCTTTCCAGTCTTCTTTGCAGACATCAAGATGACCTTATTTTTACACCATTCTGTAGAAAACAAAGTAGTAAAACAAAGTATCAATGATCATTTCGACGGACGGGGATAATTCATGTCTTCTGATCTTTGCCAACAGATATGATCATCTGTCGAAGTTGAGTCACTCTTACTGATGCCTACCTTTGGTACATTAAGCAAGGATAAAAGATTGAATGATCAGATGTAATATAACCACATAATCATAGAACAGATTGAATGATAAATATGTTACAACAAATGTGACAATGTCACGAGGCAGAGGCATATAGACTTGTCCTAATACCAGAATACAGGATTTGAGAGAGTACCTACTGATCCTTCACCATTCCTAGTCAGTACCAACATGCCCTGGAATATGGTGATAGCTTTAACCTCCTAATATGAGCCGATGAACTATCATCTAGAAGAACAAAAGAAACAAATTAATATTTCATCTCTGCTTAATATACTAACAAATACCCACAATAACAAAAAAAAAAAAAACAATTCTTATGCATCTATAATTACGTGAAATATCCATAGCCATCTGAATAAGAAGACCAATAGAAGCCCCTTGAAAGAGATTCGAAGTCATACAATTTCTTAAGATCACTAAACTACAAATCCAGGAAACAATAATAAAACAGAGAAGAATAAAAAGTAACAGGAATTACTCCTCATATCATGCTTGGCCACAAAATAAGAATAACAACTTTCGTAGTTAGTTGTTAACTTATGACCAACTAAATTTTGGATTTTATTGCAAAAGAGAAAAATTAATAGACAGAAGAATTTACTATTGGTACTGGACTTATCATAAATTTGAAAAGTTAAAAAAGATGAGAGTTGTAAATTGTCTGCTTTATCTCTCAAGTTAGTATCTTTGGAATGATCTTCTTTTAGGAAGACACTTTGAGTTTTCCTGTGAAGAAATAAGCATTCAATGTTAGTAATACACGAAAAATCTTCGTATACAACAACAAAGTTTGTAGTATCAGCAACAACCCAGCCCATGATAGTATTACCAAGTTTCGGATGCTACGGAAGTTTCAGATGCTACATACTAACATCCAACTGTAATTTTCTGTTTCTCTACCACAGGACAAATACAAATATGTAGGGTAATCATTGCAACTACAGCACTCTGTATGCATGGAAATTCCCACGATATAGATGCTAAGTTTTTCTTGTACATTTCACATAATGCTATTATTGACGAAATCGTGTACATGCCAGTTTCAGTTTATGGGGGATGCATTAAATAAGTAACTGATTCTGCACGATATAGATGCTAATGCATTTTGTCGATTTCAGTTGCCCAAATTAGTCTAAACAGAAACATACAACGACTACATCAAATCAATAACAAAGAACAAAAATGCATCAAACCACCTGGTTTTGTAAAATTAATTGATTATTGAAAAAAACTCGAGAAACAATGTAATACCAGGACGCAAATTCACTACTCTTTTTGCCGAGAAACGCCTCCAAATCATCCCTGTCTTGATGCTGATGCTTTCCATGACAAGAACCACAATATACTCCTACAAAGATACAACAATTCAAAAACATTAGAAGCCAAAGACTTGTACCAGAAAGAAGAAACATGAAAGGTTTTTAGTGCAAAACAGATGGGAGGGATTGGCATAATAAGTGGAAAATAGGTTACAAGGGAAGCATATGTAAGCAGAAGAGACACCAAGCATTTCTAAAGTAGGAGTCTAATTACAGTTTATCTTCCTACTTCTAAAAATACGGTGGATCCTTGCTTTCAGGGGAATTTTTTTTGAGAATGCGACTAGACTAAGTGGCCTGTTGTTATCAAAAAATGTAATGTAGAAATGGACCTGATCACACATTCACACTCAATGCAACTGATTTTGATTTTCTGGAGTCTCAGTGCACATGATATCAGAAAAAAAACATAGGACTTAACAACAAAAGATTGGTGTATTCCATTGTAATCAGAAATTTGGATACATATTCCAAGAGTAAAATAAAGATGTTTTTCATTACCTTAATCCTGTCCTGCTGAGACTTCGTTATGTTTTCAACATAAGCACCCGAGTTGAGTGAAACTAAGCCTTCGGAATAACTTTCTCTCCTCTGTATTTTACTATCGCCACAGAAATATCTTATATTGTTTCCGATTGCTTCGTGACTAAAAATAAATTGGTTACAAGTATCAATCAACATCTTGCCATGTCTGGAGGTCAAAATCGGCTCCGAGTACCGATAGAATTTAGTCATTTTAAGGGTTGCAGCGAATACTTTAGTCCAGGAGCCCTTCACTCCATAATCCTGCATCTCCCATATATGGACACCGCCATAACGTTCAATAGAAATAAAAGACAGACGGTCTTCAGAAACTCCCAAATGTATAGAATAGTTACCAGTGTAGAATGCCTTATCAACTGTTTCTGGATATGGCATTTCAATGAGTTTCTCATCGCTAATATCAAAAGAAAGTATACGTGGGTCAGAGAGTACATTTTTTATATGAGATGTCCAGTGAAGAGCTCCCTTAAAAAGCAATCCAGGAGATGGATTAATCGAGTAAGGGTTTTGTGTTTGAATAGTTTTCCAAGAGTCGGATCCAAGTGTATAAACCAATACTGACGATGAGCTTGAACACAAACCAACTTGTAGTCATTCTTGTTACAATCATAGCCAAATCCATATATGTTGTTCGATAATGCGTCCCCTCTCGAAAAATTGCACAATGGTACTTTCTTATATTCTCTAGTACCAATATTCCAAAGACAGACACAACCATCATCACCACGAGGCATACGATACTAATAAGGACTAAAACAAATCCATTCATTACAAGAACCCAGAATTTGAACATAATTTTTGTTGTTATAATCGAATGGAAAGTCTGGCGTAAATGTATTCGATTGCAACAACGGTATTGAAGTAGCATAGTCCTTGTAGTAAATCCTATAACTTGGAAGCTTATTCGAATCGTAAGCAGTAAGTATGAGCCTAGGGTTGTTCGTGTTGTCATGTATAGCCTTATCAAGATGATACTTGATAAATTTAGGTTTATTAAGTAGAGAACACCATACCTTGCAAACACATCGACAGTTTCCAATAGAATCCGAAGGTAACTTGAGAAAGATATTCATCTGAATCTCTTCTGTAAGCCTTGAGAAAACCATCCTTGAAATATTTAGTGACTAGGGTTACAAAAAAAGAGGTGTCGTTGCTTCTTCGATAAGAACTAGGGTTTATGGATGAAGCTATGTGTTAGATCGATGAAGCTATGGGTTAGATATTCCCCACAAGTGCTTTTCTCTATTTCTTGCACCCCAGCCGAGTACTATTTTATTTATAGAGGGAGTCCAGACAGTTTTAGGAAACCCGTCGACGATTGAGGGAGTCCAGATAATTTTAGGAAACCCATCGTAATTAGGCTGAGTTTGGTAATGCTTATTTTTTTTCAAAAACACTTTTAAAATCTATATATGCCAATAAATTTTGAAGTTGATGTTTGGTAAAAAAAAACCAAAGTGCTTTTTATCCAAAGCACTTCCCAAATTTCTCAAATTTTAAAAGCTGGGGAGGAGGAGCTTTTAAAAGCTACAAAAGCATAAGCTGTGGTCCCACATAAATTTAAAGCTTGATTTATTTTTTTTATCCCTACTTTATTTTATAAATGACAAAAGTTACCCTTAAATTTATATACAATCAATTTTTTTACTATTTCTTATATTGCATTCTTTAAATATTATTATTTTAATTATTTCAAACTATTTTATATACCATTTATTTAATTTGTCAACAGTAAAATTAAAAACAAATATTAAATAATTACTTAATTGTGAAGTAAAATAATTTCTTAACAATCATAATGATAGTAGTAATTAGTATGAACATTAATATTATATAGTAAAAAAATTAATTATTTTTAAACCCAATAAAATTGAATAAAACTACCATGAGTGATATGTCTGTTTTTGTCATTTGTTACAACAACAATGGTTGAATCTGAAATTTTACCAAACACATTTTGATTGCTTTTTTAATTAGCTTCAACTTTAATTAATATTTTACCAAACATCTAATCCGCTTTTTTCTCACAAAGACAAAGACAACAACGCATACAATGAGAAAAGTGCTTTTACAAAAGCTGCAGCAATACCAAACTAAGCCTTAATCCACGGCTTGCTCGACTTCTGATTAATCCACAGGGAATCGGGGAAAGGGTACCATGTGTCTACCACGTTCTTGCTTGGGCACTCTGTTGGAAAATGGGTTCAAATAGAGGATGAAATAAACACAAAGAAATTGTTGTACTCAAAAGCTTTCAAGGCTCATACGATTTCTTTTAGACAATTATTTCTACCCTCCCAATAAATTGGCGATTACAACAGGTATGTGAAATAATGCCTTCAGGATACAATGAAAGCCCTACAACGGAAATTGAATTCAAGGTTTGTACCCCTTGATTCAATCAAGAACACATGTGAACAAAAAACTTCTGATGATGCTTTAGAAAAGAGAGAAAACAGAGAAGGTTTTTTCGATTGTGTCTTAAACGAGTTTTGGGAGATGCTATTTATGGAGGTTTTCGCATCTGTTGGGAATAGACATTTTCACCAACAGGTTTCTCTGAAACGATGAGTCTCTTCATCATCAGACATCAATGGCGTCTGTTGGATTTGAATATTCTGGGTATGTTTGTAACGGCCGAAACAGTTACGTACCACAAAAAATTCTTACGCCCCCCAGGACCCCCCTTGGATAGCGTTGTTGAAAATATTCCAACACACTCTAATTGTTTTCCAGTTTTTTGGTTAAATATGCCCTAGATTTGAATTCCTGGGTCTATAAGACATGTAAAATATGGCTATAGTTCAAATAACCAAGATTCCTCTAGATACTTTTTTAATATCCAAATAGGATATTTCACATGATTATTAAAATTTATTTTAGGGAAAACTGACTGAAATGCCCTCTTTTTTTTTTTTAGGGAAGCCGTAGGTTTTATTCGAAGCCTACTGTATCTGTACAAGAGACATGTTCTTCTTCTCCAATTTAGTTTTTTCACATAGATCTTCTCCGAATCAATTCTTTGGTTCCAATCTATATTTATTAATTAATTAACTTGAATTTCTATGATTTCATCTTCTCCCCCAGATCGATTTTTCAATTGAGGAGGTTAAATAAGATTCAACTATCAGTGAAGGATTAGGAAAGATGGGTTTCGATCGTATCGATACTGGATATCAGCGAAATAAGAGACGGAAGAAGTTGCACTTGATGCAGTGGCGGTGAATTGAATTGTTTTTCAGCGTTTTTGCTTGAGCTAATTGATTGAAGGTCAGATGGGTTCAAATCAAGCAATCAGATGAAAGGAAATGGGATTGGTGGTATTTGGCTCGATTTAGATGGTGGTATTGAGCAAGAAGAAGATGAATCTGTTGCTTCTTGGGGTTTTCTGGTGGTTATGGTCCATGGATTTTGATACATAGAATATGGAAGATAGGGTTTGAGTTGTATTTGTTTGCGGTGCAGAGAAGGTTGATTGTTTGCGGTGCTAGTAGATGGATTGTGCAGGCAGTGGTGATACCTTATAAAACCTATCGGTGCAATTAGGCTTGAATTGAAAATGCATGTAATGGGTGGTGTTGTAGCTGGTCAAATTTAGGATAGTGTTGTAGAAAGTGGTTGTAAGGTTGTCATTCACTCGGACTTGACGAGATCGATTTTAAGTTTTAATAAAAGAAAAATAATAAAAATACAGAATATATACAATTTATGTCACAAGATGGAGAGAGTTACTGGGACTCGGGATTCCACCAATTCTTACATTCATGCGGTTCATCTATTAATTCCGGACAATTAAGGCTCATAAAGTAACAAATATCGACTCTAATTCTTTGCCAAGGTAGATTTTATAAAGAATTATATGTAACTCACAAGCATGGCGCATCTAAAGTACCTAAGACTAAGCATGCGACATCTAACGAATTCACAAATAATCAATAAAAATCATAAATCAATTATATTAGTGAAAATAGTCATAAAGGAATTAAATAGAATTACCACATGGGTGCAAAACAGCTTCCTCCGTCGTCCCAGTGATGGAGTCTAGCTCATCATGTTGGAAACACGCTCAAAATATGATTTTATTGCTCAAGGGTGCTTACAAATGATGAAATGGAGAAAATGATGTTAATCGGGTGTTTGCAACGTTTATAAGTGTTGCAAACACTGTTACAAAGAATGATAAAGATGAAATGTTGCTGTTCTTTTAAGTCTGCCCTATAAACTACGACCCACGTATGTGAGTCTTAACCACTGTAGCGAAAACGACGGTCTTTGGCCGTCTGTTCTTCGTGTTCTTGAGGTTCTTCAGCAGCAGCAATGGTGTTCTCTGGAACTTGATTCTCCAAGCTTTGTTAATGCTCTAAACTCCTCCCCGAACTCTACATCCTTTCTCTGACTCCCCAACAACATTATATACTCAATAATCCATCGTATCTCCCATTTAATTCCCGTATCTTCTCTCATTCAATAAAAATAACTCGAGAATATTTTTCTTCATCTCACGTATCTGCAGCTGTAAATCACGAGATTAGTTGCCGTATTTATATCCTCCACGCTTCAAGACGTTCAGAGCTCATTAAATATGGAGTCAAGACCCTTTCAAACACACGCAATCCATGGAACAACTCGTGAAATCCCGTGAGTATCTCCCCCTCCTCTGTTTCTTAAATCCACGTGAACTTTGTTATTTTCTCAAAACCAAAGGATATACCAGCCCTGTTTAAGAGTATCATGCCCAATCCAATCAAGTTCAACGACCAAACCTCACAGAATCGACTCCAAATAATTCCCAGGTAATTACGCAGTAACTGAAATTTTGAACAGGATTTTCCCGCCATTTTTCTGGGGAAGAAATAGGTGCCCCTTAACCAGCTACTTGGGGTGCGAATAGCAATGGGTTACCCCTTAGTAATTGGGTTACCCCTTATCCAAAGTGGGAGTCCGAATATCAAATGTCTTCCGGGGGTGTTCCGCGCAACTTTTTGAGCCGAATTTTCCAAAAATGTTTATTCCCCAAAAATACCTACACACACATAAAACACTATAATAAGTACAAAATCGAGTGCCAACAATATATAGTATTGAGATCAAATTAGACACAAAAATGTGTCTATCAAATACCCCCAAACTTATTATTTGCTAGTCCTCGAGCAAATTTATTCTAGAAGATAAAAATCATTTGAACCCCTAGGTGGCCCTAGTGGCGGAGTGTTGTCTCCGGAGGGTTTACCAGAGGTGTACCCACAAAACCTTTACTCCAGACCCTAGCTATCTACACAAAACCTTGGAAGGCACTAAAAAATCTCCTTGGTTGGCATACTTATTGACTACAGGAGGAAGTACCCCGATGCGAAATTCCAATTCTTTGTACACGAGTTTACACTCAAGCATAGTAAAATTCATATATAAGTCACAAAGCTCTACTCGGATAGTCGCACTATGGACATCAATACCCTTGAGTCAAAACTAATCACATGGATAGATCAAGAAGATGGATATAGAGAAAAACATAGATGGTTTTGATGTTTACTAAGTGAACGGTGTTTCCCATATCCGTCACAAGGCCTCTGCAAAAAATGAACCTATCCTAATGGACCGAGAAACTAGTTCGACTAATATCAACACACCGGCATATACAAGGGAACCGGTGGTCGATAATCCTAACTCTAGGTCAACACAAATCGGCATATACAAGGGTTCCAAGTGGTCGACGTTATTGAATTTATTCCGGTTGGTCTGATGGTTTGGTCTCAATTTCTTTTTTTTTTTTTCATAATACTATTTTTCTTGTTCTTGTTCTTTTCATTTTTTTTTTTTTTTTGGTATCTCAATCACTCTAATTCACCCTAGCATTGGTAACAACTTGATTCGTGGGCCCCACCTAATCACTTAGAGAAACATAGTTTAAAAAGAACAAAATAAAAAAAACAGAAGTGAAAAGGACTCAACGAGATATGGTGAAACTATCATGTTATTTCTAACACCGACCCTGTGCTTTTATGAATAGACTCTTTAGATGTTGCCATCTAATCAGATTGGTTCCTCAACTCCTACAACCAAAATGCTTCCATCCACTTAGATTGGTTAGTGCCATCCTTAATAAGCATAAATTTCTAGGCTCTGGAGTTTATTTATTGCAATTAACAAAAATTTTCTCCCATACCCCCAAACTTAAATCTAACATTGTCCTCAATGTTCTAAAGATGAAATGAACAAGGAGAAACTGTTACCATTTGAAGTAAAAGAGTTAAGGAAAGATATTACCGTGTTGCAAGAGCATGGGTTAACTCCCAAGAAGTGCTAAGTTTAAAGTCTTGACCAGGACATTGGAAAGGATTAGTCACCTCGAAGAATCATATAGCAACAAATCGGAATAATCAAGGGTCATCCGGATCAAAAAGTGCTAACCACAAGAAGAGGAGATTGCAACAGACCAGGAAGATATCCAACACACCCTTATCTATTTTTAAGACCACTACATCTAGTTGTGATTCAGGTTCAGGCTCTATAAAAGGGTCTAGATAAAAAGTTTTCATAGGTTGCGTTTCCTCATAAGTTAGATCCGAATGTTCAGGTTCTAGAGTGCGAAAACTCAAATAAAAACTTGGAAGCACATAATAATAACTTTGAATAATTGTGGATCTTCTAAGTCAATCAGTTTTGACTTACACAAAATGACCACAATAAGATTGGTGGTCTTCCTTAAGAAAATGTGTCGACCCTAATATCCTAAAGTAATTAGGTTTAGTCTCAAAACTTAATAATTGACACATCTGGAAACTTATACGTTCCCACAATTGGAAGGAAGGTTTTTGGTGGGAAAACAAAGTCAATCGTGGTATCATAGCCAAGTTAACCATATCAACCAGAGGATGGGTTCTTAACAACCGAACTTCTTTATGGACACAACTAGGTTCAAAAAGTGTATGAAGATAATCTTTTAAAATGGTTGAGGCACATATGTCAATTCCCAAGTTAGGGACCTTTCTAAGAGTTAAAGCACATGGAGAATGATAATCACACCCAAACTTAGAGTTTTCAAAGTGTCTCTAGAAAGACTAGTCACAACTTCCCTAATTTCAAGGTCATCCGATTCTCCAAAATGGTCAATTGATTCTTCTAAGTCGTGGTACATCCTCGGTCATCTCTACGAGTTCATTTTCTCTTTCTAAGTTTATTGTTTCTAAATCGCTAGACTCAAAATATACTCGTTCCTCTAAACCATCCTTGGCTTCGTAATCAAAAGGAAATACTACATCGTCTAAAACGGGGGTATCTCTAGTCAAATCCTCATCCTTTTGAATAGGTGAATAATTATTAAAATTATTTGGATTTGAACTAGAAATAATATTATCGTTATAAAGCTCAATTGGGGTAACAATTTCCTGATCACTATGCCTATTTATTTCAAATTCTTCATCAACACTATCCTCATCATAATCATCATTATAATAATATGAAAATGGTTGAACCTCATCTAGACAAGTAGTGTTAACAATTTTATCCTCATCATCTTGATTATGTAAATAACTATCCTCATTTTCAGGGGTACTATTGGAAACACTAATATTATCTCGAAGCAGTTCCTGTTCTGTGCCTCTAAAAGCTTTCGAATCGACTCATATGACTTCATTATGGTATCGTGACTCGACTCACATGACTTCCTTAATGTATCGTGACTCGACTCACATGACTTCCTTAATGTATCTAGGAAAGAAATTTCACTCGTTGCATTGCTTTCGTCCATAACTAAGTTATTCATTTCTGCGAACTTACGTGTCGTCTCAGCTAACTTACGTGTTGACTCTATTAGAGAGGAATTTTGCTCAAATATACCGGGTGGCGTGTGGATAGTAATTGGGATCACCATGGTATGACCCATAACCTTCAAAAGTTTGGCGTTCCCAACCACTATTCACACTATGGTCATAAAAAGAGTGATGTCCAAATTGTTCAGTTGGATATTCATATTCATTGTGATGGCTATTATAATACCGATTTGACATCCTAATGCAAGGGAATTCTACACAAGCACAAACAAGGCTGACTCGACCACAACAAACCTACTGATTTCTAGCAAACAAAAAGCATGATGGCTCCACTTAGATTGTTTTCTAGACTAGCTTCTAATCCTTCGAAAGGGAATTCGTTACAATCTGAGAAAACCCCTCTGGAATAAATCTGAGTTTAAGTAAGTTGAATAGAGGCGAGGGAAGCTGCGTGGAGCTTTGATACCCAAGGCCTCACCGCATTATAAGGCGGCGCAGTCACGCATTCAACTTCACAGAAACCATCATGAACTTAGAAGTATGCTCAAAAGAGTAAACAATATTTTTCGAACGACTTTCCTATTAAGCTCGTTACCCTATAGGTCTCGTTCTAGTCAAAATTTTAGGCTTAGGTTCGTGTTTGGTTTCGTTTTCCTAAGGCGGGCAAGAAGAGAACGGTGATGAAATCCGAACTCTTATCTTGTATGGCCAGTCCTTACCCTTTACTAGGAAATTAAAGCAGCCAGATTCAGTTCCTCGACATATATTCACACGAAATCATCCAAAGAAACCCGCCGACAGGGATTCGCGGGTGTTTAGAATTCTTACCTCCCGTTCCGGACGGGATGAACCGTTGAAGTCGACTCGAGCCACGACTCCTATGTCATGTACGAACCCGAGGGGCCGAGACGATATCGTAATCATCGTCCTTCCCTGTGCAGTTAATATTTAAATAACCCTTCCTTAGGGTTTTTAAAAAAAATGTCCAAAAGTCCAAAAAAACAAAGTCCAAAAATAAAAGTAAAAATTACAAAAATAATTACCTAATTACAGTTTCTAAGAAAAAAAAAATAAAAAAAAATTACACTATATACAAAAATATTCTTCTTTACTCCTTTGGATTTTCTCTCTTCTTTCCTTCTTTGGCTTCACTTTACTTTTCAAAAGTTTTTCTTTCTCATAAGCTTCGCACCAAATCTGAAAGCAAATAGAAAATACCGAAACGCGTAAAAAAGAACAAAAATAATAAAAAGAAAAATAAAACCTAAAAACAAATCTATACACAAGTCCCCGGCAACGGCGCCAAAAATTGGTCAAATTTAGGATATTGTTGTAGAAAGTGGTAGTAAGGTTGTCGTTCACTCGGACTTGACGAGATCGATTTTAATTTTTAATAAAAGAAAAATAATAAATATAAAGAATATATACAATTTATGTCACAAGATGGAGAGAGTTACCGGGACTCGGGATTCCACCAATTCTTACATTCATGCGGTTCATCTATTAATTCCGGACAATTAAGGCTCATAAAGTAACAAATATCGACTCTAATTCTTTGCCAAGGTAGATTTTATAAAGAATTATATGTAACTCACAAGCATGGCGCATCTAAAGTACCTAAGACTAAGCATGCGACATCTAACAAATTCACAAATAATCAATAAAAATCATAAATCAATTATATTAGTGCAAATAGTCATAAAGGAATTAAATAGAATTACCACATGGGTGCAAAACAGCTTCCTCCGTCGTCCCAGTGATGGAGTCTAGCTCATCATGTTGGAAACACGCTCAAAATATGATTTTATTGCTCAAGGGTGCTTACAAATGATGAAATGGAGAAAATGATGTTAATCGGGTGTTTGCAACGTTTATAAGTGTTGCAAACACTGTTACAAAGAATGATAAAGATGAAATGCTGCTGTTCTTTTAAGTCTGCCCTATAAACTACGACCCACGTATGTGAGTCTTTACCACTGTAGCGAAAACGACGGTCTGTGGCCGTCTGTTCTTCGTGTTCTTGAGGTTCTTCAAGAGCAGCAATGGTGTTCTCTGGAACTTGATTCTCCAAGCTTTGTTAACGCTCTAAACTCCTCCCCGAACTCTACATCCTTTCTCTGACTCCCCAACAACATTATATACTCAATAATCCATCGTATCTCCCATTTAATTCCCGTATCTTCTCTCATTCAATAAAAATAACTCGAGAATATTTTTCTTCATCTCACGTATCTGCAGCTGTAAATCACGAGATTAGTTGCCGTATTTATATCCTCCACGCTTCAAGACGTTCAGAACTCATTAAATATGGAGTCAAGACCCTTTCAAACACACGCAATCCATGGAACAACTCGTGAAATCCCGTGAGTATCTCCCCCTCCTCTGTTTTCTTAAATCCACGTGAACTTTGTTATTTTCTCAAAACCAAAGGATATACCAGCCCTGTTTAAGAGTATCATGCCCAATCCAATCAAGTTCAACGACAAAACCTCACAGAATCGACTCCAAATAATTCCCAGGTAATTACGCAAAGAATCGAAATTTTGAACAGGATTTTCCCGCCATTTTTCTGGGGAAGAAAGAGGTGCCCCTTAACCAACTACTTGGGGTGCGAATAGCAATGGGTTACCCCTTAGTAATTGGGTTACCCCTTATCCAAAGTGGGAGTCCGAATATCAAATGTCCTCCGGGGGGGTGTTCCGCGCAACTTTTTGAGCCGAATTTTCCAAAAATGTTTATTCCCCAAAAATACCTACACACATATAAAACACCATAATAAGTACAAAATCGAGTGCCAACAATATATAGTATTAAGATCAAATTAGACACAAAAATGTGTCTATCAGTAGCTGCAGACTCAAAGCAAGATATGGTGACTAGGGTTCTGATGGAATGGGTATGAAGTAGAAGAAGATGGAGGTTTGAGCTGCAAGTGGTTCCAATACAACTGGTGGTGGTGCATTGAGCTGAAGAATTCTTGAACTGCCGGTGCACTGGCTGAACTGTTGTTGCCGTGCATATATGAATGCTAGAACTAATTGCAAGTGGTGCTATGTGCTTGTGTTGAATTTGAGTTTGCAAGATGCAATTCTTAGAAAATTAAAAAGTGGTGATGCTTTTGTTGTTGTTGATGCAGACAAAGAAATGAAGTTTGGAGGAATCATTGTCAGTCAGGGATATCTTGCAATGGTGGAGTTTGGAGTAATTGACGCTGCTAAGGTTTGATTTGAATCCAAGTTGAGCTGAAGAAATATGTTGTCATAATATTCAAACAAATGAGCAAATGATGTCGTGTTCCAGGAAGAGTTGTTGAACCGAAAGGAATAAAGCGTTCTGTAGTTAGTTGGTGGAATTTGAAGCTAAGAAATTGTTGTTCGAGGTGATTACAAGGATAAAAGTAGATTTATTCACGAAATATATAAAATGCACCTGAGTGCATAATTAATATTATGGCGAAAAATATATTTTTTCCGGGTTGCACCCGAGTGCATAATGTACATGCATATTCTTATAGAAAATATGTTTTGGCCAGGTGCACCTAGGTGCATAATGCATATGTTTATATAACATAATTTTGGTCAGGTTGTACCTGGGTGCATAATGCATATTCTTATATGAATTTAATTTTGGCCAGGTTGCACCTGGGTGCATAATGCATATTTATATGAAATAATTTTTGGCCAAGTTGCACGTGGGTGCATAATACATATTTTTATAGGAAATAAGTTTTGTCAAGGTTGCACCTGGGTGCATAATGTATAATCGGCCTGGTTGAAAATAAATTATTATTTTTTTCGAATTTCATATCAACAATGGATCTTGTTTTGTAGAGATTTTCGAGCCTTTTCCAAAAATATAAATTTTATTAAAATCCGACTTATATTTCGGAAGTTAAGACATTTCTCGCGATTAATTTTAATTGTAGAAATAGAAAATAAATAAGAGAGAGAAAAGGATAAGAAAAAGAATAAAGTTTAAAGCAAAGGGTATATATGGCTAATATTTCCCATGTCTTTTTTACCCAGACCTATATTTTACAAGTCAATTGCTCCCACACTTTATGGGTTGTGGTCATATAACCCATTTTCCGAATTGTTTTCAAGTATATGCAAATTACCATTTGGCCATAAACGATCTAGTTTTGCATCAAAAAAAAAATCTGATTTTATTGACAAGTGAGCTTTGACATTCCATATACAAGTACAGTTGCATTTCTCTAAATTTCCATCACCAATACAGAAAGTAAGTATAGCTGTAAGGATATCATTGCCTCCACTCCAGGGACTAACCATCCAGTGAAGAAAACCAAGTAATTTTTTATTTTATTTTTTTTTTTGAAGCATGTATATATTATATAGAAGCAACTAAACACGTGGGGAAGTTAATCCCTAAAGTTGCTTAATAGAATTTTGTTGAGAAAAGCCGGATTTGCCAAGTCCCATATTGAGGTTGAGTAGTTGCCAGCTTGGCTACCGTCTACCACGTGGTTCGCTAGACCGTCTGCTGCTTGGTTTCCTTCTCTATAAATGTGCTGAACAACACAAAAAGGAATTTTATGCATTCAGTGTTTAATTTCTGCGATCATGTCTGCGATGTACCAAGGGGGTTCTGTTGGAGATTTAAAGAAGTGTGTGAGATTTTCAAAATCCGTCTCAAATAACACTTTATTCTATCTTCTTTCCGTTGCAGTTCTGGTTGTTAATACTGTTTTTCATGTTTCTGATGTGAGCGTCGTGGTTAATCCTAGAGGTTGTGCAAGAGCCATTGTCGTTTGCGCGTTCGAGTCCCTGCCGATGAAATTGCACCCTCCATACCCGGGTGCCTCTCGCTGCCCCATTAATGTTTAATCCAATTTGGTGTCGGATTGCACCAACCCACTTGAATGGTTGTAGATGTTATGGTTATCTTTGTTGCTATCCTAGGTCCAGGTAGAACTGGGGGGAAATATTTATTGCCCATTCAAATTCATGTAGTTGTTCGAAAGATCTTTCCAGGATTCTTCCTGAGTGGATTGGGTTTGATTGAACACGAGTTAATTTTTGGTTGTCCAAAGTGACCAAAATAGAAAACAACATGATGTGTTAGAAGAGGTATTGCCTCATGTTTGTAGTATTTGTGAAATTGTTGTATGGGGGTTTACGATAATTGATTGGTTGTTACCTTGGGATTGGCTTGTTGATATAGGTTAGAAAGGATGGTCCAAGAAGCTATTGCCACCAGGGAATGAATAAGTGTGTGTTCAGCTATTTCTGGCTTGGAGTTGCAGCACAGACAAAGGTTGATGTAGTTTAGACAAAGTTGATAAAACCTTGATTGATAGCTTTCCACAAGAAAAGCTGGATTTTTGGAGGACATGGTAAGGTCCATAAATATTTGGTTGTTGGGAGGGGATTTGGGTGTGAGAGGTTGATTATCTTGTTGGATTAGACAACCATATCCGGATGCAGTGGTGTATTTTCCTAATTTAAAGTGGGGCCAAATTATTTTATCTTGGGTGATGTCAGTAGGAAGATGGATATTAATTATAAAGTGTTGGGTGGCATTAGGTGGGAGGTTGTTTAGATGATCATGTTTCCAATTATGAGAAAAATGGTTGATTAAATATGCTACAGATTGTATAGGGGCGCACCGGGCAGAATCAAGATTTTGAAAGTGTGGTATCCAAATAACTTGGATATGGATATCTAAACCATTTCCTATTTGATGAAATAAAAGGTACAAGAGAATCAGATTTCGGATCCCCAAATATATTTTGGCACCCTGGAGGATCTTCAGTCACCGAGCAATAGATAATTGATTGGTGCAGCTCTTCCTCAACCCCAAAGGGATGATTTGAGAGAGAATAGAAAGAAGAACAAAAAAGCGTTGTACTTCATACACCAAGCCCTGGATGATGCAGTTTTTGAAAAGATTTCAGCTGCCATCTAAGAAAGCATGTAACATCTTGCAGAAAGCTTACAAAGGCGATGACAAGGTGAAAAGTGTAAGGCTGCAAACCTTACGAGGTGAATTCGAATCTTTATCCATGAATGAATTTGAATCCATTTCTGAATATTTTTCTCGAATTCAAGTTGTTGTGAATCAATTAAGGGTAAATGGTGAACAGTTAGCTGACTCTCGTGTTGTTGAAAAGATTATGAGATCACTAACAGAAAACTTTGATTATGTTGTTGCTGCAACAGAAAAAGGAAAAGATATGTCTACTCTAACCATTGAAGGATTAGAGGGTTCACTGTGTGCTTGTGAGTACAGGATGAAGCAGAGAAAGACAAGTTCTTTGGAACATGCTTTCAAAAGCAAGGTTGTTATCACAGAGAAGGGAAGCTCCAGCAAAGGAACATCATCAAGTCCAGGCAAGAAAGATAAGTCCAAAGTTGAATGCTACCACTGTGGAAAAATTAGACATTACAACAATAATTGTTGGTTTAATCTGAATAAGAAGACGAAGCAGGCAAACTTTGTAAAGATTGAGGAACCAGAAAAGTTGTTCTTTGCTTGCAGTATTTCACAAGAAGACGTTGATATCAAGAGTACCTGGTTTCTGGACTCCAGTTGCAGTAATCATATGTGCGGCGGCAAGGAACTATTTTCCCACCTTGATGAATATGTTCGTGCAATGGTGAACTTCGGGAACAAAGCCAAGGTTCCATTTCGGGTAGAGGTAAGGTTCTTATTGTTTTAGCTGATTACTCTCACCATTGTATCCGCGAGGTTCTTTATGAACCAAGTCTCCATTGGAACCTGTTTAGTATGGGTCAATTATCTGTGAATGGGCTTCGTTTTGTCATTGATGATGGTGTTTGCAGTATTGAGAACCGTAAGAAGGAGCTGATTTCAGTCACCGAGAAATCAGATTTTCAGTCACAGAGCAATCATATTCGAAAGTGAATTATTCAAAGTAGAACATAAACAATAAACTGTAAAGGTATCCGCTTGGTTTGGCTTAAACTCCAACAAACTTCACAACAGCGTCGGAGCTATGTATTGTCTCGGGGAAGCCATGGCCACCCCAACATTTTGAGAATCTTATATTACCGTACCTATGTTTTATCCTAAGTTTTGTAGGTTAGTGTACGTGGTGTCCCCCAAACGTTGTACTAAATGCAAATTTGTCAGTCAAACTGTCAGACCAACATATAACGTTTTCAAACTTCCTAACATCTAACATCTGTCATTTATTTTTATTTATTTCCTTCATTAGTTAAAGAATTGAGATCAATTAATTCAATTAGGATCCCATCGTCGGCGGTGCTGATTCTTTAGTCCTTGATGCATACAAGTATTTTTTGCTACGCATATCGGCAATACCTGAATACAAATCAGACTAAAATATACCAAAACTCAATTTTATAAATTCAGTAACCAAATGACCTTTTTTCGTGCACATTATAGATGCACGTTTTCACAACAAAACGTTGTCTAATTGAGAAGTGAAAAACTCAGGTGAATCACATAACAATTTATAAAACAGCTCCCTCTGTGTAACTCTCTTCTCCTTTATCAGCAACTGATAACACATCTCCATCACTTTCCACACTGTATAATCAACACAACAAATTCATTAAAAAAGATAATAGTGAGCTCAGAGAACCACAATTCAACGACTCGGTTAACTCTTCCGAGTCAACTCAGTGAAAAGGAGCACTCAAAACGGTGGCAAAATTCGAGTTACTCCGCCGTGGCACGGTGGTAAACGAACCAGGACGGAGGCAGAAGCTTAATTAAAACTAGTTGAATCGAATTTCTGAATAAATTGATTCATATTTTTTGATTTATTACCTCTGACGAAGGCTTTAGCAGAACTAGGTTTCATCAGCGATCTCGAAGTAAAAGAATGAGAAAGAAAGATCGACGATTCATCAGTTAATAACCCACGACTGACTCGGCTGTTTTTCAAGCTTCGTTGTATCAATGGGAGATCAGATATGGCTGGAGATGTTGGTGAATTTAAGATTCTGAGGAAATTGAGTACTGCTACTTCGATTCTTGCTTTAACTTTTGCTGGTGTGAGGATTTCAGCGTGACAGAGGTGCTGGTGTGAATGGAATAACGACGATTTCATCAGATCTGACATTTTTCTGGGATCTAAAAGCTGATTTTGAGACAAGATTGGATAGAGATTTACGAGGGAAAGAGAAAGGAGATGAATATTTTTTAAAGGGAAGAAGATGAAGAAATGATTTGAAATTTGTGGAAGGCTTTCTGAAGCGGCAGTGTATATTTTGTTCTCTGAGTAGGGAAGATAGTATCCACACAAGTTGACACGCGGCAAGGACAATTGTTTTGTTTTGCGGAAATGCTATTCCCCTCTCGGATCTTGATTCGTTAGAAATAGATTAGGTAAAGAAATTCCTCGTTCAATTACGTACTTACTTAAAAACGAATAAACCTCAATTGCAAGAAATCATATCTTCTACCAAGAAATTTCCGGAGGAAGCAGAAGTTCTTTTGAAGGAAGCTATTAAGGAACAGATGGAACGGTTTCTACTTCAGGAACAAGCATAAAGAAGTTGATTACTCTTAGTAAATCGTCGAGAAACGTTTCTTATTTAAATCATTCAAAATATCTGTCTTGACATAAAAAGATAAAAAAATAGATGGAAATAAATTGCGTCCAATAGGATTTGAACCTATACCAAAGGTTTAGAAGACCTCTGTCCTATCCATTAGACAATGAACGAATTCGTGCACACTCCTTAACGAGTGTATATATCACATTTTAATCTTTACCCTTGATTTAATTTAGGGAGTTATGTAACGAGGGTCGTGATTCTAAACATGGAGGGTAATGGGGCCATCCGTTAAATAATCAACCAATCAGAAGAAAATGTGAAATATACACTCGTTAGAGGAGTGTGAACAGATTTGCACTCCTCGGCTTACAGCTCTATTCTGAGCTCGCTCTGATGTGGCGAGGTGAGGTGTACACGAAGGAAGAACTCCAGCCCACCACGTCATGGATTTTCTCTGTCTAACTTTTTTTTTTTTTTTTTCTAAAAGAAAACGTCACTTTTCTCTGTGACTTATTCCCCATCTTCATCTTCTTTATCACAATTTTTTTTTTTAAAGATCCGGTTGATGTTCTTATCTGAAAGTGAGAGTGATAGAAAGAATTTCCTATCAAAAAAATTTCTTTTTTGAAATATGCAGTGATAGTTTCTGCTTGTAATTAAGCATAATCTGATTTTTCTTCAAAATTTTTTAATAAACCCATTTTAATTCTCTTTCTCACCTTCACCATCTACCTACACCACCACCCCAATAATCATCATCAATTGATTATCTTACTACACCGGTTTCCGATGGCGAGTCAAACCCAAACAAACATGGTGTTACATGTAGTCGAGTCAGGTGCAAAATTGTAAGCTGACTCGCCTTAAGAAGGTCTGACTCGTTTGATTACGTACCTTCAACACTCATAGTCAATGTCAGAAAAGGATATTTGGAGATAAGTAAAAAGTTCCTTGGGTTTAATGTTCCTTGGGTCTGACTCGGCAGTAACAGAGAAAAGAGAAATTAGGGGAAGGAGTGTGAATTCGTGCACACTCTTTAACGAGTGTATATTTCACAATTTAATCTCTACCTTTGATTTAATTTAGGGAGTTGTGTAACGAGGGTCGTGATTCTAAACATGGAGGGTAATAGGGCCATCCGTTAAATAATCAACCAATCAAAAAACTATGTGAAATATACACTCGTTAGAGGAGTGTGAACGGATGGATTCAGACTCTTAGGGGAAGAGAAAGAAGAAGAAGAAGAAGAAGAAGAAGGGGCGGAAGAAAGAGAAAATAAAGGAAGACCAAAAAAACATCACACGTCAAAAGAATGCCCCACAGTACGCTTCCTAGTCACCTCGCCACATCAGAGCGAGTGCAGAGTAGTGTGCTAAGCCGAGAGGAGAATAGCATTTTCTCTCTTCTTGATACCCAAAAGCCAAAACTAGTGGTCCTAAACTACTCCTTAAATCGGGATTTTGACAACGGGGCTCCAACCCCCACCCTGGTATAAGAGTGAATATGAGAATTATCAGACCATTTAATGGTTCTCGCGTGACGATGATAATTATTTTAACCAGTAGTTCGCATATTTATCTTTTCTGAATAGCGAAGATAAAATTTATAGACTACCAAGTAAGTTGACACATGGCGATAATAGTTATTTTGATCAGAAATTACATGCATACTTTTCTTTTAATATGTCAATAATGTTTAGACTCCCAAATAAGTTGTCACATGGCAACAACATACGAACCGTCCTCTCATACAAGTATTGGCCCCATCACTGGACAAAGTGTGGGGTAGGTTTTGGGACTATTATGTGTTTGTGCCGTATATATATATATAGTTTGTTTAAGCGGCACGTTTTGTTTTTTTGTTTTTTTTTTTGTATTTTTTCATCTTAAATGAATAACTAAAACTACTTCCTTTTTGGTTTTAGGTCGAAACCTTGTTTTTTTCCTTCTTCTTCGTCATCAATCTGATGATCAATTCCTTTCCTCTTCTTTATATTGTATTATTTTCAAATGAATAAAATTCATCGATTAGAACTTTTGTTTTTTGTCGATTAATTCTTTCAAACTCTATCTAGTATTTTGTTTTGTTGTTTGAATGAATTATTAGATCGGAAAAATTGAGAATGCTGAATTTCAGTGATACGGTCATCATAGTATCTCTTCATCGAGCATGACAACTTTTTATATTTACTTTCTGTCGTCAAGGTTTTAGGATGAATAGCATGACGACTTTTCAAAGAGTTTTATTTCTGAAATTAACATTCACAGGGTCGTCGTGGTCTTCATCCCTAAAACTTTACGACAAGTGATGTAGTATGAATAATCATCAGGCTTTGAAAAGCTAAACCTTGACGATTAATAACTCCCTGAAAACAAGATTTTTGTGTCCAATTTTATTGTTGGTCGTCATGGTTTTCTCATATTAAGATGACGACTAATAGACACTCGTCATCAACACGCCGACAAAGGAATGAACTCTGAAAGTGCTTAGTCAGCGCGCTTTTTTCAGTCGAGCATACCAACTTTTCATCTGAATTTTGAAAATCTGAATTTCTGCAATCATTTGACGAATTAAACTAGCAAAATCATGTTCAATTCCATCTTGAGAAGTGTTTTATTAGAATGATTCATTTTCGTTACGAAATTCTCATAAACCCAAAAATTTCTAACAAGATTCATATGCTTGACTTAGTGCTAATCACTTAGGGATAATTTAATTATTTTTAAAATTTTTTGGCTAAGGGGCTTTAATTTACTTTTTAATGACCATATTTTGTTTTATTTGTTATATCTCAATTAATCTGGGTATACCCCAATCTCGTTAGTAAAATAAGTCTGAAGATAAATTTTTAGTTGTAAAAGTAGTGACATCAAGAAAGCATCATGTAGAACACTAGAATGCTTAAAAAAATGCAAAACAGTAGAATTGAACAGATAAGATTCTTTCCTTCACCCCTATTTAGCCATGTCATCGGCATTTTTCCTAATAATCCTCACGTCTTTCCTAATAACCTTGACTTCAGCATTGAAGATGAATTTTCGGAGGTGAACTTTTGCTTCTAGACATCTTAAACCCTAGAGTGGCATGCAGTTTTAAGACCTTCACCCCTCATTAGAGATACTCTAATATTTTTTATCAGAATTCGGTAGAGAGACTTGCAACCGAAAACACACCACTATTAACAATTTAGCAGCTTATTTTCTCCTTCAATTTTCTTCTGAAACTTTATCGCTAGAGTAATATTTTCCATTATTGTTTTTACTCTTTTTTGAGCTAAAGTTAAAAGATGTTTTTTTTTGGGTCGGGATGAACTAACAAAGGTTTGACTAAACCTTGTGACGGAAAATACTAACCATAAAATCTTATATATCTAACGGTTACCATTTTTGATGACAACAGTACTCGTTTTAGTTCAAGTGTGCGTTTGTTTTAACCAAAAAGGGTCTTATTTGTGGATATGGACGTAAAATGTAACCGAAAATGTTGAGTTAGACGTAAACATGTGTTTATGTAGGCTCTTACTTGATGTTAGAATCTTGATGAGCTTGAATATTTTATTGACGCTAGTGTTAGAGAAAGCATCTGAAGTCATTAACACACAAATTAAAAGAGATCATTATGTCTAAATTTATTCGGACCTTCCTTTGTATAAGAGCCCATCCCTGAGCAGAAGGTAATTTTCCTCTGATTATAAAATTCAATTTCCACATAGGCTTTTGTACAAGAACGAGGATTAATGTGAAATAGGAAAACAAACATTAACAATAAGAGTTTAATTTTCTTAAAGGAGACGGATAATCGGATCATGTGTTTCATAAAGGAAAAGTATATGTTTGAACTTAGATGATGACTGCACGTAAATATTTTATTTTTTAAAAAGAAGAACGAATTCACCAACTATGCACATTGTCCTATGGATAATCAACCTTGCACTTTTAGGGGCGACCCCGAAAGAATTAGGGGCGACACTAAAAGACAAAAAAGGTCACCCAAACGTAAATCTAAGCTACCCCTTATCTTCGATTTTTCGAAATGGCCAATATGCCCTTATATAATCGGTAGCCAACACCATAATCGGTAGGTAAACATTCAATCGGTAGGTTAAAATGAAACTATACCTACCGATTGTTGTGTTGATACTTCGGCTAATAATCCCCTTTATAATCGGTAGCTTATCCAACTTATAATACTACCGATTATAAGGAGCCCCATATTCAGCCTTGGCCAAATTCCATTGGTTTTGAGAGGCGCAGAGCCAACCATAACCACTTTGCTTGAGCTGTGGATGTAGCCATAATCGGAAGCCTAATAGGTTACATAAACTACCGATTATAAGTTGCCCCAAATTTAGTTTTTTTCTAAAATCCTTCACGTAATGAATTTTGAAATCTACCATAATCGGTAGGGTATATTATTATATAACCCACCGATTATAACGAGACCCAGATCCAACCCTTGCCATATTCCATAGGTTTTGAGTGTGCACAGCCAGCCATAGCCACTTGGTTCGCGTTTTGGATGCAGCGTTAATCGGGAGTTAAATATATTACCAAACCATCCGATTATGGGTCGCCCCAAAATGAGTTTTTCCTAAAATCCTTCATGTGATGAATTTTGAAATATACCATAATCGGTAGTCTATTAAACTGAACAAACTACCGATTATAAGGAGCCCCAGATCGAACCCTTGCCAAATTCCATTGGTTCCGAGGGTACAGGGCCATGCATAACCATGTGGTTCGTGATTTGGATGTAGCCATAATCGTAAGCCAAATAGGTTCCACAACCTACCGATTATAGGTTGCCCCAAATTTAGTTTTTTCTAAAATCCTTCATTTGATGAATTTTGAAATCTACTATAATCGGTAGATAATAAAACTTATACACTACCGATTATAGGTGGTCAGGGATTCAACCTTTGACAAAAACTATAATATTCGGTAGCCAAAACAATAATCGGTAGTTTCACTCAATAATCGGAAGCAAACTCTGTAATCGGTAGGCTGGGGTCTATATATTAGTGTTTGGAAAAAAAATTTGACTCATCGTGAGGTAATTCCCGATTGAGTGAGAGAAGAAGAAGAAAAAAAAAGAAGAAGAAGTGGGTATATGTTGCCAACTTCCCATTTTTGCCAACTTCCATAAACATGGATGGGTACGAAGAAGGAGGACGTGAAGTTGTTGAATTTCAAGGTTCACTACCGTTTAGAGATGACGATTTGGGGTATATGTTGAATGATCCAAACTTTGATGGAGATGAAACCCTAGACGACGCTTTCATGGAAGAAAATGGAGAATCACCCGAGATCGAAGCTAACGATTCATCAAACATACGGGTATGTTGTTAACAAACTCTAATACCCATGTTATCCATGTTACGTGCGTTTGTGTGTGTTTTCGAACGTGAAAATTCGATTTCTGCATGCATTGAATGACATGAACGACATATATTCGGTAGTTAATTTAGTAACATATCTACCGATTATAAATAATCGGGTATATTTTGATGTATTAATATGCCGAATATGAAAAAATCCCCAAATTGAAAGCTTCAATTTCTCATAATCGGAAGTTCTCTACATGAATAAACGTCCGATTATTGGTATATAATAATCGGTTGGTTCATGAATTTATAGTCCCTCCGATTATTGAAGGTTTTTACACAGAAGAATTGTTCATTTCTGTATGTCGTTAATCGGTAGACTATATGCGTACATGACTACCGATTTATTATAATCGGTTACGTTTTATAGTATTAAATCACCGATTGTGGTACAATCGTTTACTTATTATCTAAACTTCCTTCCGATTTCTAATGCATAACTTGTTGTTGTTGTGCGTAGGCTGTTGTAGCGGTTGATGACGATTATTATTTGAGGCCTGATACTTCCCTACACTATGCAAACGATTTGGTATGGTCATGAATTATCTTTTCTTTTTCCAATCGTATATGTTAGATGGTTATGCTTATTATTTTTGTTTTGTAATATGCCCATTTAGATATTTGGAAGTAAGAAGGAGGCCAAGGAATGGCTTATGAACAAGGCAAAAGAGAAGATGTGCGTGGTAGTTCAGAACCGTTGCGTTAAGAATATTCGGTTTGAAATGGTATGTGAGCGAGGTGGGGAGAAGAAGAGTCACGAGGTAAAGAATAATAAGTATGTAAGGAAGACGGAGAGGAAGAAGTACCGAACTCATACGAAGAAGATTGGATGCCCATTTAAGATTGTCTTCTATAAGCCCGATGGTAAGGAAAGTAAAGATTGGAAAATGTCTAAAGTTGTTAATGGTTGTCACAACCACGATGATCCGGATACTCTTATTGGACATGTAATGGTTGCGAAGTTAAAACCACATGAAATGGAGACGGTGAGGTCTATGCGTATCCAAAAGGCGAGTGCGATCTTAAGTAAAATAAAGGCGGACGACCCCGACAACTTGTCTTCTTTATCTACAATTAAGTCGGCCCTAGCTACGATCAAAAGGACGGAATGGGATGGTAGAACGGTCATGCAACAATCGCAGTGGTTAGCTGAGTTACACGACTACACGTTGAGAATGGAAGAAAAGGATGGTAAAGTGGTACGTATTTTCTTGGCACATCCCGAAATGATAAAATTGGCTCAGTGTTTTCATCAAATTGTGTTGATAGATGCCACTTACAAGACAAACAAATATAACATGCCGTTGTTAAACATTGCTTGTCACACTTCGGACAAAAACACGTTTACGATTGCATGGGGTTTAATGGATCATGAGAACAACGTGAGTTTCATTTGGATGCTGGAGACGCTGAGGTCCATTTACAATGGGATGATTTTCCAAGGGTTATTGTAACGGATAACGATCAAGCCTTAATGCATGCAATAGCGGTAGTGTTTCCTAGAAGCCCGAAACTTGCAGTGTACGTGGCACATTCAATGCAACCTCAGACACAATTGCCATCGCCATTTCCAAGCTAAAAAACCAAGGAAGGGTACCAAGAGGTCGAAGGAAGAGGATGAGCGCATTAGTAAATTAACCGAGGAAGAACGAGAGGAAGAGAAGAGGTTATTTGATGAAAAATGGAAGGAGGATGGGATAATTTGGAGATCGTTCATGAAAGCATGGGAGCGAGTTTAAAGGTTGGGCCATTATGTTGAAGATGATGTTGGAGCGAGTTTAAAGGTATTTGTGTTCCATAGAGAGTAAAAGGATACAATCCTTATATAGAGTTTAGAGTTCCAACGGCTTTATTTTGTTGGGGCATATGTATAATCGGAAGTCAAATGAAGTATTATGACTTCCGATTATACAGTTGCCCCAAATTTTGTTTTTGCAGAAATGTCATTTTTTTCTAATTTGGGAACTATATTAATCGGTAGCTAATAACCTACCGATTATACAGTTGCCCCAAATTTAGTTTTTGCAGAAATGTCATTTTTTTCGAATTTGGGAACTAGAATAATCGGTAGTTAATAAGGCTTCCGATTATACAGTTGCCCCAAATTTCTTTCTTGGCGAAATCACCAATTTTGGGTATTTAGGAGCTACTATAATCGGTAGTCTAGTGAGGTTATTTTTCCTACCGATTAATAAAGAAGCAAGATACGCGCTTGGCACAAAATCGATATAATCGGTAGTATAATATCGTTACTAAGCTTCCGATTGCGTTGTTATAATCGGGAACAAAATAACTTCCGATTGTGTAAGGGCATTAACGTATTCTCCGCGTTTTTGGACATCCCTTAACGGTGTATTTCGGGGTCGCCCCTAAAAGTGCAAGGATAATCAAGACTCAACCCATAAGCGTATATTTTCCTTTGACTATATACTCGTGCTGGCTTAACTCGAACTCCTGCAACAACATTACACAATTAATTATAACAAAGAGAGAATAAAATCAGAAATTTGGATATTCAAGAATAACGTCTGAGCGTAAAATAAAGATGCTTTCCATTACCTTAATCCTGTCCTGCTGAGACTTCGTTATCTTTTCAATATGAGCACCTGAGTTGAGTGAAACTAAGCTTTCGACGTAACTTTCTTTCCTCTGTATTTTACTATCGCCACAGAAATATCTTATATTGTTTCCGTAATCTTCCCAACTAAAAACAAGTTGGTTGCAAGTATCAATCAACATCTTGCCATGTCCGGAGGACAAAATCGGCTCCAAATAACGATAGAATTTAGTCAGTTTAAGGGTTGCAGTGAATACTTTAGTCCAGGAGCCCTTCACTCCGTAATCCTGCATCACCCATATATGGACACCGATATATCGTTGAATAGAAATGAAAGAAAGAAGGTCTTCAGAAACTCCCAAATGTATAGAATAGCTACCATTGTAGAATCCCGAATGATCTGTTTTTGGATATGGCATTTCAATGAGTTTCTCATCGCTAATATCAAAACAAACTATACGTGTATGGGATTCCCAGTGAAGAGCTCCCTTAAAAAGAAAACCAGGAGATGAATTAAACCAGTAAGGGGTTTGTGTTTCAATACTTTTCCATGAATCTGATCGCAGTGAATAAACCAATACTTGACAATAATCTTGAACACATACCAACTTGTAGTCATCCTTGTTATAATCATAACCAAATCCATATGTTTCTTTACAATCATAACCAAATTCATATTTTTTTTCCAATAAAACGTCCTCTCTTGAAAAATTGCACAATGGTACTTTCTTATATTCTCTAGTACCAATATTCCAAAGACAGACACAACAATTATCACGGGGCACACGATGAGGTTTAGAAACTTCATCACGAGGCATACGATAATAAGCACTAAAACAAATCCATTCATTACAAGAACCCAGAATTTGAACATAATTTATGTTGTTATAATCGAATGGAAAATCTAGCGTAGATGTATTCGATGGCAACAGCGGTATTGAAGTAGCATAATCCTTGTAGTAAATCCTATATCTTGGAAGCTTATTAGAATCGTAAGCAGTAAGCATAAGCCTAGGGTTGTTCGTGTTATCATGTATAACCTTATCAAGATGATACTTAATAAATATAGGTTTGTTAAGTAGAGAAAGCCATACCTTGCAAACACACCTACAGTTCCCAATGGAATCCGCAGGTAACTTGAGAAAGATATCCATCAGAATCTCTTCCGGAAGCCTTGAGAAAACCATCATTGAAATATTTAGCGACTAGTAGCGTTACAAAAAAGAGGTGTTGTTGCTTCTTCAATAAGATCTAGGGTTTATCGATGAAGCTATGGGTTAGATATTCCCCACAAGTGCTTCTCTATGTATTGCAACCCAGGAGAGTACTATTGTATTTATTTAAGGTTAATAACGATAGAGGGAGTCCAGACAGTTTTAGGAAACCCGTCAACGATAGAGGGAGTCCTGACAGTTTTAGGAAACCCATCGTAATTAATCCACGGCTTGCTCAACTTCTGATTAATGCACAGGGAATCGGGGAAAGGGTACCATGTGTTTTTGTAGGATCGAGCAAGAGAGAGGAGAGAACTTCTGATTAATGCACAGGGAATCGGGGAAAGGGTACCATGTGTTTTTGTAGGATCGAGCAAGAGAGAGGAGAGCACATGCGGAAGCAAATAAAAGACTACATTGATAATCAAATTCGGTTTACATTCTCTTATGGCTTAATAGCCTACTTATATAGTCTCACAAACTTGACAATCACTCAAACTACTTTCCCAATAAAAACAAACTCTAAATAAAGCACACATTCCTAACATAAACCAAACTCTAAAACAGAAACTTCTAGACAATTCTCACGTAAACAAACTCTTAAAACCAGTAATACTTGCAACCCAAGTAAACTTCTAAATACCGTACCACGCGTCAACAATACTTGTTGATCCAACCATATTCTGTCAGCTCTCATAGTTGATCCATACTACTGTATCAACAACTCTTGTTGATCCCTTCTGTCTTCTTATAGTATCTTGGTTTATTCTTCAACATCCTCCCTTAAACCAAGATATTCTTTTCTAATCATTCCCAACTTTCCACGCAAGTAAATGAAAGTGTTAGCCTTCAAGGATTTGGTGAAAATATCAGCCACTTGCTCTTCACTTTCAACAAACTCTACAACTATTTCCTTATTGCTGACAAGCTCTCTAATGTAATGATACTTAATATCAATGTGTTTGCTTCTCCCATGAAACACAGGGTTCTTAGTTAGTGATATTGTCGACTTATTATCACAAACTATTGTTGTTGGTGTCTTTTGTTCTTGAAACAAAGATTTCAGCATCATTCTTAACCATACAGCTTGTGTAGCACAGTTGCTAGCAGCTATATACTCAGCTTCTGTTGTAGATAATGCAACAACTTGTTGCTTCTTAGACGACTAAGAGAAAAATCCAGTTCCCAACTGAAATCCATAACCTGATGTACTTTTTCTTGCTTCTGTATCTCCAGCCCAATCACTATCAGTGAAACCAACCATCTTAGGAACTTCTGAGATAGTATAAAGTATTCCCACGCTTGTTGTTCCTTTTACATACTTCATAATACGTTTTGCATCTTGTAAATGTGATTGTCTAGGAGCTTCCATGAACCTACTAACCAAACCAACTGCATACATGATGTCAGGTCTTGTAGCAGTCAAATATCTTAAACATCCAACAAGACCTTTAAAATCTTTTGAATTCACAAGATCTCCTGATCCATCTTTTGTCAACTTCAATCTTTCTTCTACTGGTGTTAAGATTGGATTACAATTATCCATCTTGAAACGCTTCAAAATTCCTCTAGCATACCTTTGTTGATTAATAAAAATTCCCCTTTCAGTTTGATGTACTTCTATACCAAGAAAATATGACATCAAACCAAGATCTGTCATCTCAAACTCCTTCACCATATCCTCCCTGAATTCATTGATCATATCACACTAGTCCAGAATGCGGAATTTAGGACAGGCAGAAACTGTCGAAAATAGAGTTATAGGACTAATATCTTCCGTCCTAGAGTATGTCCTATTTTTGGTGTACTATTTATTATATGACAGTCCGTTCTAGTCAAAAATTAACAACAGATTTTATTTGTCTGAAATTAACTACTAATGATGATTGTCAAAATTCTATAATCAGAGATTCAGCTGAATCTGATTCAGGTGACTCAGTTTCAGCTGAATCTGATTCAGTCTATACCCAATTATTTTATTTTTCCTTTCTTTTTTCGATATTGTTTTTAGATAAATAGTACAGAAAAAAGAAATGAATTTTGTAAACAAATGAAACTCATCAAATTAAGTTAAACTTTGAATTCAGTTAACTAAACAACCCCAAACATCTCTAAATTTAACAACAAAAGCGCTACTTCATGTTCAAAACAACAATGAATAATAAAAAGAGTGATTTAACATCCAAGTGCACAATGCCAAGATCAATATCTCCAAGTTTTCCATCTCCAACACATAGTTCCATATGTTCATCGATAATTTCATCAATAACGACTTCATTGTTCTCGTCATTTGGTGATGTACTAAAATTAACACGTCTTCTTCCTTAAATTCCTCAAGACGCATCCATTTGCTTGAATCTGTCAATCAGTAGTATGGGACCAAATTAGTATATAGAGAGAAATTTATACAAAGAAATATAAAAATCCAGGACACTAAAATCCAGAAAACAATATGATTTTTTTTAGTTGTATCAACAAACAGAAAGGATGCTTTGGAAAGATGTAACCAAAAGGTCAAGTTTGTGTATCATATATATCATGCTTATGTCGTACCAACGTCAAAGTATCGCAACAGTCATTAAGATCTCTGGAACATCATACATGCCAATGAAAGAAATCGAAAACCTGTTATGCTACTTAGTAAAATGTCACCAGGAAAACCTGCTAAACTAATCAAAACTATAACAAGCATGACATACCTGCTATGGAGCAGCAGTGGAGGGTTGAGAAGTATTGTTATCCTGCCTTCTATCCTCAAAAACATTAAAAGTTTGAGAAACCAAACATCTCAAATACAACAATAGAAGCTACTTCTTGTTCAAAATAATAAAGAAGAAAAAAAAAAACATATTTAACATCCAGGTGGCCAAGCTCCTTTTGTTCATCAGACAATATACCTGAAGTAAGATATACACCTTTTGAAGGACTCGATCGTAACATCTATATCTTCCAGTAAAGGATGTCGGCCTTCCAAAAAGCCAAGATCCACTGTCGTAAGCCACTGCATAAATTAGCATACATGGGTCGGAAACATGGGGTAAAGTCTAATTAACATCAAATGGTAAGGTACCCTCTGGAAGAGAATCTGGTGGATTTACAGATAAATATGCGTAAAACGACAGACTATTATCAAGGCATACAACCAACAGAGTCCAAAACAGGTTGACTAATCTGAGCCAGAAGCACAAAACTCACATGAAAAAAAGAGAAGTCTCAAGATTACATACAATACATTTGGAGGAACTACCTTTTTGACGCATGGCTAAGGAGATTTCTCAACCACTACAATACTTAGTTCCTGACAAACTTAATGTCTAGCTTATTAAGATTGTATTACCTTGAACATGATACCCTTGCACCAAGAACAGAGAATGAAGCTTGCAACTGATATTACCTTAGTTATTTCATATTCTTGGACAACAACCATCTTCGCATTGTCGGTAACTCGTATGAATGCGAGACCAACTTCTCCCATATTGTTTCTTATATATATTGCTGAGATTTCATAAGTCCTTCAGCCTGCACCACTTTTGCTTTTAAATGGGCGATAGCCGATAAGGCACATGCAGATGTACAATATGATTAGTGATAAGGCAGATGCAGCGATCATGGTTATCACTTTCTCTAAACACTGGGAGGAATGATAACTTTCCTGCCGCATCCATGGTGCCAATCAAAACCTTCTTCTTAGGGATTCTTCCAATGTCGATCTTGATATTCGTTAACGAAAGCCTCTTGAAGCTTGGCTTCTCACCTAATTAGGAGCATCAATAAGTCCCTGTTTCATTCGCAAAAAGCAATTACCAAAACATCAGCAGATAACACAATGCTAACTAGAAAGTACAAGGTATCCAGTGTTTTTATATCCATGGGGCGAAAAAATAGTTAAGACAACAGGAAACTAGCAGAGTAGAATATCTGAATCTTATCAAATAGCATAACCCAATATCATCCATATACCGTAACAGCTATTGTGCAAGTTAGAGGGTGTACCATTGTAAAGAGAACTAGCTAAACACCAAAGGTGTGTTGTCGAAACATTACATAAAAGGAACAAGTGGCATATGTACAAATCATGCAATATTACACAGGACCAAGGAATTTGCAATATTATGTGCAAGACCAACAAATGGAATTAAGTGAAACAAATCTCTAAACCAAACATGCAAACATTTACGTTTGGAGCTACCTGAGAAGATGCAAGCAAGTGGATCTCTGCTCTTCAATTGGCGCTCCATCTCCCCTAAAATATGACCCTCTTATTTAGATAAGGAACAAATAAGAGCGTAGACTAATTCACACTGATTAATTTCAGCATATATGACCACACGTTATCAGCATAAGTTCATTGCTAAATTGACTAAAATCTCATCTACAGGTAAAGATGATTATACTACTATTTGTCTGGCAATATTCAGTTGTGGAGTCATTATTAGTAACAATTTATCTAGGGCAAATCTCCTAGATATCAAGCATCTTACAGATTTAACACTACTCTGCCAAAATGCTACTTACTACCCTTAACTGGATTCATGAGTTCATTAAATGAACAAAGATGATACATTAAAAGCCAACACAAACCCTTCCTTAGGAAAGCATAAAAATACCTTAAGAGATATACCAAGAAGAAGAAAAATTGTATAGCTCATAAATCCTGCAAAGTGCAAATGCCACATGCAATACAAATTCATTTGGAGATGAAAACAACAATTCGATCTGAAATAAAAAGCTTACCCTGTTTTGGTCGATCACATCGACGATGACTACAAGATGACCAAAATATTCTTCGTAGTTAACGAGAGAAACTCTCTCAATATCGATATAACGCTTGAAAGCCTAAGAAATAAGAAAAGACAACGCCACAAATACTATTAAATCCTAGTTTTAAAAATTGAACTAGGAAATTACAAAAAATCAAACATGAAACTCCAAACTAATGATTTATTAGATTAGACTACAAGGGAACTTGAGAAAATGTTATACCATTTAGAAATTTCTGCTGGTGGGAACGAAGGAAGGCAAAATAGAGGAGGTCGGTGAGTTTGTTTGGATCGATTAGGGATTTTTCTCACCGAGTGATTTTACTATTGAAAAACTAAAAAAATTCTTCACAAGCTCTCTCTCTATGATGTGGATTTGGAAATTGGAACTGGATTCGATTCCAATTTCTTCATAAAAGAGAGGTTTGAAGAAATCTGAAGTGATTTATGGGATGAAATTGATGGAAATTAAAGTCTAAATCTAAGGAAAAATCAGAAGAATCAAGATAGGAAGTTAAAGGAGATAAGTTTCATCTTCGTATGTTTTCATTTCTAAGTAGTTTCTAGATCTAAAGAGGCGGTACGATTAATGTGATTTTAATGTTTCTGTTGTTATCCGATATGGGTGGAACTTTAAGGGAGTGGGGGCTAAACAGAACCGAAAAACTGGACGGATTCGTACTGTATAAAAATACTTTGACGAATCCTAACTGTGAAATATTTATCCACGAATGATATGTGTCATTTTTCTCCCGCCCCAAGTGTCCTAAAAACTAAGTTTTGGACTAGTGTCAGTACTATTTACAGTAAATATGAGATCATCCACATACATACATACTATGATATGATTTCCAGTACCATCATCTTTCAAATACAAAGTATGCTCATGTGGACACCTTGTAAAACCTTTCGTGAGAAAATAAGAATCTATTCTTGTATACCATGCTCTTGGTGCTTGTTTCAAACCATACAAAGCTTTGTTTAGCTTGTATACTTCATTCTGTTTCCCCTCCATAATGTAGCCAGCTGGTTGCTCTACATATATAGACTTCTTCTTCCAAAACTCCATACAAGAATGCTGACTTCACATCCATCTGAAATATCTTCCATTGCTTTTGTGCAGCTAAAGCAATGATCATTCTTCATCGCAGCGGAACACCATTCTTAACAAGCTAGAAACACCTCTTTGTGCTCTATTCAACTTGCTAACCAAACACAAAACCAATTTTTTAAACTCATCACCGAGCATTATAGCTCAAACTCAACACTTGTTTACCCACTTCACTCGCAGGATTTCCACTTAATACTTCAAATTCCACCCTGGAATTTCTTCACTTCTCTAGCCAAATCACCATTGGGATTGCTTCACACAATTCTAGCCAAATCCCCACTGGGATTGCTTCACTCAATTTTATCCAAATCCCCACTGGGATTGCTTTTCTCAACTTGTAGACTTTACTCGCCTACAATCTTGTTTCACGCTCATAACCTTGTGACGTCTCAAATTCAACACTCTCTCATCACCACCTGGTGATTAACATCTCTTTCTTCACAACCTTGTTGTTGTTTCTTCTTTGCTTCTTTGTTCCAGTCACGCTATTGTTACAAAACCTTCACACTTGTTTTCAAGATTCTCTCACAATCTTTCTTTTGTTATGCTTCTGCCACAAGCAATAACTAACACAAAGTCTGCCACACTTTGCTGGTTTTCCAAGTTTCTCTCACAAACTCTTCAACCACACTTCAATCTTCCAACATGTTTGAGCTTAAACTCCTACCATCCTCCCTTAAGATCAAACATTACCACCCAACTTTCTTTGTCATTCTAAGATTCTGAATTCGATCACCTTAATCAAACTATACTAGTCCTGACTGCAATACCAACTTTGATCCTCTATCAAACTGTACCAATTCTCTGACTACAATACCAACTTTGATCCTTTCGTCTTTTTAGAATCCATGACTTAACCCTTCAAATCAACCACTTACCCAAAAACTCCTTACCTCAACAAACATCAAATCTGCTATCTGCAACGTCTCGGAACGAAAACTGTCACACTCTTTCACTGTTATAACACTTTTTGTCACACATCTGTTAATCTGTTACAACTCCACTGTAACAACTTCTTCTGCAACAACTCTTTGTAACAATTCTTCTGTCACTGTCTGTAACAACTCCTCTGTCACACTTCTGTAACAGCTCACTGTGATTGTTCTTTGTAACACATCACATACTGTAACAAACCTTCAATAACACTTTTTTTTTCTTTTCACCAACTGAAATTGCTTTCACTTCTTTACTCTTTAGGTCGTGAAACCTTAATGTCAATCTCCGACAGTGGTACTACGTGCCGTGAATAGGACTGACCCATCCATTCTTCCTAGATAAACACTCGAACCACCAGCTCTATCACCGTAAACATCCAATGATCAACATCATCTTATCGAGCTCAGACTATCTTCATCACGACTGCCATCTCTCTAACCCATCGCAGCTTCATCTTTCATCACTGACAACTATCAAAAACAGCAGTTTTATTTCCAACGTCACTGCCATTGTTCTAACACCGATGATCAATCACCAGCCAAGAACAGCAACACAGCTCCATCGATTCCAAACAGTAGCTTCTCTTTTCTTGCTCAAATTGCTCCATCTTCTGAAATCAACAGCAACAGACTCATCTTTACAACTCCTTACGTTCATCAGCTGCACTTCACCTTTCTCGCAAACAAATACTCCTTCAAACCTTTGTATATGACAGCAGCAGCAACTTTCCCTATACGTCTTCTTCTTATCCATTAGCAGCATTATTGATGCTTCTCGGTTTCAAATATCAATGTTTTTCTCTGCACCACCATCTCACCAGACACTATCACGATCATCATCAGCCTGTTCATGTTCATGGTCTTCGTAATCATCAACCTAACAGCAGACAACCATCATCACTGGAAATAAAATCTAGGGCGTATGCCGGTTTTTTTTTTACTCATTCTCAATGTTGTTGTAACAACAACAAAACTCTTTTTTATAACTCTCGAACACAGCAACATGTCTTGCGGACATTCAACATCATTCTTTCTCACGGAAACAACATCCTGCACCGCTCCTACACAACTTCAAACTCCTTTTTTTAAGCTTCTTTCAAACTCTCAAACCCTAATGCAACTTCTTTCTTCTGTAACTTTAATTCGCACAACTTCATTAACTTTTCTCTTAAACCTTAAAAAAACGAAAAACAATGGAACTTCTCTTCTTTCTCCTTCTCCTCTCCTTCTCCTCTCACCTTGCTCTGATACCATATGTAGGATCGAGCAAGAGAGAGGAGAGCACACGCGGAAGCAAATAAAAGACTACATTGATAATCAAATTCGGTGTACATTCTCTTATGGCTTAATAGCCTACTTATATAGTCTCACAAACTTGACAATCACTCAAACGACTTTCCTAATAAAAACAAACTCTTAATAAAAAAACACATACCTAACATAAATCAAACTCTAAAACAGAAACTTCTAGACAATTCTCACGTAAACAAACTCTTAAAACCAGTAATACTTGCAACCCAAGTAAACTTCTAAATACCGTACCACACGTCAATAATACTTGTTGATCCAACCATATTCTGTCAGCTCTCATAGTTGATCCATACTACTGTATCAACAACTCTTGTTGATCCCTTCTGTCTTCTTATAGTATCTTGGTTTATTCTTCAACAGTTTTCCACGTTCTTGCATGGACACTCTGATTGTTTTTAAGTATATGCAAATTACCATCTGATTTTATTGACATGTGAGCTTTGACCTTCCATATAAAGTACATTTGCATTTCTCTAAATTTCCATCACCAATACCGAAAGTAAGTAAATCTCTAAGGGCTCCATTGCCCACAAAGGTCAATTTTTGAGTTACTGAAGATTCATTGCATTTAAAATACAACAGAGAAAAAAGTTACACATCAATCAGAAAAATAGCATGGCATACAACCGAGTAGAAGACAACGATGGTTTTTCCTTAATTAGGTTTCTTCATCGAGTATGAGATTGTTGTTGTTATTTCAAATAAGTACCAGAGCTGAGTGAAACTAAGGTCTGAACATAACCCTGACCCGTCAGCCCAATAATATCAATATCACTTGTAGAGAAAGATCTAATAAGTCTTCAGTTTTCATGGTTAATCAAAAGAAATTCTCCATAAGTTTTCATCAACATCTCACCATTTTTAAAAGACCACAGTGGCTCCATCTCCAACTCATAAGGAAATTTATGGTCGTACTGAATAGTTTAGTCCAAGTGCCCATCACTCCATATTCCTGCATCACCCACATATCAACGCGGACATTAGGTTCACGAGAGACTAAACAAAGGAGGTCTTCTAACACTCCCAATCTTATGAAGTATAAGGGTCGCGTAGTATTCTGATATGATTCTGGAAATGGCAGTTCCATGAGTTTCTCATCCTTAATATGAAAAGAAATAATAACTGCGTTGAATGTTTCTATTTTACACCATGACCATTGAAGAGCACCATTAAAAAGCAAACCAGGAGTTGGTACTCCATCACGATACTTGTAAGTGTTACGTAATTCGATTAGGAAAAATATCGTTTGGTCATTTTTTAGGCGGGCCCATGTCTGTTTTGTCCTTTAGGAAAACACCTTTACTATTTGGTCCATAATTATTTAAAAATATTAAACTGACAAAAGTACATTTCCGTGTTAATTTTTACTTATTTTCTTGTAGCAGTTCATTCCAGAAATGAAGTCCATATAAAAACCTAAAAAAACAGACTTCATTCCAGAAATGAAGTCCATATAAAAACCTAAAAAAACAGACTTCATTCCAGAAATGAAGTTCATATAAAAACTTGAAAAAACAGACTTCATTCCAGAAATGAAGTCCATATAAAAAACATCATCGTCTTTAACAGCATCAAAACTTCATCTTAAACACGAGTAGCAAAATCAAGATCAAGATTTTCAACATCAAAATCAAAAAAATACATCCAAATAACATAAAAATCTTCATAGTCTTCATCGTATTCATCGTCTACATCATCTTCAACAAAAGCAGCAGCAACAGAGAAGAAATAAACACAAAATCATCGTCGTCTTCATCATCTCCATCTTCTTCAACAGCAGCAGCAGCAACAAATGATGAAGAAAAACAAAAATCTCCATCGTCTTCGTCATCTTCAACATCAACATTAGCTACATAGAAGAAAAAACCAAAAAATTATCATCCTTCTTCATCGTTTTCATGAGCATCAGCAGAAAAAAGAAAAGAAAAAATGGAGAGAAACTAGATCTTAAAACGAGAAGGAGGGAGAAAGTAAATCAAAGTAAGATATTTTCTATTGACTTTTTCTATATATATGGTCCCAAAAGTGTATTTCTGCTACTACCTAGTGACAATTACATCATCTATGACGTTACCGTAGGACCAAACCATAATTTGTAGGACCAAACTATAATATATTTTACCAAAAAGGACCAAACAGATAGTTGACCCAGTCAACATGACTAGACTCATCCTAATATCTATTATTTGTGAAAACTTCTGAGGAACCCAAGTTTGGTTCCCCTCTCTTTCAGAAACCCGTCAATAAGATAGCATATATTTCTAGCCCAAAACATATAATCTACGACCAAAAACGAAAGTTTAGATTGAAATTAAGTTTTCACCTTTTCAGATGGACTAAACTAGCCTTAATACAATACTATTCAATAAAAAAATTAAATATAAATCCGTTCATAATGAGATAGTGTTCTTGTGGGCGTTCTTTTAGGAAGTCTAAGATGTGATTTTGTGGCATCTAACAAAATGCGCTAAAAGTATATATTTGGATGGGGGTTTATTTTCTTCAATATTTTCTTCCCAGGTTTTTCTCTCTCCCTCTCTCTCTCAAATTGTTTCCACTTTTCAATCTCCCTGTCAAAATCTTTTTCTCTGTTATTCTCCATCATAAGGGTCAAAAACCTTAGTTAATACCAACAGGGAAGATCATCACGCATATGGTCACCCCTTCACCAAAGAAAACACAACAGCTCCATTAACACCTTCATACTAGCCAGTAAAAACCCCTTCTTCTGATTCATCAAATTTATTACAAGAGATCATGCTTCTTTCTTCACCTCCCCATTGGAATCTAAAGCTAGACTTATTGAGAGAATACAAACAACAGTAGAACCTATTGATTTGATGGTGTTTTGGTTGTAGCTGAGATTATTAAACCAATACAAGACAAAGAAAACCAATAGTACAAGTTTTGGTAAAACCATAAATGTGTTGCTGGTGCTAGTTGCGATTTAAGACAGAGTTTGTCTTGCGATGTACATTTTTAGATCATTACCTTTTCAATGAATATTATTGTATAAATGTTATGATCGTTTATGTTGGTGCATGATTGTGATTATTTATTTAGTTTATAACCACAACTAAGAACAGTTTGGTGAAAATTTGATTTAAGGTTCATTGCACTGGTGGGTTATAGAGTTTCATTTTTCATATACGAGGCAACAGATATAAGTATCGATGGTTCTTCGTTCATGTTTGTATCACTAACATAAGGTTATTAAGACTAAACAGTATTAGCGTGAAAATATGTCAAGTATTACAGGTGAAAAGATCTAACTTTTCAACTTTTAACTTTTGTGAAAACTCCAACTATCATGTTGTAGTTCCTATGTGAAAAATCAAATTATCATCTATTTCAAAGGTGAAAAATCAAATTGTCACCTAGTTCTCAAGGTGAAAAGTCAAATTATCATCCATTTGGAAGGAGAAAGATTAAATTTTCACTTGTACCTCATGTACTAAAACTCCTAACTATCACCTAATTCCCATGTGAAAACTCCAACCATCACCTAGTTCTCAAGGTGAAAAGTCAAATTGTCATCCATTTGTAATGCGAAAGATCAATTTTTTAGTTTTGCCTCATGTAAAACTCCCACTAACACCTAATTCCGGGGTGAAAATTCCATTTTTAAGGTGAAAGATGGAACTTTCACTTTAGTCTTTGAACTTGTATAAGCCATTTTTTTTTTTTGCGTAGATTTTCTTTCAATTGTAAAGGTTACCAAACATGGCATATGGCATTTCAATTCGATGAACTCACTCCTTAATTTCGCAGACACCAACTGATATGCGGCTGAGAATGTCTTTGAACCGAAATCAAAGATGAGACCCCTTAAACCAAGGGTGATAAAAAGGAAAAAAGTGAAATAAGACTAGATAAAGGGATTATATACGGTATATAATTATACCGCGTTATTTTAGGGCGTGATTTATTATAGTCAAAACAGTTATTTAACGAGTGTTTCAAGGGATTATATTTTCACGTCATTTTTTAACAAAAATAGAAAATATTACTCCCTCCGTCCTAAATTATTAGTCCGCTTTGACAAAGTCAAGATATTAAGGAGACCGGAGGAGTGTACAAAACTACCCCTATTAAATGATATATTATTACTAAAATTAAAAGGAGCATATGGAGTATGTAAGAAAAATACATTGATAATTATAATATTTATAGAAATATTTAAATAGAAGATAAAAATAAAAATCTTTATGGATTGATTTAGTAGATTTGTTTCATATTGAGGAAGATGCCATTTAATATTTAGATTGGTGATATTTAAAATAATTTTATAATTGTAAAAGTTTGAAGGATATAATTGAGAGTTTGACTAAAAAATATGACTTAAACAGAAGCTGGACAGTATTTTAGGACAGACGAAATTAGAATAGAGGACAGAAATTTTAGGACAGAGGGAGTACTAATTTTCATATTTAAATAAAAGGTTATTTTTGTAATGAAATACTATTATAGTTAGTTATGGGTTCCTCATATAGGGACACTTATTGATGGGTTTCTTTTTTAAAAATTAATGGAATTGGGCTACTTATTGATAGGTTCATTCAGATTTTAATTGCTTTTTTGAATTGCATTTTTGAGCTTTTCATGTGTTGGTTGTCCAGATCTTGCTAGAACATGTGTCAACATGGTATTGTACTAATTTTGCAGTCGGAAAGTTCTTGCATATGTTATACATTGGCAAAAACATAGTAGGAACCGTATGAATAGCTTTATCATATTCCTTCGTTTTCTGCATTTGAGTATTGATTTGCTTGGAGTATACATTGGACTTCAGAACAGTTTTTTCTAGAGCTATATAGTACCTGCCCAACTGGGAAATAAATTCACCCTCACCAAATTTCATTGTGGAAGAAAAGCAATGACCGTATTCTTTCCAACCATGACCTAGGCCATGTGTCATCTATGCAGTAGCAACGACCTAGACACCATGTACCTCAATACACTACACTACACTACACTACACACTACATTACAAACAAACAAACAATGTTTATGTATAAGAAGCAACTTAAGTCTCGTACACTTTCAATGTGGTACTAAAATTCAAGGTGAAACTCCCTACGTAAGGCTTAAGGTCACCGGCTCAATTCCTATAGGGAATATTTGAAAAATAAAATAAAAAATCTTTGTCTTTTCTTTTCTTTCAAGTTACCACAGTTACAGTCGTTCTCTCACTCTCATCTTCTCTATTTTGAATTCCAAATTCTCTGTTCTGTTTTATCTTTACGAACACAGCGATTCCTAAAGCAACCTAGATGGATAATAATCCTGACGAAAACGATTCCGATCCAAACCCATGTTTTCAAAGCTCTCTAATGGTCACACTGTTGAGAATCATGGTAAAGCTCCATTAACTCTGGAGAATTCGAATCGAATGATGATGCTATGCGTGGGATTTCATTACAAGGTTTCGTTGCTTTGATTGGAGTAATCAACTTCCTGAATCCAAGCTCGGGAATTTAAGACAACAACAACAACCCCTTTTTTCTTGTTCTGCTACCGCTGGTTCTGTATGTCAAAAAGGTACTCCCTCCGTTACTTTTTAATAGGCCAGTTTTATTTTTTGAGAAAATTAAGGAAATTATGAGAACTAATCATTGAAAGTGGTCCTCAGGCACTTGTCAATAAAAGAAGTGAAGTGAGATGGTCCCTATGACACTTGTCAGCCAAAGAATTAATTGAAATGGTCCACATAACACTTGTCGTCAAAAGAAGTTAAAAGAAAAGTGGTCCCAAAAAATTAAAGTAACATTTGACTTTCCCAATTGGGAAACCAGCCTATTTTTTTTGTAACATTTATTTATAGAAACTGGCCTATTAAAAAGTAACGGAGGGAGTAAGATTTTTATCCTTGATGGATGTGCAATTACATGTTTTTGTGTAAGTACTAACTAAATACTACCGATTCATTCAAGCTGAGAGTTTTCTGAAGTTACCAGTTAAATTAGTCTTCATATGTGGATGTTTATGGAAGTTTTAGTACTCCCAATAAGTAAGGTTGGAATGAAGAGTCATGACTAGTGGATTTACCAAGGAATGTGACCGGGTTTTTATGGCTCTTTGGAGTGTATAGAAATCATACAGAAAGCCTATTTCTCTTTATTAGTCCGTCTCTCTCAGTGATGCACGTTATTGTACTGCTCTTTTAGAACCATAATCTGATACCTGGGTGACGTTTCACTATTTTTTTTGGCTACCCTATAGGATTGAACATTACCATTATAATGTTCATTCTGAACACCTATGTTCTCATTCACCAATGAATTTTAAGGTTGCTTTCTTAATGTCTGGTTTTGTCTAGTTGGTGAAAAATAAGTAAAATGATTTGGTATGTGCACGTTGGCTTCTGAATTATGTGGTCGGCCAATGTGATTCTTATAGTGTCTCTAAACCTACGTATGTGTGTCTCACTTGCATAGATTAAGAACCCTAAGAATGGATTATAAACAGATGTACCCCTATATTTATATCCGACTTAAAAATGTACCCCCGTTTTTTTCCCATTTACAAATATACACCTGTTCTCAATTTTCCATCCAACTCTGTTACCTTTTTGAATTTCTCGTGGAAGTTAGTCAACATCTCGTTGACCGAGATGAGATGTTTAATGTCAAATTATAGTTATGTCCCTTAGGTTCAGCACTTTCTCTTCTTTCTCAAAACAAAAGAAAGTTGCATTTCTTAAATCAAGGAGCAGGTGTTCATTTCCTCTAGTTTTCTTTCACATTTGTTGGTGGGAGCTAAGGGACATTCATGGCGTGAAATTGGAGTTGTACTGAGAAGTAGAGATGAGGTTGGTGACAGACGTATTGTTCTTTATCTCCCGACCAACTAAACTAAAAAGTGAAACTGGTGTTTATGTGCCAAGGATTTGCTGCTGTGATTTCGTAATTATTTTCGAAAGGTTAAAAAGGGTATCCGAAATTAGCACCATCACGGGAATTCGAAGCATATGCTGATTTGGGTTCAGATTTGTTTCACTTTTGCACTGATTTTATGACTGAAAAACAGCTCTGAGTGGCCACTTTTCCAATGGTTTTAGGGCGATGTTTGGTCGAGATTAAGTTGTTTTTAGAGTTCATAAATGATTATGAACGTGTGTTTTGTATGAATCTCGTGTTTTCAGGTCAAGAAAGCTATAAGGAGGAGCCCAAATCAGCCTTAAACATACCTTGAGACGAACATAAACTGCACAGAAGTTGTTCGAGGAATTGCCTGAAAGAAGAATTCTAGAGAGGCAAGAAATGGAAGGTTAAGATGCTGTGGTCGGACTTTTGGAATGGTTTGGATTTGTTTTTTCATGGTACAATGGGAAGTGTTGAGTTAGTTGCAACCAGATGGGGAAGAAATTAGAAGACCAAGATAAAGCAAGCTAGTGATTGTGGTGTCCAGAAAGACGTTAATGGGTTCAACAATGAAGTTGGTTTTGTAAAGCTGTACGTCTTCAGGTTAAATTTAATATTTTTGTTGTGTGTTCGGTCCAGTAATAGTCCTCAGATTTTTGTTCTCCAAATCGCAGTATCCTATTTATGTATCTGTAGCCTGTAGGATATAAATTCGTCCGAGCTTGTGGTTATTAGATTGTGTAGTTGTTTTTTTTTTTATTTTACGTTTTTCTTTTTCAATCTGTATCTATACGAGTGAAATTTCTTAATTTCATTTTTTGCAGTTCTTGTTAGTTATGTTATCAAAATTACGAATTGAATAATTAAACTGTGATTTTCAAAATATCCAAGTAGTGAATTTTTTATTCATCACTATCTAGTATCGTAGCAACAACAGTGAACATAATTGCTAGTGTACATACTCCTGCCATGCGTGTTAGTAAGAGCGTCAACTTTTTGCTATGTTGGTACCACCACATTCATTTGAAAATCAGGACAGTTCATTTCTTGACTTAATTGTTATTTTCTTTGATTTCTACATCACAAAATCATTTATGACAATGAGACGTAGAAGGTAACATCGAAGTAAAAGAACTATTATACAAATCTTAAAATTGGTCGTTTGCTTATTAGTGATCACTTGAATCATCCCTGACTCCCATGGGTTTCCGTTTCTTAACACCTGCCAAGGAGAGATTTTTACTCCCCAGTGTTGAAACATCTGAATTGATGCTGTCAAGCAGCGGCATTGTCTAGTAGGCGAGATTTCGTAATCAATCATGTTAGCAGCTTCTAAGCTTCAGTCATTGAAGCAAAATACTCATGACTACTAGTGTTACGTGAATTTTACCGGTATGAGATTCGACCCTTTAAGAAAACTTACAGGTTAGGGATCTTCTCTTTTACGGGTACACTAAGCGATTTAAGGGGCTGGAAGGTCTTTTGAACATGACTTAACTGCTGACATGGAGGATAACTTTCCGTTAGCCGTTTTTTCAAAAAAACGGTCAAAACTGGGGACATTTGTAAAAGTAAGAAAAACGGGGGTACATCTGTATGCGCACAAAAAAACAGGGGTACATATGTATTTCACCCATTAAGAATCCTCAAGTAGGTCAGAGGCATCAGGTCATACATTCTAAATTCAAGTTTCAAGAACGGGCCCCTAGCTCAGCTGGTCATCCCCGTTCCCCAAAGTTTAATGCGCTCCAGGAGGTCCCAGGTTCGAGTCCCCAATGGCGTGATATTGCAGGAATTAACATGGAAGGTAGTGTTAGTTTGCCCCCCTTGTGACACAATCTCGCCCCCCCTCCCGCCGTTTCGGCTCCCCTTGGCAAGGTTCCCCATGAGGCCCGTTGGTAGGCTAGCACAGCAACCTGTTCAATTAATGTATGTAGTAGTCTGTCGTTGGAGCTTAGCTTGTTAGGCTTCCAACTAGTTAATGTAAAAATAAAATAAAATATTTTAGTTAAACTTAAAGGTTTCCCATAATTAACAAATATATTGAGATATTATTTTCAATCCAAATTAATGTGTAGTAATTTTTTAGCATAATATAATAAAGTATAGTATATTGCATATTATGTACATAAATTTATATACCTTTTGAAGAAAAAAAATCAACAACACAAAAGAAGAGTGTAACAATGGCTCATACTTCTCATCTCAAAGGTGTAAAAAAATTCACGATGACAAACGAGATTCGAAAAACATTGTGTGAGAATAGTCATTCCAATCCGAATTTGAGTCAAAGAGAAATACAAAAATGGCTTCTTAAAGAATTTAACATACAAGTGTGTCAAGGAACGATATCAAATACAATTAAGCGTGCATTGGAATACATCTCAAGTGATCAAGGAAAAATCAGTTGTAAGTGGCATATAACAACTAAATATCCAGACTTAGAGAAGGAGTGCGAATCTGTTCACACTCCTCTAACGAGTGTATATTTCACATATTCTTCTGATTGGTTGATTATTTAACGGATGACCCCATTACCCTCCATGTTTAGAATCACGACCCTCGTTACATAACTCCCTAAATTAAATCAAGGGTAGAGATTAAAATGTGAAATATACACTCGTTAAGGAGTGTGCACGAATTCGCACTCCTTAGAGAAGGTTCTCTATGAATAGTAATATTATCAATAGTAAAGCTAAATGATTTCCTCGTACAATTTGAAAAAAGAACTCCTGCACTCCTCAAGGGATTACAAAAAATCAGAGATGAAGTCCAATGTTACATAAATGTGAACAAGAAACAAACAACTTTGGAATCACAAATATAAGGCACCACAAATGTAATGTTATTATAATGATTATTAATTTATATTTCAGTTGGGCCCTATTTGATATACTTAAAAATTTTATTATCTTATAAATTTAGCAAGGTAATTAATTTAATATACTGGCCCAAGTCGGGACTGGTAAAAATAATTATTTTAGCGAAGTTATTAATTTATCGCGGATTAATTTATCGAAGTTTTACTGTAGATCGGATGGGAATGTGACCGATTATTGAACTAATAGTAAAAAGGAATAAAAGACCACCAAGGAACTCAAAACTGCTTTAGGTGACTGCCCTTGGAAGGTCCTAACCGAGGGCTATTCGAACTACAATGCAAATTCCAATGATGCTCAATGCAAAGATTAATGGTATAATCTGCTTGTGCGTTTAATAAACCACTTTATAATTCCTTCTTATCTCAAGCTGCATATGCTAGTTAAAACCCATAAAAAAAAAAAGGTTATCAATTTTTCTAAGCAGTTTAAAATCAGTTCGCAAACCTCCTATACAACCAGAATCCTGAAGAAAGAGGAAATGTATATTCTCCATCAACTGGTTGGCATCTGCTACAATTCTCCAACGACAGCTTCAATCCACCATGTAACACTGCTGTTACTATCAGCCAAAACCAAAATATTACCGGTAACTGTAAGAGACCACAAACTTCTCCACTGATCTTTTTTTGCGACAGTCCATATGATAGCCGTTTCAGCCTTTGAAGCATTTGCAACAGTTGATTTCAAAAGTCCATCAACACTAAATAACAAACACACCCAAAAAACTTTGAAGCAGAACTACTGACCCCCTAAAAAACAAAACACACCCAAAAAACAAAATCAGCAATGGCTGGAGAGGCCTGAGGTTTATGCCAGTTAGGTTGGCTGATAGACAATATAGGACTATTGGTGGTCATCCAAACCATCACTGATTGGCGATGAGTACTGCCATTCTGATCTGATATATAGAAAATCCTTGGAATCCCTTGGTCCAATGTGGGACTATTTTTAATCTTAAGGTTACTTTGAAATCGTATAAGGGTTTGATTTAAAATTAAGTAACAACCAAAAATAACTACAGTTTTTAAATAACGGTGGTCCATGTATGCAAGATTATATGCTGCGGGGCATTTGTAATTTTGTTGGGAGATTGGCCAGGTTGCTCATCAGCAATGGTCGGAATACGCAAGATAGTATGAGCTCTACAAGCTGTATACTTTTGTACTTGGGCGCTACAATTGGTATCCTTGCTGTGAACTTCACACGAGCTGGTCACCTACCTCAACGGTGATAAAATCTACTTTCTGTTTTCTTAAGTCTATTACGTAAAACCGTGATCTACAACTGTTGTGAACTTACATGCTAAATTCTTATTCACAACAGTTGTATGTATTTGGTATTTAAGCGTTTGCACGACCTTCCCGTAACTTGGTTGCCAGATACATACTCTAGTTCGATGGGAATATGGTAATGGGGGAATCATATTTTAATTAGCGGATATAAGAAACTATTTGTGAAATAAATTTGGTTTAACCGCATGAACTTATGTAGATGATATAGTGAATATCTGGATGCAGAATGAACAATAAACATGTATTAATTCGATTGCATGTGATCCATCTGAAGACTAATACGTAACCCATCAATTCACACCCATTGTTATGTTAATGATTTTTGTTTCCACTCCTTGAGCTTTTACGCCCTTGTTCACAAGCTAAATTACAGCTTATCTTTGATTTCAGTCATCCACGGCCTCATATAATGTTGTGGGTGTGTTTCCATCACGCCTTCAAATGCTCCAAGCAATTTTTCGCGATGGTATAACCCGGCAACACAGTGGTTCAGTGATCTCTTATCACCCACTTGTATTTCAGCCTTATAAGATTGCACCAATGCAATCAGCCAATTCTACCAAGAGTATGCAACGGAAGTCTTACTCAGATTTTCTCTACCAAACAATATAGCCCATACTACAAAGAGGTTCTTGCCATGTTTGTGCTTCACAGAATTGGGGGAGTATAACAAATCAACAGGGAACCAATGCCAAACGTATAAGCCAACAAACTCACTTTTATTAGCTTAAGGGGAAGATACAAAAACGTCCAACCAATGGACTTACAAGCTTATTCTCTAAGCCTACAGCAAACTCACTCTCTACTGCAAAATGGTTCCTCAACACTCGAACTATTGAACAACACCGATTTGTGTAGCTTCTCTGGCTATTTATAATGCCAAGAAGCCAGGGCCAATCCGTATGCAACTTTGTTGCACGCCCCATGAACAGCCATCTGTCCATGGGCAGTTCCCTAACCGCCAGTTCCACTTTTTAACTGCTAGCTTTGGTGATGGCTTGCACAATGGCGCCACACCTGTCTTCAACGGTTAGGATATGCCAAACTCGGTTATAAAGCACTTTATAACCGTCTCTAACTTGCTCTTCCACTTTGGCATGCGTGTGATGCACACACTCTTTGCATCTGGCACTTGCACTCAAGTTCCGTAACATCGCAACATGCAACTCAGCTTGCACTTCTGCCAAATACTGCTATTAGGGCTTGCGTTGCGCTATTATGACTTGCATTGCACTATTATAGCTTGCGTTGCGCTATTATCGCTTGCATTGCACCATTATAGCTTGCGTTGTGCACTCAGCTCATTTGGACAGTGCTTTAAGTGAAGCTAGACAAGGTCAACATGTAAAGTAGTAGTTCAAACTGACGCAGTTAAAAGGGATTAATCTCTGGACACTCCATAAATTAATCTCCAGCAGGCCAACTGCAAACAGGTATGTGCAAGTAACGTTCATATTTTTTAGTTAAATGCTTAAAAACTTTTTGCTGTACTACTTTTGTCAAACAGTCAAAGTCATATGAAAACAACAGTGGTACGTAAAAATGCTTTTGAACAGATTCTGGTGATATACATGATCTTCTTCTGTCCGAAGAAATGATTCATCGAAATAATGAGTCACCCGTTCCATTGATATGGATACATCTGAGATCACCAAATGTCATCATATCCAGCCAGACAAATGGAGCAAATATCAGGGTCCTTGTATCTTCAGATTCAATATGAATTCGGGGTATTCAAATTACTTGAGATGATTTTTCCTGACAACTCGGATTTTGCTTCCGCTAATTCTAATAATTCCTCGTAAGTCATGTTGTCAGTATCCAGGAACAAACTCCTGCCTTGGTTTGATCACTCTAGCCCAAACTGATTTTATTCAAATTTGGCATTCAGTGAAATTGGGACAAGATGGGTTTACTTCTTCCTTCTTGAATATTATGCAAAGGTTGGATTGATACTAACTCAAGACTGTGTAAAGAATTCATGCAAAGGTATAAACTGTCCCAAAAGAATTCAAGACTGTGTAAAGAAAAACAGACTGAGATTGAAGCATTGCCGCAACTGATTTTATTCAAAATAAATCCTTGGCACTCGGCAACAAAATATATTTATGCAAAGAGTGTAAACTGTAGGATCGAAATTAACACCTATAAAAAGGATTTTATTAGAAGGACACATACCATGTTGGTTTAAACGTTTTGCTGAATTTAGAATGGATGTGTGTTAGAATTGAGTCTATGAATGCTTGTAGTGTGTGATTCGATTCTGATCGATATGATCTAGACAGTGGTTAACTATGCACATTGTCCTATCGAATTTTCTCTTGATTAAGGAATTAAGATTCAACATCGAATCCGATATTTTCCTTCCTCTGCATATTGGACCTCACTTAACTCAAACTCCTGCAACAGCATTACAATAATAAAATCAGAAATCTGGATATGAATCATATGAATAACGTCTGAGCGTAAATTAAAGATGTTTTTCATTACCTTGATCCTTTCCTGCTGAGACTTCGTTATCTTTTCAACATGAGCACCCGAGCTGAGTGAAACTAAGCTTTCGACATAGCTATCCCTCCTCTGTATTTTACTATCGCCACAGAAATATCGTTTCTTTGTTCCATATGGAATGTAATCAAAAATAAATTGGTTACAAGTATCAATCAACAACTTACCATGTTCGGGGGACAAAATCGGTTCCAAGTAACGATAGAATTTAGTCATTTCACGGGTTGCAGTGAATACATTAGTCCAGGAGCCCTTCACTCCATAATCCTGCATCACCCATATATGGACATCGCCATAACGTTCAATAGTAACTAAACACAGACGGTCTTCAGAAACTCCCAAATGTATAGAATAGTTAAAATTGTAGACTGCCGACTGATATGTTTCTGGATATGGCATTTCAATGAGTTTCTCATCGCTAATATCAAACAAAACTATTCGTGCGTCGGAGATCACATTTTCTATATGGGATACCCAGTGAAGAGCACCCTTGAAAAGCAATCCAGGAGATGGATTAATCCAGTAAGGGTTTCGTGTTTGAATAGTTTTCCATGAGTCTGATCGCAATGTATAAACCGATATTGGACGATAAGATTGAACACAAACCAACTTGTAGTCATCCTTGTTACAATCATAACCAAATCCATTTACATTCTTTCTTGAAAAATCGCACAATGGTACTTTCTTATATTCTCTCGTACCAATATTCCAAAGACAGACGCAACCATTATCACGAGGCTTAGGGCGAGGTTTAGAACCATCATCAGGAGGCATACGATAGTAAGGACTAAGACAAATCCATTCATCACAAGAACCCAAAATTTGAACATTATTTATGTTGTTATAATCGAATGGAAAGTGTAGAGTAGATGTATTCGATGGCAACAGCGGTATTGAAGTAGCATAATCCTTGTAGTAAATCCTATATCTTGGAAGCTTATTAGAATCGTAAGCAGTAAGTATGAGCCTAGGGTTTTTCGTGTTATCATGTATAGCCTTATCAAGATGATACTTGATAAATTTAGGTTTATTAAGTAGAGAACACCATACCTTGCAAACACACCTACAGTTCCCAATGGAATCCGCAGGTAACTTGAGAAAGATATCCATCTGAATCTCCTCCGGAATCCTTGAGAAAACCATCCTTGAAATATTTAGCGACTAGGGTTACAAAAAAGAGGTGTTGTTGCTTCTTCAATAAGAACTAGGGTTTATCGACGAAGCTATGGGTTGGAGATATCTTTATTCCCAAGTGCTTTTTTCTATGTCGCAACCCCGAGTACTGTTAGTGTATTTATTTTGGTAGGGTACTTAAGGTCCACGACAGAGAGAGTCCAGATAATTTTAAGAAGCCCATAAAAATTAATCCGCGACTTACTCGACTTCTGATGCATCCACAGTGAGCCAGGGACATGCAGGGTACATGTGTCTACCACTTTCTTACACGGACACTTTAATTGTATACGCAAATTAACATCTTCTCATAAACGATCAGTGTTTTCTCCTCTATTTTTGTCTCAAAAAATCTGTTTTGTTGAGGTGTGAGTTTTACATTCCGTATATGAATTTTCTCTACGAATGGAGGGACCGCTACTAGTAAGTGGCCAAAACCCAGTACCTTGGGTGTACTTAGTGGTTCATTTGCTAGAAGAAGCGTTGTTACTTGGCTTCCTGGAACAGATAATAGGTTAGCTGATTCCTTTCGGTAGGTCTCATTGCATTGAGAGATAGGGACAAGGAGAGAGACCTATACGCGGAGTTAGCCGGGGCTCTGGACAGACCGTCCATTTGAATAGTTTTAAGACCCGTTTGGGATTTCTTTTTTTCAACCAAAAACACTTTGTAACCAACTTGTAACAAACTTTTACCAAAAATTGTGTTTGGTAAATTATTTCCAAAGTGCTTTTGGAGAGAAGCACTTAAATTAGGCCTGCTTTTAGAAGCTACTCAGCACTAGCTTTTAAAAAGTCGGAAACCAAATGTGGACCCACATAAATTTAATTGATGGATTCTCAATTTTAACCTTATTATTTTATTATAAGTATAAGTTTTACCCTTAGAATATTGTATACTTATCATTATATTTCTAATTTTTATTTTGTTCTCTATTTTTTTATTTTTCATTTTCCATTTTAAAATAATAAATAATATACACAATAATTACAATAATAATAATTTTATAAGCAGACCATAATCATAAAATTATGTATTAAATAATAAGAATAATTATGGAAAGATAAAAGAAAATAAAAAAAATACTTATATTTTATAAAATATATTAGAATTAAAATATAATTTATTATAATGAAAGTGTATTCGAAACTGGATTTTGTAAAATGTCTATTTTAGTCATTAATTACATTACCAGCACTTTAAAATACTAGTTAACCAAACAGAATTTACAGTTTGTTAATTTCATAGTACTTTTTAAATTATAGTTTACCAAACATCATGTCGATTAATTTCTACAAAGACAAAGACAACAACGCACAACACATCACAACAAAAGCATTTTTCTAAAACTCACAAAGAATACCAAACTAGCCATTAAAACCCCACAAACACATCAAATGTGGGCCCCACCCACTGGGAAAACATGGGGTCTCGTTTTTGGGCATTTATACGGTTTTACGGGAGTTCAGATTGGGCGGTCTATACATAACTTTTGTTCTATAAACTTCCATCACTAATACCGGAAGATAGCTCTAAGTACAAGCACTATGGGAGGGGTTATCTATTCCCTATCCCTTAATTGTGGGGAAGGGATATGGGTCACAAGGCAACCTCACTATGGTCTCTTTATCCTTACTAACTCTACACGAAATTTAATTTTTGTGTGAATAGTGCGAAACGGATACTCAGTGTCCGTTAAGTCAACTCGTTGACTTGACCAAAACAGATACTGAGTTTCTGTTTCATAAGTATTAGTTTACAGAAACCGGATGGATTTCCCATTTCTCTTCTTCTCTATTTTTTTGTTCTCCAAAGCCCTGTAAAACCCCCTTTTGGAGTTTTTGTCAATTCATTGCGCTTTAGGAGCTGAAATTAAAAGGGTTTGATCCTTAGTCCTAGGTGTACTAATTCATTTCTTCAATTTCGAATTCCATCTGCAAAATCATCAAATGTGAGTGATTCTAATTTTAGAGTTTAAAGTTAATTTTATTTTGTTTTTGATGAAATTATTGATATTTTAGGTTGATTTTGATGTCTCCTTATGTATGTTAAACGTTGAATGAAAAAAATATGTTTAGGATTGATTGTTGAAGAATTGTATTGTGTTGGACAATTTAGGGTTGATGGTTGATTGAACCAATATGGATAATGTGATTAGGATTGATTTGTGATGCTGTAGATGGAAACTACACATTGTATTGTGATTAGGATGGAAATGTGATAAGGATTGTAATGTAATTAGGATTAGATTGTGACGTATTGTAATGGAAATGAATAATGTGCCTCAAGCAATATGTTGTAGATGTTGTTAAAAAATATCGAAACATTGTTTTGTGATGATTTTGTGATTAAGATGGATCGAACCAATATGTTGATCCTTCAATGTTGATTAACCAATGTGTTGCAATGTAATTTTATTTATATGTGTGTTGTATATGTATTCCGAAAATTTTCAATGTGTTATTGATGATACGATTCCGGTTTCTTCAAAAGATAATTGTCAGCATCAAGTGAAATGCCCCACGGGAGATTCTAGGAATAAACCAAGGAAACATCGAGGTAGTATAAGCAATGTTTATGAGGCAATTTTCCACATGCTAGACAAATTGTAAACAACAGTGGGTTTGGTTCCATTTTCAAAATACGTTTCCAAAAACTATAAGACAAATGCTTAACTAGTGGTGTGTTTAAAGGTGGCGGCGTACCATCAATACATTTCACTTCCCTAGTTTTGAAATATGGTTTACCCCATTAGATTTCACACAACTTACTGGAATTCCTATTGTCCAAGGACAACCCATATTATTACAAAATATGAGTATTGAAGAATTGCATGAACTTGCACCCGAAACCATAGATTGTTTTTTCCCATATATTGGCGCGATCTGTACAACAAGAAGAAGGAGGTAAGGACAAGAATCAAGAGTAATAACAGGATTAAATTAAGTTGAAACCGAAGACATAGTTGTCTTGATAAAAGAACTTGTGTGTAGATGCAAGGGGATCAAGGCTAGTTTGATTAAAATGTTTCTTGACCATAGACTCGACCAAGACAATAATGTTAAATTTGAGGAGCAATTTGTAAGGTGGTTTTTTATGTGGGTTTTTGGGGATGTCCTTTTCTTAAACAAAAATGATGTTGTTGAGACCAAATGGCTACATATATCGAGGGATTTGGGTGTGCTCAGTTTTCATGATTGGGGTTCGGCGATTTACGGTCGTATGTTTTGGGGATTGAGTACTGGGTAACAAGTGCCACAACCGAGATGCGCTTCTTTTCATATATATAAATGGTAAAAATTCGTACCCACTTGTAAATTTACTTTATTTACTTGTTTATTATCGTTGAACGTATAATGCCATCAGTCGTTAATAATATCTGATAATTTTGCCGCCTTGGTTTTGGTCAAATTTATGATGTCTTTTCCCTATTGTTTGTAGGTGAAAATGATTTTTGCTGATTTCGGTAATTGCGGGTGTGCAGGTGAGAAACAATTTAAACCCTAAATAATGTACTGCAAGGGAGTACTTTAGATTCGAGAGATCAATCTATACAAGTCCGGCCTAAACCAAGAAATGGCCGTTTCAGACTTGCTTAGGTCACAAAGTGGAGGAGAATGGGTTGAATTTGGGGAGGGAAGCAAGGAAAGTGGTGAGACCAGAATAGTTGATTCTGGATGAGTAGTTGGGTTACTACGACTAGTTATCAGAAAAGTGAAAGAGCTCCCAAGGTGAGCTAGCAAGTAAGTATTTCTGAGTGTTGTGTCTCCCGTATGAACTTGTTGTCCAATGGAAATAGGTAAGACCTATTTATACAAGTCTGAGTAAAACGTACTGGTCTCATTAAGGAGTTGGGAAGTAAATAGGAGGAGGTGATAACCGTATGCATGGAATTGATGTTCCATAAAGTGGTTAACGCATGAAACTGGTTTTCATGAAACTGCTAACGTTATGGGATTGATGTCCCATAAAGTTGTTAACGCATGTGCTTTTATGTCTCATGAACGTTTCACACATAACTTCCTCGTATTTACTAACCGCCTCACCCTTATGACACTTTCTTATGACGGGCGTAGTGTACGCCGCACGTTGTAGACCGCCAAACCAATACCCAAAGAGGATCTCCCGGTTGTGTTGATGTCTCGAATGTTTTGGAAAACATGTTGCACGTTGTTGTGGCTTGGCAACTCAAGCTCGGGAAACTTAGCGCCCGGAAAACATCTAGCATGATTTGCCATTGGCACGGAGGTGCAACTAGTATGGTTGGCATGCTTTGGCGTGGTCGGTGTGGCTAGCATGATTTTCCATTGGCACGCAGGTGCTAGCGAGCATGGTTGGCATGCTTTGGCGCGGTCGGTGTGGCTGGCATGATTTTCATAGGCACAGAGGTGCGGCTAGCATGGTTGGCATGCTTTAGCGCGATCGGTGTGGCTGGCATGATTTGCCATTGGTACAGAGGTGCGGCTAGCATGGTCGGCATGCTTTGGCACGGTCGGTGTGGCTAGCATGATTTGCCATTCGCACAGAGGTGCGGCTAGCATGGTTGGCATGCTTTGGCGCGGTCAGTGTGGCTGGCATGATTTGTCATTGGCACAGAGGTGCGGCGAGCATGGTTGGCATGCTTTGGCGCGGTCGGTGTGGCTGACTTGATTTGCCATTGGCACAGAGGTGCGGCTAGCATGGTTGGCATGCTTTGGCGCGGTCGGTGTGCATGACTGGCATGATATGCCATTGGCACACGTGGGAATTAGGGTTTGACTTGTCGTAACCCTAATTTGAAAAGATACCCCGGTAATTATTTAGGGACACATTAAAGGTTTCAGGAAATGTGCCTAGTAAATGCTTGTTACTTTAATGTTGTGACATCACTGTCTGCTAGGGTTTAGTGTTTTACGATTTTAAACCTAAGGTAAAACCACCATTAACACCTATATAAAAGCGGAGAATGAGGTAGATCAAGATCCGTGGCCGCGGGTAGGTTATATGATGAAGACCAAAAAGAAAAAACCAAAGGCGCACAAAATGATACCGGTTCCCATTCACTAGCAGTTGTGCGTAGCCAAATAGAAAACTTCCCGTTCAATTATGTAGTATGGATGTCGTGATCTACAACATGTTCTACGAAAGTCAACAGGAAGTCGGCATGTGCCGAATATTTTTTCCACATCTGATGTTAATTTTCAGACTAGTTCAAGTAATATAAATTCAAATGATTTTGTTAGGTTGGGTATCTGGTAGTGCTCGGATACCTGACAATAGGTTGTCAGAGGTAGTACTTCCTGCTATCAACAGTCCTGGTGTTATTAGTGAGGCTTCCGACACGGAAGTTCGACGAAGTGTTCGGTCACGAGTTCCTAATACTCGGTTAAGGGATTATGTATGTAATACTGTGAAAGAAATAGACCCCATCTCCTCGACTCATCAATCGTCAACGTCCTCAGATACGCCTTACTCCATAACTAATTATGTGTTTTCTATAAATTTTTCTCGCTAATCATATTCGTTTTTGGCGGTGATTTCTACTCTTAAAGAAGCAAACTGCTTTGTTGAGAATTTTCGTCTTCCCTGCTTTTGCGTGTAGCTATGTTTAAGGAAAATAGTGCTCTTGATAAGAATGGCACGTTATTCATTATCGATCGCCTCCTAGGAAGAAGGCTATTGGTTGTAAATGAGTTTACAAAATAAAATAAAATTCGATGGTAGTTTCGAGCGGTATAACACTCGCTTTGGTTGTTATTGGTAATAGACAAGTTGAACGAGTGGATAATCATGAAACCTTTTCTCCCGTATTTAGCTAAAATGAGTTTGTGTTAGAACATTTTTAGCAATCACAACATTGCTACTAATTGGAGTTACATCAAATGGATGTTCACAATGCCTTTCTACATGGGGATCTAGATGAGGAAGTATATATGCAATTTCATCCTGGATATTCGACCAATTCTCCTAGTAAAGTGTGTCGACTCCATAAATATCTGTATGGCCTTCCTCAAGCTCCTCATAATTGGTTTGCTAAGCTTGCACGTTCTCTTAAGAAATTTGGGTTTGTAAAGTCTTATGCTGATTATTCTCTATTTACAGAAAGACGATGTGGGAATTCTATTAATGTGCTTGTCTATGTGGATGATTTAATTATTGTTGGGGAACAATTTCACTGGTATTATTGCTTTTAAAGAATATTTAAGTTGTTGTTTTCATATGAAAGACTTGGGAAATCTCAAGAATTTTTTTGGTATTGAAATGTCTCGAGGAGCTGATGGTCTCTTTTTACCCCAACGAAAATACACATCAGACATTCTGTAAGAGACTGGACTTCTTGTAGTCAAACCAGTTGCTTCACCTATTGATCAACGTCATCGCTTAGTTCTTGATGATGGACCTTTATATTATGAGTCATTCCAGCATCGTAGTCTTTTGGAGGCTTAATTTATTTGACCATTAGGCATCCTGAATAGTGTTATTCTGTGCCTGTATTGTCTCAATTTATGGAGACTCCTCAAGTTTCTCATTGAGAGGCTTCTCTCAGAGTTCTTCGTTATCTAAAGGGCAATCCTGGCCAATGGATTGTTTTACGCAAGAATAGTGTTCCTTAACTTACTGCTTATTGTGACTCTGATTGGACCTCCTGCCCTCTTACTCATCGTTCCCTTACTAGTTACTTTATTTTTCTGGTAGGATCACCTATATATTGGCTCAAAAAAGCATCCCACGGTATCTCGTTCTTTTGCTGAGGCTGAATACTGTTCCATGCCTCATACTTGTAGTGAGCTCACATGGCTAAAGGAATTATTGACATCTCTAGGTGTGTTTCACTATCAGATTATGCGCCTTTACTGTGATAATCAATCTTCTCTTCATATTGCTTCTAATCCCGTTTTTCATGAACACACCAATCATATTGAGTTTAATTGTCATTATGTACGCGATCAAATTCAGTCATGTGCTATTGTTGCTTCTCATGTTCGGAAAACTGCTCAGCTTGCAAATAATTTCACCAAAGCTTTTGGACGTCCTCAACTTGAGATGCTTCTTCGTCGGTTGGGAATTTGCAATCTCCATGCTCCAATTTGAGAGGGGATATTAGGAGATATGTATTTATCGCGTATATTATATATATGGTTACGTATTTTATTCGTTAGGAAAGATATTTATTATGTTTAGATTTGTTGGATCTCTATCTATTTAGTCACATGAAAAGCTTGTTTGTAACTTAAGCTTTTAAATAATGGGCATCTTCCCGAACTTATCGTTTCAATGTCCCAACAGGCTCTATATAACGATAACATGTTATCATTTCATCGGCTGTAAAGAATAGTTCAGACCCAAACCCCGTCCTTACCCCGTAATAACCTTTCATCACAGTTAGAACTACTAGGGTTTTGGTTATTGACAGAACTTTTAAGACTAGAAGAGAAGAAGAGAACTTTTGATTTTTATTATAAACTTGTGTGTACAATCGATTTTACAAGACACATATATATATATACAAAGTCTTCCTTGAACTACAAGGTAAGATAGTTTCCAAACTTAAACCAATTTCCTAAGATACAAAAGACTTGTTTAACAAGATAAACGTGTGTTATGTAACACACGTATTGTATGCCTTAACACCCTCCCGCAAGCGTAACGGGTGATCTTGCACCGTTAGCTTGAATCTCAAGAGAGAAAACCGATCCTTAGATAGAGGTTTTGTGAAGATATCTGCGATTTGATCCTTAGAAGATACAAACTCGACATCAAGAAGCTTCAAGCAACTTGATCACGCACAAAATGATAATCAATCTCAATGTGTTTTGTTCTTGCAAGAAATATAGGATTGACAAAGAAGATAAGTTGCACCAAGGTTGTCACACCATAGAACCGGAGGTGATTGAGTAGAAATACGAAGTTCGAGAGAAGTGATTGAATCCACATAATTTCAGCAGAGCAATAGCAAGACCTCTATATTCTCGCCAGTGCTAGAACGTGACACCGTTTTACGTTTACGAGCACTCCAAGAGATAATATTACCACCTAAAAATACACAATAACCACCGGTTGAACGCCGATCTTCAAGAGAGCCAGCCAACTGAGTCGGTAGATATGCACCGAAAGATAACCGAGAGAAGGAGATGGTCAAGAAGTATACCAAAAGTAGACGTTTCTTTAAGATAACGAAGTATGCGCTTTACTAAGCCCCAGTGAAACACAAGAGGTGCATGCATAAATTGACAAACCTTATTAACAAAAGATATGCCAAATCCGGACGAGTAAAAGTCAAATATTGTAAGGCTCCAACAATACTACGATATTCGTGAGCATCGCTTAATAAAATATCGCGATCGAAGATACGTCCCCGTATACTAAGTGGTGTTTGAATGGGTTTAACACCATCCATTTTTGCACGAATAAGAAGATCATGAGCATACCTTTGCTGAGAAAGAAACAATCCTGAGGGTGTACGAACTGCTTCAATTCCAAGAAAATAGGACAAGAAGCCAAGATCTTTAATTGCGAATTCTTGTTGTAGACGATCAAGAATAGACTTAATACCAACAGAATTAGAACCTGTGACAATAATGTCATCCACATAGACTAGCAAATAAATAGTACCATGAGAACCGTTGTAAAGGAACAAAGACGAGTCACACTTCGAAGTGACAAAACCAATTTGCAGCAAAAAGTGCTAAGCCTGTGATACCACGCACGGGAGCTTGTTTGAGACCATAAAGAGAACGATGTAACTTGCGACATGAGTAGGAAATCGAGGATCCACATAGCCAGGTGGTTGTTTCATATATACTTCTTCTTGAAGCTCTCCATATGTAAAAAGGCATTCTGCACATCAAGTTGGTGAATAGGCCAATTGGAAGATAAAGCCAATGTAAGAATAATACGTATAGTACACGGTTTAACAACCGACTAAACGCTTCGAGTAATCAATACCATCTTGCCGATTATAACCTTTGCAACCAATCTTGACTTTCGACGTGCAATCGCACCATCGTGATTACGTTTAATACGAAATACCCATTTGCATCCAATAACATTCATAGAAGAATCATATGGTACTAACGACCACGTACCATTTCAAGTAAAGCATTAATCTCATCATCGAAGACATACGCCATTTGGGATCTTTGTGAGCCCTGTGAAATACAAGTGGGCTCAAGAAGAGAGTCACATACCAAAGCATATTTCGAATTTGGTTTAAAAACACCATCTTTGGCTCTTGTCACCATCGGATGAGTGACAACAAGTAGAAGCGTGACCGGATGGATTAGCCGATGCACTGGATACGTGAGTCGCCGATGAAGCATTATCGAGACGGAGCTTGAGACTGGCAGACGAGTGATTGGCGAAGAAGAATCGGTGGCGCTGGATCTCGATGATCAACAATTGAGACTGCCGACCGTGGCGGCCGCAGGACGAAAGGTGAATGCATGTCGGTTAAAACTGACTCACGAATGATTGGAGGTGTCGACTGTGTCGGCTGAGGAAGAGTGGCATCAGCAGCTGAAGTGGATTGTCCAATGATTGGTGCTGTCGGTGGTGTCGGCGCTGGCGGCTGTGATGGAGACATAGCAGAGACAGGAGCAATGGACCGAGAGCGAGTAGATAAAGCCGGAGGTAAAGAAAAACTCAAGGGGGTAGGAATAGTTACCTGTGAAGGAGTCGACACCGGAGAAGGATGTGATGTAGTGGCGAAAGGAAAAGTGGTCTCATCAAAAACAACATGACGACTAACATATACCCGTCCTGTAGGGATATGAAGACATTTGTAGCCTTTTTGAGATGGACTATAACCAATAAAAACACAAGAAGAAGAAAGTGACTCCATCTTATGAGACCGATATGGACGTAGATAAGGATAACACAAACAACCAAATACGCGAAGCAAAGTATAATCTGGTGGGAGACCAAAAAGAACTTCATACGGAGAAGAATTATTAATAGAAGTAGACGGAACACGGTTCATTAAAAAAAAACAAGCAAAGGTAAAAAGAGTCATACCAATAGGAGGATGGAATAGAAGCCATATTAAGAAGTGTAAGACCAGTTTCACGAATATGACGATGACGACGTTCCACTAAACCATTTTGTTCAGAAGTATGCGGACATGAAAATCGATGTGAAATACCAAGTTGCTGAAGGTGCGGAGTAAGTTTACGATACTCAAGTGCATTATCGATTGAAAAATTTTGATTTTTCGATTAAAAAGATTTTCAACATTCTTTTGAAACAAAAAGAATATAGAAAATACATCGATTTCGAGACATAGGAAACATCCAAGTAAAACGACTAAAGGCATCAATAAATATGACATAATATTTGTATCCTTCATTAGACAAAATATGAGAAGGTCCCCAAACATCGAGAGACAATTAAATCTAATGGATTCAAATAAGTAGTTTTACTAGAATGAAAAGGTAATTTATGACTCCTTTGTTCATGACAAGAAGAACAAAACTTAAAAATCTGACTAGAAACTGGAAGCGAAAACCGAGAAACAACTTTACGCACCGTGCGCAGATTGGATGTCCTAATCTAGAGTGCCAATCTTGTAAGGTAGCACGCTCCCCTATGTAGGCTTTAGAAGATTGAAACGAAGCATCGAGTTGATAGAGACCACCCCTCCTACTCGCCGAAGAAGAACCTTCCCGTACATCGATCCTTCACAAGACAAAAAGTTGGATGAAATTCAAATAAGACATTATTATCAGTGGTAAACCGAGAAACAGACAATAGATTATGTGAAATCTTTGGTGCATGAAGAATATTACGAAGATGCAACTTACGGGTGGGAGTTCCCAAAAAGAAGATCCAACATTAGAAATTGGAATAAGAACCATTACCCATTTGAATTTGATCAGACCGGTGTATTCATTGGAAAATTGAAGACGAGAAAGATCATTCGTTATATGATCTCGTAGCACCACTATCGTGAGTCCATGGAGGAGTAGGCAACAAACCGGTTTGAGCAAAGATAAGCACGAGGAGCAGAGGTTGGTGGCCGACGTCGAGGAGGACGAAATCGCGATCAAAACGATTCCAAAGAATCGTTAGCTTCATGATTCTTCCGGCCACATAACCGACGGGTAGCTGAGTCTCTTGACGAGGATTGTGGGTTTGAGACGGAGCTGGGCCGAGCAGAGAGCCTTGGTTTTGGTGGCGAGCTGGGCTTTGTAGAGAAGGCAGATTCTGGGCCGAAGGTGCACTGGACCGAGAAGGACGAGATGAGTTTGGAGCAGCATTTAACGAGCTGGGCCAAGGCCATTTGCGATGTTGGCAACAGGCTGAGAATTCAGCAGCTTTGCTTGGTTTTCAATGCGGAGTTCAAACGTAAGGAGATAGGTGATAAAATCCTCTAGTTTCATAGCTCCCATGGAGGTTGTAAGGGAAGTAACAATGGCATCGTATGCGGTATCTAAGCCAAAGAAGGATGCAAAGGACGTAACTCGACGGAGTAACAATAGTATCAAGACAGCGGAGACCTGCCGGACGATGTTGCGAGCTCGATCAATGTAATCTCTCATAGATAGGGATCCTTTCCTTAAAGCCCTAAGCTCACATTGCAAGTGGTGAATATGCGCATCTGATTTTGAGGCAAAAAGAGATTCCAGGGAAGTCCAAACAGCATGAGAACTTGTGAGACGATGAACTTGACGAAGAACAGCAGGGGTTAGCGAAGAGAAGATCCAGCCAAGAAGAATACGATCTTGCTTAAGCCAAGGAGCATACGCTGGATTTGGGTCTTCACTGTTGGGAAGAGTTGGAGATGGACACGGATTGGTGCCGGTAACGAAGCCGTCGAGTTCATAACCCTGGAGATATGGGAGAAACTGTGCACGCCAGAGAGAATAATTTGTGTCATCAAGTTTGACAGTGATGATGTGATGAGGTTGCGAGAAACCGGAGGAAGCCATCATTGATTGAGATGAGTTGATGACAGTGGAAATAACAGAACTTGTAGAGGCAGCGGTAGACATGAGGATCAACTAGGATGATACCAAGTTAGAACTACTAGGGTTTTGGTTATTGACAGAACTTTTAAGACTAGAAGAGAAGAAGAGAACTTTTGATTTTTATTATAAACTTGTGTGTACAATCGGTTTTACAAGACACATATATATATACAAAGTCTTCCTTGAACTACAAGGTAAGATAGTTTCCAAACTTAAACCAATTTCCTAAGATACAAAAGACTTGTTTAACAAGATAAACGTGTGTTATGTAACACACGTATTGTATGCCTTAACAATCACCCTTACATCAAAAGCGGACATAATGTTCACTAGAAAATAAACAAAGGCGGTCTACAAAAACTCCCAAATCCAAATAATATGTTTCTGGATGGCAATTCAATAAATTTCGGATGGCTACTGACAAAAGAAACTGTAACCGGTTTGGAGGTTCCCTCATTCTGCCATGACCAGTGAAGAGCTGCCTTAAAAAGTCATTTTTTTTTTTGATATTTTTTTTTTGTATTTTGGGTGGAGGCTCGTGTTAGGTGCTGATATAGGGTTCACGTACGGGTCGACACGATCTTGCATGGAGCCATGGAGACTAATTAATTCCGAGTAGACGGGAGCAGAATCATAAAAGTTACAAAACTAAAGGTTAGAAACACAGTAAGTGGCTACTGGCTACCAACGACCAAACAGCGTGTTTTTCCTCCATTTTCGTTTGTAAAACGTATATTCTTTAGACAGTCCCCAATAAAGTTTTCTGAAAGGCAGACCGCCTTTGTTTACAAAATGTTAACGAACAGAGATTCAAGCATTTGCTTGCCCAAACTGATGTTATTCAAATTTGGGTTCTTTTGTGAATTCAATTTCCAGTTGATTCAACAACCAAATACTTATGCAAAGGTTATAAACTGTTGGATTCATACCAACTCAAGACTGCAAGAAATTCATGCGAAAGATATTAACTGTCCTAAAGGAATTCAAGATTGTGCAAACAGACCGTGTAAAATATTTACACTGTCCCAAAAGAATTCAAGATTGTGTAAAGAAAATGTTAACAGACTGAGATTCAAGCATTGCCGAAACTAATGTTATCATTTTTCTGTTGTTAGGCCCTCAACAACCAAATGTTTATGGGAAGGGTGTAAACTGCAGAATTGAAACTATAACTTATTGAAATATTGTTAGATCTTTATCCATAAATACCAGAAGGTTATTTTCCTCTGATTATGAAATTCAATTTCCCCGTAGGCTTTAGCAAAAGAACAAGGGAAATAGGAAAACAAACATTAACAATAATAAGAATAACTTAAGAGTTTAATTTCCTTAAAAGGGATAATGGAATCATGTTTTGTATAAGGAAAAGTAAATGGAATTTTCTCTTGATTAGGGAATCAAGATTCAAGCTATGACGCGATATTTTCCTTGGACTTTATGCTCGTGCTGGCTTAACTCGAACTCCTGCAACAACATTACACAATTAATAATAACAAAGAGAGAATATAATCAGAAATTTGGATACATATTTCAAGAATAACGTCTGAGCATAAAATAAAGATGTTTTTCATTACCTTAATCCTGTCCTGCTGAGACTTCGTTATCTTTTCAACATAAGCACCCGAGTTGAGTGAAACTAAGCCTTCGGCATAACTTTCTCTCCTCTGTATTTTACTATCGCCACAGAAATATCTTATATTGTTTCCGACTGCTTCGTGACTAAAAATAAATTGGTTACAAGTATCAATCAACATCTTGCCATGTCTGGAGGTCGAAATCGGCTCCGAGTACCGATAGAATTTAGTCATTTTAAGGGTTGCAGCGAATACTGTAGTCCAGGAGCCCTTCACTCCATAATCCTGCATCTCCCATATATGGACACCGCCGTAACGTTCAATAGAAATAAAAGACAGACGGTCTTCAGAAACTCCCAAATGTATAGAATAGTTACCAGTGTAGAACGCCTTATCAACAGTTTCTGGATATGGCATTTCAATGAGTTTCTCATCGCTAATATCAAAACAAAGTATACGTGGGTCGGAGAGTACATTTTTTATATGACATGTCCAGTGAAGAGCTCCTTAAAAAGCAATCCAGGAGATGGATTAATCGAGTAAGGGTTTTGTGTTTGAATAGTTTTCCATGAGTCTGATCGCAGTGAATAAACCAACACTTTCCGATGAGCTTGAACACAAACCAACTTGTAGTCATTCTTGTTACAATCATAGCCAAATCCATATATGTTCGATAAAACGTCCCCTCTTGAAAAATTGCACAATGGTACTTTCTTATATTCTCTAGTACCAATATTCCAAAGACAGACACAACCATCATCACCACGAGGCATACGATAATAATAAGGACTAAAACAAATCCATTCATTACAAGAACCCAGAATTTGAACATAATTTTTGTTCTTATAATCGAACGGAAAGTCTAGCGTAGATGTATTCGATGGCAACAGCGGTATTGAAGTAGCATAATCCTTGTAGTAAATCCTATAACTTGGAAGCTTATTCGAATCGTAAGCAGTAAGTATGAGTCTAGGGTTGTTCGTGTTATCATGTATAGCCTTATCAAGATGATACTTAATGAATTTTGGTTTATTAAGTAGAGAACACCATACCTTGCAAACACATCGACAATTTCCAATGGAATCCGCAGGTAACTTGAGAAAGATATTCATCTGAATCACTTCCGAAAGCCTAGAGAAAACCATCCTTGAAATATTTAGCGACTAGGGTTACAAAAAAGAGGTGTTGTTGCTTCTTCAATAAGAACTAGGGTTTATCGATGAAGCTATGGGTTAGATATTCCCCAGTGCTTTTTTCTATGTCTTGCACCCCAGCCGAGTACTATTGTATTTATAGAGGGAGTTCAGACAGTTTTAGGAAACCCGTCAACGATAGAGGGACTCCAGATAATTTAAGGAAACCCATCGTAATTAATCCACGTCTTGCTCGACTTCTGAGTAATCCACAGGGAATCAAGGAAAAGGTACCATGTGTCTACCACGTTCTTGGATGGATTGTTTTCAAGTATATGCAAATTACCATCTGGCCATGAACGATCTAGTTTTGTATCAAAAAGTCTTATTTTATTGACATGTGAGCTTTGACATTCCATATACAAGTACAGTTGCATTTCTCTAAATTTCCATCATCAATACCGTGGATACAAAATATCGCTCAACCGATGAGAACACGCTAAGATAATATAGTAGTGCGATGAAGTCGTTTCAAGGACCAATATTAAAAGTACCTCGCGTCATCACTTAGGCACATGATGATGTCATAAGAGTCACGCACAACATGTGAAGGAAATCGCGATAATAATTCGATAATACTAGGCTGTTCTTCGGGAATATAAGTCTGGGTTATCAATTAGTTCCTGTTCACCTTGATTTATCAAAAGACAGAACAAAACTCATAGGTTTATCTGTGGAAGACAGATTTATCTATCATTGTAGACATTTCTGTGTGATACAGATTTGTTTATTCAAGTCTTCGACTGTATGTCGTAGCAACTCTTAGTTGTGGGTGAGAACAACTAAGGGAATCAAGTGCGTAGTATCCTGCCGGGATCAAAGACGTAAGGAGTGCAACTGTACCTTGAATCAGTATGAGATTGATTAGGGTTCAACTATAGTCCAGACCGAAGTTAGTTTCTAGTAGGCTAGTGTCTCAGAGCGGCTAATACAAAGTGTGGTGTTCAATCTGGACTAGGTCTCGGGTTTTTCTGCATTTGTGGTTTCCTCGTTAACAAAACTTCTGGTGTCTGTGTTATTTCTATATATTCCGCATTATATTTTTTTATATAATTGAAATATCACAGGTTGTGCGTTAAGATCAATAAATTAGAATATCCAACTTTTGGTTGTTGATTTACATTGATTTCCACTTGAACATTGGTCTTTGGTACCGTTCAAGTTATTTCACATAATAATCAGGCTCACGGGTTTCTATTTGTTCGATATTCTGATTAAATTGTGAAATAGAGATATTAAAACTCTTTGATATACTTTATTAAGATTGAGTCTAGTTGATTCTCTTGAAAGTATATTGGCGTTAGTACATACAGATTGCTAATCGAAATATTGGGTGAGGTTGTTGTACCCCCGCTTTTTCAATTGGTATCAGAGCAGACAAACACGTTTAAAGACCTCAAAAGTCTGTGTTTGTAGCAATCTGACTCTATGGACAGAAGTATTATCTCTGATAAACGCATCATTAGAAACAAAAGTTCTGTCTCGACTAATTCTATAAAAGATTTTTCAATCTCAAATATAGACGAACCTAATGTTCTAACGAGACAGACAGACGCTGTCATGTGTCCTTCCGATAACCTTTCAAAGGAGCCTATCTCTATTAATGGAAGGGAAACAGCTGAAGAGAGTGAACTGATTCTAAATCTTGTTAGAATCCAAGCTGATAAATTTAATGGGTTTAAAAAACATGTCAATGCTCTTCTTGGTATACTAAGAGACAACAATTCCAAAAACACAGAAGCTCTGTCTTCACAAGTCCTTCTTGAGACTCTCCTTGAAAAGGATGTTTTGTAAATTTAACATCATTTGAATAAACTCTCGATTCAAGGATACTTCAAAAAATCCACTATACCATCTAGTTCTCTAAAAACCAAAAGTGCTCCTGGTTCAGAAGTAAAACCGGAATCTCTTTTAATTAAAAAGGATGTGCCTGCAAATATGAGATAATAGTTCTGTTGATGTGAACAAAGTATAAAGTAAAAAGAGCAAAGATGATGATATAAGAAATAACCTAAAGGAGGTAATTAAGGGTTATAAAGAAATCGTTAGCAGGCTGTCAACCATCTCTTCCGGTAAGAACCGATACTAATGAGTCATATTTTGGTAAAAGTAATGTTTATGACAATTGTTCACATCATAATGTCTTTTCTCCAAAGTCTCGAAGAAAGAAGGATAACCAAAGGAAATGTTCATTTAATAAGCTGAAGGTTCATACTTGTGTAAATTAATCACAAGGTTGAAATATCACTTACAAAAATCCTATTTGAGTTAGAATTGAATAGGTATACTTTTGGCAAAGTGTCTTTGATGATCTAGATATTTTCTTATCGTTATTAGATGGATTGTCAATCAAAAAAACTTTTACATGAGTATTTCGTTTATGCGTATACCCTTTGTTTTTATTCTTTTCCACTTGCTTGGGACCCTTGAGCTGAGATGCATGGGTTATGTGCAGACTATATAGCCTTTTTGTTTAGGTCTTTGTGGACCCTCCTTACTATGGTATACGTACGGCCTCTAGGTTCTTTCACAAACCGTGCTTGCAAACCCTAGGTCTGTTCGAAATTGTTTATATACCCTTCCTATTGAGTTGAGATATCTCACTCTAGGCCCCTTATTATCAATGGCGTCTTCTTATTGCTCTTGGGATTTACCTGAAGACTTTGTTGATAATGCGGTGTATTTAGAGTTCGATAAAGAGAAGGGAACCTTTGTTGAAGTTGAATTATCCTTTCCTCAATCTCCTGATTCCTACTTAGACATTGAGGACGTTGAAGAGATTTCAGATAAAGTGGTTGTTGACTTTCTCAAGAACTTTGAGGATGCAAAACAACAACTTGTTGATACAATGAAGTGTCTTGATATGATAAGAACTGAGTTGAAAAAGGTTAACTCTAACCTTGTTCTCATGAAAACTCATGTAAAGGGACTTCTCAACAAGGATATCCACTCTGAAGAAACAGGGGATGTTTACAATCACAAGCTCAAAGATCTCAAGCTTCTTAAGGATCCCGAATCGACAATTTGATGTCTAGCTCGCATTCGTTTTTGGCTTGTTGAGTGTATTTTATTTATGTATAGTAAAACTTCTTAAAAGAATTTTATTCTTGTTTTTGTTTAAGAAGGATAACTAGGGTTTGGAATAGCCATTATTTTGAGTACACAAAGATATGTCCAACGTTTTCATCTTCATGTTTTTAGATTTATTTGTTTAAATTCTAAAGTTTGGTTTGGAAGATGATTTTTGCAGTATTAATCTTAATGGTTTTATATATTGCAATATTTTATGGGATATGTATGTTTGCGTCCGTGAACTATTACTGTCTCATACGATGTCAAAAGTTATCTCGTTTATATGTCGATATGCATGTATTGATACAAGATCGATGAACTTTTGAAAAACAAAAGTTAAGCCTATTATTTCATTTATTGATGGAAGATAGGTTAAAATCTTTGGTTTACACGGATTATGTCTATTATATGTCATTGCAAATAGCGATGGAAAATAGAATGAATCCTTGTATATTCCGCAGTATTGATCTTCCCTGATCCATATTTTATGTATATACTCTACGGCTCCATAAGTATTCTTGTGTGAGCACTTCCAACTAGACTAATCATAGATTCGTTTGTGGTTATTTTGGTTGTGTATTCCGATTAAATTAATCATGGGTTCTCTTGTGGTTAGTTTAATTGAGAATTTTGGATACAAAATCATTGTGTGGTTTTTGGTGTCCAAAGAAATCCTTATTTTCTCGAAAAAGTAAGGTCGCTCTTGTTGTTCTTTCGGGAATGACATCAAATAGGGGAGAGTTCTTTTGAACTTGTGATTAATTGCCATATCTTTGTGGGAGTGCGGCTTTTGAATATTTGAGGAGTTATCTTGTATCTTTATAAACTCCGTGATGAATGCATTTAGCTTCGCCTTTATGATTGCATCTAAACAAAGTTTATATGTACTTTTCTTTGGTCTTGAAGTGTCTCCATGAAAATTTATTTAGGATCCCGTTTTCGTACCTTTGCCAATTTTATTGACAAAAAGGAGGAGAATTAATATATAATTCACACTACAAATACATATGGTTTTCATGTCATCATGTAAGGGGGAGTGGTTTTCGTGTTGGGACGAAGTATTGACTAAGGGGGAGTGATACATATCACCATAGTATTGTTGTCGAAGTTGTGATATGAGAATTTTGATGTTGTGTAATAGTACTATGAAACTGTATAACAATGATCGAGAGTTTTTGTTCTCTAATTGTTATGGCTACGGGACTTCAACAACTATGATGCTGAAATGAACATATATGGAATCATAGGAGTACTTGGAAAAGACGAATTTTTCGAGTAACGTTCAAGCACAAAGAAGATCAAGCATGTGGACAAGAAGCTACAAAGTTTTATCTATTTTGTAATCCATATGTTTTGATAGTTTTGTCACTAAAATTGACAAAGGGGGAGATTGAGCACTGCTCGGTCGAACTCACATCCGTTGCTATCTCAAGCATGTTTGTCAATATTAGTGATCAAAACTATATGTCTTGATTTCTAGTTTCCTTATGACTAGGACTCAGTCTAGGATTTAAGTGTAGTTGAGCTCCAGACTCCATGACGATCATCTTACGAAGAAGAAGAACTACTCGAGGAACAAGTGGAACTTCATCCGAAAAAAAGGTATGTGGAGACTTGAACTTATCTATCACTCAAAAGTCTACACTATCTCCTACTCTTGATACAATAGTCGTATAAGTATGATAGTTTTCATACATACACATTTGATATTTCGAGCCGAGTTTACTCGCCTATCTTTTTCTCGAAATATGTGTTGGAGAGCTTTTGCTTTAACCATTTTCATCTTTACCCGTGACAGAAGTCATGATGACGTTTCAATCTTGAAAATAGCTTTGATGACGATAGTCGTGAATAACGATTGTTATAACATTATAGAAGAATGTTTCAATGATTGAAATGTAGAGTTGAGATTACCATCTATGGATATAAGCATATATAGTGTGTTCGCACATTAGTATATAAATCCATGTGCCGGAAACCCAGTGCATGCATATGTGTGCATGCGGTATTGGTGAAGGAGACAGGCTGAGTACGCAGTACCTGCGTAAATTTTCATACCGAAAATTTCTAATAAGTTTGTAAGTTTGCAAACTAGTAAACCAGTCACCTTATGTACGCATACCCGTACGCGTACCCACCGAAGTTTTCGAACCGAAAATTTCTGCTGAGTTTGTAAACTCAAATCCGGTAGCTAAGGTACGCATACCCGTACGCGTACCCAAGCTGGTTATTTCTCAAATCGGTAGTTCATGAGATTAAAACAATAAATTATAAGGAATGCAATCTTTGCAAACCATGGCTATATTATTCATGAATTGATTCAAGTGAATCAAACCGATGTTGTTTCAATTGTGTCTATGAATAAAAACCTAAGCAATTGAACAACTTTTCAACTAGTTCTTATGAGTCATTTGAACTAGTTATGAGAAAGATGAATACAGTTAATATGAAAGTGCTCACATGGCTTACCATTGGTTAACTACTTGTGAACCAACTAAGTGTACACGTTTAGGTACGGTTACACAAACCTAAATGAATACATTTCATTTGTGTGTGACAAGCTAAGTTTCGATCTAACGGTTGAAAGATATTAGCTTGGTTGAATCAGGTTTTTCATCTAACGGTGAATATTGAATGCTTTGTTACCAAGGTAACTTAGATTGCAAACCCTGATTTGAAAACTATATAAGGGGAACTCTAGCAACTGGAAAAACTAATCCCCACACCTCTTGTGTGATACTAGTTGGTTTTGCTAGAGTCGATTCTCCTTTAACCTTAGGTTTCTTCTCGAGACCCTGTAGGTTAACAACTGAAAGACTTCATTGGAATTCTAAAGCCATACGAAACTACTTTCTTATAGTTTAGCGATCCGATATTGCCATTTTCTATCATACGAGTTCAATTGAGTAATTGACTTGAGATTATATCTCCGATATGTCAAGATAAAAAGAAATCACAAACATCTTCGTCTCATCGTTTGTGATTCCACAATATCAAGTTTCGCTACCATACGATTTAGATTATTGTGAGGTGATTGATAATACTAGGCTGTTCTTTCGGGAATATAAGTCCGGGTTATCAATTAGTTCCTGTTCACCTTGATTTATCAAAAGACGGAACAAAAATCATAGGTTTATCAGTGGGAGACAGATTTATCTATCATTGTAGACTTTTCTGTGTGATACAATTTTTTTATTAAAGTCTTCGACTTTGGGTTGTAGCAACTCTTAGTTGTGGGTGAGATCAGCTAAGGGAATCAAGTGCGTTATATCCTGCTGGGATCAGAGACATAAGGAGCGCAACTGTACCTTGAATCAGTGTGAGGTTGATTAGGGTTCGACTACATTCCAGACCGAAGTTAGTTTCTAGTAGGCTAGTTTTTGTAGCGGCTTAATACAGTGTGGTGTTCAATCTGTACTAGGTCCCGGGGTTTTTCTGCATTTGCGGTTTCCTGTTAACAAAACTTCTGGTGTCTGTGTTATTTCTATTCTGTATTATCTTTTGTTATATAATTGAAATATCACAGGTTGTGCGTTAAGATCAATCGATTAGAATATCCAACCTTTGGTTGTTGATTGATTGGCACTTGAAAATTGGTCATTGGTACCATTCAAGTTATTTCATATAATAATCAGGCTCACGGATTTCTATCTGTTCGATTTGTTAATTACATTATGAAATAGAGATATTAGAACTCTTTGATATACTTTATTAAGATTGAGTCTAGTTGATTCTCTTGAAAGTATATTGTAGTTAGTCCATACAGATTGCTAATCCAAATATTGGGTGAGGTTGTTTTACCCCCGCTTTTTCACTTGGTTCCAAAGAAAGATGGAGGTTGGCGTATGTGTATTGACTATAGAGCATTGAACAAGATCCCTAAAAAGAATCATTACCCTATACCTAGGATAGACGACATGATGGATCAGTTGGTGTACCTTGGATTCATTGTTGGTGGTGGACAAAGGAATACTGATCCAAAGAATGTTGATGTGATCACTAAGTGGCCTATACCTAGTACTGTAACTGAAATCAGGAGTTTCTTAGGGGCTTGTACATACTTGCGTAAGTTTATCCAGCATTTTTCGAATATTGCAGGACCATTACATGGTTTGACGGGAGCTAAGGAAAAGTTTGAATGGCAGCAAACCCATAAAGACGCTTTTCAGTTACTAAAGAGGAAAATTTCAGAAGCACCAGTGCTGGCATTGCCTAACTTACAACGTACTTTTGAAGTTGAGACTGACGCTTCTAACTATGCATTTGGAGAAGTGTTGTTACAGGATGGTAAACCAGTGGAGTACCATTCAGAATTGTTCTCAGGTGCTATTAAGAACTACACACCTTGTGGCAAAGAATTTTATGCTTTACATTAATGTATCAAGCAAATCGGACAAACAAAAGTGGCCAACAGGACTGTGGTTCACATGTTAAGGGGATATAATTCTAAGCATCCTAAGACTTGGGATGAGAGTATACCATATCTACAGTTTGCTTTCAATAGAGCAGTACAAAGTTCTTCGGGAAAATCTCCTTTCGAGACGTGTTATGGTTACTTACCACCTAGTCTTTTCGATCTAGTATTTTCTAGTGACACCTCAATGGGGGGGAAGGAAGGAAGTGAACAGAAAAAGGCACAAAAGTTCTTGGAGAAGATATCTCAGATTCATGTAACTGTTGAAGCATAATTAAACAAGTCACAAGCCAAATACAAATCAAAGCATGAAAAGCATCTTATGCCTTGTAATTTTGGTGTTGGTGACTTGGTATGGTTAAAATTAGGTAAGGAAAGATTGAAGGGGGAAGGTAAGAAGTTGAAGCCATTGAGGTATGGACCATTTCGTATTCTTGATCAGATTGGTGACAATGCCTTTCGACTGGATCTTCCACCTTATCTAGGAATGTACTCGGTTATAAATGCCGAATACTTAAAGTTGTTTGAACTACCATTACTTGATGATGACGGTGACGACACTATGATCTTACCACAAGTAGAAGAATTTTGGTTTGATAGAGAAGAACCACTCAAGGAAGAATGTATATTGGACGAAGAGTGACTAAAACACGACAAGGAGAGAAAGAAACTTTTCTAATTGGGTGTAAAGGTCAAATTTTAAGCAAGGCCAAGTGGTTTAACTTGGAAAAGGGACTCTCGAGTTCCCTAACCTTCATTTTTAACTCTCACAGGAGTTCAATTTCTTAAAAGGGGGACCCATGATACAAGTGTATCTGTACTCCTTTAGGGAACTTAGTTAACCTCAAGCTAAATTGAGGGAAGAATCCTATTCTAGGAAGGAATCCATGTTTAGGTAGAATTCTTAGTTACGAAAGAGTTTTTAAGAAATTGTCTAGTTTAGGAAATAGATTCCTAATAGAAGTCCTTGGTAGGCTGACTACGATGAAGGCTATAAATAGAGGGCTTTGGCTAATAGCTAAGGACACACACATATACTAGGAACAAAAAACCTAGAAAACAGTTTAAGGTTAATCCACTGTTTAGAGAAGATTGTGAGCGTAACAAAGAGAGAATTGTAATCGTTTTCTTGTTCATAATCTAGAGAAGATATTTTCTTCGAATTACTATTTGTCTTCTGTGTTCTTCTAAGTTTTCCGTCTATTATTATTCTGAATTCCGCCTTTATAGTAATAGCTACCAAGGTATAGATATCATACGTATCACTGAGAGAAACCCTCTAATTGCACAATTTGGGGAAATTGAGTGAAACCCTAACAAATTTTATTCATAAGCTAGAATACTTGAGTAAGATTTGACATGACCCAAATTCAAAATCGCACAAAACAGAAAACCAAACATACCAGTCCAGTAACAACAAGATTTGAATATACCTATCTTCAATAGTCGCTCTCATTCCTTTTTTTTTTCATTAAGTAACGTAGTTCTGTTTCTCGACTTCACTACCACCACCACCACCCCACTATTCCTCAACACATTAATATCAACTTTGTGATGAAAACATTCTCCCGTAATATAGTTTTTTATTCTTTCTGCATCATTAATTCTAGTTCATGCCTTTGCAAAATTTGCTCTTGAAATTTCATTTATTTGGCTGGTAATTTTTGCTTACTCGATTACTGGGAACTCCATGATCTCATTGAGAGATCCTATCTTATTTACGTTAAAAATTTTTTTAACCATAATGACGGAGATGTGGTGTATTAACATAGTGGCAAGCTTAATAAATATATTAACTAACAGTTTGACCTAAATCGTCAGTTGACTTGGTTAACTAACGATTCAACGACCCAAATACTAAATTGGACAAACTTAGGACCCAAATACTAAGACATATCAAAACTTGCGACCCAAACACTAATTAACTCTTCAATTTAGCGCGTCTGTTCAACCCATCATCAACAATGCAATATGCTTATAGCCACCTGCTTTAAGAACTTTCTCTTGTCAAACTCTTCAACAAGAAGTTTTCAACCCTCGGCTAGTGCTCTCATAACACCAAGACATCCAAATGTTTGTTAATTTTAACAGGGAACCTACTAATAGGTTGCTGAAAACCTCACTACACCATGAAACTGAGATAAACTTGAAGAGTTTGTATGGTGAGATTGCTCTTGAACTTCTAGAGGTTATCAATGGAAACCAGCACACTCTGATATTTGTATGGTGTTTGGACACACAACAAAGAATTTTCCGAAGAAAACGAAGACAAGATGGAATACAAAGAAGATCAACAAGATTCTGCAAGTTGAAAGCATGAGGGTGAATGGGAAATGTTCAATCACATTTGATAAAGAGATAAGGCAGGCGATAAAAGAAGATGCCAACGGTGATGAGACTTTGAGTATTAAATGTCTTATTCAAGGGGTCATCAGTAATGGATCAACTGAAAATTCAATTGAAGCCAGTAATGTTGATAACAAAGACAAGAATGAAAAGATGCATCACCCAGTAGAACCAATTAAATCTCCTTCCCAGAGGTCCAAAAATTCAGAATTGCATTTGAAGGAAAATGGAGGCAAGAAGAATGTTATAGGTTCTGCAAAACCTGCAAAAGGAGTTGCAAATATGGGGTCAAAAGAAGACTGCAGAAGCCGAAAAAATTTCAAAAGGAAGTAAAGGCCGTGGGACAGTTTCTAAGTCTCCAGGGATGCATGCTTCAAAAGGTGCTATTGTAGGTGATGATACGGCGAGAAAGATTGAATATGCAACTAAAACACCAGAAAAAGCTGCATGCGGTGGAATAGTTGCTAGGACTGGTGTAGTGCAGAATAAAGTGGAAGAAGTTATGCATAATCCCTTCTTAATGCTCAGTTATTTCACATTCAAAGCTAAAAGCTGATTCGTAATAGACAATAGGAAGGTTTTGGCTGGTAAAACATGCAATCAAGGAAGGAAGTAATACCAAGAATACTGCAGATGGTAACATTGTTGAGAATTGGTAGGAAGTTACAAGCAAAAGCAATGTTAATTATTAGGAGCGAATCTGCTGTCAAGGTAAGTAACAATAAATCTTTCAGCTTGTTGAGTAATGAGAGTTCTCTAGCAATCCAGGATAAAGATAGAGCTACTATTGAAGATTGTGAGGAGGATAGTGAAGGGTTCTCTGATACAGATTCGAGCAAGAACTATCATTCTTGGCTTATGAGGACAAAGCTTGTAAAAAAATAGAGAAGGAACTTTCCAGACTCATGTGGAATGGCAAAATCCCCAACAAAGGAAGCAATGGGAGCTTGGGAAGAGGGAAAATATCTTCCGCTAGGAAACACTCGTCTTTCGTTGTTTTTTTAGGAGTGTTTGCAACATCATTGCATCTTGATTTTTCTGTTGTAAAAAAAAAAAAAAAAAAAAAAATTGCATTTGTTTGTCAAAATGTGCAGCCATGCACCAACCAACATAAAATTTTTTTTTTTTTTTTTTTTGGACTTAGAATTTGAGATGTTTATGTCAACGGCACCCTACATCTGAAATAATCAAGATTGTCCAGAAGATATCATGGAATTGTGCAAAACAAATGCGGACGTACCAAGAACCAAACAACACGGCGAAATAAATTTAAAGAAGAACAAACCAACTACGCACTTTACCCTATCAAATTTTCTCTTGATTAGAGAATTAATCAAGATTCAAAAAGAACCATAGCCACTACCAACCAAATTCAAATGAGAGCTCTTGCATAGCTTCCTTAACTTCGTCTTCATATTTGTTGTTTTCCTGAAACGGAGGGAGTATAGCCATATCAAGTTGATATTTAATAAATTTATTAGGGTTAAAAAGCTTAGAGCAAGATCTTTGGTTTTAGGTTTTGCTTAATTTCGAATGGATGTGTGTTAGAACTGAGTCTTTGAATGCTTGTAGTGTGTGATTCAATATGATCTAGACAGTGGTTAATTGGTACTACCAAGGAACATGATTTTCAAGGTTTAGTTTGGGTTTCTGTATCATGTATTGGCTGATCATATATACTTAAGCAGCAGCATGTGCTTGAATACGGGTGAGTTTAGCTCAGAAAAGCTTAGAGAAATCCAAGCGTATCAGTAAAGTAAGTCTTTGAGAGTTTAGTTGGCTCATAAATCTAGAAATCCCATTTTAGTGGGATGATGAGGAATTCACCCATCTCGTTTTAGCATTGAAAGCTGAATAAGAATATTGTGGTCTTGCGATCACTACGACTGAAATATTTAGACAACTCGAGGAAATACCCGAAACTATGACTAAAATGTGCATTTCTTCCAAAAGTGTGACTGATTTGAAAATTCTTCCAAAAGTGTGACCGACTTTACCTAATACCTAAAGTACCCTTTATAGCCCGATGTCTACACATCGATAGGTTGATGTCCACATATTCATAGCCGATGTCCACACATTATAGCTGATGTCCACATATTTATAGCCTGATGTCCACATATTTTATGAATAGTGTCCGATGTCTACACATCAAAACATGGATGTCTACATTTATCCAACATATGATTATGCCTAGATTCTGGATGTCTACATATAATATCTACACATCGGACACTATTCATGGTGGGGTATGAGTGCCCGATGTGTACACATCCTGACCCAATGTGTGCACATCTTTACTCAATGTGTACACATCCTTACCCGATATGTACACATCTGAGGACAAAATCTGGTATTTCCGTAAAAGACTAGGGCATACTCGCTGGTAGCTTTTCCTACCAAGGCCATGGCCCTAACGGCCACGCATGCCATTGGCACATGCCAACATGCTCGCTGGTAGCTTTTCCTACCAAGGCCACGGCCCTAACGGCCACGCATGCCATTGGCACATGCCAACATGCTCGCTGGTAGCTTTTCCTACCAAGGCCACGGCCCTAACGGCCACGCATGCCATAGGCACATGCCAACATGCTCGCTGGTAGCTTTTCCTACCAAGGCCACGGCCCTAACGACCACGCATGCCATTGGCACATGCCAACATGCTCGCTGGTAGCTTTTCCTACCAAGGCCACGGCCCTAACGGCCACGCATGCCATTGGCACATGCCAACATGCTCGCTGGTAGCTTTTCCAACCAAGGCCACGGCCCTAACGGCCACGCATGCCATTGGCACATGACGACATGCTCGCCGGTAGCTTTTCCTACCAAGGCCATGGACCTAACGGCCACGCATGCCATTGGCACATGCCAACACGCTCGCTGGTAGCCTTCATCACCTAACCGTGGCCCTAATGCACGTTGGTAGCCTAACTTGCAAGCCGTGCAACCTAGGCCAATTCGACCGTACGCGCCACTGGCACATGCCAAAACCCACGCTGGTAGCCTAATTTGCAAACCATGCAACCTACCACCAAGGCATTCCGCACATGCCAATGGCACATGCCACACACGCAACTATCTGCTCTGGCATTGCCACTTACACTCAACGTACAACCTACCACCAAGGCATTCCGCACATGCCAATGGCACATGCCACACGCGCCACTAGCAGCGCCACTTGCACTCAAGGTACAACCAACAATCGAGATATCAACAACAAATGGGGGATTCTTTCCAGGGTTTTGGTTTGGCGGTCACAGCTTGCAGCGTACACTACACTCACATTAAGAAAGCATGAAAAGGAATAAAGCGGTCAAATAAATCAGGAAATAATGGTGAAAACGTTTTCACCCATAAACACCTTGCGGTTACCACCTCCTCCCATTATTTCACCCTTTACTCTCTTCCTTCATGAGGCCAGGGTACGTTTCAATCTCGACTTGTATAAATAGGTCTTACCTATTTCCACCAGACAACAAGTCTCGCTCAGGAGAAAAATACTACACTCTCAGAAAAGGAAACTTTGCAAGCTCTCCAAAAAGCTTTCATCTCTTGCAAGCTTACGAAGCTTCCACTTTCTGATACAAGTCGAGACACTACTCTCCCAGAATTATTCTGGTCTCAACACCTTTCTTTGCTTCCCTCCCCAAATCAACCCTTCTCCTCCACTTTGTGACCGAAGCAAGTCTGGAACGACCATTTCTTGGTTTAGGCCGGACTTGTACAGATTGATCTCTCGAATCTATAAAGTGCTCACGTGCAGCAAATTTGTTTAGGGTTTGAACCATTTTCTCACTCACCTACCGAAATTACCGAAATCGGCAGAAACAATTTTTACCCATAAACACCTGCAAGCTGTGACCGCCAAACCAAGACCCTAGAAAGCATCCCCCAGTTTGTGTTGATGTCTCGAGTGTTGTTTGCACCTTGAGTGCAAGTGGCGCTGCTAGGGGCGAGTGTGGCATGTGCGGAATGCCTTTGTTGCGGGTTGCACCTTGAGTGCAAGTGGCAATGCCAGAGCTGCTAGTGGCATGTGTGGCATGTGCCAATGGCATGTGCGGAATGCCTTGGTGGTAGGTTGTATGTTGAGTGTTAGTGGCAATGCCAGAGCCGCTAGTGGCGTTTTTGGCATGTGCTAATGGCGTGTGCGGAATGCCTTGGTGGTAGGTTGCAAGGTTAGCAAGTTAGGCTACTAGCGTGTGTTTTGGCATGTGTCAATGGCACGCATGGCCATTAGGGCTACGTCCTAGTAAGAAAAGCTACCAGCGATGCATGTTGGCATGTGCCAATGGCATGCGTGGCCAATTTGAGTCACGACCTGGTAGGAAAAGCTACCAATGAGCGTGTTGGCATGTGCCAATGGCATGCGTGGCCAATTTGGGTCACGACCTGGTAGGAAAAGCTACCAGAGTGCGTGTCGGCTTGTGCCAATGGCATGCTCGGCCATTAGGGCCACGCCCTGGTGAGAAAAGCTACCAGCGAGCGTGTTGGCATGTGCCAATGGCGTGCTCGGCCATTAGGGCCACGCCCTGGTGAGAAAAGCTACCAGCGAGCGTGTTGGCAAGTGTCAATGGCATGCGTGGCCAATTTGGTTCACGACCTGGTAGGAAAAGCTACCAAATGAGCGTGTTGGCATGTGCCAATGGCATGCGTGGCCAATTTGGGTCACGACATGGTAGGAAAAGCTACCAAATGAGCGTGTTGGCATGTGCCAATGGCATGCGTGGTGACAATTTGGTCACGGCCGGTAGGAAAACCTACCGGCCGATGCGTGTTGGCATGTGCCAATGGCATGCATGGCCAATTTGAGTCACGGCCTGGTAGGAAAAGCTACCAGCGAGCATGTTGGCATGTGCCAATGGCATGCTCTGCCATTAGGGCCACGCCCTGGTGAGAAAATCTACCAGCGAGCGTGTTGGCATGTGTCAATGGCGTGCTCGTCCATTAGGGCCACGCCCTGGTGAGAAAAGCTACCAGCGAGCGTGTTGGCATGTGCCAATGGCATGCGTGGCCAATTTGGCCTAGGTTGCACGGTTTGCAAGCCTAGGACCGGGCGCTATTTTGGCATGGCACGGCTAGGGCCAAGGTAAGGGTGTTTGGCTTGGCGTGGCGTGACCAACGTAGATATGGCCAAGGCAGAGTGTGTTTGTCATGGCGCGGCTAGCTTGGGCAAGGTGTGGCTGGCATGATTTGCCATTGGAACGAAGGTGCGGCTAGCATGGTTGGCATGCTTTGGCGTGTTTGGTGTGGCTGGCATAATTTTCCATTGGCACGGAGGTGCGGCTAGCATGGTTGGCATTCTTTGGCGCGTTTGGTATGGCTGGCATGATTTGCCTTTGGCATAAAGGTGCAGCTAGCCTAGGCTAGGCTTGTCTGGCATGATTTGTCATTGGCACATAGGTGCGGCTAGGATGGTTGGCATGCTTTGGCGCGTTTGGTGTGTCTGGCATGATTTGCCATTGGCACAGAGGTGCGGCTAGCATGGTTGGCATGCTTCGGCGCGTTTGGTATGGCTGGCATGATTTGCCATTGGCATAGAGGTGCGACTAGCTTAGGCTAGGTGTTGCTGGCATGATTTTACCATTGGCACGGAGGTGCGGCTAGCATGGTTGGCATGCTTTGGCGCGTTTGGTGTGACTAGTATAGCTAGGGCCAAGGCAGAGTGCGTTTGGCATGGCGCGGCTAACTCGGGCTAGGTGTAGCTGGCATGATTTGCCATTGGCACGGAGGGGAATTAGGGTTTTGTTCGTTGTAACCCAAATTTGAAAAAAATACCCCCTATTAATTACTGACTACATGCATTAAATGTTCTAATAAATGTGTCATCGGTGACATTAGGTTATTTGGGGTTCTACGATTTTACCCTTTGTTCAAAATCCACCATCAACATTAAGTCCCCGCTAGCTCGGAACAATGAGCTTTGTTGCGAGGTAAGCATAAGATGGTGACAAACTATCAACATCGATCGTAAAGAGAATTGAAGAGGCTTGTCCGACCTTTTTATAAATAGGATTTGGAATCCTTGCCTCTGGAAGTTTTGCACAAATCGGGAGGCTGGCACAATTGGGAAGTCAGCGTCATTGAGAGGTAGGGAGTTGGGCGGCATTGAGAAGTTGACACGAGTTGGGAAACTGAGCGTGCTAGATGACGGGACCGGCGCAAGGTGGGGAAGCTGAGCGTGCTAGCTGGCGGGACTGGCGCAAGGTGGGGAAGCTGAGCGTGCTAGCTGGCGGGACCGGCGCAAAGTGGGAAGCTGATCGTGCTAGCTGGCGGGACCGGCGCAAGGTGGGGAAGCTGAGCGTGCTAGGCAAGGGGCCGGGCGCAAGGTGGGGAAGCTGAGCGTGCTAGCTGGCGGGATCGGCGCAAAGTGGGAAGCTGATCGTGCTAGCTGGCGGGACCGGCGCAAGGTGGGGAAGCTGAGCGTGCTAGCTGGCGGGACCGGCACAATCTTGGGCGACGTTGGGAAGCTGGGCGTAATTGGTGGGACCGGTGCAACTTGGGCGACGTTGGGAAGTTGGGCACAATTGGTGGGACCGGTGCAACTTGGGCGACGTTGGGAAGTTGGGCGCAATTGGTGGGACCGGTGCAACTTGGGCGATGTTGGGAAGTTGGGCGCCCTTGTGGGCCCGTTCCTTATATGCACGATTTTGGTATAGGGAAATCCTTCCTTATTTCAGAATCTCCACGCCCATATATATAAAATCCCTTTTTCTCATCTTTGTTCTTTCATCTTTTCATACTAGCGGCAGAGTCACAAAGAAAAACCGGCTTCCAGGTATGTCTTCAAGTACTTCTCTTGTTTTCATTTTCATGTAGGTGCAAACCCTAAAAGTAGGCGTTTTTCTTTTAGGATCCTTGCAATGACATTGCGCATATGATTTCTTGGCGTGCTTCTTGTAGAAAATATTATATATATGCACCCAAGGGAAATACTGCATATATGATTTGAACCCGTAGAAAAATGCTCCATATATAATTTTGAACCCAAAGAAGGATACCATAGACGCATTCTAGCCCGTAGGAAATACTGCGTATATAGTTTTGAACCCGAACAAGGATAATGCAGACGCACTTGAGCCCGTATAAAATACTGCGTATATAATTTTGAACCCTGAAGAAGATACTGCAGACGTACTTGAGCCCGTATAAAATACTACGTATATAATTTTGAACCCTGAAGAAGATACTACGTGTGCATTTTCGAACCCGTAGAGAATACTGTATATGTGCTTCATATGATTTCGAACCCATAAGAAATATTTCATATATGAATTTCGGACCTGAAGGAAATACTGCGCGTGCAGTTTTGAACCCGTAGAAAAATGCTCCATATATAATTCTGAACCCGAAGAAGGATACCATAGACGCATCCGAGCCCGTAGAAAATACTGCGTATATAATTTTGAACCCTGAAGAAAATACTGCATGTGCAGTTTTGAACCCTTAGAGAATACACCCTATTTTTTTTTTTTTTTTTTTTTTTAGGTTTTCTTTTTGTTGGGTGCGATTATGTGTCAGGGAGATAATTTCGTCTTTCTCCGTGTGCAAATATCTCGTTACTAAGTTGTTATGAAGAAATCCGACAAGATGTTACCTGAACAAAATTTCGCCTCATCGAAGGATGTTCATAGTTCAAAATAAACACGGATGATGAATTCTTTGCTAGACCCCTCGCCCCTGCTCGGAAGAATCACCCAGGTTTCTTGCCAATTTTGTTAACCGGTGGTGAAGATGAAAAGAAGACACGTTCGGTTCGCCCAGAGAACACCATACGGTTCTGTCTTCATAAAGGGGTATAATCTTCTTCCAACATTGATTTCAGGATGTGTCAAATCCCATTGCGTTCTTTTGATAGATGGGTTGAGTTCATGGTGAGTAGGGAGTACATAAATACCAACTTGACTCGAGCGCAGATTATTGATGCTGTCAAAGCTTCAGTAAATCTCCAGATTATGAAGGATATCCAAGGCTTGGTTGCTTTCATCTCCAGATGGTGTTCGGACACCCATACGATATCATATGTAGATGGGGTGAAATAACTTTCTCCTTGGAGAGTGTGGCTCTCTTGTCAATCTTCCAGAACCTGGAATCTTAATATCCGATTGTATGAAGGTGAGGAGAAGATGCGGGAAGACCTTATCGCTAAGTTGGGAGATTACGCTCGAAAAGACTCCACTGCGAAGTCGAAGGATTCTGTCCGGAAAGAGGATGAAAGGTGCTTTTACAGCTGGTGGATATCTCAATGGTTTCCGGACGAGCCGGAACCTAAACAGAAAAGCAAATGATCTTCATGTTGCAGCATTTTTGGCTCTCTCGTTTGTCTAGAGACATTTTTTATGACGGTTCTGGCAAGAAGGAAATAAGACCAGAGTTGCTAGTGATTGCTATGAAGTTAGCAAAAGGTGAAGTTCTTCCCATTGGCAAGCTATTCCTTGGTTCCCTGTATGTGCATCTGGATCACCTAGTTGCGAACATGCGAGTTTCGAATGGTTTCATGAAAAGGGATGTGCACGTTGATTTTATGCAAGTCTGGCTATGGGAGAGTATGCTCCGAAACCATTGCCTTCGATTCCCGCGAGCTGGGGCAGCTCTCGAATTCTTTGATGGGTGAACAGGCGTCCAAGAGTTGGCATGAGCTTGGTTAGTCTTCTCGATAAGTCGCATGAAATCAGTTTTCGTCCATGAGAGCCGGTCCATAGGTCGGTGACTCAAATCGACACCTTTGCTTCTGCTCCGATCATGTCTTAGTCTTCTGACGGCAACTTGAGTGTTGGTGAAAAATTGTTTATTCAAAGCCGCATGTCCTAGCTATATGTCGTCTTTCTTCATGGGGTCTTTCCGAATAGTCGCTTACAATATTGACCGTGTTGCTCGTCACATGGGTTTCGATCAAGGGGTGCCTCTTGCTTACCAGATGGTGGTTCCTAAGGATTCATTGCATGCCGCCCTTAATGCCAGTGCCCTTGAGCCGGGTATCCGCCTTCCCTTCTTTCAAACGGGAAGAGTAACTTCGATGACTTTTGGCTATAATGAGTTCTGGTACGATGAGTTCATTATGATTCAAGATTTTTTAAATAATGTGGTGGAGAATGTTCGTTGTAAAACTTCCCCAGCAGTTTTGAAGAAGTATCCAATGTTAAGAGATCCCAAGCGAAAGTTGCCTGGCAACTCGGAAAGTCCCCAGCAAAGGAACGAGAACGAAGAATCGTCTTTGGCGGGTTCCTGGCGGTTTCAAAAGATCCTCCCCGCAGCTCTCATGTCTTTCGCTTCTTCCAATAACCGGGTATGCGTCGCCTTATTGTTGGTTTGTCTCAAAACACGTGAATTTCTCACAAAACATGTGTCTTGTTTCTTCCAGGGCTTTCCCAGTAGTGTTAATGCCTTCGCCGCCTAGCACGTTGCCGGAGACGGCAATTTCCTCGAAGAATTCCGGCGGCACTGAGCATCCTCATAGCGGTGATGAGTAAGAGAAAGAAGAAAGTTCGACAAGTGAGAGTGATTCCTCTGGAAGCACTGGTTCTTTTTCGGGAAGTGGTTTGGTGAGTTTCGCGCTTCTTTTTCCGTTTCTTCATTTGAAAAATGTCTAACTCAAGTTCGCAGGAGGAATCCGGTTCGGAGGACGATTCGGGGTGGAGCCACACGAAAACTTGCCCTTGGTGACCACCGCCGGTGACTTGGAGATGAGAGTTAGCCAATTGCCGGGCACCGATGTGGTTCAAATGGTGGATGATTCCCTTAAGGTTGCTACCGTAGACATGGAAAAAGACCCTTTGCGAGTCGTGAGGCCGGTTGCAGGCGCCATTTTTGATCCCCCGTACTTGGTTCCTTATCCAGGTCATGTCTTTGGTTGGCGGTTTCGAGCGTGCTGGCTAAGTATGAGGCGTTTTACACCGCATCCGGGAGAAGCATGGACATATGGCCACAACCAAGAAGATCACTAGTCGATTTGCGCTGGTTAAGCGTGTGGAAGAGGCTTTATCTTCCATTGAGGACATGCGTGAGGTGACTGGCCACACCGTTTCTGAAGACGTTACTGCCGACTGGGAGCACCATCGCGACGTGTGTGTATAAATGAGTTCAATGCTTCGTAGTTTGTCGAAGGCCTTGCTGATATCCAGAAATCGAAAGATGCAGCAGTCGAAAGCCTTTCTGCAGAGGAGATTGCACGACAGGAGGTAGAACTCGAAAAGCTTTCCAAGATGCTGATTATGAAGAGAGCGGCTCTTGAAGATGCAAAGTTGACTTTCTCCAAGAAGAGCAGACCTCTGTTGGATGATTTTCCTTGAATGTTTCTCTGTTAAACTTTCATTTAGGTTCTTCTTTTTTTTTTTTTTGAAAAACATATTAGATGTTTGGTTAAAGTTCGACCGGTTTTGATAGACATCTGGTAGCTTTTGAGGGTATTGGATTATTTCTGGGATGAATGGTTTTGATAATATAACTCTGATTATGTTTTGGGAAAGGAATATTGCTTTTATGAAAGTGTGTGCTAGCAATAGGCACAAGACGTAGTAGTATGGAGTTTTTATTAAGAACCTAAAAACAGATCGTATATCTTGCCCAATCTAAATTTACTCACTTCATAGGTTTTTGCAAACACACCTCTATCCAAGTAAAAGGCGGATTTGCTGGTAGCATCGCCAGTTAGTCCCCAATCGCTGGTAGCGTCTTCAGCGAGTCCCCAGTTTTCTGGTGTAGTTTTAACAACTGATAACCGGGTTGTCTGGAAGTTGAGTCGGATTGAGTCGCAAGTCCCCAATCGCGGGTAGCATCTTCAGCGAGTCCCCAGTTTTCAGGTGTAGTTTTTACAACTGGTAACCGGGTTGTCTGGCAGTTGAGTCGGATTGAGTCGCCTTCCCCTACCATCTTGACATCTGGGTCGAAGAACGAGATCGACAGTCTAACATTGTAGCCGATAGATCAATCCTCATGCTGTGGTCGCCAATTGTTTATGGGTAAAAATCGTTTCCGCCGATTTTGGTAATTTCGGTAGGTGAGTGAGAAACTGGTTTAAACCTTAAACAAATGTGTTGCACGTGAGCACTTTATAGATTCGAGAGATCAATCTGTAAAAGTCCTACTAAACCAAGAAATGGCCGTTCCAGACTTGCTTCGGTCACAAAGTGGAGGAGAAGGGTTGATTTGGGGAGGGAGGCAAAGAAAGGTGTTGAGACCGGAATAATTCTGGGAGAGTAGTGTCTCGACTTGTATCGTAAAGTGAAAGCTTAGGAAGCTTGCAAGAGATGAAAGCTTTTGGGAGAGCTTGCAAAGTTTCCTTTTCGAGAGTGTTGTATTTTTTTCCGACCGAGACTTGTTGTCCGGTGGAAATAGGTAAGACCTATTTATACAAGTCGAGATTGAAACGTACCTCGGCCTCATGAAGGAAGAGAGTAAAGGGTGAAATAATGGGAGGAGGTGGTAACCGTAAGGTGTTTATGGGTGAAAACGTTTTCACCATTATTTCCTCATTTATTTGACCGCTTTATTCCTATCCACGATTTCTTAATGTGAGCGTAGTGTACGCTGCAAGCTGTGACCGCCAAACTAAGACCCTGGAAAGCATCCCCAAGTTTGTGTTGATGTCTCGAGAGTTGGTTGCACCTTGAGTGCAAGTGGCGCTGCTATGGGCGTGTGTGGCATGTGCCAATGGCATGTGCGGAATGCCTTTGTTGCGGGTTGCACCTTGAGTGCAAGTGGCAATGCCAGAGCTGCTAGTGGCGTGTGTGGCATGTGCCAATGGCATGTGCAGAATGCCTTGGTGGTAGGTTGTATGTTGAGTGTTAGTGGCAATGCCAGAGCTGCTAGTGGCGTGTTTGGCATGCGCCAATGGCGTGTGTGGAATGCCTAGGTGGTAGGTTGCACGGTTTGCAAGTTAGGCTACCAGCGTGGGTTTTGGCATGTGTCAATGGCACGCATGGCCATTAGGGCTACGTCCTGGTAAGAAAAGCTACCAGCGATGCATTTTGGCATGTGCCAATGGCATGCGTGGCCAATTTGGGTCACGACCTAGTAGGAAAAGCTACCAGCGAGCATGTTGGCATGTGCCAATGGCATGCGTGGCCAATTTGGGTCATAGCCTGGTAGGAAAAGCTACCAGCGAGCGTGTTGGCATGTGCCAATGGCATGCGTGGCCAATTTGGGCACGGCCTGGGGGAAAAACTACCAAATGATGCGTGTTGGCATGTGCCAATGGCATGCGTGGCCAATTTGGGTCACGGCCTGGTAGGAAAAGCTACCAGCGAGCGTGTTGGCATGTAACAATGGCATGCTCGGCCATTAGGGCCACGCCCTGGTGAGAACAGCTACCAACGAGCGTGTTGGAATGTGCCAATGGCGTGCTCGGCCATTAGGGCCACACCCTGGTGAGAAAAGCTACCAGCGAGCGTGTTGGCATGTGCCAATGGCATGCGTGGCCAATTTGGGTCACGACCTGTAGGAAAAGCTACCAAATGAGCGTGTTGGCATGTGCCAATGGCATGCGTGGCCAATTTGGGTCACGGCCTGGTAGGAAAAGCTACCAACAGCGTGTTGGCATGTGCCAATGGCATGCGTGGCCAATTTGGTCACGGCCTGGTAGGAAAAATTACCAGCGATGCGTGTTGGCATGTGCCAATGGCATGCGTGGCCAATTTGGGTCACGGCCTGGTAGGAAAAGCTACCAGCGAGCGTGTTGGCATGTGACAATGGCATGCTCGGCCATTAGGGCAACGCCCTGGTGAGAACAGCTACCAGCGAGCGTGTTGGCATGTGCCAATGGCGTGCTCGGCCATTAGGGCCACACCCTGGTGAGAAAAGCTACCAGCGAGCGTGTTGGCATGTGCCAATGGCATGCGTGGCCAATTTGGGTCACGACACAGTAGGAAAAGCTACCAAATGAGCGTGTTGGCATGTGCCAATGGCATGCGTGGCCAATTTGGGTCATGGCCTGGTAGGAAAAGCTACCAGCGAGCGTGTTGGCATGTGCCAATGGCATGCGTGGCCAATTTGGTCACGGCCTGGTAGGAAAAATTACCAGCGATGCGTGTTGGCATGTGCCAATGGCATGCGTGGCCAATTTGGGTCACGGCCTGGTAGGAAAAGCTACCAAATGAGCGTGTTGGCATGTGACAATGGCATGCTCGGCCATTAGGGCCACGCCCGGGTGAGAACAACTACCGCCGAGCGTGTTGGCATGTGCCAATGGCGTGCTCGGCCATTAGGGCCACACCCGGTGTGAAAAGCTACCAGCGAGCGTGTTGGCATGTGCCAATGGCATGCGTGGCCAATTTGGGTCACGACACTGGTAGGAAAAGCTACCAAAGAAGCGTGTTGGCATGTGCCAATGGCATGCGTGGCCAATTTGGGTCACGGCCTGGTAGGAAAAGCTACCAGCTAGCGTGTTGGCATGTGCCAATGGCATGCGTGGCCAATTTGGTCATGACCTGGTAGGAAAAGCTACCAACGATGCGTGTTGGCATGTGCCAATGGCATGCGTGGCCAATTTGGGTCACGACTGGTAGGAAAAGCTACCAATGAGCGTGTTGGCATGTTCCAATGGCATGCTCGGCCATTAGGACCACGCCCTGGTGAGAAAAGCTACCAGCGAGCGTGTTGGCATGTGCCAATGGCATGCTCGGCCATTAGGGCCACGCCCAGTGAGAAAATCTACCAGCGAGCGTGTTGGCATGTGCCAATGGCATGCGTGGACAATTTGGCCTAGGTTGCACGGTTTGCAAGCCTAGGTGCGTGCGCTATTTTGGCATGGCGCGGCTAGGGCCAAGGTAAGGGTGTTTGTCTTGGCGTGGCGTGACCAGCGTAGCTATGGCCAAGGCAGAGTGTGTTTGGCATGGCGCGGCTAGATTGGGCAAGGTGTGGCTGGCATGATTTGCCATTGGCACGGAGGGGCGGCTAGCATGGTTGGCATGCTTTGGCGCGTTTGGTGTGGCTGGCATGATTTGCCATTGGCACAGAGGTGCGGCTAGTATGGTTGGCATGCTTCGGCGCGTTTGGTATGGCTGGCATGATTTGCCATTGGCATAGAGGTGCATCTAGCTTAGGCTAGGCGTGTCTGGCATGATTTGCCATTGGCACGGAGGTGCGACTAGCATGGTCGGCATGCTTTGGCGCGTTTGGTGTGGCTGGCATGATTTTCCATTGGCACAGAGGTGCGGCTAGCATGGTTGGCATGCTTCGGCGCGTTTGGTATGACTGGCATGATTTTCCATTGGCATAGAGGTACGGCTAGCTTAGGCTAGGTGTTGCTGGCATGATTTTGCCATTGGCACGGAGGTGCGGCTAGCATGGTTGGAATGCTTTGGCGCGTTTGGTGTGACTAGCATAGCTAGGGCCAAGGCAGAGTGCGTTTGGCATGGCGCGGATAGCTCGGGATAGGTGTGGCTGGCATGATTTGCCATTGGAACGTAGGGGAATTAGGGTTTTGTTCGTTGTAACCCTAATTTGAAAAAACACCCCCTATTAATTACTGACTACATGCATTAAATGTTCTAATAAATGTGTCATTGGTGACATTAGGTTATTTGGAGTTTTACGATTTTACCATTTGTTCAAAATCCACCATCAACACCTACTCAGACATTGAGGACGTTGAAGAGATTTCAGATCAAGTGGTTGTTGACTTTCTCAAGAACTTTGAGGATGCAAAACAACAAATTGTTGATACAATGAAGTGTCTTGATATGATAAGAACTGAGTTGAAAAAGGTTAACTCTAACCTTGTTCTCATGAAAACTCATGTAAAGGGACTTCTCAACAAGGATATCCACTCTGAAGAAACAAAGGATGTTATCAATCACAAGCTCAAAGATCTCAAGCTTCTTAAGGATCACGAATCGGCTATTTGATGTCTAGCTCGCATTCGTTTTTGGCTTGTTGAGTGTCTTTTATTTATGTCTAGTAAAACTTCTTAAAAGAATTTTATTCTTGTTTTTGTTTAAGAAGGATAACTAGGGTTTGGAATAGCCATTATTTTGAGTACACATAGCTATGTCCAACGTTTTCATCTTCATGTTTTTAGATTTATTTGTTTAAATTCTAAAGTTTGGTTTGGAAGATGATTTTTGCAGTATTAATCTTTATGGTTTTATATATTGAAATATTTTATGGGATATGTATGTTTGCGTCCGTGAACTATTACTGTCCCATACGATGTCAAAAGTTATCTCGTTTATATATGCATGTATTGATACAAGATCGATGAACTTTTGACAAAAAAAAGTTAAGCCTATTATGTCATTTTTTGATGGAAGATAGGTTAAAATATTTTGTTTACACGGATTATGTCAATTATATGTCATTGCAAATAGTGATGGAAAATAGAATGAATCCTCGTATATTCCGCAGTATTGATCTTCCCTGATCCATATTTTATGTATATACTGTGCGGCTCCATAAGTATTCTTGTGTGAGCACTTTCAACTAGACTAATCATAGATTCGTTTGTGGTTATTTTGGTTGTGTATTCCGATTAAATTAATTATGGGTTCTCTTGTGGTTAGTTAATTGAGAATTTTGGATACAAAATCATTTTGTGGTTTTTGGTGTCCAAATAAATCCTTCTTTTCTCGAAAAAGTAAGGTCGCTCTTGTTGTTCTTTCGGGAATGATATCAAATAGGGGAGAGATCTTTTGAACTTGTTCTTAATTTCCATATCTTTGTGGGAGTGCGGCTTTTGAATATTTGAGGAGTTATCTCGTATCTTTATAAAATCCGTGATGAATGCATTTAGCTTCGCCTTTATGATTGCATCTAAACAAAGTTTATATGTACTTTTCTTTGGTCTTGAAGTGTCTCCATGAAAATTTCTTTAGGATCCCGTTTTCGTACCTTTGCCAATTTTATTGACAAAAAGGAGGAGAATTAATATGTAATTCACACTACAAATACATATGGTTTTCATATCATTATGTAAGGGGGAGTGGTTTTCGTGTTGGGACGAAGTATTGACTAAGGGGGAGTGATACATATCACCATAGTATTGTTGTCGAAGTTGTGATATGAGAACTTTGATGTTGTGTAATAGTACTTTGAAACTGTATAACAATGATCGAGAGCTTTTGTTCTCTCATTGTTATGGCTACGGGACTTCAACAACTATGATGCTGAACTGAACATATATGGAATCATAGGAGTACTTGGAAAAGACAAATTTTTCGAGTAACGTTCAAGCACAAAGGAGATCAAGCATGTGGACGAGAAGCTACAAATTTTTATCTATTTTGTAATCCATATGTTTTGATAGTTTTGTCACTAAAATTGACAAAGGGGGAGATTGTTAGAGCACTGCTCAGTCTAACTCACATCCGTTGCTATCTCAAGCATGTTTGTCAATATTAGTGATCAAAACTATATGTCTTGATTTCTAGTTTCCTTATGACTAGGTCTCAGTCTAGGATTTAAGTGTAGTTGAGCTCCAGACTCCATGACGATCATCTTACGAAGACGAAGAACTACTCGAGGAACAAGTGGAACTTCATCCGAAAAAAAGGTATGTGGAGACTTGAACTTATCTATCACTCAAAAGTCTACACTATCTCCTACTCTTGATACAATAGTCGTATACGTATGATAGTTTTCATACATACACATTTGATATTTCGAGCCGAGTTTACTCGCCTATCTTTTTCTCGAAATATGTGTTGGTGAGCTTTTGCTTTAACCATTTTCATCTTTACCCGTGACGGAAGTCATGATGACGATTCAATCTTGAAAATAGCTTTGATGACGATAGTCGTGAATAACGATTGTTATAACATTATAGAAGAATGTTTCAAAGATTGAAATGTAGAGTTGAGATTACCATCTATGGATATAAGCATATATAGTGTGTTCGCACATTAGTATATAAATCCATGTGCCAGAAACCCAGTGCATGCATATGTGTGCATGCGGATTGTGAAGGAGACAAAGCCGAGCACGCGTGCCGTGCGCGTACCTGCGGAAGTTTTCATACCAAAAATTTGTGATGAGTTTGTAAGTTTGCAAACTAGTAAACCGGTCACCTTAGGTACGCATACCCGTACGCGTACCCACCGAAGTTTTCGAACCGAAAATTTCTGCTGAGTTTGTAAACTCAAATTAGCTAAGGTACGCATACCCGTACGCGTACCCAAGCTGGTTATTTCTTAAATCGGTAGTTCATGAGATTAAAACAATAAATTATAAGGAATGAAATCTTTGTAAACCATGGCTATATTATTCATGAATTGATTCAAGTGAATCAAACCGATGTTCTTTCAATTGTGTCTATGAATAAAAACCTAAGCAATTGAACAACTTTTCAACTAGTTCTTATGAGTCATTTGAACTAGTTATGAGAAAGATGAATACAGTTAATATGAAAGTGCTCACATGGCTTACCATTGGTTAACTACTTGTTAACCAACTAAGTGTACACGTTTAGGTACGGTTACACAAACCTAAATGAATACATTTCATTTGTGTGTGACAAGCTAAGTTTCGATCTAACGGTTGAAAGATATTAGCTTGGTTGAATCAGGTTTTTCATCTAACGGTGAATATTGAATGCTTTGTTACCAAGGTAACTTAGATTGCAAACCCTGATTTGAAAACTATATAAAGGGAACTCTAGAAACTGGAAAAACTAATCCCCACACCTCTTGTGTGATACTAGTTGGTTTTGCTAGAGTCGATTCTCCTTTAACCTTAGGTTTCTTCTCGAGACCCTGTAGGTTAACGACTGAAAGACTTCATTGGAATTCTGAAGCCATACGAAACTACTTTCTTATAGTTGAGCGATCCGATCTTGCCATTTTCTATCATACGAGTTCAATTGAATAATTGACTTGAGATTATATCTCCGATATGTCAAGATAAAAAGAAATCACAAACATCTTCGTCTCATCGTTTGTGATTCCACAATATCTAGTTTCGCTACCATACGATTTAGGTTATTGTGAGGTGATTGATAATACTAGGCTGTTCTTTCGGGAATATAAGTCCGGGTTATCAATTAGTTCCTGTTCACCTTGATTTATCAAAAGACGGAACAAAACTCATAGGTTTATCAGTGGGAGACATATTTATCTATCATTGTAGACTTTTCTGTGTGATACAATTTTTTTTATTAAAGTCTTCGACTTTGGGTCGTAGCAACTCTTAGTTGTGGGTGAGATTAGCTAAGGGAATCAAGTGTGTTATATCCTGCTGGGATCAGAGACATAAGGAGCGCAACTATACCTTGAATCATTGTGAGGTTGATTAGGGTTCGACTACATTCCAGACCGAAGTTAGTTTCTAGTAGGCTAGTTTTTGTAGCGGCTTAATACAGTGTGGTGTTCAATCTGGACTAGGTCCTAGGGTTTTTCTGCATTTTCGGTTTCCTATTAACAAAACTTCTTGTGTCTGTGTTATTTCTATTCCGCATTATCTTTTGTTATATAATTGAAATATCACAGGTTGTGCGTTAAGATCAATCGATTAGAATATCCAAACTTTGGTTGTTGATTGATTGACACTTGAACATTGGTCATTGGTACCATTCAAGTTATTTCACATAATAATCAGGCTCACGGATTTCTATCTCTGTTCATTTGTTAATTACATTATGAAATAGAGATATTAGAACTCTTTGATATACTTTATTAAGATTGAGTCTAGTTGATTCTCTTGAAAGTATATTGGATTTAGTCCATACAGATTGCTAATCGAAATATTGGGTGAGGTTGTTTTACCCCCGCTTTTTCACTTGGTTCCAAAGAAAGGTGGAGGTTGGCGTATGTGTATTGACTATAGAGCATTGAACAAGATCCCTAAAAAGAATCATTACCCTATACCTAGGATAGAAGACATGATGGATTAGTTGGTGTACCTTGGATTCATTGTTGGTGGTGGACAAAGGAAGACTGATCCAAAGAATGTTGACGTGATCACTAAGTGGCCTATACCTAGTACTGTAACTGAAATCAGGAGTTTCTTAGGGGCTTGTACATACTTGCGTAAGTTTATCCGGTATTTTTCGAATATAGCAGGACCATTACATGGTTTGACGGGAGCTAAGTAAAAGTTTGAATGGCAGCAAACCCATAAAGACGCTTTTCAGTTACTAAAGAGGAAGATTTCAGAAGCACTAATATTGGCATTGCCTAACTTACAACGTACTTTTGAAGTTGAGACCGACGCTTCTAACTATGCATTTGGAGAAGTTTTGTTACAGGATGGCAAACCAGTGGAGTACCATTCAGAATTGTTCTCAGGTGCTATTAAGAACTACACACCTTATGGCAAAGAATTTTATGCTTTACATCAATGTATCAAGCATTGGCGAGTATATCTCTTAGGTAAAGAAGTAGTGGTACATTTAGATCACAAACCGTTGGAGTATTTACATGCACAGACGAAAATACAACAAACCCATCACATGAAGTGGATGTCTTACTTGATGACTCTCAATATTCTCATTAGTTACAAGAAGGGAGTAACAAACAAGTTGGCAGATATGTTATGTCGACCTCCAGTTCGAGCATTAATGGTGGCCATGAGAATTCAGCCAATTATTCGTCAAGAGTATGCGGAGTCATACGCATCCAATAAAGACTTAAAGAAGGTGTTAGAAGGTTTAAAGAGTGGTTTGATAGGCGAGTTTTAACTCCAGGATGGATTATTATAAAAGGTCTAGTTACTTTGCATTCCAGAAGATGGAGATCGTTTACAATGGTTGAGAGAGCACTAGTGGAAAATGAGGCTTATATGACCCACAGCTGAGACCCTTAATGATGGTAGCCTGCACGTTGACCAAACACAGCGGTCTGTGATATGATAAAAATAAGGAAAAATTCTGGGAGCTTAATAAGCAGTCTCTGAATTGGAAAATTTATTTACCATTTTGCCATCATGAAACCACCGATTCAACGAACCTCAACCCACGATGCAGATCTGGTAATTGATTCTGGGCACCACAATTTCTATGGTCACGATTTGCTAACCTGAAAGAACGGCTGGATGATAACAATTCTCTGTCTCTCTCGTTTTTATCGCGTTCCTACTAAAGAAAAAATATGTCTTCCGCCTGATCTTTCTTTCCATATCCCTCTCACCTCTCACCTAAAAAACTAGCACCATGAAAATCCCTTCTCATGATTCTTCTTCTGATCAATAACTCCAGATTCTGCTAATTCAAACACGCTAGCAAACCCTTCTCTTGATTCATCTTCTGAAGTCCCTCAAGTAGATCTCAAACATGTTGGGAATTGATTTACGTCAGTGCTTCTTCTTAATTTCAATTTATTTTGAATCCAAGTTTTTTTTTTTTCTCATTTTTAGGGGTTTTGTCGAAATCTCTAACAACTTCTAATTAAACAATAATTACTGTTAATTTTTTCGTTTTAGGGTTTGAGAATCTTGAGATGTTCTTTGATTTCTTCGATCTAATCAGAACTAGCTTTTCATATTTTGTTAGGGTTTTCAATTTTTACTTCCCGTTCTTCAATCTGAGAAGATTTAGATTCTAAGATTTCAATCTGATTGATTCATAACTATTGTATTACAAAAGTACATGATTATTGCTTCCTAATGTTAATAATCCTTAGATTGTTTCATGACTCTTGGATTTAACCCCATCATAGATTGGTATTGATTTCATGATTCTCATGGTGCCGCGTAAGTTAACAGTGTTCTCTTGGTATTTTTTTTTTCGATTGATTTGTTTGTCTTTGATGTTGTTCTTGTTTGTATGCAGGTGGGTTTACGTTTTTGAGTAATGGGTTCATCTCATCTTATCGAATGTTGATCAAGTTCTTCCCGTTGTCTGAATTTGTTGCCACTGTTGATGGGTTATTAAATCAAAAATATCTTTGCTTATTTTACCATGTATTTGTAATCTGCCAGATGCATCTGTTAACATTAATCTGATTTAGACTAGAAATTTAAAAGGTGCAGATCTTAATCTTACATCGTTTTTGTAATCTAGTAATCTTTTGCTGGGAAGTACAATGACGTTTTGCTGTATTGTGTTTCTGATGATTGTAACATGAGGGTTATGTTAGTGATTAATCACATATCTGAGTGTTTTGAATGGTAACAGCTCGAGCTTTAGTATCAACATGAGTACATCGGCATCAGTACTAAGCATTGGCTTGAAAGCAAACCCCGTGGTCAACTTCTCTGGAGTTGTAGGAACACCCCTTCTTGCTCTTGGTACTGATCTTTCTTACGACACTGCATCCGGTGACCTCACCAAATGCAATGCTGGAGTGAGCTTTGCAAATGCTGACCTGATTGCTGTTGTCACTTTGTATTTTCCTTTAAGCCCTTTTAGAAGTAAAACTCATAGATAGCTGATATTGTGGGTTTTAGTCATTCAACGTTTTTCTTGTTTTGACTGCCAGAAATGTTGCGTTGTTTCCCTTCATTGGTTGATGTGTCAATAGCAGGGGGAAAACATTTCACTTGTTTGTGGTGATGTGCATGGTCAGGTAGGTGCCTTACTTTTGGATTCCTTCAGACTTTCTAAACTTAATGGCTTCGTGCAGATTATTGCTTAATTTACTAGAAGTTTTGGTTTTAGATAGAGTCAATTTGTGGTAACCTAAAACATGAATCATAATATCTTTCACTTGCTCTACACGTTTCTGAAAAGCTTGCAGTTATTAAATGTTTTAAGGATCTCATTTTTTAATATCTTTCACTTGCTCTACACGTTTCCTGAGAAGCTTGCAGTTATTAAATATTTTAAGGATCTCATTTTTGAGTTTGCCCTGTAGTCTCCATACACCTTAGTTTATGTGGGGGGTCATCTAATGTCACAACCTAATCGTTTAAGGTGTTGTAGTGTTTGAAGTGAATGAGTTTCTTGGTTATAATGAGACCTTCTCTCAATGGCTCCACACGTCCACCAATTCCTTATAAAAGGTAGTTGGATGCTTTAGCCAGTTATTTTTTATTGGATTTTGACATCTAATAAGCAGAAGCTGAATTATCTTTTCATAATTCCATTTTCCTGAAAAATTTGACCATAGAGGATACTCTGCTCCATGTTAATTAATTAAATAGGATTTTTGACCCCTTATTTAGTCTAATGTAAAGGTTGTTTGATATTTGCTGCTAAAGATATACGACTTCTTAAGTTACATGGTTGGCAACATATAGCTGGTTTAGGGATCAGCTCCTTGTTGTTTAATCAATTGTCTATTAGTTAATCATGTTGTTTAACCTTACAACTTACTAGCTAGCTCGGACATATTTATTGCTCTGAACTTAGGATTTCAATCCTTTTTTGTATAATTTTATACCTAATGGATATATGTGTGTGCTCACTCGAAACGAGGTTAAGGAAGTAGATTTACTTGATTATGTTTCCTGATTTGTAAGTTAATGCTTATATCACTTGTCACTTTCTGTGTTGTTTGACAGGAAGTACGAGACATATGTTCGTAATTTGAACCAAACTCGTACGGGAAGGATAAAACCTACAGACTACATTGAATGGCTACAGAAACAACTTGAAGGCACTCCCATGACAGATTTCATAGTCTGGCAATTGGTCCTACCTTCGCTTGCACCAAAATAGTGGAGTCACTATGGATGCTTGCACCAGCTTCAGAGCAAGTTCCAGAGATACTAACTTGGTCGATGACGATACTACGTACTACCATGCTGTCACAACGAAGGTTTGTCACAACGTTCATGGATCTTGAATTTTTTTCTTTCGATGTTGTCAGAACTCTGAATTCTGGAAACTGTGCGAGTTTCATAACTGGTAACCTGAGTAGTTTGAGAATCAACTGGTGCATGTATTTGAGCTTATGCCTACAATATGTTTGATCAAGTGGTAAAATGAGAATCTCATTTAATGCCTGTATAGATTGGTCCGCCTTTGCTTATCTTGCTTTGTAGTTAATTGAAGGCTTAGAATTTTAAGTTTCAAAGAAAGTCTTGTATGTATTTACCATGTTTGTTGTATGTGACTTGTTGAACATTACCATTTAAATAGATAATTTGATTAAAGGCATGTGTTAATGAGCTTGGAGTTTAGATTTTAAAGCTTAAGGAAGAGATTTTCACAGTCTTTGAATTTGGAGGCTTGTTATGTTCATTTGGATAGGGTATCGATGTTCGATTTCCAATAATGTGGGTTTCTGTTTTATTGGGTTAACTGTATAGAGGGTAATGAAATGTTATCCGAGTAGTCGAGTAGCATAAGATAGAGAAAATGTGTATAACAAGGAGCTTTTAGTCATAGTTGGATTAAGGTGACCTAATTAACTGTTATCTAAGTTCTTAACATAGATTAGGGTTCAAAAAAAAATCTATATCGTGCCATGGGAATAATGTTGTTTCTTTGAGTGTGTTTTAGACTTTTACAAGTTTAAATGGTAAGACTAAGAGGGATTGGTATCATAGAGCTAACTCTCTGTATCCTATGTAAATCTTTTTTTATATTTTATAAAAAAGAAAGCCATGTGTAGTGCTAGCATGTTTTCTTGTACTCAACTTGGCTTCGATCTTAAAGACCCAATACATAACAGTTACTTGTGAATGACAACTTAGGACCTTGGATGCTGAATTTAGAATTTATAAAAGAAATAATCTTAATTTTTTGAAACAATTATGTACGTAGCTACTTCTGATTTAATTTTTCCTATAGCCACTTTTGACCATTATTTGTCTTTGGTTGTAGCTCTTACTCTCAGAGAATGAAGAACATTCCTCTAAAAATATTTAGTCATGTAGCTCATTTTGGACATAAGTTGTCATGTAGCTCATCTTGTAATGTTGTTTTCTATTCTGAATGAAACTTGACATATAATGGTTAATCTATGAATAAACTAATTTCTGAATAAGCACTAAAGGTGACATCTCTAATATGCACATCTGCTTGAATATTTATCTCGTGTATCTTTGAATCCTCGCATTTATTAGTTGCCAGGTGAATTTGTTAGTTGATTCAACTGTCATGTGACTCCTCTAGATTTAACTTGTCTAATAGCCAAACATTATCTACAACATGTGGTTTTTGTGCTAGAGTTTAATCTGATTTATACATTAGGAAAACACTTTTTTTTGGTATTTCATGTGGTTTCAATTTGGTCTCGTTAAGCTTGTTGATTCTTAATTTTGAGACTCTGAATGTTGATAGAGCATCTAGGTTTGGTTGTTGATAGAGACAATTGGCGGACAAAGTTTCTGTCAGAAATTGTCCGACTTTCATCTCCTGTTGTGTCTCATCTTTCATCCATTTTTGTTTCAGTAATTGTTATTTGTATTTTTTGATATTCTTTATGTATATGGAGATTCTAACATTTAATCACCTCTTGTTGCTGTCAGGAAACTAGCTGAATGTTGGATTACAAATAAGCTATCATAGTGTTCTGTTGAGGTATGTATCTTTGGATTTTTCTCCATTGTTTTATTCTTTATTAATCTTTTAATTAGCCAACCTTGTCCATCATCCTGAAAATTACTAGCAATTAACTTAGTAACTTTAAGCTCCAGAGCATACTAGGCAATATACTTTTGACTTGTCTTACCAAGAACCCATTTATTTCCTATTGTGTTAAATTATGTGTTTCAGTTTGGTATTTTTTTTAATATTCTTTAGGGGTTTTGTTTCTACAACTTGTAGTCTTGTTGCAAGAGAATCCTTAAAAAGACAAATGCACTGGTTACAAGTGTTATGAATCAAACCAAAGACACATATATGTTGCTTGACATATGTTTGATGAGTTTATTTTCCCATTTACAGGTCCAACGTATTTTCCACCTACACCACTCCCAGCACACACACAACTCACTATGATAGAAACTGCAGTTGTAGATACACTTCTGTCATCAGATTCACCTCCTCAAACTTCAAATTTATGTGTTCAGGCTGGGCGACTATTCTTAGGAATGTGTGCGATGTTGTTCCGATATGTGGTTTTCAAGAGTGTAATTACTCACCGTGGAAAACTGCCATGCATAATAAATTCTCACTTCTACAAGGTACCTGGAATTTGAAGTTGGGTATAAGGTAGTTATTTTGTAGACTTGATGTATCAAACTGAGTACCATTTGTTCCCATCTTTAATTTCATCATCTTTGGGTCATCATCGGTTTGGATATGTAGCTTTATTATCTATACCAGGGCTGGTTAATTTTCAATGTCGTCACTTGAAAATACTTCTGACCTCTAGTGGAAAATGGTTATTATACCACCCACATTTGAGACCCTCATTGACCGTAGTAGGACCGTTGACCAAATATAACAGTCCCTGATATGGTAAAAGTACGGATAAAATCCGAGAGTATATTTAGCAGTCTCTAAATAGGAAAATATATTTACCATTCTGCCATTCAACACAGAGACCCTTAAACTGCGATTCAGAGCTGGTAGTTCTGTGTCAGAAATTTTTGGGCCCATGCAGTGTATTGCCACGATTGAGCCATCTGAAGTGAACGGTTGGATGAAGATACCTTATCTCTTTGTTTTTATCACTAAACCAAATCCCCTTTGTACTCTGCCTCACATGTCTCCCTATCCCTCTCACCTATCTTCTCTTTCCTTTCCATTTTACAGAAACTAAAAAAAAAAAAAAAAAGGTTGTTTCTCCTCAAGAACAAAGGGATTGAATTATTAATTGAACAAGAAATCTCCCACCATCACTAAATCATATTTTTGCATCATTATCTCCGATCTAAAACCAATTTCATCTTCCATCCTATTAACTCAAAAGTAAGTAGTTGTTGGAAGTAATTTTTTTTTATTCCATCTCATAAAATCAGATAGTTGATTTTTCGGAATTGAAGAGATGGATTCAAATGGAGGAGGGTATAATCTAAGAACAATAGAGGAAGTACTGAGAGATTCTGAAGGTAGAAGAGATGGAATGATTAAAACTCTTTCTTTTGGTTACTATTCAATTTCTTTTACTCATCTTCAATTTCTTAATTAATTGATTTTTTTTTTCGAATTTTAGGGTTTATGGGTTTTGGTTCTAATTTGTTTCTGTTTTGTGTTTTTTTTGTGGGTTGTACATGTGGAAGAATTTTCACGCAATGCGATCCTGGTGAGGATATTTCTTCTCCTTCTATCATATCTGTATTTACACCATTTTTGTTAATTCTGGGCTATTTTTCATGTTTTTTGGGATTTTTCTCTTTTAGTTATCAATGTTGGTATGATTAGTAGATTAGGGTTGATTTGACCTAATTAGAGAATTTGATTCGATTTTTATTAAAAAATTGTTCTTGTTTGAAGAGGATTTTAGTGTTTTTTTAAGAGGATTTGACTGTGGGGTTTCAAGATGAGTGAGTTTATGTTGTTTTAGATTCTGGGATTGTAGTTAAATCTTGGGATTGTTGCTTAAATGGAGTTACAGTAGTCAGCTTCTGGGGTTGATGCTAAAATTGGGTTTTAATTGATCTAGTTAAGCCTTGGGTTGGAATTGTTGGTGATGTAACCTGTGAGATTTTATGGTTTACAGTGGGCAAAAACAATGGAGGTTATGAAGCCCATGGATATGTTTCAGCTGCTCAAGATCCTAACATGTATTCTAACTAAGGCTATGGTGGTCCTGGATATGGTAACTATCAACAGCACCAACAAAAATGTAGTTCTTCAGGTGACAAGCGAGATGGTGACAATTGCCACATTAAGAAATGTAGTTCTTCAGGTGACAAGCAAGCTGGTGTTTCTGCAGGTAGGAAAGCTACTGTTGCCCTATCTGTTGAATTTCCCATCTTTAACACTACGATTTTGATAAGTTTTGCTTGAATGCTTATTTTGATGTAGGTATTGGAAACATTCGCAAGTCTTTTCATTAACTTAAACCATACATTAGGGTGCTTGATGGACAATCTGTTTCTGCAGGAGTGGGCAAAAACTTATTACGAGCTCTTGGTGAGCAAAAGAACAGCACAGAAAATAAAACAGTTCCATCAGCAGCTCAGCGCCAAGCATTAAAGGATAGTTTACGACAAGGAATCCTTTGCTCTGATGATATCGAGGTTTCTTATGACAGTTTTCCTTACTATCTGAGGTAAACCTTTTTCCAAGTGGTTGTCCCTGACTTCTGTTTGCAGTATTTAACTTGTCGGAGCTTGCTAAATGTTGTGCTTGTTGTCAGCTTTTCACCATACTTTATTAGCTTATGTTTAGTGGGAGCTCCATTCATTTTTTAAATTTGGAACCGTTTATGACAATGCTAGTTTTCAATTTAAGCAATTAAATTGTTGTTGGTTGTTATTGAGTACACAAGATGCATGATATTTGTAACATCTTAAGTCCCATGCTCTCCTTTAGATTCTACTTGTAATGGTTACATTATATAATTGTCTTTACGTACTGTTAACTTAGTTACAAGTGTTGCATTCCCTGCCCACCTAAAGGTGTTAGGTTCCATAATTGTTGTGTATTTAGGCATGCCAATGCATATTAAAAACTATTATCTAATTCCAATTCCATAGGTTGGAAGCCTCCTACGGGTCCCTCATATATGCATATGAGTTCTTTCATCCCTTTTATTTTCTTTGCTGATTGGACCTTCTGCTAACATCTACTTTGTTCTATTGATATATAAAGATCACTGTTGTACTTGTATCTAATTTTTTTCCTATTGCAGTGAAAACACGAAGAATGTATTAATTGCAACAGCACATATGCATTTCAAGTGTAGCAACTTTTTAGAGTACTCCTCGGGTCTACCTACTATTAGCTCACGAATATTATTATCCGGTCCAGCAGGTATCAAGTAAAATGACCTGCGGCAATAATTTGTAAAATGACCATGATTTCTTTGTAAAATGACCATGATTTCTTTGTAAGGAAAGTGGATGCTTAATATAACATGATTTCTTTGTATTTTACTGTTTTGGAATCAAGTAAAATGACCTGCGGCAATAATTTGTACTTCTGTTTTGATGTGTAGTCGCCTTAAAGTGGATAAGGAAAGTTCATACAATATCCGTGTTCTTTCAATTTTATTTTGCGCACATGCAAGCATTATAGTCCTCAATATGTGTAGTTTGATAACATGTTAACAAGTCTTGGTAATAAAGCTAGTAGAACATGTCTTATATACTCAGTTTGTTGTAAGTAGGTAGTTTTATTTCTTGTCTTGTCTTGCCTTGAATTAATAGCTCCACTCCTGCAATTAGTCTATACAACTGAATTAGCTAATCTAATATTTTCTTTTCGTAAAAGCTTGTTTAGAAAAACCAACACCAAAGTGATCCTTACCTAGTGATCTACTCCCAAAGTGCAGCACAAAGGAATAATGGCAATGGTGAGGCAAAGATTGTGGTCTTTGTCATGACTCGGTGAAGGATCCATTTGTAATCCATTTGAGAACTTTATGTTGAATAACCAAGTTTTTTTGTAGTGTTTTCAAGGTTAAACTAGGTTACAAAATGTGAATCTCACCAGCTGTTGCTTATCATTTGTTATGCAGTGAAGAGGATGAGATATCCAAAGTATGTAGTGTGATTGGAAGGCCATCTCAGCGGAAGGTGGACAGACACATGAGCATGTCCTCCTAGCCAAAACATCCGGTGTCTGGTGTCTTTAAGGTAAATATTTTTGTCAACAGAATGGCTGATCCGACTTTCGAATGGTCTATTGAAAGGTGCTTACACTGTGCTTCAACTTGTTTTTGCATTTCTTATGTTTCTCTTCTTTCCAATTTAGCAATATTTTTCTTACAAGTTATATTTCTAGGTCTAATTAATCGTGGATACAATGCCGGTGCATTCATTGGAAGTTACGCAACCGGTTCTAAGGTGATGGCCTCTGCAGCTCGGTTGGTCATTTTTTTATATTTTCGAGCCTTCTCATTTGGTTTGTGATTGTGTGGCAGCCTGTCTCTATGGAACTTGGTGGTGAAAGTACAATTGTAATTTTTGAAGATACGTATCTTTATAAGGTTTGTTCCAATGACCTAGAAGCCTTTTTCTTATTGAATTTCCCTCACTATAAAGAAGTATACACAGTACTTTCATTGTGTATCTTAACTTTCAGTAAGGATTGAAAGTATCGGTACTTATAGGTATGGACGCTCATAAATTTGTGTTGTGTTTGTAACAGCTGCCGAGTGGAATATTTTTGGTTGCTTTTGGACAAATGTCCAAATATATAGTGCAACATCTCGCCTTTAGTGCATGTAAGTTTCAGAAATGGACGCATTTGTTTCTCCTTGACCTTTATCTCTTGTGCCAAATTTGGATTTCTTTTCCCTGGAACCGTTTAGTAACCTTGACAACTTATGTACCCTTAGTTTCAGGCTCGTAAGTTGTTAGACCTTTTATTTAGCTTATTGCTTCTTTGAATGTCGTGTTTGTGTCTATTAAGCTCAGGATTTACTCTAAAGTCTATTACCATGTTGATAAACATCAAGAGTTTAAACATGTGAAATAATCTTCTCAATTGTTCTTTGACTATGTTATAGGCAGATAAGATTACTAAAACAGTCATGTGAGTGATAATTTATAATATGACAAAGAATATGAAGTGTATGGTAATACTTTTTTACATTTTTATCGAAGATGTCTTATTTGTGGATCCATAAAGATCTTTATGCATCACTAATGAAGTTTTTGTGCTTAGGCCATGCAGTGATGTACTGAGATTCGTCATGGAAAGTGGTGACAAGGGTTGCGAGGTTGTTTTCTCAACTGCAGAGTAAGATGTGTCATGTGCTTCTTTGAGAGTAAGTTGTTCATCTTTGCAGCTTGTATTATTCAGGGCTGTTCATCTTTGCAGCTTGTATTATTCAGGACTGTTACCTATCCCTTCTGAATTGTTGTGTTTTGATATGTAGGTTCTCTTGATATCCTGGTTACTTTGGAGATTGCACCATAGTTAGAGGCATGGTAGTCTCAAGGCATTTTTTATATGTTTCTTTTGGTTTGGCATCAGCTCTGCAGCTTTAACATTTTGATTCTTGCCTATCACATATTGTCGGAACATCGTCTATTAGTTTAGCATGTTGTTGTTAGAACTTACTAGCTAGCTTGGACATGTATTGTTCTGAACTTACTAGCTAGACTGGACATGTTGTTGAAAGAAAGACGCTGAACGAAGTCATTGTGCTGTTGTTGATTTGCTTTGCAGGAACGACGTTCTTTGTCGTATGTGAACCAGGACACAACACATGGATGCTCTACTTGATATCATTTATAAAGTATTGTCTAAGTTCATCGTCATCGGAGGAGCTTATCGTTTTGTTGTTAAAACTTACTACCTAACAAGCTTGGACATGTATTGTCTTGAACCAGAATTTCATCTTTTTAGTGTAATTTTAAACCCAATGGATAAAATGAATGAATGAATGTGGAATTCTCAAGTTAGAGTTTAAATTTGAATTTCAGTTTGGGTTTCATTTTAGTTTAATTTGAGTTTCATTTGACTTACTTTGACTTGAGTTCCATTTGACTTGACTTGACTTTGATGCACTCAGATTATTTCAGATTTAGCCATTCAGGCATTTCAGCAAATCTGAATCTATATTTTTTTTTAATATTATAATTTAAATCTGAGACCCACGGCTAAGGGTATGTACCTTGTTACTCTTAAAATCAGTTGTTATTTTGAGACCCACGGCTAAGGGTCGATCAAAACAGCTACGCTTTATCAGAGACCCCAACAGAGACGGTTGGAACTAGTCATATAACTCGTATACATGACTTGTCCTGACGGTCGCGGAACTTCTGTTTTCCACTAGTATGTATTCGCTATGGATGTCTTTCAGCTTTGATTCGATACAACAATCCTGGAGTTGCTGCATTCAGGCTGGCAAATGGTTATGGAGCTTTAAGGGATGCCCTGGATTCAGACACTGTTAGGTTTCAAAGACAATTTGCTCCTACAGTTTATTAATTTCATTTCTTTTTGCTGCTTGCACACTGTCGCCCAATCATATCTGTCGCCCAGTTTCGTTCAGAGAAGGTGGGCATCATTATACAACAAAGATATCATATTTGCTTTGCAGGAACGACGTTCTTTGTCGTACGTGAACCAAGGACACAGCACATGGATGCTCTACTTGATATCATATTTATGAAGTATTGGCTAAGTTCATCGTCATCGGAGGAGCTTATCCTTTTGTTGTTTACATGTTTTTAGCTTATTGTCTATTAGTTTAGCATCTTGTTGTTAGAGCTTACTAGCTAGCTAGCTTGGACATGTATTGTCTTGAACCATAATTTCATCTTTTTTGTGTAATTTTAAACCCAATGGATAAAATGAATGAATGAATGTGGAATTCAAGTTTGAGTTTAAATTTGAATTTCAGTTTGAATTTAATTTGACTTTGACTTGAGTTCCATTTGACTTGACTTTGACTTGACTTCCATTTGACTTGATTCGACCTTGATGCAGTCAGATTATTTCAGATTTATCCATTCAGGCATTTCAGCAAATCTGAATCAGTGTTTTTTTTTTATATTATAATTTAAATCTGAGACTCACGGCTTAGGGTCTGTACCTCGTTACCCTTAAAACCGGTCGTTATTTTGAGTCACACGGCTAAGGGTAGTAAAAAACAGCTACGCTTTATCAGAGACCCCAACAGAGACGGTTGAAACTGGTCGTATAACTCGTATATATGACTTGTCCTGACGGTCGCGGAACTTCTGTTTTCCACTAGTGGAGGCACACACTTCCCGAGTTGCTGGACACTTTGGGATGAATAAAACTCTACTTAACCTCCGACGTTATGTCTTTTGGCCGAAGATGCAAGATGATGTGGCTAAGTTAGTTAGAGGGTGTAAGTTTTGTTGCATATCTAAGCCTTCCAACATAAAACGTGGGTTATATCTACCATTACCAGTACCATCAAGGCCTTAGGAGAGTATTTCTATGGATTTTCTTGGTGGGGTTACCAAAGACCAAGTCTGTTTATGATTACTTATTCATTGTGGTTAACCGATTCAGCAATATGATTGCATTAATTCCATATACAAAGACGGTAACGGGAGCCGGTGCAGCAAAGCTCTTCTTTGATCATGTGTGGAAGCATTTTGGTTTACCTACATCGATTATTTTTTATAGGGATAGTCGGTTCCTTAGTCAATTTTGGGATTCTTTATGGAAGATGATGGACACTAGGTTGAAGAAGAGCACGACTTTTCATCCACTAACAGACGGACAAACAGAAGTGGCCAACAATACTATGGTTCACATTTAAGGGATATAATTCTAAGCATCCTAAAACTTGGGATGAGAGTTTACCATATCTACAGTTTGCTTTCAATAGAGCATTACACAGTTCTTCGGGAAAATCTCCTATCGAGACGTGCTATGGTTACTTACCACCTAGTCCTTTCGATCTAGTATTTTCTAGTGACACCTCAATGGGGGTGAAGGAAGGAAGTGAACGGAAAAAGGCACAAAAGTTCTTGGAGAAGATATCTCAGATTCATGTAACTGTTGAAGCACAATTAAAGAAGTCACAAGCCAAATACAAAGAAAAGCATGAAAAGCATCTTATGCCTTGTAATTTCGGTGTTGGTGACTTGGTATGGTTAAAATTAGGTAAGGAAAGATTGAAGGGGGAAGGTAAGAAGTTGAATCCATTGAGGTATGGACCATTTCGTATTCTCGATCAGATTGGTGACAATGCCTTTCGACTGGATCTGCCACCTTATCTAGGAATGTACTCGGTTATAAATGTTGAATACTTGAAGTTGTTTGAACCACCATTACTTGATGATGACGGCAACGAAACTATGATCTTACCACGAGTAGAAGACTTGTGGTTTGATAGAGAGGAACCACTCAAGGAAGAATGTATATTGGAGCGAAGAGTGACCAAAAGACGACAAGGAGAGAAATAAGCTTTTCTAATGGATGTAAAGGTCAAATTCCAAGCAAGGCCAAGTGGTTTAACTGGGAAAAAGGGATTGTCGAGTTCCCTAACCTTCATTTTTAACTCTCACAGGAGTTCAAGTTCTTAAAAGGGGGACCCATGATAGAAGTTTATCCGTACTCCTTTAGGGAACTTAGTTAACCTCAAGCTAAATTGAGGGAAGAATCCTATTCTAGGAAGGAATCCATGTTTAGGTAGAATTCTTAGTTACGAAAGAGTTTTTAAGCAATTCTCTAGTTTAGGAAATAGATTCCTAATAGAAGTCCTTGGTCGGCTGACTACGATGAAGGCTATAAATAGAGGGCTTTGGCTAATAGCTAAGGACACACACATATACTAGGCACAGAAAACCTAGAAAACAGTTTAATGTTAATCCACTGTTTAGAGAAAATTGTGAGCGTAACAAAGAGAGAATTGTAATCGTTTTCTTATTCATAATCTAGAGAAGATATTTTCTTCGAATCACTACTTGTGTTCTGTGTTCTTCTAAGTTTGCCGTCTATTATTATTCTGAATTCCACCTTTATAGTAATAGCTACCAAGGTATAGATATCATACGTATCACTGAGAGAAACCCTCTAATTGCACAATTTGGGGAAATTGAGTGAAACCACAACAAATTTTATTCATAAGTTAGAATACTTGAGTAAGATTTGACATGACCCAAATTCAAAATCGCACGAAATAGAAAACCAAACATACCAGTCCAGTAACAACAAGAGCTGAATATACCTATCTTCAATAGTCGCTCTCATTCCTTTTTTTTTTTTCATTAAATAACGTAGTTCTGTTTCTCGACTTCACTACCCCCACCACCACCCCACTATTCCTCAACACATTAATATCAATTTTGTGATGAAAACATTCTCCCGTAATCCGGTTTGTTATTCTTTCTGCATCATTAAATCTAGTTCATGCCTTTCTAAAATTTTCTCTTGAAATTTCATTTATTTGGCTGGTAATTTTTGCTTACTCGACTATTGGGAACTCCATGATCTCATTGAGAGATCCTATCTTATTTACATTAAAAAAAATTTTGACCATAATGACGGAGATGTGGTGTATTAACTTAGTGGCAAGCTTAATAAATATATTAACTAACAAAAGTCAGTTATAACTAACAGTTTGACCTAAATCGCCAATTGACTTGGTTGACTAACGATTCAATGACCCAAATACTAAATTGGACAAACTTAGGACCCAAATACTAAATTGGACAAACTTAGGACCCAAATACTAAGATATATCAAAACTTGCGACCCAAACACTAATTAACTCTTCAATTTAGCGCGTCTGTTCAACCCATCATCAACAATGCAATATACTTATAGCCACCTTCTTAAGAACTTTCTCGTGTCAAACTCTTCAACCATAAGTTCTCAACCCTCGGCTAGTGCTCTCATAACACCAAGACATCCAAATGTTCGTTAATTTTAACAGGGAACCTACTAATAGGTTGTTGAATACCTCACTACACCATGAAACTGAGATAAACTTGAAGAGTTTGTATGGTGAGATTGCTCTTGAACTTCTAGAGGGTTATCAATGGAAACCAGCACACTGTGATATTTGTATGGTGTTTGGAAACACAACAAAGAATTTTCCGAAGAAAACGAAGACAAGATGGAATACAAAGAAGATCAACAAGAATCTGCAAGTTGAAAGCATGAGGGTGAATGGGAAATGTTCAATCACAATTGATAAAGAGATAAGGAAGGCGATAAAAGAAGATGCCAATGGTGATGAGACTTTGAGTATTAAATGTCTTATTCAAGGGGTTATCAGTAATGAGAAATTTTTTGATGGGTCAAATTTGGATATGGGCATGAGGGACCAACGGGAAGAAGACATTTGTCCTTCTTAATTTTGACGGTTTTAACGGGAAGACGACATTGGTCCTTCTTAATTTTGACGGTTTTAACGGATTTATCTTTGGTTTTAAACACCCAAATTATCATTTCCAAATCAAAACAAATATTATATCTTTAGCTATCCAAAAATCACTAACTACCGATTAAAAAAAAAGGAGTAAATCTTAATAATTATGATATACTTTGATAATCATCTTAACTTAAATCACCGAACACTTTAAAAGCAGAGTAGTACTAGGCTATTAGCTATATAGTAAAGATCTGTATTAATTTGTTAACAGTAACCCAAGTTCTATTCAGAAAATCAGTGGTAACAGTTTTGATTTTAAGTGTTATTAAACTTCCGATGACTAGGTAATTTGACTTTGATAACTGGACTGCTTAATCTTGTATATTCTTGGAGTTTCAATTATTTTTCTCAATCTTTTTATTTTTACCGATTACAGTTGCATCATTGGCCACAAAACCTTCTTAACAAGTAATAGTCATGGTACTGGTAAAATTAAATCTAGATTTGACAGATCTCTTGTCAATAATGATTGGCTCATAACTTTCCCAGATTCAAAACTCTAACATATCCCTATAAAGGATTCAGATCATGCTCCTATTTTGCTGTCTTTGTATTCTAACTTTGCAGGTTCAAAAAGAACATGGAAATTCTTTGAACACTGGTTGCAAAATGATACTTGTGTGGATGAAATAAAGAATGATTGGGTGTCAAATACTTCAGGATCTGCAGCTTATGTTATGTCTGATAAATTGTCTAATACTAGAAATATTTTATCATTGTGGAGTAAAAACATTTTTGGAAACATACAAGGAAGAATTACAACACTGCAACAACAACTGGAACACTTACAACATACAGGTGTCCAAGGGATACATACCGAAAGGGCTTTAATCATTGAGAAAGAAATTGATTCACTAAATGAAATACAAGCATCCACTTATAGACAAAACTCAAAGAATCATTATTATAATGATCTAGACAGGAACTCCAAATATTTTTATTTTAGAGGAAATCAGAGAAGGGTGAGAAATAGAATAGATTCTTTACAAGCTGCTGATGGCACATGGTGTCAAGATAAAACTAATATTGAAGATCTTTTTGTCTCACACTTCCAGAGAATCAGTACTTCTTCAAACCCTGCTGATAGTGAAATATTCTTGCAGTATATACCTTCTAGTATTTCAGATGAAGACAATTCAGCCCTAATAGCAGTTCCCACTTCACAAGAAATTCACAATGCTTTAAAAATTATGGATCCTTGGACTTCCCCAGGACCAGATTGGTTTCCACCTGGTTTTTATCAATCCCAATGGTTGTTAGTTCAAGATGATGTTTGCAGAACAGTTCAATCATTCTTCAGCTCTGGTTACATTCTAAAGAAACTCAACAACACTAGAATAACTCTAATTCCCAAGAGTTCATCAGCTCACAAGCCTGAAGACTTCAGACCCATTGCTTTATGTAATACAATTTACAAGCTTATCTCCAAAATTATTGCTCTCAGACTAAATAAACATATGGAGAAACTTATTTCTCCAATGCAATCTGCCTATGTTCCTGGTAGACTCATTTCTGAGAATGTTTTCCTTGTTCAGGAGATTGTGAAGGCTATGAGAAGGAAAAAAGGTAGAACATGTCATCTTCCTCTCAAGATGGATATGTCAAAGGCTTTTGACAGACTTCAATGGTGTTTTCTCATGGATGTGCTTAAAAAACTTGGTTTTTGTGAAAAATTTTGTCATCTCATAATGCAATGTATCAGTACTACAGGTGGAAATCATGGTAAATGGATCTCCTTCAAAAGCTTTCATACCTTCAAGAGGAATTGGACAGTAGATCCTTTATCTCCTTATCTTTTTATCATTGCTATAGAAGCATTCTCAAGGAAGACGAATTACTGTGACAATATGAATATGCAAACAGGTATGAAGATTTCAAGAAGTGCTCCAAAAATTAACCACTTGTTATTTGCATATGATTGCTTCCTCTTCTGTAAATCAAATTAGGTGCAAACTAACAATCTTCTCAAGCTAATTCAAGATTTCAGTGCATGTTCTGGCCAGCTCATCAATTTTCACAAGTCTGCTGTTTACTTCAACAATAACATGAACCCACATTCTTGTCAGCTCATTAGTGGTCTACTTCAAGTCAGACAATTGAATATTGAAGAAGAGAAGTACTTAAAGCCTGTTTCGATACAGAAGCAGAAGCAAGAAGTGCTTCTGGACTTCTCAGAAGCTAAAAAGTAAATAAGTTAGTTTGGGAACTGCTTGACTTATAAGTTAAAAAGTCAAGAAGCAAGTTTGGCAACTGTTGATGGTGGTTTTTAACTTAGGGGTAAAATCGTAAAACCCTAGTCAGACAGTGACGTCATATGACTTAAACGTATTTATTCAACCTTTTAATTTGACTGCGAGAAAATTACCAGGGTACCTTTTTTTAATGCTAATTAGGGTTTAAGTAGGCCAAAACCCTAATTCCCACGCCATACGTGCCAATGGCAAACCGTGCCAGCCACACCTACTGCGCCAAGGCATGCCAACCATGCTAGCCGCACCCCTGTGCCAATGGAAAACCATGCCAACCACACCTACCGTGCCAATGCATGCCAACTATGCTAGACGCACCCCCTGTGCCAATGGAAGACCATGCTAGCCGCACCCCATGTGCCAATGACAAGCCGTGCTACCTACATATCCACGCTATAGCATACCAAGCATGCTTGTCGTCCCAACACGCCATGCACAACGCTGGCTACCAAAACAAAGGCCCGCAAAAATCAACGGCCGTCTTTCAATCACAGGAGCAAATCCTTGCCGTCAAAGGTTACCAGACAACACATGGTAACCTTTGACTCAAAACCCTAGCTTGGTCACGCCAAACCCTTGGCCCCACATGCCAAGCCAAACCGCACCTTGCCTTGGCCCTAGACATGCTAACCGCACCATACACCAATGACATGCCAAGCCCTTGGCCCCACCATGCCAAGCCAAACCATTCACGCCAAACCCTTGGCCCCACATGCCAAGCAAAACCGCACCTTGCCTTGGCGTTATCCATGCTAACCGCACCATGCGCCCATGGCATGTCAAGCCCTTGGCCCACCATACCAAGCCAAACCATTCACGCCAAACCCTTGGCCCCATATGCCAAGCCAAACCGCACCTTGCCTTGGCCCTAGCCATGCTAACCACGCCATGCACCCATGGCATGCCAAGCCCTTTCCCCACCATGCCAAGCCAAACCATTTAATCCAAACCCTTGGCCCCACATGCCAAGCCAAACCGCACCTTGCCTTGGCCCAAGCCATGCTAACAGCACCATGTGCCCATGGCATGCCAAGCCAAACCATTCATGCCAAACCCTTGGCCCCACACGCCAAGCCAAACCGCACCTTTCCTTGTCCCTAGCCATGCTAGCCGCATCATTCACCTATGGCATGCCAAGCCCTTGGCCCCCCATGCCTAGCCGAGCCACCATGCTGGCCTTCCCTACGCGGCTACCAAAACGAAGGCATGCGACAATCAACGGCCGCCCTTCAATCCCAGGAGCAAATCCTAGCCATCCAAGGTTACCAGACGACGCATGGTAACCTTTGGCCCGAAAACCTAAGTTTGGCCATGCCAAACCATGCCATGCCAACGGCAGGCCAACTTATCCGCGACACCATGCTGGCCTTCCCTACGTGGCTTCCAAAACAAAGGTGTGCGACAATCAACGGTTGCCCTTCAATCCCAGGAGCAAATCCTAGTCGTCCAAGGTTTCCAAACAACGCATGGTAACCTTTGGCCCGAATACCTAAGTTTGGCCACGCCAAACCATGACATGCCAACCTATCCGCGCCACCACGCTGGCCTTTCCTACGCGGCTACCAAAACGAAGGCGTGCGACAATCAACGATACCCCTTCAATCCCAGGAGCAAATCCTAGCCATCCAAGGTTACCGGACAACGCATGGTAACCTTTGGCCCGAAAACCTAAGTTTTGCCACGCCAAACCATGCCAACCTAGCCGGCCTTCTCTACGCGGCTACCAAAATGAAGGCGTGCGACAATCAACGGTCCCCCTTCAATCCCAGGAGAAAATCCTAGCCATCCAAGGTTACCAGACAACGCATGGTAACCTTTGGCCTGAAAACCTAAGTTTGGCCACGCCAAACCATGCCATGCCAACGACATGCCAACCTAGCCGCGCCACTATATTGGCCTTCCCTATGCGGCTACCAAAACGAAGGCGTGAGATAATCAACGGTCGCCCTTTAATCCTAGGAGCAAATACTAGTCGTCCAAGGTTACCAGACAACACATGGTAACCTTTGACCCAAAACCCTAGTTTGGTCACGCCAACCTAGCCACGCCATTATGCCATGCCAATGGCATGCCAACCTAGCCGTGCCACGATGCTGGCCTTCCCTAAGTGGACACCAACAAATGAAAGCGTGCGACGATCAACGGCTACCTTTCCTCTTAAGATGCAAAATCTCGATCGTCGAAGGTCACCAAGCTAGCAAGTCTCCCAAGTTCGACTTTCCAGGCAACAACATATACTACAATTTTTCCACAAAAAACATTCGAGACATCAACACATATCACAAACTGGGGGATCCTCTTTGGGTATTGGTTTGGAGGTTTACAGCGTGCGGCATACACTACGACCGTCATAAGGAAGTGTCATAAGGATGAGGCGGTTAGTAAATACATGAAGTTAATGGTGAAACGCTATTTTATGGGACATCAATTCCATGCGTTAACGGTTATATGGAACATCAATTCCACGTGTTAACGGTTTTATGGAACATCAATTCCATGTGTTAACTGTTACCACCTCCTCCCATTTACTCACCCAATTTTCCATTCCTTAATGAGACCAGAGTACATTTCATTTCGACTTGTATAAATAGGTCTTACCTATTTCCACTGAACAACAAGTTCAGTCAACAGGATACACCACTCAGAAAACGTTTGCTAGATTTCCCATCTGTTAGCTTCCCACTTTCTGATTCAAGTCCTAACAAAACTACTCTTCCAGAATCAGCTATTCTGGTCTCATAATTTTCCTTGCTTCCCTCCCCAAAACCAACCCATTCTCCTCCACTTTGTGACCGAAGCAAGTCTGGAATGGTCATTTCTTGGTTTAGGCCGGACTTGTATAGATTGATCTCTCGAATCTAAAGTTCTCCCTTGCAGTATATTGTTTAGGGTTTAAATTCGTTTCTCACCCACACACCCGAAATTACTGCAATCAGCAGAAACCATTTTCACCCACAAATAATTGGCGACCACAGTGGGAGATTGATCTTTCGGTTACAATGTCAATTTTCCACCATCGATCTCATGCCTCGACTCACACATCAAGATGGTAGAAGCAGACGATCCGCTCAGGGATCGACGACTCAGTTACAAGAAGAACCGATTATCAGTCTCGACACGACAAGGGATGACTGGGACTGCCTGGGGATTAAAAGCGAATGATCCAACCAGGGATCGACGACTCGATTATCAAATGAGACGACTGGGGACTTCCCACAATCATGGCGGTGCTTCCCATAAAAACTCGGTCTTACACCCGGAAGGTTCCCTTTTTATCAAGAGACCTGAAAACAGAGTAAGTCTTATCTAGACAAGATACATGGTTTGCTGTTTCAAGTTTTCGCGAGAATGGTAAAACCGATAGCCATGTTATATTTTCACCCCATGTCATCTACAACACACGGTTCTAGGGTTTTCTTGGGATGCCTGCGTCACTTTCAGACATAACCAAGATAACTTCATTTCCTAAATAATTTATTTTAAAAGAAAAATCCAAAACCTTCGAGATAACATTTGTCTATCAATCCAAAAAAACTCCAAGAAATCAAAACCATAAACTAGGCGTTTCATTTGCCTTTCAAAAAAAAAAACCTAAAAATAAGAAGTTCAAAAGACAGAAATGTATTCAAGGAAAGTTTTCCAACATCGGCTTGCTCCTCTTATCAAAGGCCTCCCTCGTGCTCTGGATAGCCACCCTTTTCAACTTTAGCTGCCTACAATTTTTGTTGAATTCCGCTTCCTGCTCTTTCACCATGTCTCCGGAAGGACCTTCGAATGCTTCGACCAGCGACTTTTAAACCTCAGAGAAACCTTCAACGAACCAAGGAACATTGAATTCGAAGTTAGCACACATGTCACGATGGAGCTTCCATCTCGAGATTACATCCTTAGAAACAGTATGACCAGTCACGTAGCACATGTCATCAATCGAAGATGCGCTTACCAGACGCGCATATCATACGCGCATACCATACGCGCTTACCAGACGCGCATGCCAGACGCGCATACCAGACGCACATGGCAGGCACACGTGGCACACGCGCATGCCACCAAAAATACCACATCCTGCGCTAACAGCTTGCATCCTTCCAGCGCTAACATTTTACGCCCTTCCAACGCCATCTTCTCCGCTCCACAACCAGCCAAAGCAGCGCCATCCTCACCCTTCGAAACAGCGCCCTGGCTCCAGCACTCCGTGATTAAAACCGTGCCATCTTTGCACGATACACTTACGATAATCGTCACCAGAGATGTTACTCCACCATCAGGGCAAGATACTGGAAGAGCCGAAAGAAGCCCACCTCCTTTTACCATTGTTGATTTGATGAAAAGACAAAAGGCACTTCAGCAGGAAGTGTGTTTATAGATGAAGAGCCTCGCGTTGCTCTTGAACACCCAGTAGAAGGGGATCAACAATCCAATTTCATCACACGTAAAGATTAGGAACGACTTCTCCAAAATCGAAAGCAAAGGAAATCAGCAACCCTCCTGAGTTCACAGAGACCCTCTTCCCGTCAGGACCTACACTATGGGAACTTCGCCCACAAAGTCGTACAATCTATGATGAAACAGTTATGTGAGATTCTATATTTCTCCAAAACGTAGCGTCAAGACATATTTGCATCCCTCAACCGCACTGCATCAGGAAAGCAGGCGTTTCCAGCCAGGGAAGCCGTTCCCAAACCCCAACCTCTCCTGGAAAGCACGAGCGATAGATGAAACTGGGGACTCCTAACCTCTGTTCACTTGAGGGATGTCGAGTTTGACAGAACATGACGCAGCCTCCGACTTCAACATGATAACCGTAAAAGCTCTGAGAGTTGCAAGGCGTCATTTCAACGTTCTCTCCAGAAGTGGCTCCGCTTCAACGCTCTCCCGCAGCGGCTCCGCTTCAACTTTCTCTTCAACACCTTATGAGGCCGCGGAGGATCCCAAGCCTTCTCAGAGGAAAACAACTTCAGAAACTAAAGAAAAATACGACCGGGTACTGCTCGTCATAATCCATCCCGACGACCATCAAAGACTCATGAGATAACTCCAGAAACGCGACTGAAACATTTTCTTGAAGAAATAGATGGATCCATGATAAACAACATAACTCTCTCATTCCTACCACTTCAATATTCAGAATATTTCATCATGTAATTTTTGAGTATCCCAGCGTCGCAACCAGAAGAGTACAATAATCTTGTATCAAATCCTATGGACGTAGATTCAAGACAATGCAATGAAAATAGGCTACACATGGGGACAACCAGCACGGGGCACTTTCACCCTCCCCTCAACCAGGTTATTTCTGATTTCAACATCACTGTCGAAGTTTTACGAGCCACATGAATTTCACAACATGAAATCGTACATGTGTATCTAAGACTCCAAAAGCACGCCACATAGATACATTCACATGTTCGGCCATGCCATCGGATCTAACAGAAATATAACTGGCGACTGCTCGCCGCATCTCATTCCATACGATAGTCCAAGATTCAGAAGATGGTTCGAAGGATGTATTTTGGAACAAAGTCCTTGAAGACTTGATAGCAACACATCGGTAAAGAAACATCTCCCAACTCATCTATTTATCCAGTGACTCCAGAAGTCTTCGACCATGCAAGCATTCACAGCACATCATCATCACGATCAGAAGGTCCGGGCACTGAACAACCTAAAGTCGAGGATGGACCGACAACGCAACCAACTAACGTTGAACTTCAGAGATTCACAAGTAGACAACATGTTCTCCCACTTTTGAATAGTTGCTTCCGCGACGGCACGGATAGACGTAATCTCAATTTCAACGACCATCGGCAAGAGACAATTCATTATGGAAACTAAAGCGGATGAACAATATTGCACCATGCTCCTGGTGGCAATATGGCCATATGTCATCCATACCTTTATGTAAAGAGTCACGAATTCTTTCCGCAACAGAAACCTACCGACATTTCGGTAGTTAGAGGAAAGACACCTCATGCGGGTTCCGAACGACAAACCTGCATTGGGATACTCATGACAAGAAATTCCTAAGTCGGCGTTCTCCAGATCTGCAATGGCTGGTAGGATCGATCTTGAAGAAAAGGGTTAACCAAATCATCTTCATCAATGATGGTAACAATGCTCCGATGGGATATCTCTACACAGAAAAAAAACTTTTGTTATTCATCGGCAAATAATGAAACACACCATGCTAACCGCACCATGCGCCCATGGCATGCCGAGCCCTTGGCCCACCATGCCAAGCCAAACCATTCACGCCAAACCCTAGGCCCCACACGCCAAGCCAAACCGCGCCTTGCCTTGGCCCTAGCCATGCTAGCCGCACCATCCGCCCATGTAATGCCAAGCCCTTGGCCCCCAACGCCTAGCCGCGCCACCATGCTGGCCTTCCCTACGCGGCTACCAAAACGAAGGCGTGCGACAATCAACGGTCGCCCTTCAATCCCAGGAGCAAATCCTAGCAATCCAAGGTTACAGACGACGCATGGTAACCTTTGGCCCGAAAACCTAAGTTTGGCCATGCCAAACCATGCCATGACAACGGCATGCCAGCCTAGACGCGCCACCATGCTGGACTTCCCTACGCGGCTACCAAAACGAAGGCGTGCGGCAATCAACGGTCGCCCTTCAATCCCATGAGAAAATCCTAGCCGTCCAAGGTTACCAGACAACGCATGGTAACCTTTGGCCCGAAAACCTAAGTTTGGCAACGCCAAACCATGCCATGCCAACGGCATGCCTTCCTAGTCGCGCCACCATGCTGGCCTTCCCTACGCGACTACCAAAACGAAGGCGTACGACAATCAACGGTCGTCCTACAATCCCAGGAGCAAATCCTAGCCGTCCAAGGTTACCAGACAACACATGGTAACCTTTGACCCAAAACCCTAGTTTGGTCACTCCAACCTAGCCGCGCCACCATGCCATGCTAATGGCATGCCAACCTAGGCTCGCCACCATGCCATGCCAATGGCATGCCAACCTAGGCGTGCCACTATGCTGGCCTTCCCTATGCGACCACCAACAAACGAAAGCGTGCGACGATCAACGACCGCCTTTCCTCTTAAGATGCAAAATCTTGATCGTTGAAGGTTACCAAGCTATCAAGTCTCCCAAGCTCGACTTGCCAGGAAACAACAATATACTACATGTTTTCCACAAAAAACATTGGAGACATCAACACATATCAAAAATTGGGGGATCCTCTTTGGGTATTGGTTTGGCGGTTTACAGCGTGTGGCGTACATTACGCCCGTCATAAGGAAGTGTCATAAGGATGAGGCGGTTAGTAAATACAGGGCGTTAATGGTGAAACGCTCTTTTATGGGACATCAATTCCATGTGTTAACGGTTTTATGGAACATCAATTTCATGCGTAAACGGTTTTATGGAACATCAATTCCATGCGTTAACTGTTACCACCTCCTCCCATTTACTCACCCATTTTTCCATTCCTTAATGAGACCAGAGTACATTTCACTTCGACTTGTATAAATAGGTCTTACCTATTTCCACCGAACAACAAGTTCAGTCAGGAGGAAACACCACTCAAAAAATGTTTGCTAGCTTTCCCATCTGTTAGATTCCCACTTTATGATACAAGTCGTAACACAACTACTCTTCCAGAATCAGCTATTCTGGTCTCATCACTTTCCTTGCTTCCCTCCCCAAAACCAACCCATTCTCCTCCACTTTGTGACCGAAGCAAGTCTGGAACGGCCATTTCTTGGTTTAGGCCGGACTTGTACAGATTGATCTCTGGAATCTAAAGTACTCCCTTGCAATACATTATTTAGGGTTCAAATTCGTTTCTCACCCACACATCCGAAATTACCAAAAATCAGCAGAAACCATTTTCACCCACAAACAACAACATAATAAGGATAGAAGTCAAAATATGTTCATTATTGTATAACTATTGCATTATAAGTTCATGGAATCCAAAACAAAATATATCAAACATCCAAATTTAACGATACCAAGGGAAAGAAGTTGTGTTGTGTGTATATCCAGGTAGCCCTTTGTGAAGATCTTGTGGTAAAATGACTTATTTCGCATAATCCTTGTATTAGCTAATGTGATCATCGAATGAAATTCCATGCACCTTTGAACAAGATGACAACTCCATTTGATCATTCAGACGCTATGGACTGCATTAAAGTACCTGTAGGTTGATTTCTCAGAGAAACAACACATACTCAAGAATAAATGACAGACTATTGAGTTGCAAATGTGTACTGTCATACAAAGAAGCAACGTCCATTGTATAAAGCAATAAAAATTTAAGGACGTAATCACTACGGAGACAACAAACCTCGTTGATTCACTACGATATATGAACACCCGATTCAGGTCCAGGGATGCTCTCCTCAGCAACTGACCAACTGTTCCACAAATTAACAGTTGGAACAACAATTTGACATGGTTGTTTTTTCTTCTTTTTAATAATTTTAATGAACTTAGTTAACATCCATAATTTGAGGTATGTAGCTTTGTCCAGTGAAACAACAATTACTAAGGTTCTAACCATACTTAATGAAACTTGTTACGTACAAAATGCTATATACTCTAGTGAATCAATAACACTAATACGTTATCCAACAACATTGTAAATGTGGTAAATACAGAAGATGAGATAATTGGATTCTTCTGTAATATGCTTGGACAAAATCAAATTCAGTAATTTACATATGACATCAAATATCGTGATTAAAAACTCAATTATCATTACACTATCTAAAGTAAATCACAAAATCCAAGTGGTACGCAAATATTACAAAATCTAGTTTAAATGTGTTCAGAATATGTAGCAAATGTTAATCGTTCACATCTTAATCACCAATTCACCGTTACCACGATTGACCATTAATTGTTCTTCGTTCCTAGTACTTATTTCAGTTCAAGTTCATCACCATATTGAAAGATAGTACTGTGCTATGAATCCTAAAAGACAAATTATATAACACCAAACATAATGAATTACAGCAGAAAAATCAAGATGCAAGTTAACAAAAATCCACTGTATTATTAAAAAATAACAAACTCTAAAATTGGTATCAAACCCATTTCATAAAATCCATCAACAAGCAAATTAAGGGTTTGACGAATCGTACCTCACTGTCAATTAGATGAGGAATATTAGAGAAACTAAAATACAGGAAAGGTTTTCAAATCTAAATCCAAATAAGAAAGGGAATAAAACCCAAATTACTGGAATTTCATTAAGAAAAAAAAAACAGAATCATCTGACCTTAATTTGAGTTGCGAAGGATACTTCATGGCCTCTGTTCTTCAAGCTTATGTATTTTGTTGTCCAAAGATTCAACTGGAGATGAGAAAGAAGATTAAGAAATAAAAAAAATAGAACCCGAGGAGAAGTTGAGAAGTTTTTTAACTTCCAGATTTTTTTTTAAAAATACCCCATTACTTCCGGTGGAGCATCCAAACAGGCTATTAGGGCTTCCTTTTTTTGTAGGCAGAAATAAGAAAATACCTTTCTTTAGCCTTGTTAATAAAATGGAGAACATATCATCAAAATGGAATGGCTCAAATATGTCAGAATATGGAAGAAAAGTTATGATCAAAAATGTTACTAATGCAGTTCCAATTCATCCCATGACAACTTTCAAGCTGCCAGATACTACAGTTGATCAACTAAATTCAATACATCAAAAATTTTGGAGGAACAAAAAGTCTAATAGAGGTAGGCATCTCATTACTTTGAAAGAGATGAATAATTCAAAGGAAGAAGGAGGTCTTGGTTTCAGAGACTTACACTTGTTGAATAGAGCTCTCCTAGCCAAATCTGCATGGAAACTGTATTCTGATACTACTTCTATTTGCTCCACTTCTCTGCAAGCCAAATATTTTCAGGAGGGTAACATCTTCAATGCTGCAAACAATGATAACTCAACTTGGTCTTTGAGGAGTATAAGCTCAGAACTGCCTTTCATTAAAACTCACTGTTGGTGGTATGTTGGAAATGGCCAAAAAAAATTAATGTGGTCACATAGATGGATACCTGAACTAGCCCTTCCTACAGAACCAAAAAATGGTGTTTTAAATGCTCAAGATTGTGTTTATCTTCATCAACTTTTCTCTACAGATTCAGATGGATGGAATTTAGATCTAATTATTTCTCTATTTGATCCCCCTGTTGCTGCCCTAATCCTGAACATATATGTGCATCCTTCCCAAGAAGATAAAGTAATATGGACACTTGAAATAAGTGGTAAATTTTCAGTAAAGTCAAGCTACAACAGAATGCTCAAAGAAAGAAATGGTAACTCCTCAGTTGGAACAAGAATGCAGAATATTTTTAAGAAGTTATGGAAGTTACCAGTTCTGCCAAGAACTAAACAATACTGGTGAAAATGTCTCAGGAGAATTCTTCCTACAAAAGATAAACTCCAAGGGATTATTCAAGATGAAAACTACAACTGTCCTTTTTGTTCCAATGAACTGGAAACTGCAGATCATATTAACCTTCACTGCCCATATTCAAAAGCTATTTGGTTTGCTCTAATGGGTCTGCACATTGATCAGGGTATCTTACTAGTGGACTGGTATGACAGTACTGCAAGTGAAGCACAATGATTGTGCGTCACAGAGTTGCAGGACAAATCAGTACTCTGCCGTAATGGTGCAATGCGAATCCATAATAGCGTAACGTAAGCTATAATAGCACAACACAAGCCATAATAACAGTATGCTGTAAATACCGTCAAGCACTAAGATAGTGGCACCCTACAGGGCCAGTGAAGCGCAAGAGTGGCGCTACAGTGTAAAACACATTGGCTAAGTAATGAATCTTATTGGCCGACACAATAAGGCTTCATTGAGGGATTGGCAAGACATGGCCAAAGTGACATATGCAACATGCGATGTTGGCATCGATGCATATCCATGGAATTGAGTTAGCCCAAGCTCAAGGAGGATGAAAGAGTGAAGAATAGACTAAGAGTTGGTCTATGGCAAATATTCAAGGTTGGCCAAAGCTTGAATAATGCAAAAAAGTTGGTAATGCAAGAGTTTCATTGTTGTTGTCAAGATAATTGGTGAAGTGAAACATATATGACGCATGAGCAACTAGAGTGAGTCTAAGGAGCTGGCATCGATGTTTGAAGCTTGAGAATTGTCCGTGCATGAGTTTAGAATAATAAGCATGCATGGCCAAAAGGGCTGAACGTTGGCGCAAAGTAGAATCCAGTATGCCAAAACAAGTGGCGCAATACGACTCAAGTGACGGTTGCAAGTCAGTTACGAGCTTCACAAGCATGCGAATCATGCGTGATGAAGAGGAGCCTTTATAAATGAGTTTATTAGTGTGGGAGAATATTTATAACTGCTAAAGAACAGGAGTTGGATGATTGGCGCGAGTTGGAGAAGAACTGGCCAGTTAGCACAGTTATTGGCGGTTGACAATATTGCTTTATGGGACAGATGGCTGTCCCATGCGTGTGTAACGGTTATGCACGGTTTGGCCAAGTAAATCTTCTGTATAAATAGTCCTAAGGCTGGGAAAATTCGGCAGGCTTGCAAGGAGAACATATGTGAGAGTGAGGTTTTCATTTGCGAGTGAATATGAGAGTTTTTGTAAGACTAAGGCTTGGTTCAAAGGTGAACAAGTTTATGTAAGTTACCAAGTGGGCAATTTTTGTATTTCTTCCCTTTGATGAAATAAAATGAGTTGATTGTGTCATGTTCTAAGTGTTCTTGGTTGGCTGATTGTTGTTGGTAAAGTATGGCAAAGATTGAATGCATTATGGGGTGTATTTGATGAGTTTTGAGAAGAGAAAGAAGGTTAAAGACTTCCGTTGATAAACCTGAAGAGTTAACTGTTTGTATTGGTACAAACTTATAAGGCTGAAGTACAATTGGGTGAAGCTTTATTCACAGAACCATTGTGCTGCCGAGTTACACTTTCGCAGAAATTTGCAGAGGCATTTGGAGGTGTGACAGTTGGGTATCAGAGCTGTGTTTGGTACACAGTTCGAGTGTATTTGTTGGATAACACACTAGTACTTCTTTTTCTCTAAAGCTGTTTTTCTGTGAGCAAGTAAGTGGCGCATTATTTTCAGAGTTTTGCATTAGAAATGAGTTTTAATGGCATGATGATCGACGAAGAACTACCGAGTACGTTTGATCAACTTGAGGAGTATGGTGATCTTGGCGATTTAACCATTGATTTCAGTTCAGATGGCATTGAAAATCCTCTTGTTTCTGAAGAGAATGGCAGGCTAGACCTACTTGAAGGAAGAACGTCAGATTGGTTTAAAGAATTTGATGGCAGGGTATGTGCTGTAGAAGAAAAGGTGTCTGATACAACCATTCTGAATTGCTAAACCAATGCTGAAGTAACTGAATTGAAGGTGCATGCTAACAAGCCATGCGAAGCAAACGTCTGAGGAAGTGGCAAGCATTCGCGGGTAAATCAGTAACGACATGTTTGTAGGCGAAAAAATGCATTGAGAAAGCTCTAATCGAGTCTCCGAGCCAAGAATTTACGCAGGTTCCAGAAATGCTAGAGAAATTGAGAATTTCTTGTATGACGTTGAGGCATACTTTGAGGCGAATGGAACTGGGGAAGGACAAAAAGTAACTCTCACAGGCAATTACCTTGGTGGTGAAGCAAAGGTTTGGTGGAGAACTATGCTGCAAGAAGATGAAGCTACTGGTTATGCCAATCTTATGTCATGGAATGACATGAAAGATGGACTGAAATGTCAGTTCTGGCCAAGCAATGGTGCTTGGTATGCAAAAGAAAGTTTACGTAGGCTAAAAATGACAAGTACACCACAGGCCTATGTTGAAAACTTCTTTGCATTGGTGCAAGAGACGTGTTGCATGAGTGAAGAAGATCGGATGTTCCAAATTTTGGTTGGCGCAAGTTCAAGTGTGATTGCTGAACTTAAGAAGCGCAAAGTGCAGAGTATCCAGATGGCTATGCAGACGGCAAGAGAGCTTACCAGTAGCACAACGACTGATGATGTGCAAAATTACGAGGAAAAGCCAAAGGGAAGGAAAGATATGTTGGAAGTAAGCGCAAGCATGAACCTAAGGAAGAGGAACTGCTCCCTTCATCCCGGAAGTTTAGGGGATGTTTCATTTGCAAAGGTTTACACTTCGCTAGAAGCTGTCCACTCAAGGCGCAACTCAATGTATCAGTTGGGGATGATTATGGGAATCATTCTGGCAAGACTCGTGAAGGACGAAGTGAAGGTTCAAGGAAGAGACCTCGTAGCGAAGTGGTCGCTAACTTCGACAAAAAAAACTAAGCTAAAAACAAGTAAGTGTTGCTGTCTCCATTGACAACACTTTGAATGCCAAAACAGGAGTGTTTTTGGCCTTGTTTTATGTAGCTTGAGTTGTTAGGTGTTGCAAACTCTGTGTGTAGAGTTTAGTTGTACAGATCTGTTATTTGAGTCTTCAAGTTTGTATATACTTTGCTTTGGTGTAAGCAAGTTGCTTTGTTAATGAAGTTCTAGCATTTCGAAAGTGATCAAGTGGATTAATCATGTAATGGTACATGGTATTGTCATGTAAGAGAAGTAATGAATGAAGGTATTTTCGTTTATAAAGTCTTGCCTCTTTATTTACGATGTAAAGCTAGTTCATGGGGAGATGCTGCAAGTAGCATACTTAGCCTAACTTATGCAATGACAAGATAAGTTGAAGCTAATAAGCAAAGCGTAGGATAAGGGTCCTAGTTGATGTAGAAGTGATGTTGTTGTTTGGGAGATTGCAAAATGGCAATGGCAGATGGGCAGCGACAGTGCAAGAAATACAACAAGTTAGAAATCATTTTATCAACAAGCATGAGTTGGGTGGAACTCATGGCCTTAGAGAAGGAAACACACTTTCCAGGCAATTAGCAATGCAGTTCAAAGAAGTATTTGGAGACATATTGGCTTTGAAAGCATGGCATATGGAAAGCTAAAGGGTTAGCTATGTTATGTCCAAGAGATAGTTAGTCACAGTTTTGCAAATGGGATGTGCGACTCAATAGTTTTGTTGTATGTAAGTTGAGCAAAGAAAACTTTTCATGAGTACGAGTATGCAAGATGGCATAAGTATAGAGCTTATACTTGAAGGCCATATTCATAGAAATCAGTTCTTGAATGATATTTGCATAATCATAGTTTGGAGAGGCATGGAGTTTGAATGCGGGTGTATTATGCAAGAGAAACCCTATTTACTTTGTGACGTGCTTAATGAGGATCACGAAGAACAACAGTTCAAAGGCGGGTTGCCAGCAAAATTGATTGAAAACGAGGCCAAGTCGTTTATAAGTCCTTATCATGTTGAGTATGATAATAAGGCTAAGCCGGAAAGCGCGAGACTATGGCAATGATCGTGGTGATCAGTAGAAGAAGAATCATTCAGTGCGTACACTTAGGCATAAATGATTCAAGGCGAAATTCAAGCTAAAGGGAATTGGCTAAGAAGAATTTCAGATTTGCATTTGGGTATTGATCCATAATTTGAGTAGCAGCATAAGCGTAGTGCACAACGCCGAGATGTGGCTCAAAGATATGAGATCAATGGAAAAGCAACAAAGCTAAGTGATGTGGATGCAATCGGAGGGGACCATTGGTAAGAGTTAGCCAAAAGTAGTTGCCGATTTTCAAAAAAGGCTTTGTAAGCAAGTGAAGCAAAGTTAAGACACATATGGTGTCTATACTGAGTCGCGTTCAACGAGGACGTTGAACGGATTAGGTGGGGGAGGTTTATGATGGTACTGCAAGTGAAGCACAATGATTGTGCATCACAGATTTGCAGGCCAAATCAGTACTCCTCCGTAATGGTGCAACGCGAAGCCATAATAGCGCAACGTAAGCTATAATAGCACAACGCAAGCAATAATAGCGGTATGTCAGAGACCGTCAAGCATTAAGATAGTGGCACCCTGCAGGGCCAGTGAAGCGCAAGAGGGGAGCTACACTGTAAAACACATTGGCTAAGTAATGAATCTTATTAGACGACACAATAATTCTTTATTGAGGGATTGGCAAGACATGGACAAAGTGACAGATGCAACATGCGATGTTGGCATCGATGCATATCCATGGAATTGAGTTGTCCCAAGATCAAGGAGGATGCAAGAGTAAAGAGTAGACTAAGAGTTGGTCTATGGCATATATTCAAGGTTGGCCAAATCTTGAATAATGCAAACAAGTTGGTAATGCAAGAGTTGCATTGTTGTTGTCAAGCTAATTGGCGAAGTGAAACATATATGACGCATGAGCAACTAGAGTGAGTCTAAGGAGCTGGCATCGATGTTTGAAGCTTGAGAATTGTCCGTGCATGAGTTTAGAATAATAAGCATGCAGGTCCAAGAGGGTTGAACGTTGGCGCAAAGCAGAATCCAGTATGCCAAAATAAGCGGCGCAATACGGCTCAAGTGATGGTTGCAAGTCAGTTACGAGCTTCACAAGCATGCTAATGATGCGTGATGAAGAGGATCGGTTATAAATGAGTTTATAAGCGTGAAAAAAGAGTTCTAACTGCTGAAAAACATGTGTTGGATGATTGGCGCGAGTTGGAGAAGAACTGGCAAGTTAGCACAGTTATTGGCGGTTGGCAGAACTACTTTATGGGACAGATGGTTGTCCCATGTGTGTGTAACAGTTATGCCCAATAAAGCTGCTGTATAAATAGTCTTAAGGATGGGAAAATTCGGCAGGCTTGCAAGGAGAACATATGTGAGAGTGAGGTTTGCATATGCGACTGAATATGAGAGTTTTTGTAAGACTAAGGCTTGGTTCAAAGGTGAATAAGTCTGTGTAAGTCCCCAAGTGGGAAAGTTTTGTATTTCTTCCCTTTGATGCAATAAAATGAGTTGATTGTGTCATGTTCTAAGTGTTCTTGGTTGGATGATTGTTGTTGGTAAAGTATGGCAAAGATTGAATGCATTATGGGGTGTATTTGATGAGTTTGAGAAGAGAAATAAGGTTAAAGACTTCCGCTGATAAACCTGAAGAGTTAGCTGTTTGTATTGGTACAAAGTTATAAGGCTGAAGTGCAATTGGGTGAAGCTTTATTCACAGAACCATTGTGCTGTCGAGTTACACTTTCGCAGAAATTTGCAGAGGCATTTGGAGGTGTGACAACTGGTTATGTGTTTTGTTTGACAAACTTCTTGTCAGACAATTGCAGGAAGCTGTCTTGTGCAAGATAGAAATCATATCTTGGTGTATCTGGATTTCTAGGTATGATGTGGTTTTCAAGGAGATTGCACCATCTGTGGAGAACATTATTCAGAGATGCAAAAGAGAATTTGCTTTCTTAGACTACAAACCTATAAAAATTTATAGGATTCTAGAACCACGAAATAGGATAAACCTCCACTGGCAGCTTACTTTGATGAATTACTTTAAAATAAATTCAGATGTTTCATTCAATTCAGACAACAATACTGGTGGAATTGGTCTAATTTGTCGTGGGTGCGCATCATGGAACAAAGTGCTTCTACTTAACTAACGCAACAAGACCGGAGCAAGCTGAGAGTAAAGCTTTATGGGAGGAAATGCAGTGGGCATTGGAGAAAAATATGGAGAAAGTCATTTTTGGCTGGATGCAAAGCTTGTGGTGGATGCTGTCCTGGGAGTTGCTATAAACGTAGACTGGAGACTATATATTTGATTTTAGATATAAGGAACTTATTAAGTTCTCATCCCTTCTGGCAATAATGCTGCTATGTGCCTAAGGAGAAAATTAAAGTTGCAGACTCTCTTTCAAAATTAGCTAGAACTCAATGTATTAGTGGTGTTTGGATTATTGCTCCTCCGGTTGAAATCTTGCATCAACTACATAAGGATGCACACAATGTAACCACTACTTAAACTTCAATGAGAATTTTCAGTTTCAATAAAAACAAACAAAAAGTATTTGTTTCTGAATCGTCTTGAATTTGCATTATGTCAGGTGGTTGTTTGCGTCAACTTTTTCTCCCACGCGAAGCTACGAAACCATAATTCTGAACATATTGTATCTCTTGGAAAAAACTCAATATATTTTCTTCCCTTATATAATCTGTTTGTACGTTAATTTAGGATTGTCATTATTTTTGGATAGCTAAAGATATTTGTTCTCATTGGTCCCCCATGCCCCCATCCAAATTTGCCCCCATCAAAAATTTACTCGTCAGTAATGGATCAACTGAAAATCCAATTGAAGCCAGTAATGTCGATAACAAAGACGAGAATGAAAAGCTGCAGCACCCAGTGGAACCAATTAAATCTCCTTCCCAGAGGGAAGAGGTCCAAAAATTCAGAATTGCATTTGAAGGAAAATGGAGGTAAGAAGAATGTTATAGGTTCTGCAAAACCTGCAAAAGGAGTTGCAAATGGGGGGTCAAAAGAAGACTGCAGAAGCCGGAAAAATTTCAAAAGGAAGTAAAGGCTGTGGGACAGTTTCTAAGACTTCAGGGATGCATGCTTCAAAAGGTGCTATTGTAGGTGATGATACGACGAGTGAGATTGAATATGCAACTAAAACACCAGAAAAAGCTTCATGCGGTGGAACAGTTGCCAGGACTGGTGTAGTTCAGAATAAAGTGGAAGAAGTTAAGCATAATCCCTTCTTAATGCTCAGTGATTTCCCATTCAAAGCTAAAAGCTGATTCGCAATAGACAATAGGAAGGTTTTGGCTGGTAAAAATGCAATCAAGGAAGGAAGTAATACCAAGAATACTGCAGATGGTAACATTGTTGAGAATTGGTAGGAAGTTACAAGCAAAAGCAATGTTAATTACTAGGAGCGAATCTGCTGTCAAGGTAAGTACCAATAACTCTTTCAGCTTGTTGAGTAATGAGAGTTCTCTAGCTATCCAGGATAAAGATAGAGCTACTATTGAAGATTGTGAGGAGGATAGTGAAGGGTTCTCTGATGCGGATCCGGATTCGAACAAGAACTCTCATTCTTGGCTTATGAGGACAAATCTTGTAAAAAAACAGATAAGGAACTTTCCAGACTCATGTGGAATGGCAAAATCCCCAACAAAGGAAGCAATGGGAGCTTGGGCAGAGGGAAAAGATCTTCCGCTAGGAAACACTCGTCTTTCGTTGTTTTTTAGGAGTGTTTTCAACATCATTGCATCTTGATTTTTCTGTTGTAAAAAAAAAAAAAAAAAAAGAAACCTTGGATTTGTTAAAATGTGCAGCCTATGCACCAACCAACATTAAGTTTTTTTTTTTTTTTTTTTGGACTTAGAATTTGAGATGTTTATGTCAACGGCACCCTACATCTGAAATAATCAAGATTGTCCAGAAGATATCATGGAATTGTGCAAAACAAATGCGGACGTACCAAGAACCAAACAACACAGCGAAATAAATTTAAAGAAGAACAAACAAACTACGCACTTTACCCTATCAACTTGATTAGAGAATTAATCAAGATTCAAAAAGAACCACGGCCACTACCAACCAAATTCAAATGACAGCTCTTGCGTAGCTTCCTTAACTTCGTCTTCATCTTTGTTGTTTTCCTGAAACGGAGGGAGTATAGCCTTATCAAGTTGATACTTAATAAATTTAGGGTTAAAAAAGCTTAGAGCAGTGCTGGTTTTAGGTTTTGCTTAATTTCGAACAAAAGCTTGCAGAGCAACTAAAAAAAAAAATTAGCACCAACAAATGTTTCTAAATGATCAAACACACTAAATGAATTAACCCACCACTACTTACGTAAAACGAAATGATGTATTACAGAATGCAGAAGCTTTGAACTATTATTAATCTACTGAACGAACTATGAGAGATTAAACAAAAACTTATCATGCAATTTATACTAGACTCTGCACTATGACTAACCTGCACAAATGCCTAGCTACAGACAAACCATAAATGGGAAAGAAGACTACACGTAAAGGTTTTTTTAAGAAGAACGAATTCAACAACTATGCACATTGTCCTATGGAATTTTCTCTTGCTTAGGGAATCAAGATTCAACCCATAAGCCAATATTTTCCTTTGACTTTATACTCGTGCTGGCTTAACTCGAACTCCTGCAACAACATTACACAATTAATTATAACAAAGAGAGAATAAAATCAGAAATTTGGATATTTCAAGAATAACGTCTGAGCATAAAATAAAGATGTTTTTCATTACCTTAATCCTGTCCTGCTGAGACTTCGTTATCTTTTCAACATAAGCACCCGAGCTGAGTGAAACTAAGCTTTCGACGTAACTTTCTTTCCTCTGTATTTTACTATCGCCACAGAAATATCTTATATTGTTTCCGTAATCTTCGCAACTAAAAACAAATTGGTCACAAGTATCAATCAACATCTTACCATGTCCGGAGGACAAAATAGGCTCCAAATAACGATAGAATTTAGTCATTTTAAGGGTTGCAGTGAATACTTTAGTCCAGGAGCCCTTCACTCCATAATCTTGCATCACCCATATATGGACACCGATATAACGTTGAATAGAAACGAAAGACAGACGGTCTTCAGAAACTCCCAAATGTATAGAATAGCTACCATTGTAGACTGCGTTATCAATAGTTTCTGGATATGGCATTTCAATGAGTTTCTCATCGCTAATATCAAAAGAAAGTATACGTGGGTCGGAGAGTACATTTTTTATATGAGATGTCCAGTGAAGAGCTCCCTTAAAAAGCAATCCAGGAGATGGATTATTCGAGTAAGGGTTTTGTGTTTGAATAGTTTTCCATGAGTCTGATCGCAGTGTATAAACCAATACTTGACGATGAGCTTGAACACAAACCAACTTGTAGTCATTCTTGTTACAGTCATAACCAAATCCATAAATATTGTTCGATAAAATGTCCTCTCTTGAAAAATTGCACAATGGTACTTCCTTATATTCTCTTGTACCAATATTCCAAAGACAGACGACACAACAATTATCACCAGGCATACGATAATAAGCAGTAAAACAAATCCATTCATTACAAGAACCCAAAATTTGAACATTATTTATGTTGTTATAATCGAATGGAAAGTGTAGAGTAGATGTATTCGATGGCAACAGCGGTATTGAAGTAGCATAATCCTTGTAGTAAATCCTATATCTTGGAAGCTTATTAGAATCGTAAGCAGTAAGTATGAGCCTAGGGTTTTTCGTGTTATCATGTAGAGCTTTATCAAGATGATACTTCATAAATATAGCTAGGTTTATTAAGTAGAGAAAGCCATACCTTGCAAACACACCTACAGTTCCCAATGGAATCCGCAGGTAACTTGAGAAATATATCCATCTGAATATCTTCGGGAAGCCTTGAGAAAACCATCATTGAAATATTTAGCGACTAGCGTGACAAAAAAGAGGTGTCGTTGCTTCTTCACTAAGAACTAGGGTTTATCGATGAAGCTATGGGTTAGATATTCCCCACAAGTGCTTTTCTCTATTTCTTGCACCCCAGCCGAGTACTATTGGAGTGCCAATTCGTGCACACTCCTTAACGAGTGTATATTTCACATTTTAATCTCTACCCTTGATTTAATTTAGGGAGTTATGTAACGAGGGTTGTGATTCTAAACATGGAGGGTAATGGGGCCATCTGTTAAATAATCAACCAATCATAAAAATATGTGAAATATACACTCGTTAGAGGAGTGTGAACAGATTTGCACTCAGTACTATTGTCTTTCTTTATAATAAGGGACCCCAAATAGGCCACATGGCGACGTCACAATCATTTGGATTTGTGGTGAAGCCATGTCACCACCTATTTACATGTCATCATTAGCCACCTCATCGCAACTCTTGAGCCATAAATTTCGTAACTGCTTGAAGTTTTGCAAATTCTTTGGAAGCTCAGCACAAAACGTTGCATTTTTATACGTTTTCCGCAGGAAAATTGTAACAAGACAACCAGTATTATCCACAACGATCAGAGAACACATGTTGGGTGATTGAGTCCCAATTTGGATCAGATAGAAACAAACATGATACGTGAACACAACTTGGTGTTTTTGAGCGGACCCACGTCATTCCATTTCGGCACTATGTCATACCTTGAAGAGTCCAAGACCCTTTCCAATTACTTCATGCCCGTTCATATCATCTTTCTTTTAGAGACACCCTTTCATACCACCCTTCCATGTGGTGTCTACTACTAAAAAGAAGCACATCGCTTCCCAAGCAACATAATCTTTATGTAACATCACTTTAATTTATATTAACAGGGGTTATTAGAGTTAAATGTCAAATGCCGTGTCACCACATGAAGAATTAGCCTGCCACATGGAACTTCAAAGGAAATGTTTTATGAGAAGACTTATCCGTTGGTTTAAGTATATCAAAAGATACGGAGCTTTAAAGGAAACGTTTTATGAGAAAACACACCCGTTTGCTTTAAGTATCCCTTCGCTTTAGTTAGTGTGAGAAGATACGTCTTCTGTTAAATGGTAATGTATCAAAAGACACGTCTTTTGGCTAATTTTGTACCCTATATAAACTAAGGTTATCAATACAGAAGAACAATACCTGGGCGGTGATTACTGACGCAGTTTGATAGGATGCCACTACAACCACACTAACAGGATTTTAGCGTGGTAAGATTTCCGCACGATGGTGACGGATGCGTTACAGAAATTCTGGAGAAGTTATGCTCTCCCTGGAAACGCTAGCCGCACCTTGGCTTATAATTAAGCCTTTCATCTCCTTGTGTTCTTCATCTTTCTCAGCAAGCTTAAATCTTGCAACCAAACTTTGGATACAAAACTTCTTTCTATAGATGATTTATGATGTTGTATTTGGGCTTCTTGCTGCGAGAATTAGGAAGCATCGTATTGCATACAGAGGGAAACCCATCGTAATTAATCCACGGCTTGCTCGACTTCTAATTAATCCACAGGGAATCGGGGAAAGGGTAACATGTGTCTACCACATTCTTGCATGGACACTCTTATTGTTTTCAAGTATAAGAAAATTACCATCTAATAACAATACTAACAGTAGTTAGTTTCTTCTCGGATGTTTTCTGTTAAATGTAACTATACTAATAACTTTCCGTTATCTCTTAGCTGTCATTAGCTGTCTCACCAGAACTTTGTCTGTATAAAGACATCACTTATTGCGTGTCTATTATCGATTGAATTGATTCCAATAGAATCTTTAGTTCACAGTTTCTCCATGGTATCAGATGGGAAACATTAGGTTTTCTTTCTTGATCTTGGTAATATAAATCGTTTCCGCTATAATCATCAAAATTGTTACCTTTTCTCAGATCTTGATTTGTTACTCTTCAGAAATTTCTTGATCATCTGTTTAATGATTCAAACATTTACTGATTCAGATTCATCTACAATGACAAATAATTCTGATATTACATCAATTCATGTTCATCAATTAGCTAATTTGATTCAATTTAAGCTCAGAGATGATAACTTCATCACCTGGCTTTGTTGATGCCGGTGATTCGTAAATTTCAGATTCTTTCTTTTCTTGATGGATCTCATGTTTGTCCATCTCAATTCACTGGTCGCGGTACAAATCAAGTTGAAAATCCTCTGTATGCTGCTTGGTGTGATAAAGATCAAACTATCATTTTGTGGATTCAATCAACCATTTCTGAAGCTGTGATTCCATATTTTGCTGGTGCTTCCTCTTCACATGAACTCTGGCGCAACATTGAGTCAAGATTTGGAAGAACTTCCTCAACTCATACGATTCAACTGCGTACTCAGCTTCAAGGGTATTAAACAAGGATCTAAATCTGTCTCTGTTTACTTGGATGAAATCAAGAAAATCTCCAATGAGTTAGCTGCTGCTGGATCTAAAATCTCAGATGAAGAACTTGTTGTTGTCATCCTAGGAGGTTTGAATCACTCTTTCTCATCCTTTAGCACATCAATTCGTATTCGTAATCCTCCAGTATCTCTAGTGTTGAACTACACAACTTGTTAATCAGTGAAGAAGTAGTTGTCTCTAACACTCTTCAACAAACTTTACCAACTACCACTGCATTTTATGCAAACAAAAATAATTCAAGCTCAAAACCTTTTCCATCTCATTTTAATCCTGTTACCGGTCATATTGCAAATTACAAGGGCAAGAAACCTTTTAACCCAAATTATAAAGCTAACACTTCTCAATCAACATACAATGCACCTAAGCCTGAATTTTCCTCCCCTGCACCTAATCCAATTCCACCACTTTCTGTACCAAGACCTTCTTCTTTTAACAATGAGAGGCCTCAATGTCAGATTCGTAACAAATATGGTCACACTGCCTTTGAGTGCAACAACATATCAAGGCAGACAACCTCCACAAAATCTTCATGCTATGCTTGCTGCAGCTAATATTGGTGGTGCAAATCCTTGGTATGTAGACTCTGGTGCTACACATCATATTTCTTCTAATACTTCAGGAATTGAACATGTTGACTCTTATTCTGGTGGAAATCAAATTAACACTGCTAATGGACAAGGTATGTCTATCAATGCTATTGCTCATACTTCTGGTTTTCTGCATGACAATAGAGTGTTATTGCCCAATATTTTACATGTGCCATATTCTGTTCAAAACCTTGTATCTCTTCAGAAATTCACCAGTGACAATAATTGTAGCATTACCTTTACATCTGCTGATTTTACTGTGAAGGATCTCACATCAAGGAGGACAATTTTCCAAGGGCTAGATAAACATGGACTCTATCCTATCACTTTCACATCCTCCCCAGCACTTCATGCTTTGTCCTGCAACACCACCACTTCTACTCAAGTTCATCAGAGGCTAGGGCATCCTTCTTTTCAATCTTTATAAAGAATTTGTCACTCATCTGGCATCCCTCTATCTACAAAAACTTTAGTTTGTAATGAATGTCAATTAGGGAAATCACATAAACTCATATTTTCCATTTCTGCTTCTCATTCTAGTACTCCATTGAAAATTTTGCATATGGATCTTTGGGGACCTAGTCATGTTCCTTCAATTAGTGGATACAATTACTATTGTAATATCATATATGATAGTACCAAATATTGTTGGATTTATCCTATGACTAATAAATCAGATTTTAGACTCATTTTCAACTCTTTCAAGCTTATGGTTGAGAATTTCTTTAGTCTAACTATCAAATGTATTAGGACAGATGGAGGTAGTGAATTCATACATAATGAACTTGCTAGTATCTTATCCTCTTCTGGTATACATCATCAATTTAGTTGTCCTCATACTCCTGAGCAGAATGGAGTTGCTGAATCCAAACATAGACACCTATTTGATCTTGGTAGAACTTTATTACTTCAATCAAATTTGTCTCACACTTTTTGGGTTAAATCCTTTCAAACAACTAATTTTTTGATAAACAGATTACCCACAGCTTCTCTATCTTTCATATCTCCTTTTGAAAAGTTATTTTATACTAAACCAGATTATTCATTTCTCAGAATTTTTGGTTGTGCTTGTTTTCTTGGCTTAGACCATACACCTCAAATAAACTTGAGCCTAGAAGCAAAATTTGCATTTTTATTGGGTATTCTAACTCTCACAAAGGATATAGATGTCTTGACCCTGTCATTGGCAGAGTTTATATCTCCAGACATGTGTCTTTCAATGAAAGCCTCTTTCCTGCCATGCAATACAAGTTGTCTGTCTCAATTTCCACTCCTGCCACCATTGATCCACTTTTGTTGAGCTCATCTCTAGTTAATACACCTACTCAATTACCTTCTTTTGAGTCCATACCTACATCCCCATCCACTTTACCACATATCTTCACTTCTTCCCACAATAATGGTACCTCTACATCTAGTGACCATACTAATTTTCCACTCTCCTCATCATCCCATCAATCTACTGATTCTTCTACACACAATAATTCATTCTCTACTGCTCCCACTTCCAACAATCATAATATGCCCACTAGATCCAAAAACAATATCTACAAACCCAAAGCTCAGTTATCCACCAAATACCTTCTTTCCACATCCTATGTTGCTCATGTAAACCATTGCACTCCTCCCACTTGTTTTACTCAGGCTAACAAAATTCCACAATGGAGGATAGCTCTTCATGATGAGTACAATGCACACATGCTTGCTGGCACTTGGACTAAAGTTCCACCTCATCCTTCTCGAAATCCTGTTGGCTTCAAATGGGTTTTTAAAGTGAAACAAAATGCTGATGGTTCTTTAAATAAGCACAAAGCAAGACTAGTTGCAAAATGCTTTCATCAAAAAGAAGGTTTAGATTACTCAGAGACATTCAGTCCTATTGCAAAGCCTACAACTATTAGATTAGTTCTTTCACTAGCTGTTCAGTTTGATTCGAAGGTGAAACAACTTGATGTAAGTAATGCTTTCCTTCATGGTGACATGAAGGAGGAAGTTTATATGGTTGAACCTCCAGGATTTGTGGATCCAGATCATCCTGAATATGTCTGCAAGCTCAATAAATCTATTTATGGGTTGAAGCAAGCTCCAAGAGCTTGGTATGTGAAGCTTGTTGATGTTGTTCTTTCTCTGGGTTTTCATATGTCTCATGCATATACATCTTTGTTTGTTCATAAGGCTGGCACTCAGATTACAATTCTACTAGGTTATGTAGATGACATACTCATAAATGGTTCTTCTGAGATTTTTTGTCGTGAAGTCATTTCTGACATTAAACACCATTTCCCAATTAAGGATATGGGTGAAGTTCATTAATTTCTTGGTTTGGAAGTCAAGAGGAATTCTGTTGGTATTTTTTTTAACCAAACAAAGTACATACTAGATTACTTCAGAAGACAAACATGTTAGAAGCAAAACCTTGTTCTACACTAGTTGTTGCTGACATCAAAATGAGCAGAACTGATGGCACTCCTCTTTCTGATCCTTCTGAGTACAGATCCTTAGTTGGTGCTCTTTAATACATTACTTGGACAAGGCCAGAGATTGCTTATTCAGTGAATCAAGTTTGTCAACATATGCAAGCACCCACTGATACTCATTTCACTGCTGCAAAGAGGATTCTTCGATACTTAAAATGTACTTTGGATTATGGCATTGTTCTGCAAAAAGTTCTTGTTGCTCTCAATGCCTTTTCTAATACTGACTGGGCTAGTAATCCTGATGACACGCGTAATACCAGTGGATTTTGCATATTTTTAGGTACAAACCCAATTACTTGGAGCTCTAAGAAACAAGCTACCGTCTCCAGATCTTCCACTGAAGCAGAATACATATCCTTAGCTCAGACTGCTGCTGAAGTTGTGTGGGTATTTCAACTTCTAAAGGACTTGCATATTTTTCTTCCTATCAGACCTACTATTGGTGCTGATAACATTGGATATATTTCTTTGGCTACAAATCCTGTCAACCATAGTAGAATGAAACACGTTGCAGTCGACTTTCACTTCATCAGAGAGTTGGTCAATTCGAAGACACTTAAGCTTTACTACATCTCCACAAGTCGTCAAGTTGCATACATCTTCACAAAAGGCTTGTCTACTGCAAGATTTGATTTCCTGCGTGACAAGTTGAGTGTTCATGCGTCTTCCCATCTCAACTTGCGGGGGGATAATAACAATACTAACAGTAGTTAGTTTCTTCTCAGATATTTTCTGTTAAATGTAACTATATTAATAACTGTCATTATCTCTTAGTCTGTCATTAGTTGTCTCACCAGAACTTTGTATGTATAAAGACATCACTTATTGCGTGTCTAATATCGATTGAATTGATTCCAATAGAATCTTTAGTTCACAGTTTCTCCACCATCTGGCCATGAACGATCTAGTTTTGTATTAAAAAATCTGATATTATTGACATGCGAGCTTTGACATTCCATACACAAGTACAGTTGAATTTATCTAAATTTCCATCACCAATACCGTGGATACAAAATATAGTAGAGCTATTTTGTCATAAGAGTGTTATGAAAAAAGTACCCCGCGTCATCACTGAAAACAAGCGAAGATAACATAGTAGAGCTATTAAGTCGTTTCAAGGGCGAATATTAAAAGCACCCCGCGTCATCACTGAAGCATATGATGGTGTCATAATAGTCACGCAGAACATGTGAAGGCAAGCACGATGATAATTCAGTAATGCGAAATAATCGTTCTTATAGATCCGAAATAAGAGGCTTTATTAGATGTAGCTCATTACCTGAGCTCGCTGTCATCCACTATGTAATCCATATATCAGGGGAAATTAATCATGGGAGAGAATCTAAGAGAGAAAAGTTGTTTGTTTTTCAAGTTAGGGTTACTTATATTTGTATTTGTGATAGATCTTCCACATAATAACACGATTGCTTAGAGTTTTCCTTACTATGTCTTAGATCTGTTTACTACCGGTACTTGGGTGTGGCTATATGATTCCTGTAGCTACATTTTGGCGCATCAAAACAAATTGGATGAATAAGAGAGTTGTTCCTCACCTGTGAATTGATTTCAAAATGGTTTAGGTTTCTTGTTTTCATTATTTAAACCTTTTAAAGTTTCATCTTTTCTTGCTAACACATCAGTAGTAATGAGACAGGATGGACCACAAATAGGGCTAGCTGATAATGGAAACGTAAACCAATTAGAGATACTCATAGAACTAGAAGACATGAGGGCGATAATAAACAACACACGAAGAGATGGAGACAGGAGACAACTAGCAAAGGCGATAGAGGAAGCAGGTCGATCTCCCTTTGCGCGAGAAATTCAATATGCTAGGACACCTGCAAACTGCAGTTTTCCAACTTTTACCAGTATTTTTGACGGAACCACATGCGCAGTACCACCCATGAAAGCATATAACATATCTTCGTTACTGTGGGAACATACACTACAGGAAAAATATACATCTACAACTGGGGTTTTACAACTCTTTGCTAAATATCGTAGAAAGTCATATGTTTTACAACTGTTTTCGAAGTAAGAGTTGTCGTATATCATCACTACCAACACTTAGGACCAAGGGGTTTCGATAAGAAAAAAAAACGACAACTCTTTAAGAAAAAGAGTTGTGACGACATTTAGCTATAACAACTCTGTTTTATAAGTTTAGTGACTTAGCCTATGACAACTCTCACAAGTGTTGTGGAAGAACACAAAAATATGATAATGAAAAATATGTTAGAGGGGAGATTCGAACATGAACCCACTGCATGGAAGTGTAGCTCGTCAACCATCCTTTAAGTTCACAAGTTATGTTTTTTTTTATTTTTTTTAAATAGAAACCTACAACAACACTTATAAGTGTTGTTGAAGTAAAAATATATAATGTTGGAAAAAATGAGGTTATAGGGGAGATTCGAACATGAATCTACTTCATGGACGTCTAACTCATCAACCATCCTTACCGTTCACAAGTTTTGGCTTTTTTTTTCTTTTTGTATTAAAAATGTATAACAACACTTATAAGTGTTGTTGAAGTAAAAATATAGAACATTAGAAGAAATGAGGATGGGGGATTTGATCCTCAACCTCCTGTATGGAAGTCTACACCACTAACCATACCTACACTATTACATGTTCTGTCAAGTTTGTGGTTCTTTAATACACTAACTTTATGACAACCCTTCATAAGAGTTGTAAAACAAAATGTAATGCTCAAAAATAATGCTCAGGTGACTGAGCCGCAAACAACACGAAGCCTTCTCTGTAAACAATCACATACACGCCTTCTCTGTAAATAATTACATACATTTTTCACTATCTCGTAATATTTACTTTACTCACTTCAGATAAGGGTAGTCAGGTAATTTTCACACTCTCCATAATATTTATTACCTTTATTTCTAGTAAGGGTAATATGGTGATTTTAACAATTTATAATATTTAGTTTACTTATTTTTCGATAAGCATGGTCTGGTCATTTTCATAGTCTTCATAATATTTATTGCATTAATTTCCAAGAAGGGTAATATGGTCATTTTCACAAGCAGTAATATTTACTTTAATTTTTTTCGATAAGGGTAGTCAGGTCACTTTCACAATCTGCATAATATTTATGGCACAAATTTCCATGAAGGGTAATATGATCATTTTCACTATCTGTATTATTTACTTTACTTATTTCAGATAAGGATAGTTTAGTAATTTTCACAATCTCCGTAATATTTATTACCTTTAATTCTATTAAGGGTAATATGGTCATTTAACTCTGGTAATCTTCGAACACAGGATGTTCAATTCGATATATTTCTTATCCAATTCGATATATTTCTTACCTGTAAATTGATGGATTCGCTGCGTTCTTACCAAGTTTCTGAGTTAGAGTAGTCAAATCGCGGCCAGGTTTCGATCTCGGAGCACGGTATGCATAAAATATGCATAAATAAGGTTTGTTTAAGGTTTCGTAGAATATCTCGAAGAAATCTTACCTGTAAATGGATGGATTCGTCGTTCTTACCAAGTTTCTGACTTAAAGTAGTCAACTCGCGGCCAGGTTTCGATCTTGGAGCCCGGTATGCATACAATATACAGAAATAAGGTTTGTTTAAGGTTTCGTAGAATATTTCGAAAGAATATTACCTGTAAATGGATGGTTTCTTCGTTCTTACCAAGTTTCTGACTTAGAGTAGTCAACTCGCGGCCAGGCTTCGATTTAAGAGCCTGGTATGCATACATTTATGCATAAATAGGGTTTCTTTAAGGTTTCGTAGAATATCTAGAAGAAATCTTACCTGTAAATGGATGGATTCGTCGTTCTTACCGAATTTCTGAATTAGAGTAGTCAACTCGCGGCCAGGTTTCGATCTCGGATCCTAGTACGCATACAATATGCAGAAATAAGGTTTTTTTTAAGGTTTCGTAGAATATCTCGAAGGAATCTTACCTATAAATGGATGAATTCGTCGTTCTTACCAAGTTTCTGACTTAGAGTAGTCAACTCACGGCCAGGTTTCGATCTCGGATCCTGGTACGCATATAATATGCAGAAATAGGGTATTTTTAAGGTTTCCTAGAATATCTCGAAGAAATCTTACCTGTAAATGGATGGTTTCTTCGTTCTTACAAAGTTTCTGACTTAGAGTAGTCAACTCGCGGCTAGGTTTCGATCTCGGAGCCTGGTACGCATACAATATGCAGAAATAGGGTATTTTTATGGTTTCGTAGAATATCTAGAAGAAATCTTACCTGTAAATGGATGGATTCGTTGTTCTTACCGAATTTCGAATTAGAGTAGTCAACTTGCGGCGGGTTTCGATCTCGGATCTGGTACGCATACAATATGCAGAAATAGGGTATTTTTAAGGTTTCGTAGGATATCTCGAAGAAATCTTACCTGTAAATGGATGGTTTCTTCGTTCTTACCAAGTTTCTGACTTAGAGTAGTCAACTCGCGGCCAGGTTTCGATCTCGGAGCCTGGTACGCATACAATATGCAGAAATAGGGTTTTTTTAAGGTTTCGTAGAATATCTCGAAGGAATCTTACCTGTAAATGGATGAATTCGTCGTTCTTACCAAGTTTCTGACTTAGAGTAGTCAACTCGCGGCCAGGTTTCGATCTTGGAGCCCGATATGCATACAATATACAGAAATAAGGTTTGTTTAAGGTTTCGTAAAATATTTCGAAGGAATCTTACCTGTAAATGGATGGTTTCTTCGTTCTTACCAAGTTTCTGACTTAGAATAGTCAACTCGCGGCCCTAGGTTTCGATTTAAGAGCCTGGTATGCATACATTTATGCAGAAATAGTGTTTGTTTAAGGTTTCGTAGAATATCTAGAAGAAATCTTACCTGTAAATGGATGGATTCGTCGTTCTTACCAAATTTCTGAATTAGAGTAGTCAACTCGCGGCCATGTTTCGATCTCGGATCCTAGTACGCATACAATATGCAGAAATAGGTTGTTTTAAAGGTTTCGTAGAATGTCTCGAAGGAATCTTACCTATAAATGGATGGTTTATTCGTTCTTACCAAGTTTCTGACTTATAGTAGTCAACTCGCGGCCATGTTTCGATCTCGGATCCTGGTACGCATACAATATGCAGAAATAGGGTTTTTTTAAGGTTTCGTTGAATATCTCGAAGGAATCTTACCTATAAATGGATGGATTCATCATTCTTACCAAGTTTCTGACTTAGAGTAGTCAACTCGCGGCCAGGTTTCGATCTCGGAGCGTGGTTTGCATACAATATGCAGAAATAGGGTTTATTTAGGTTTCGTAAAATATTCCGAAGGAATCTTACCTGTAAATGGATGGATTCATCGTTACTACCAAGTTTCTGACTTAGAGTAGTCAACTCGCGGTCAGGTTTCGATTTCAGAGCCTGGTTTGCATACAATATGTAGAAATAAGGTTTGTTTACCTGAGAAGGTCCGAAACTCTTGTTTGCATACCTAGTATGTGAACACAGTAGTTAAGTTCTAGAATCGGTATTGTATGAATCTCATACTCATAAACTAAAACATTTAAGATCTAAGGAATGCAAAGTTTGCAAACAGTGGCTTAATGCAAAGTTCAAAACACAACTAGATTCATTTGATTATCTTTCATGATTGACTGATCATCATATTTGATTAAATGTTAGATAAATATATGGTTAAGTTAAAACTGTTCATATGGCTAACTTCGGTTAACTATATGGTTGGTTCGATCTCGGAGCCACTTTCTTTTTTCGAAGTCGTTAGAAAAGGGTTTGTTTAAGGTTTCAGAGAATATTTTGATATATCCTGCTAAGGTTGAAGTCGAATGAGCTTCTTGGTTTATAGTTTGTATGACGGTATACCACATTTGAAGTTCGAATCGACACTGAGTTTCATATTTATTGATTTAGATGATGTATCATGTTAAGTTTTAAGTCTGAACCCTCCTGGAGCTTCTCGGTTCATAGTTTGTATGCCGTTATACCACATTTGAAGTTCGAATCGACACTGAGATTCATATTTATTGAGTTAGATGATGTATCATGTTAAGTTTTAAGTCTGAACCCTCCTGGAGCTTCTCGGTTCATAGTTTGTATGCCGTTATACCACATTTGAAGTTCGAATCGACAATGAGCTTCATATTTATCGATTTTGATGATGTATCATGCTACGTTTCAAGTCAGGAGCCTCCCGGATCTTCGTGTCTTCATAGTTTGTATGTATTTATATCACATTTGAAGTTTGAATCCATCCGGAATTTCGTGGTCCATCTCTAGTAATCTTATAACCCGAGTCTACCGGTATGAACTAAAGCTACTTCATGACATGTATGACTAGTCAAAATTACTTCATGACCTATGTGACTTGTCGAAATTCAAACCGGAAGCACAAAAAAAAAAGTACAAAAGCACAAAGAAACACACCAATTATCGAATTCATTTTTATTTTCCCGATTCATTCTTATACATTTTTTGGATTTTTTTTATATCAGAATATCGATAACAATGCCATAAATTTATTAATATTTTTTTTGGAATTTTTTTTCGTGTCGAAGGTTGATAATATAACCGAATAATGAGTTCGTATTAACACAAAGAGAAACACATGTTTCTCAATCCGTATGAGCATCCCAAGTACAATCTCAACCGTCAAGATCTTCCCTTAATCCGTATGAGTGGATCAAATGAAATCTTGTTCGTACATTCTTTTACACGTAACCCTCCTCAACACTAAGAACTCCAATTCCTATCAATTTTCTCTTTCTTCCTCTCCGTCTGTTTTCTTCCTCAGCCTGCGCCTCCGACTCTCCCTCTTTTTTTCTTCTTCTGCAGATTTAATGCGTATTGTTGATATTTACTTCTGGATCTGCATCATACCCATCTCTAATCAACATCATAGAACCCTAATTTCATCTTCAATCGAATCTCGAGACCAGATTCAGAAACCCTAGCTCAGTTCATCTCCAATACAAGTTTAGAACTTCAATTGAGACTTAACCCATGATTCGTCATCAAACCACAACTCTAATTTCATCTCTTAAAACTTCGAGCATCAATCGGTTCTCAGAATCCTAATTCGAATATAACAGATCGACTCCTTCCTTTCCACAAATCAATAATCGTCAATCACCACCACCAACCGTTATCCCTAACTTGTCTAATCTCTCGACCTCACAACCTCAGAGTTCTCACGAAATCGCCTGAGGCGAAGAACAAAAGAAGAAGAAGATGAGAGAAGAAGAAAGAAGATTAGGGTTTTTGTTCTTCCCCAATTTAAGAATTAAGGTTTTGAGAATTGAAGATGGTGATGAACGTTGCAGGGTTGTTGATGATTGTAGAAGCAACAGATGATATTTTTGGTGTTGATTGTTCTTTGAACTAGAAAAATTGAGAAGATGGATTAGTCTTAAGGTATTGGGCTAGTATTTGAGGTAATAGTCCTAATCTATGATGTTTGTTAAGTTATGCGGTTATGTTAAGATCAATATTAATATCTCGTGTTTGAATCTGTATGATTTGGTGAAGTCTGTTGATTTAATGATTTTGGTATTGAGTAGGATTTTGTAATGTTGGTGCACAGTGGTTGTGGTTATGAGCTGTTAGTATGTAATGGAAATGAAGTTTGCTCATTGAACTGAAGTGCGGTGGTGGCTTTGTAAGATGAATGTAATTGTGTGTATTAGTGATGATATTGAGTGAGTTTTATCGAGATGTGATGTTGAGATTCACAGCTGCGTGGGGAGATTGACAAGGTTTGTTTGCGGACTCTACAAACAAAATCCCGTCTCTCGTATATGCCCTGGATGTTGTTATTCGTGTTCTCTAATTGGCTCTAATGTGCAGTTTGCAGGGATGTGGGATTGATGAGAGGGAGAACTATGAGTACATAATTGTTGGTGGGATTATTCTTCACAAGTTAAGTGGAGAACTTATAGATACAAGTATAGGATCTGAAGGAGCTAAATGGATATTTGTACATCCAAGAAACTTTATGCATGAGAGGTAATAAATTTTAAGATGAGCATGTACACTACAATCTATGTTGCCGCACCATTCTGCTACTTTGGATGTTGTTGAGTTGCTCACACTTTGTTGCTTCTTGTGTGCGAAAAAGAAAGGGTGTTTTCATCATTCCAGTTTTCTTGCTGGGGAACTACTTGGCAATTGGAAGGCTTGTTGTCCAGAATGGAAAGCTCAAGGTGAATTATTGGCGTTATAATCAATCCTAAGTAACTCGGTCTACTTACTAAACCGAACTTAGTTCAGCGAAATGTAATATTTTTTTTTTCATCTGTTTTGGGCTCTAATTCTTTATCCTATTGCAGACAATTTCTGCATATAGTGGACATTATCGCCCAACTGAAGAAAACCTTGACAGCTTTAAAGATTTTCTCAGTGAAAATGGGGTCAACCTTGATGAAGTTCAGGTATTATGCATTGTGTTTCTTGGTGTTCCAATCTCACTACCTCGCAATCCAGGTAGTCAAGGGACAATAGTTAGGGGAAATGTTGAACACTTACTGTTTTGGTTTATGTATCTTCCGAGTGAATGAGCCTTATCTTCAATTTTTGGTATTGTAGATCCTCTCTTCCACTGATGACTACGAGAGCAATGGAGACAGCTAATCAGTTCATGTGAGTGCATCATTAGAAGACTTTGCAATTAAAACTGAAGCCTCGGCATCTTCTGATGATTTTCTTCATCTTGAAATTCCGACTGGTAAGGTTCAATCCAGTTCCTTCATGTAATGCAATTCTGATAATCCACTTGTTGGTTGTTTTGTAGCCTTTCTAGATTACATAAGTTTGCTTCTTTTGTTTCCCATATTTGTTTTGGACTTAAGAGTTGTGATGTAGTTATTTGTTAGGCTTAAAAAGTCTAAGTTTTGGGAATTATGTGGTGACAATTATTTAGTAAGGGTTGGCTTTGGATATTAACTTGTATTCTGAATAATGCGCTTGGATGCGATTACTTGGAATGTTGTTGTAATGGTACTGACACCAGTAATATATAGAATGTTCTTATATGTAGTGCTTCCACTTTTAGTTAGTTTTTTTCTCTTCGTTTATATTATTGGTAAAAAGAAAAGAAGATATTTTTGAAAATATAATTTCTTTGTTTGTTGGTTTGGTGCCAATTTCAGGTAACCGGAGATCCAGTTCTGGGTTTGAGGATGACTCTCGCTTGAGCTTTCATGAAAGAGTCTATGGTGCTCGTAATAGTCGGCCTCGAAGTGGTAGTGGGTGGGGCACAAGAAGCAGGAGCCGCAACCCTAATAGATTTGAATAGATTTGAATGAGGGTATAACAAACAAAAGGATGAAGTAAAGGAAGCTTTTGACTAGTTGTAAGAAGGAATTTGGAGCCGTGTTTACTCGACCGATGAAGAGAAGTGGGATTGATGCCAGATTAAATGCATCGCGAGCAATGAACTTGTCCCTCATCTCATAGGTTATAGTTTCTCTTTTTCTTTTCGTGATATGATTTTTTGCTGGTGTTGTAATAGAAAGAAGAAATAGTGGAAAAAACTTAACACTGTAAGGTTGTCATTTTTAGCAACTTAGAATGAATGTAAATGTGTTGCACTGGCAGATTAATGTGAATGTGAAATACTTGGTAGATTAATGTAAATGTGAAATACTTTCGGAAATTTGATTCCAGCTATAATTTTTTTCAAAATAGTTTTATGCACACAACTTCTAATAGGAGTTGTGTTCTATAATTCAACTACACAAACCAAAGGTGTGAAAGAATGTCTTTACAACATAACTAGGTGTTGTCCAAGATATTTCTACAACTCTAGGAAGTGTAATGACAAAAAGAGTATTCACAATACAAATAGATGTTGTCTTCCAGTTTTCAACTACACAACCCGGATATTGCGAAAAAGTTTCTTTACAACATAACTATGTGTTGTCCAAGATAGTTCCACAAAATCACACAAGTGACGTGCAAATCTTATTCGTAATACTAGTATTTGTTGTTACATATGTTTCCACGATACAAAACTTGTGTTGTCCAAGATATTCCTACAACACAAGCAAGGGTTGTGTTAGGCTTTCAAAAAAAATCGAAAGAAAATCACAACTTCAGGAAAATATTGTAGAACCATGAATCACATCACACTTTACAACTCATATTCAAGTATTGTAGAAAAGCTTGGACTTTCTACAATACCCCACCTACACAATACATAAAAAAGCGTTGTCGTAGGGGTACTACAACGCTAATAAAGTGTCGTCAATGATGATTTTTCCCGTAGTGATAATGATGCAGTTTTATGTAAATACTTCCCAGCAAGCTTAACAGAAGTAGAGTACTACATCCTTTAGACAGTTAAAGAGTATCTTCTTCGGGGTATATATCAGTAACAACATGTTCGGACCTGGAATCTGAGTCAATATTTAGCCTAAAGCAAAACATATATCCGAATCGACTACCACTTAGTCCGTTAAGGAGTCACTTTAGAACAACTCAACGTTCCCTACATATCAATTCATGATCAAGCAGTAAATATTTTTACAATTCGATATTTATTTTTGTTGATGACTTATTTTTGAATAAGAAGTGCTTAGGCACTCAACAACCAAATATTTATGTGAAGGGTGTAAACTGTAGGATTGAAACTAACTTCTTGAAATCTTGTTAGATTTCTGTCCATAGATATCAGAAGGTTATTTTCCTTCGATTATGAAATACAATGTCCCTTTTTGTTAGCTAGATGTTTGCTTTTCCTTTTGTTTTGTGCTTCATTTTCTGCTTTGCTTTTGTTTCTTTAAGTTTGATTGACGTACTTACTTTGTTTGCATGGTTGGAGTACAAAACCTTCATTCTCAGAAATAAATAAAATTGAAATACAATGTCCCCATAGGCTTTATCGCTTTAGCACAAGAACAAGGATTAATGTGCAATAGGAAAAGAAACAAAACAAGAAGAACTTGATAATTGAGTCATGTTTTCTAAAGGAAAACTATATATGTTTGATTCTTTGAACTTAGATGGTGACTACATATAAGGATTTTTTTTAAGAACGAAGAACAAATTAACCAACTACGCACATTGTATTATCGAATTTTCTGCCGATTAGAGAATCCACATGCAACATTGAACTCAATAATCAAGTTTGTTACCTTCGTATTTCATCATCCTTGTACGCCCTCCAACCTCTGCAACACAATTATAACGAAGAGAGAATACAATCACAAAATAAGACATGAATGAATCATATAACACATAGTTAAGTCAAGATGAAGGAATAACGTGTGATCATAACATAAAGATGTATTCATTACCTTAATCATGTTCTGCTGAGACTTCGTTATCTTTTCAACATAAGTACCCGAGTCGAGTGAAACTAAGCTTTCAACATAACTTTCTCTCCGTTGTATTTTACTACCGCCACATAAAGATCTTATATGTGTTTCACATTTTCTGCGATTAAAATTAAATTGGTTACAAGTATCAATATCTTACCTTGTTCAGAAGACCAAATCGGCTCCAAGTAACGATAAAATTTAGTCATTTCAAGGGTTGAAGTGAATACTTTAGTCCAGGAGCCCTTCACCCCATAATCCTGCATCACCCATATATGGACACCGCCATAACGTATTACCGTTCAACATAAACTAAACACAGACGGTCTTCAGAAACTCCCAAATCTATAGCGTAATCAATATTGAAGTGTCCCTTATGATATGTTTCTGGATATGGAATTTCAATGAGTTTCTCGTCACTCATATCAAAAGAAACTATAAATGGTTGGAGATAACATTTTTATTATAGCCTAACCAAAGGAAGTGCTCCTTAAAATGCAATCCAGGAGATGGATAAAACCAGTAAGGGTTTGATGATTGAATAATTCTTCATGAATCTGATCGCAGTGTATAAACCAATACTTGAAGATAATTATTTGTGGGAATGTTATAAATACCCTCCATTTTTGTTGACCTTGCACAAATACCCCCAAGGGGTAAAAAATAATTTTTTTGCATTTTATGCAAACAAAAATAATTCAAGCTCAAAACCTTTTCCATCACATTTTAATCCTGTTACTGGTCATATTGAAAATTACAAGGGCAAGAAACCTTTTAACCCAAATTATAAAGCAAACACTTCTCAATCAACATACAATGCACCTAAGCCTGAATTTTCCTCCCCTGCACCTAATCCAATTCCACCACTTTCTGTACCAAGACCTTCTTCTTTTAACAATGAGAGGCCTCTATGTCAGATTCGTAACAAATATGGTCACACTGCCTTTGAGTGCAACAACATATCAAGGCAGACAACCTCCACAAAATCTTCATGCTATGCTTGCTGCAGCTAATATTAGTGGTGCAAATCCTTGGTATGTAGACTCTGGTGCTACACATCATATTTCTTCTAATACTTCAGGAATTGAACATGTTGACTCTTATTCTGGTGGAAATCTAATTAACACTGCTAATGGACAAGGTATGTCTATCAATGCTATTGCTCATACTTCTGGTTTTCTGCATGACAATAGAGTGTTATTGCCCAATATTTTACATGTGCTATATTCTGTTCAAAACCTTGTATCTCTTCAGAAATTCACCAGTGACAATAATTGTAGCATTACCTTTACATCTGCTGATTTTACTGTGAAGGATCTCACATCAAGGAGGACAATTTTCCAAGGGCTAGATAAACATGGACTCTATCCTATCACTTTCACATCCTCCCCAGCACTTCATGCTTTGTCCTGCAACACCACCACTTCTACTCAAGTTCATCAGAGGCTAGGGCATCATTCTTTTCAATCTTTATAAAGAATTTGTCACTCATCTGGCATCCCTCTATCTACAAAAACTTTAGTTTGTAATGAATGTCAATTAGGGAAATCACATAAACTCATATTTTCCATTTCTGCTTCTCATTCTAGTACTCCATTGAAAATTTTGCATATGGATCTTTGAGGACCTAGTCATGTTCCTTCAATTAGTGGATACAATTACTATTGTAATATCATAGATGATAGTACCAAATATTGTTGGATTTATCCTATGACTAATAAATCAGATTTTAGACTCATTTTCAACTCTTTCAAGCTTATGGTTGAGAATTTCTTTAGTCTAACTATCAAATGTATTAGGACAGATGGAGGTAGTGAATTCATACATAATGAACTTGCTAGTATCTTATCCTCTTCTGGTATACATCATCAATTTAGTTGTCCTCATACTCCTGAGCAGAATGGAGTTGCTGAATCCAAACATAGACACCTATTTGATCTTGGTAGAACTTTATTACTTCAATCAAATTTGTCTCACACTTTTTGGGTTAAAGCCTTTCAAACAACTAATTTTTTGATAAACAGATTACCCACAGCTTCTCTATCTTTCATATCTCCTAAAAGTTATTTTATACTAAACCAGATTATTCATTTCTCAGAATTTTTGGTTGTGCTTGTTTTCTTGGCTTAGACCATACACCTCAAATAAACTTGAGCCTAGAAGCAAAATTTGCATTTTTATTGGGTATTCTAACTCTCACAAAGGATATAGATGTCTTGACCCCTCACACTTGGCAGAGTTTATATCTCCGGACATGTGTCTTTCAATGAAAGCCTCTTTCCCCGCCATGCAATACAAGTTGTCTGTCTCAATTTCCACTCCTGCCACCATTGATCCACTTTTGTTGAGCTCATCTCTAGTTAATACACCTACTCAATTACCTTCTTTTGAGTCCATACCTACATCCCCATCCACTTTACCACATATCTTCACTTTTTCCCACAATACTGGTACCTCTACATCTAGTGACCATACTAATTTTCCACTCTCCTCATCATCCCATCAATCTACTGATTCTTCTACACACAATAATTCATTCTCTACTGCTCCCACTTCCAACAATCATAATATGCCCACTAGATCCAAAAACAATATCTACAAACCCAAAGCTCAGTTATCCACCAAATACCTTCTTTCCACATCCTATGTTGCTCATGTAAACCATTGCACTCCTCCCACTTGTTTTACTCAGGCTAACAAAATTCCACAATGGAGGATAGCTCTTCATGATGAGTACAATGTACACATGCTTGCTGGCACTTGGACTAAAGTTCCACCTCATCCTTCTCGAAATCCTGTTGGCTTCAAATGGGTTTTTAAAGTGAAACAAAATGCTGATGGTTCTTTAAATAAGCACAAAGCAAGACTAGTTGCAAAATGCTTTCATCAAAAAGAGGGTTTAGATTACTCGAGACATTCAAATCTATTGCAAAGCCTACAACTATTAGATTAGTTCTTTCACTAGTTTGTTCAGTTTGATTCGAAGGTGAAACAACTTGATGTAAGTAATGCTTTCCTTCATGGTGACATGAAGGAGGAAGTTTATATGGTTGAACCTCCAGGATTTGTGGATCCGCATCATCCCGAATATGTCCGCAAGCTCAATAAATCTATTTATGGGTTGAAGCAAGCTCCAAGAGCTTGGTATGAGAAGCTTGTTGATGTTGTTCTTTCTCTGGGTTTTCATATGTCTCATGCATATACATCTTTGTTTGTTCATAAGGCTGGCACTCAGATTACAATTCTACTAGGTTATGTAGATGACATACTCATAACTGGTTCTTCTGAGGTTTTTTGTCATGAAGTCATTTCTGACATTAAACACCATTTCCCAATTAAGGATATGGGTGAAGTTCATTAATTTCTTGGTTTGGAAGTCAAGAGGAATTCTGTTGGTATTTTTTTTAACCAAACAAAGTACATACTGGATTACTTCAGAAGACAAACATGTTAGAAGCAAAACCTTGTTCTACACTAGTTGTTGCTGACATCAAAATGAGCAGAACTGATGGCACTCCTCTTTCTGATCCCTCTGAGTACAGATCCTTAGTTGGTGCTCTTTAATACATTACTTGGACAAGGCCAGAGATTGCTTATTTAGTGAATCAAGTTTGTCAACATATGCAAGCACCCACTGATACTCATTTCACTGCTGCAAAGAGGATTCTTCGATACTTAAAATGTACTTTGGATTATGGCATTGTGTTCCGCAAAAAGTTCTTGTTGCTCTCAATGCCTTTTCTAATACTTGACCGGGCTAGTAATCCCGATGACACGCGTAATACCAAAGTGGATTTTGCATATTTTTAGGTACAAACCCAATTACTTGGAGCTCTAAGAAACAAGCTACCGTCTCCAGATCTTCCACCAAGCGTAATACATATCCTTAGCTCGTTCGCTGCTGAAGTTGTGTGGGTATTTCAACTTCTAAAGGACTTGCATATTTTTCTTCCTATCGACCTACTATTGGTGCTGATAACATTGGATATATTTCTTTGGCTACAAATCCTGTCAACCATAGTAGAATGAAACACGTTGCGTCGACTTTCACTTCATCGAGAGTTGGTCAATTCAAGACACTTAAGCTTTACTACATCTCCACAAGTCGTCAAGTTGCATACATCTTCACAAAAGGCTTGTCTACTGCAAGATTTGATTTCCTGCGTGACAAGTTGAGTGTTCATGCATCTTCCCAGCTCAACTTGCGGGGGGATAATAACAATACTAACAGTAGTTAGTTTCTTCTCAGATATTTTCTGTTAAATGTAACTATATTAATAACTGTCTGTTATCTCTTAGCTGTCATTAGTTGTCTCACCAAAACTTTGTATGTATAAAGACATCACTTATTGCGTGTCTAATATCGATTGAATTGATTCCAATAGAATCTTTAGTTCACAGTTTCTCCACCATCTGGCCATGAACGATCTAGTTTTGTATTAAAAAATCTGATATTATTGACATGTGAGCTTTGACATTCCATACACAAGTACAGTTGAATTTATCTAAATTTCCATCACCAATACCGTGGATACAAAATATAGTAGAGCTATTTTGTCATAAGAGTGTTATGACAAAAGTACCCCGCGTCATCACTGAAAACAAGAGAAGATAACATAGTAGAGCTATTAAGTCGTTTCAAGGGCGAATATTAAAAGCACCCCGCGTCATCACTGAAGCATATGATGGTGTCATAATAGTCACGCAGAACATGTGAAGGCAAGCACGATGATAATTCAGTAATGCGAAATAATCGTTCTTATAGATCCGAAATAAGAGGCTTTATTAGATGTAGCTCATTACCTGAGCTCGCTGTCATCCACTATGTAATCCATATATCAGGGGAAAGTAATCATGGGAGAGAATCTAAGAGAGAAAAGTTGTTTGTTTTTCAAGTTAGGGTTACTTATATTTGTATTTGTGATAGATCTTCCACATAATAACACGATTGCTTAGAGTTTTCCTTACTATGTCTTAGATCTGTTTACTACCGGTACTTGGGTGTGGCTATATGATTCCTGTAGCTACATTTTGGCGCATCAAAACAAATTGGATGAATAAGAGAGTTGTTCCTCACCTGTGAATTGATTTCAAAATGGTTTAGATTTCTTGTTTTCATTATTTAAACCTTTTAAAGTTTCATCTTGTCTTGCTAACACATCAGTAGTAATGAGACAGGATGGACCACAAATAGGGCTAGATGACAACGGAAATGTAAACCAATTAGAGATACTCATAGAACTAGAAGACATGAGGGCGATAATAAACAACACACGAAGAGATGGAGACAGGAGACAACTAGCAAAGGCGATAGAGGAAGCAGGTCGATCTCCCTTTGCGCGAGAAATTCAATATGCTAGGACACCTGCAAACTGCAGTTTGCCAACTTTTACCAGTATTTTTGACGGAACCACATGCGCAGTACCACCCATGAAAGCATATAACATATCTTCGTTACTGTGGGAACATAATGATGCAGTTTTATGTAAATACTTCCCAGCAAGCTTAACAGAAGTAGAGTATTACATCCTTTAGACAGTTAAAGAGTATCTTCTTCGGGGTATATATCAGTAACAACATGTTCGGACCTGGAATCTGAGTCAATATTTAGCCTAAAGCAAAACATATATCCGAATCGACTACCACTTAGTCCGTTAAGGAGTCACTTTAGAACAACTCAACGTTCCCTACATATCAATTCATGATCAAGCAGTAAATATTTTTACAATTCGATATTTATTTTTGTTGATGACTTATTTTTGAATAAGAAGTGCTTAGGCACTCAACAACCAAATATTTATGTGAAGGGTGTAAACCGTAGGATTGAAACTAACTTCTTGAAATCTTGTTAGATTTCTCGTCCATAGATATCAGAAGGTTATTTTCCTTCGATTATGAAATACAATGTCCCTTTTTGTTCGCTAGATGTTTGCTTTTCCTTTTGTTTTGTGCTTCATTTTCTGCTTTGCTTTTGTTTCTTTAAGTTTGATTGACGTACTTACTTTGTTTGCATGGTTGGAGTACAAAACCTTCATTCTCAGAAATAAATAAAATTGAAATACAATGTCCCCATAGGCTTTATCGCTTTAAGCACAAGAACAAGGATTAATGTGCAATAGGAAAAGAAACAAAACAAGAAGAACTTGATAATTGAGTCATGTTTTCTAAAGGAAAACTATATATGTTTGATTCTTTGAACTTAGATGGTGACTACATATAAGGATTTTTTTTAAGAACGAAGAACAAATTAACCAACTATGCACATTGTATTATCGAATTTTCTGCCGATTAGAGAATCCACATGCAACATTGAACTCAATAATCAAGTTTGTTACCTTCGTATTTCATCATCCTTGTACGCCCTCCAACCTCTGCAACACAATTATAACGAAGAGAGAATACAATCACAAAATAAGACATGAATGAATCATATAACACATAGTTAAGTCAAGATGAAGGAATAACGTGTGATCATAACATAAAGATGTATTCATTACCTTAATCATGTTCTCACGAGACTTCGTTATCTTTTCAACATAAGTACCCGAGTCGAGTGAAACTAAGCTTTCAACATAACTTTCTCTCCGTTGTATTTTACTACCGCCACATAAAGATCTTATATGTGTTTCACATTTTCTGCGATTAAAATTAAATTGGTTACAAGTATCAATATCTTACCTTGTTCAGAAGACCCAATCGGCTCCAAGTAACGATAAAATTTAGTCATTTCAAGGGTTGAAGTGAATACTTTAGTCCAGAGCCCTTCACCCCATAATCCTGCATCACCCATATATGGACACCGCCATAACGTATTACCGTTCAACATAAACTAAACACAGACGGTCTTCAGAAACTCCCAAATCTATAGCGTAATCAATATTGAAGTGTCCCTTATGATATGTTTCTGGATATGGAATTTCAATGAGTTTCTCGTCACTCATATCAAAAGAAACTATAAATGGTTGGAGATAACATTTTTATTATAGCCTAACCAGTGAAGTGCTCCCTTAAAATGCAATCCAGGAGATGGATAAAACCAGTAAGGGTTTGATGATTGAATAATTCTTCATGAATCTGATCGCAGTGTATAAACCAATACTTGAAGATAATTATTTGTGGGAATGTTATAAATACCCTCCATTTTTGTTGACCTTGCACAAATACCCCCAAGGGGTAAAAAATAATTTTTTTTGGAGTCAACTTGTATAAAGTTGTGTCCATTCTGGAAGCAACTTCTCCCAGTTGCGTCCACTTCTGAAAGCAATTTGTGCTAGTTGCTTCCATTTTTCAGAAGGTAGGGGTATTTTTAAAATTTGAATAAGGGTATTTTAAGGGGCGAATTTTGAGGGATATTTAAATAATGTTCGCTAATTATTTTCCCAGAAAATGTTATTCCTTGAAAAATTGCACAAGGGTACTTTCTTATATTCTCCAATATCAAGACTCCAAAGACATATTGAAACATTATCATTTTGCATAGAATAAGGACGTAAACAAATCTTGAAGAACCCAAAATTTTAACACAATCATTCTTGTTATAATCGAATAGAAAGTTCGCAAGAATGTTTAGGCCTGTAATATTGTCGCATGAAAAATATCCTGCTGAGGAAATAATCAAAGAAAGTGATAAGACAAGATCAATGGGTCATTATATGCAAATGTAAAGACGTCCTGCGATTTTGTCGCAAATACAAAGAGTGGCAAAATAAGGCCTTTACTTAGGAAGGCAAAATAAGACCACATAAGAGAATAATACTGAATGGAATTTTGAAAAATTCAAAGATACATTTGATAGCGAATTCGCAATAGCGAGATTTCGCAGAGAAATACGAACACGACTGTGAAATTGACACACATGAAATAAAAATGAACTTATACAAACTAACTATTTAAGTATTGTGCATGAGACAAACTCAGTTTTCGCAAGAAAGATAATGAGAGGCAAGTATGGGAATTAGTAAAGAAGATGCATTATCTATCTCGCAAATAAGACAGTACTAAAAAGATACAAGAATTTCAAGATTCATGAAAATACATCGTTTGTAAGAGTAGTAAAGCGAAAATAAAACAACTTAAGGAGGTAAAAGCTAAGTAACTAGAGGTATTTCAGATTTCCACATTTGATTCGCCAAGAGGATTTGTTAGATGATTTTCCAAAATATTCTCGTCTTCGCAAGATTTCTCGCTTCCGCAAGTTGTATCTTTCTCTTGATCCATCCCAGCTTTTTCTCCATCCTGATTATCGCCAGCATTAACTTATTTGAGGGACTCATATTCTTTATCATTCTAGTAAGATGCTATTTACAAGAACTTCAGCTTTGAAATGGACTTGGCAAAGAAGTGCCTTTTGGTGATTCCTATTTTCGATATCTTTGAAATGTTGAAGGTAGTCAAATCTTCTTTCTGCACGATCGCGAGAATGAGAAAGAGTAGTACCAAGCGTCGCATTCTCCTTGCAAATCTTGGCCAATTTCGATTCCAAATAAGAGATAGAAGAATGAATACTTCTCTTAGACTTTGCGAACAGTAAAAATAAAAAAGACTGTTATAGCGAAATTCACGTAAGAAGAATATTGCGAAAATAATTAAGTATGAAAAAGTGGATGAGGCAGTCAGATTCTTATGACTACCTTCCTTCTGCGAAATAAGGTATTGAGCTAAAGCCAAACTATTATTCTCCAAGTGCTTCATTGCATCATCAAAATTATCCTCCATTAAACCTTTCAAGCGAGACTGAAAATTCTTCTAATTAGAAATAAGTAAAGCATTTTCATTCTCTAAGGAAGCATAGGAGTCTTCTAATTGAGTATGTTGCTCTTTAAGTTGGTTTGCCTTTATGCTCAAAGTTATTCTACCTTGGATAAGTTTATTCTTCTCGGTAATAGATGATTCTGTTAATTCCTTAAACTCACTCCTTAACGAGCGAAGAGATCGCTCTTGTTCATCACATATTATCTGACGTATATCAAGTTGTTGCGAAGATATCGCAACTTTGTTTAGGAGGATTCGTTTCTCTTGAGACAGGGTTCCGTTTTCATATGACAAAGTTTCAATCTTCAAGTTAGCTTTACTTAACGAATAGGAGAGTTGGGATAGCTTGCTACTTAATACTTCTAGTTCTTGAACTAGATGGGAATTCTCATTAGAAAGGTTGTTAATTTGATCAACAGAATACGAGTAAAGATTATCTAATTGGCTATATTGGTTCAACAAAGCTTCATTATTAGCACGAACTTCTTCAGCGGCATATTGAAAGTCATATCTCTCCATTATCCGTTTCTGAATTAAAACTTAACATGCGAACAAGAGAAGTGAATACAAAAGAGGTAAAATTGACAAAGAAGATAAGCTATATGAGAAAAAAAGAAGATCATACATTTCAATTCATCATTTTTTCTGAGAAGATTCTCGCAATCCAGCGAAACGTTCTCAAGCTTCGGATTTTTTAGGCGAAGATCATCACATTCGAAAGTCATAGCCTGGAGATTCTCCTTCAAAGATTCAATTTCTTTCTCTAAAAATGCTTGCGAAGATGCTTTTTCAGAACTAAAATATTTTCCCAGAGTTTCGCAGACATTAAGCTTGAGAAGATCAACAGAAGACCTTCGAGCATCCTCAAGAACATTAGACAAAACCTTAAAGGCTATGTAGTGATGTTTTCTTGGGAAGGAGAAGTAAGTAATGAAGGCCCACCTAGTGAAGTTGTAAGAGAAGATGCTAGAGGTTTGAAATCTGGAAATGAAACGGAAGATGTAACTGTCTTTATTCTGCGAGGCTTCTTGTTGGGTTTATTAACATCTTCATCATCCTACGAATATCAACTCAGATAAGAAACAGAGGCAACAACATTGTTATTAAAGAAGAGATGTTTCTTATTACCTTGATATTCGCAGAGTTTCTTTTACCTACAACAACTTTGTGTTGCGAGCTTTTGGGAACCTTAGGGTTTGGGACTGTGAATTTGGTAGAAGAGGTGCTTTTGCTGAAACTGATCAGTATGGGAATTAGACAAAATAATAAAATTAGTTAGGGAAGTCATCAAAATAAGATCAGTTCCATCAAAATCAAAGAAGAAAAAGCAAAACTAACCTTGGTGACTCCATGAAAGCAGTAGATAAACTTGTGAGAAGCAAAGATGAAGAAAGTTGCAGAAGATGAAGATTCACAGAGAGTTTGGAGATGAGGAAGACGAAGTAAAAGAAGAAAATTATATTTCCACTAGTCTTCTCCTTGAATAGACAAAAAGGGATGACCAGTTGAAATTGAATGTGCTGGTAAACAAGGGGAACAATAAACACGTGTAGACGGTTACGCCTAATTCATGGGAGGTTATCGGTGGAAAAGAATAGGGAAAAATGAGCAGTTGCGGCATTTAGATATAGAAATTGTCATATTATTCTCTTGTTCACAGAGAAGACATGAGAAGAGGCAAGATGTAGGAGCAGAATCTTGCAACAGTTATGTCTTAGCGAAGTTTTAAATAAGAGGTGTTTGCGAAGGCCATCGCAGAATGTTAGAGAAATGATGTAACGAATGACGTCAGTCTAATCATGAGGAAAGTGTGAAGATTTTGCGAGATTGAAGTTAACTTGCGAAGAAAACCCTTGTAAGCTTGCGAGAAGGACGCATACCAGATCCGAAAATAAAGGTTGGCTTAACTATCACCCACTATGTAATATCCTATATAAGGGACCAAGCAGATTAGAGAAGGGAGAGAACTTTTTGAGAGAAGATGGAGAGAACAAATAGGAGAGAGAAAGTCTAGAGTTATTTTGATTTCTTTGTAATCTTATTATTCTTGTAAAATTCTTCAGAAAAATAAATAAAACTTTGATAATTGATCATGAAATTGGATTGGATCATTGTGTAATCTTGTAGGGGTGTAGTTGTAGGAAATCCTGCAACTACAGGAATTGTGTACAAAATAAAATGCTCATGTACGTTTCAAAAACATAGGCTGGTTTCGTGTATAAATTGCACATAAAACCAACCTATTATTTTGAAACGCAGGGAGCATGTTTTTTTATTTTCTTTTGGATTCATCTTCCACTTGATATCGCATTCCGTGAATAATAGGTCAACACTGGTTTACGTTTGGTTAAATGTTTGGAAGACTTAGTTTGTAAAAGAAATTTGCATGTTGCATCAATGGCTTCCTTGTGAATATGGAGAAAATACTTGAGCACTCAACAAGAATACTTCAAATTTTCTCTTGACTACATCTTAGTCCGTGAACGAGTCCCTTTACAACAACTCAATGTTCCCTGCATATCAACTCATGATCGAACAGCAAGTATTTTTACAAATTAGATTCGAATTTATTTTGTTCATGGCTTATTTCTGAATATGAAGTGCAACCAAATATTTATGTGAAGGGTGTAAACTAACTTCTTGAAATCTTGTTAGATTTTTGTCCATAGATATCAGAAGGTAATTTTCCTATGATTATGAAATTCAATTTCCCCATAAGCTTTAGCACAAGAACAAGGATTAATATGAAATAGGTAAACAAACATTAACAATAAGAAGAACTTAACAGTTTAATTTCCTTAAAAAGGAGATGGAGTTCTAAGTCGTGAGGCGGCAGAATGCATGACAGTATTGGAAGCTCTTCGATGGGCAAAAGAACTGCACCTTAATAAAGTTCACATTGAATCAGATGGGCATCTTGTCATTCAGTCTTTAGTTGAAGACAATCTCCTCATCAATGGGAGAACTGAAACATACTTAAAGCTATTAAACATTTAAGTTTAAGTTTTGCTTATTGTCATTTTTGTTTTACCAATCGCAATAACAATCAAGTTGCAGACAGTATTGCAAAATCAGTTAGAGAGACAGCTATGCATGTTCTCCTCACTAGTAATTTTTCGGAACAAATTTGTAGCCTTATGGCAAAGGATTTACACAATTCTGTTACTAAAGCAATAAAATTTTCTTTTTATCAAAATATAAAAATCGAATCATGTTTGTAAAGGAAAACTATATGTTTGAACTTAAAGAAAAAAGAACGAAATTCACCAACTATGCACATTGTCCTATGGAATTTTCTCTTAATTAGGGAATCAAAATTCAACCCATAACCCAATATTTTCCTTCGACCTCGTACTCATGCTCACTTAACTCGAACTCCTGCAACAACATTACACAATTAATTATAACAAAGAGAGAATAAAATCAAATATCACACATATTTCAAGAATAACATCTGAGCGTAAAACAAAGATGATTCCATTTGAATTTTCTGTTTTGTGATACCCTCTACGATTGCCTTATGCTAAAAAAAAAGCAAGCAGAGCCGCGTTTCCAGCTCATATCTTGGCTTCCATTTCTATCCTACACCAACTTGCTTGGTACCGATGGCTTTAGGATTTGGAATGTTCTGTTTTGCACCACCGGAAGGAATACGTTCTATTCAGAGCTATTTAGTAAGTCGAGATTGTGTATATTAGGGTTTAGAAGAGAAGAGAAGAAGAAGGTTTAGAAGAACTGTGTTCTTTATTATTGAATATGGTTTTCAATACAATATTGTAAAACCTTAACAACCTATTTATACAAAATACAAACTCTACAGAATTCTAAACGAGGCAAGACTTGGTAAACAAGTATGCCTAATATAATCCTTCCCTAGAATACACAACATTCTATATATACAAAGTTCTAGAAGGTTACGTAAGTGATGATGCTCTAACACCCTCCCGCAAGCGCAACGGGTCATCTTGAACCGTTAGCTTGATCCTTAGAGAAGCAAACCGGTCTCTAGAAAGAGGTTTGGTAAAACCAATTGGCAATGATACCATATTAGAATACGGGCATCCAACTCAAAACCAATTGGCAATGAGTGGAGAGGCCCTAATAGATTATAAACCGCAGGATCTTAAATAACCCAACCATGTGGGACTAATAATCTCAACACGCCCCCTCACGTGTAGCCTCGGCGGGTCTTACAAACACGTGGACAATTAAATCGGGTGACGCGAGTAAAGGTGCGGTCAACTGACTCGACACAAATAGCCTGCTCTGATACCAAGTCGAGATTGTGTATATTAGGGTTTAGAAGAGAAGAGAAGAAGAAGGTTTAGAAGAACTGTGTTCTTTATTATTGAATATGGTTTTCAATACAATATTGTAAAACCTTAACAACCTATTTATACAAAATACAAACTCTACAGAATTCTAAACGAGGCAAGACTTGGTAAACAAGTATGCCTAATATAATCCTTCCCTAGAATACACAACATTCTATATATACAAAGTTCTAGAAGGTTACGTAAGTGATGATGCTCTAACATAGTATGGTATGAAAAAAGAAGCGATAAGCCGAGCAAAAAAAGAAAAGAAAAAAAGCGATGACAGCAAAAAAACATCCAACTTGAAATTCTTGGTATGCTGTCAAAATGGGAAAGTTAAATTTTCTGGGTTGAATGAACCTCAATTTTTTTTGAAGGAACTGTTGAATTACAAGGGAGGACCAAGATCAACAAAACTCAGAAAATACAATTTGATGTTTGGTTTCACAAGAGAGTCATCAACGGTCTTATCAAAATGGTACCGAGAGTATTGTAGATGAAACTAATATTTTTGCACAGGGTTCAAAATGCCAAGCGATTGTCACGAAGAATCTGAAACGGCACAAGTCATGTCATGGATCATTGGCAAGAGTTTTCAAGATTAACTATTATTATTGTACCCGAAAGAAAAAACTGACACATAGTTGTCAGATCCAATAACGCAAACTAGCTAGGACCGTAACAAGGACTAAACACCAAATCGATCAACCTTTATTTTAGTTTTGGTAAGGGTGCAGTAGTGCAACGCGAAGGCGACAGACTAGAACCCCAGTAGCAACCTGATATTGGTCCGGCAACATCACGAAAGCCCAATGTTTTTTGTTTTAGTTTTTGTAGGGGTGGAGATGCGCAAATTGAAGACTCCAGTCCAACAGACCTCATAATTAAAGCTCGAGTCCACAATAGAGGACCTGTGTTCGCTCAGCCCGTCTCAAGGTGTAATCGGGCTGGACCAGAATTCAGTCCCGATGGCGATCGCCCCTTACTTCTTTTTTAACACTGAAAATAATCCCACATCGGGGAATATAAGTTTAAAGATATCGCATATATTCAATTTTGGATACGACTTTAGTCAATCAACTGGCTTGGTGTGAGTGATTGAAAGGCTAAATCTGGTCATCCCCAACCACCACAAAGATGGTAAGCCAAACAAAAGGCACTGGGAATCTGTCTTTGCCCTGGTGGGTGGGTAAGGCCTAGCGCCACAGTAGTACCAGCTTAGCCCCGGATACCACATCTAATGGGGGTGACTACGTCTAAGACACCAGACCTTACCGGTTGGTTTTTAATGTTCAGTTCCCAGAATCTAATGGGGTGGAGCCAGGATTTTAGAAGCGGGGGGCTAATATTTTTTTTGTTCTATTATGACTCATTTGTAAATATGCTGGAGGATGTTTGTTACCCGGTGCTGCATGATTGAAACACATAATCCAGGGTGGCATTCCAATGAAGCATTATTGACATCTTCAGGTTGATTTTGAGTGTCCATTGCTTCAAAATTGTCAACTGGAACTTCTTGGTTTCTAGATTTCCAGATGTGATCTATCCATATAAAGACACAAATGCATTCCCAGTGCTACAAGTCCATATTTATCTCTACGCGGAAGGTTTTGCATACAAGGAGGGGCAGTTACCAGTCAAAACTTATCATCAGCCAAGTCAAATGCCACAACATTTTTGGATGAAGTCCAATAAATAGCCTCATTTGCATAGCTTTCTCAACATGAGAAACCTAAGGTGAAAACCCGTTTATATATATGTAGTACAGGGAATTTAGCCGTGACTTGGCTTACACGATATAACAAACTAAACCAAAGCTATATACAGGAAAACAATATTTCAATAGGAAATAAAAACTAAAATTTCCTATTATCTAACACCCTCCCTCGATCTAAGCGGGTGATCAGAGACAGTAATCTTAGAGCGTAGAGAAGAGAACCTATCTCGCTAAAGGCGTTTAGTGAAGACATAAACAACCTGATCTTTGGAACAAACAAAGTGAACAAGCATCTGACCACGTTGAACCCTTTCACGAACAAAGTGATAATCAATTTCAATATGTTTAGTACGACCATGAAAAACAGGATTCATAGTAAGATATGTGGACAGGAGGAGTGCAGACTGGAACTTGAAGTTCTTTAAGAAAAGATTCAATCCACATGAGCTAAGCAGTTGCAATGGCAAGATCACGATATTCAGCTTCCGTACTTGACTTGGACACAGTTTTATGCTTTCGAGCACTCCAAGAAACAAGATTTGATCCCAAGTAAAAACAATAACCACTAGTGAAACGTCTACCGGTTTGATCACCAGCCCAGTCAGCATCTGTGTAGGCTTGAAAATTTAGTTTCAAATCAGAAGAAGGACGGAGAGTAAGACCAAAAGAAGCAGTACCTTGTAAGTAGCGCAAAATTCTTTTGACAAGAAGAAGATGCTTGTCAGTAGGATGTTGCATAAATTGACAGACTTTATTAACCGAGAAGGCAAGCTCAGGCCGTGTGATTAAAAAGTATTGAAGACTGCCAACTAAACTCCGATATTAAGTAGGATTTTTCAAAGGAACCCCTCCTCGTGGATTTAATTCAGTAGAAGTGGTAAATGGAGTACTTACAAGCTTCGCCCCTTGCATATTAGCATGCTCCAATAAGTCCTCTATATAACGTCGCTGAGAAAGAAATAGACCACTAGGTGTTCTTGTAACCTCAACACCAAGAAAAAGAGACAATTCTCCAAGATCTTTGATTGCAAATTCCTTGTGAAGAGTATCAATAAGACGTTGCAAAAAGGTAGAACAGGAGCCTGTTAAGATAATATCATCAACATACACAAGAAGATAAGTGGCATCAGCAGATGTACGGCGAACAAATAGAGAAGAATCTGCACGAGAAGCAGCAAAACCAAGTTGTTGAAGAAACATACTAAGACGAGTGTACCATGCCCTTGGTGCTTGCTTGAGTCCATACAAGGATTTATGCAGTCGACAAACATGATCAGGATAATTTGGATCAGAATATCCAGGAGGTTGCTTCATATAGACTTCCTCCGTAAGAAACCCATTTAGAAACGCATTTTGTATGTCAAGCTGGCAAATAGACCAAGCATACGTAAGCGCAAGAGTAAGAACAACACGAATTGTGCAAGGCTTTATAACCGGACTGAAAGTTTCACCATAGTCTTGTCCTTCACGTTGATGAAATCCTTGAGCAACTAAACTAGACTTGCGACGTTCAATAGTTCCATCAGCACGCCGTTTGACACGAAACACCCATTTACACCCTACAACATTCATATTCGGAGTACGTGGAACATAAGACCAAGTGCCATTTAGAATGAGGGCATCATATTGATCATCCATAGATTTGCGCCAGTCGGGATCTTCTTTCTCCTGCGAATAACAAGTTGGCTCAAAGAGAGCATCAGTAATATTGGCATACTTCGAAGCTAAGAGAGCTTTCGGATTGAAAATACCGTCCTTTCCCCTAGTAACCATGGAGTGATCATTCCTAGTAGGCGGTCGAGAAGTTGCAACAGATTGATCCAGCAAATCTTGTTGTGCCGGTGCGATGAAGGAAACATCTTGTTGGTCAGTAACAGGGACCGACACTTGAGCCTCCGCAGACGCGACAGCAACAGGGAGCAGAACTTCAGAAGAAGCAACAGTAGCAGGTGGTAAACGTCTGCTGTAAGTATGATCAAACCGTGTAGCAGCAGAAGGAAAAAATTGTTGAGAGTCCGTTTGAAAAGACTGTTGGACGTCTGTAGTTGTGGTTGGGGAGGACTGTTGAACTTCCATAGCTTTGTCTTTTTTTTGAAAAGACTGTTCAACTTCCATAGACTATTGGACTTCCGTAGCTTTGGAAGAGGAGGACTGTTGGACTTCCAGAACTGTGTCGTCTGTTGAAAAAGGCCGTTGGACTTCTATAGGGAATCTAACAACATCAGCAGGTGAGTCAGCTGGGGCAGGTGAAGAAGGTGCTGTCGCTGTAGTAGGAAGCAATAGTGCTGGCTGCTGACAATGATCTGAAGAGGTCGCTGACAGATTATCGATGGACGAGGACATCTGTTGGGCTGTTATCTCTGGCATAACTCCAGACAGATGTAAGGGGAATGCACCGTGAGAAGGAACAGTAACAGTTGTTGGGCCATTATTAGATGCCAGCACATTAGAATATTTTAACCAATATGGATGGCTACCGGTAGGAGGAAGCTGCAAAGCATTATTAGGACTGCAGACATGAATTAACGAGCTAGGAATGTTGGCAGGCGGGACTAAGGAAGCAGCGGAAACAGGAGGCGAGGACATGCCAGCAGAAAACGGAAAGTGGGAGGAAGAAGTAATTGCCTGTGAAGGATCCGAGGAAGATGGTAGTACCGAGGAATTGGGACCTGCAAAAGGAAAGGAAGATTCATCGAAAACAACATGACGCGACCAATAAATTCGACCGGACCGAATGTGCAAACACTTGTAACCCTTTCGAGTTGCACAGTATCTAAGAAAAACACAAGGAGAAGATCGCGACTCAAGTTTATTATAATCTCTAATATGAGGAAAACATACGTATCCAAAAGTCCGGAGAGATAAAAAATCCGGAACTTTATTAAACAACAACTCATATGGAGATCTAGTACCTGTAGGAACTGATGGAACACGATTCATAAGAAAAGTGACCATAGAAAAAGCATCATACCAAAAACGAGGCGGAACGGAAGCCATAGAAGGGACCAAGCAGATTAGAGAAGGGAGAGAACTTTTTGAGAGAAGATGGAGAGAACAAATAGGAGAGAGAAAGTCTAGCGTTATTTTGATTTCTTTGTAATCTTATTATTCTTGTAAAATTCTTCAGAAAAATAAATAAAACTTTGATAATTGATCATAAAATTGGATTGGATCATTGTGTAATCTTGTAGGGGTGTAGTTGTAGGAAATCCTGCAACTACAGTAATTGTGTACAAAATAAAATGCTCATGTACGTTTCAAAAACATAGGATGGTTTCGTGTATAAATTGCACATAAAACCAACCTATTATTTTGAAACGCAGGGAGCATGTTTTTTTATTTTCTTTTGGATTCATCTTCCACTTGATATCGCATTCCGTGAATAATAGGTCAACACTGGTTTACGTTTGGTTAAATGTTTGGAAGACTTAGTTTGTAAAAGAAATTTGCATGTTGCATCAATGGCTTCCTTGTGAATATGGAGAAAATACTTGAGCACTCAACAGGAATACTTCAAATTTTCTCTTGACTACATCTTAGTCCGTGAACGAGTCCCTTTACAACAACTCAATGTTCCCTGCATATCAACTCATGATCGAACAGTAAGTATTTTTACAAATTAGATTCGAATTTATTTTGTTCGTCAAAGATATTTTTCATTACCTTAATCCTGTCCTGCTGAGACTTCGTTATCCGAGTTGAGTGAAACTAAGCTTTCGATGTAACTTTCTCTCCTCTGTAGTTTACTATCGCCACAGAAATATCTTATATTGTTTCCGTATTCTTCGTGACTAAAAATAAATTGGTTACAAGTATCAATCAACATCTTGCCATGTCTGGAGGACAAAATCGGCTCCAAGTACCGATAGAATTTAGTCATTTTAAGGGTTGCAGTGAATACTTTGGTCCAGGAGCCCTTCACTCCATAATCCTGCATCACCCATATATGGACACCGCCATAACGTTCAATAGAAACGAAACACAGACTGTCTTCAGAAACTCCCAAATGTGTAGAATAGCTACCAGTGTAGACTGCCTTATCAATTGTTTCTGGATATGGCATTTTAATGAGTTTCTCATCGCTAATATCAAAAGAAATTATACGTGGGTTTGGAGATTACATTTTCTATATGGGATGTCCAATGAAGAGCTCCCTTAAAAAGCAACCCAGGATATGGATTAATCGAGTAAGGGTTTTGTGTTTGAATAGTTTTCCATGAGTCTGATCCCAGTGTATAAACAATACTTGACGAAAAAGAGGTGTCGTTGCTTCTTCGATAAGAACTAGGGTTTATCGATGAAGCTATGGGTTAGATATTCCCCAGTGCTTTTTTCTATGTCTTGCACCCCAGCCGAGTACTATTGTATTTATAGAGGGAGTTCAGACAGTTTTAGGAAACCCGTAAACGATAGAGGGACTCCAGATAATTTTAGGAAACCCATCGTAATTAATCCACGGCTTGCTCGACTTCTGATTAATCCACAGGGAATCGGGGAAAGGGTACCATGTGTCTACCACATTCTTGCATGGACACTCTAACTGTTTTCAAGTATATGCAAATTACCATTTGGCCATGAACGATCTAGTTTTGTATCAAAAAATTTGATTTCATTGACAAGTGAGCTTTGACATTCCATATACAAGTACAGTTGCATTTCTCTAAATTTCCATCACCAATACAGAAAGTAAGTATAGCTGTAAGGATATCTATCATTGCCTCTACTCCAGGGACCAACCATCCAGTGAAGAAAACCAAGTAATTTTTTTTTTTAAAGCATGTATATTATATAGAAGCAACTAAACACGCGGGGAAGTTAATCCCTAAAGTCGCTTAATAGAATTTTGTTAAGAAAAGCCGGATTTGCCAAGTCCCATATTGAGGTTGAGTAGTTGCCAGCTTGGCTACCGTCTACCACGTGGTTCTCTAGACTGTCTGCTGCTTGGTTTCCTTCTCTATAATTGTGATGAACAACACAAAATGGAATTTTATGCATTCAGTGTTTAATTTCTGCGATCATGTCTGAGATGTACCGAGGGGGTTATGTTGGAGATTTAAATAAGTGTGTGAGATTTTCAAAATCCGTCTCAAATAAAACTTTAGTCTATCTTCTTTCCGTTGCAGTTCTGGTTGCTGATACTGTTGTTCATGTTTCTGATGTGAGCGTCATGGTGAATCCTAGAGGTTGTGCAAGAGCCATTGTCGTTTGCGCGTTCGAGTCCTTGCAGATGAAATTGCACCCGCCATACCCGGGCGCCTCTCGCTGCCCCATTAATGTTTAATCCAATTTGGTGCCGGATTACACCAACCCACTTGAATGGTTGTAGATGTTATGGTTATCATTGTTGTTATCCTAGGTGGAGGTCCCTCGGTAGAACTGGGGGGAAATCTTTATTTCCCATTCAAATTCTTGTTGTTGCACGAAAGATCTTTCCAGGATTCTTCCTGAGTGGATTAGGTTTGATTGAACATGAGTTAATTTTTGGTCGTCCAAAGTGACCAAAATAGAAAACAACATGATGTGTTAGAAGAGGTATTGCCTCGTGTTTGCAGTATTTGTGAAATTGTTGCCTGGGGGTTTACGGTAATTGATTGGTTGTTACCTTGGGGTTGCATTGTTGATACAGGTTAGAAAGGTTGGTCCAAGAAGCTATTGCCACCGGGGAATGAATAAGTATATGTTCAGCTATTTCTGGCTTGGAGTTGTAGCACAGAGAAAGGTTGATGTAGTTTAGACAAAGTTGGTAAACCTTGATTGATAGCTTTCCACAAGAAAAGCTGGATTTTTGGAGGACATGGTAAGGTCCATAAATATTTGGTTGTTGGGAGGGGATTTGGGTGTGAGAGGTTGGTTATCTTGTTGGATTAGACAACTATATCCGGATGCAATGGTGTATTTTCTTGATTTAGAGTGGGGCCAAATCATTTTATCTAGGGTGTTGTCAGTAGGAAGATGGATATTAATTATAATGTGTTGGGTGGCATTAGGTGGGAGGTTGCTTAGCTGATCATGTTTCCGATTATGAGAAAAATGGTGGATTAAATCAGCTACAGATTGTATAGGGGCGCATCGGGCAGAATCAAGATTTTGAAAGTGTGGTATCCAATTAACTTGGATATGGATATCTAAACCATTTCCTATTTGATGAAATAAATATTGTTTTAGAGAAGGTACAAGAGAATTAGATTTCGGATCGCCAAATATATTTTGGAACCCTAGCGGATTTTCATTCACCGAGCAATTATTATGTCCTAGTTATAGTTTTGGATCATGATATATTTGGGCCAGGAAGTAGATTTTTGGCACCTATCCCATCTTGAGGTACTTGCCTGTTTTGGGTCTAGGAAGGGTTTAAATCCCAAAGCATCTTATGGTGAAAAAGGTCTGGGAGCTAAAGGTAAGTCCAAGAAAATTGCTGGTGCTGATTGGAAGGGAAATAAGACATCGTTTAGTGATAGTGAAGATGATGATAAAGACGATGATGGTGAAGATATAACAATGAAGAGGACGCTAAATCCGAGGATTCTGCTGAACCTTGTCCTCCAGTAAAACAAAAACTCAGTGAGGTGATCATAACAGAAAGGAGTGACGCGGAGAAAGTTAACTTGAAAAAGTTGTGCATAAAGCTACTTCGTCAGGTGCTTTTCTCAGAATATGCAATTTTGTTAGCTTTTAAAGAACCCACATTTTGGGCATACATAGAAATTTTGGGGCATACAGATTTATTATGCCATCCAATGCAAGATTATAATGGGTTTCCTAATGATGCTTAAGTTACTATAATACCCCTGCATAGTTTAAATTACATTGCTACCCTTCTACTTAATTAAATTATAATCCTAAAACTCTCCCACTAATTAACCATCCACTAACTAATTACTCCTCCCACTAATTAACACCCACCCACTAATTAACTGTTACTTAATTAAAAAAAAAAATAAACTTAAACTTATACTTAACTCCCCTTCTTCCCTCTTCTTCTTCTTCTTCAAAACAGAAGAAACCAAATCGAGCTCCCCCCCTGTTATTCTCAAAATCTCATTTTTCGATTAAGTTCTCGATTAAACACATATATGGGACCTCGTGTTAAGCGACTCCCTAGAAATACGGTGTCGAATCCTGGTGCTGCTTCTATAGCATCTCAATCTAGGGTTTTTGGAAAAGATGGAGATTAAGAGGATAGTGGATTGATTGGTGTTGGAGAACGAGAAATAGACCCTAATTCCATAAAATTGCACATATAACGGTATTTCCCATAAACCCATTGCTTGTTTTTTCATATTTCATTGATTTCATGAAATGTAATCGATGATTCTTAGAGTTTTTGGTAGTTACAGAGTAGTGTTCGGCTGAAATTTAATAGCCGAACTTTTTTTTTTTTACAGAAGAAGAACAGTTCGGCTGAAAACATGTTTTCTTTTGAATATCGAGTAGTGTTCGGCTTATAATTGTTTTTTATGATAATCAGCCGAACCAGGATACGATTACTTAATAATCCATCTTACACTGTTCGGCACAATATTCAGCTCATTTTGATAACTATCGAATGTGCCGAACTTTACTCTTTGTATGACTAATAGCTTCCTATAAACTTGTCCATTTATAGGTGACTTATCACATTTTTTAGTAGAATCATATTTATTTATTTTGGAAGATTTATCATTTGTTTTAGCACCCATCCGGGAAAATTAAAAGACAAGCATAAAAGGAGAACAATGGAAGTGACTCCTTCTAATTCGAAAACTCCAAAACCTCGAGGTGGTGTCACTAAGAACTTGCATGCAGGAAAAAGGGGAATTGACACGACTTGCTCTTTGCATGTACAGCAAGAGGGTGACAGTGATGAAGATAAGGATGATGATGATGAAGAGGAAGAACCACAAGAAGAACAACAACAAGAAACCCTACAAAAACAAGAGAAAGGGAAGAAGAAAGTTGATACATCAAGGCAAACAAGTAAGCACATTCCTAGTGATGATAATGTGATACGTGCTCGTGAGAGTGGTTTTCCCCATGGTCTTCCGTAAGATGGTGGAAGAGTGTTGATTGGATATAAGGAGTCATGGGCAAAGAGAATTTATGAGACTCCGGATCACAGGGATGCAGTCTGCGTACTTAGACACCAGAGTGCTGCATATTGGGATATTTTCAATGAGGCTCCGGAGGTGGTGGCTTTAGTACAAGGCTCTGGTTTATGGCATGCTATTTTCTATGCACAAGAGGAATTGATGCGGTTACAAACTAAGCCTTTTGTGAGAGATTTTGTCCGGAGACTTACACATTTCATGTCCCCTTTGGCGAGATGTCAATTACTCTTGATGATGCACACAAGATTAGTGGTCTTAGAATGAAGGGGAAAAATGTGAAATCTCAGGTTATGAAATGACTTGGGATGAGTTGTATGTATTGGTTGAGGAAACTCTAGGTTGGCCAAAAGACAAGACAGAATTGGAGTTTTCCTACGCTGCTAAAGAGGTGAAGTTTGTGGATTCTTGCACAAAGCAGTTGAAGAAAATCATGTTCACCGCTTTGAAAAAGTATTTTGGAGACACAAATGAGAAAACACTACACCATTTTAAGAGATTAGCAACTCATATTAGCAACGGCACTAGCGCCATTGCGAATTTTTCGCAACGGCCGGTCGGCATTGCTAATTTTGCAACCGCAACATGTATGTTGCGAATAGCAACTGCTGGGTGCTCAAGCATGCGAAATGCGTGTGTGGTCGGGAACACTAGGACTAATTTTTACGCCCAAGTCAAACTTGGGTCAAGCCTTCTTCTTTTTTTTCCACCCTTTAGCCATATATATCCTATATCCTGCCTCTATCGATTTTTCCTCCTCATATTTTCTCCGCCTTCATCTCTCCACAGAACTGCAGCTGGAGAACTTCATCTCTTTCATTTCTTTCAATCTAAAACCACTAGAATCAACCAGGTTTTAAGTTTCTTCCATATTTTTCCTTCGCATAATCGTTTCGTTTCATTTTATATTTATAGGGTTTAGAGATTTTGCGATTCTAGAGATTTCGATTTCTAGGGTTTCAGCTGTGAATCAATTTTTTTCATTTTAGTTTATCGATTATAGGGTTTCATCTTTGAATCTGCTATTTTCGATTTCAAGGATTTTGATTTCAGTTTATCAATTTTAGGGTTTCATATGTGAATCTAATATGATTTTATCTTTCCGTTTGTTAAGGTTGAAGAATTGAAATACTTTGAAGAAAGAACTCTGAAGAACTGAAGAACATTGAAGGTATAATTTCTAAACTGAAGAACATTTTAGGGTTTGTCAAGGTTTGATATATTGGTTTATGTTAAGTTGTTTTAGGTATTTTGATTTATTTCAGTTTAGGGTTTAATTTCTATTTTTGAAAACTGCTAGTGATCAACCTACACAGTTCTTTTTTTTATATTGATAGTCAAATTGCAGAAATTTAAAATTGGCAAATTACCTTGCTTATCTTTATCTATTAGCCATCTAGAGACCTCAATGATTCAACATTAAAGTAAAGGTACTTGTAACTTCGATATATAAACTGGTGCTTATAGGGTTTTATGTGAAAAATTGGGAAGGACATAAAAACTAGCACAAGGGATATCAAATAGGCTGATATAATCATGCTCCCTTTGTCTGATGTTAAAAAGTTCTATTTTGCTTATTGTATATATAGGGATGAGCAAGTGGTTTCTTGGGTACAGTTATGGGTATGCAATGTCCTCGTCAACAGGTGCAAGATTCTGATTGTGAAATTAATTTATAAGGAGTTAATTTGGATGGATTGCATTGGTTTCAACCAGATTTGGTAATTATTATATGCTAGTAGTAATTAGCTTCAAATTCAAAACCATATTTTGAATCCCATTATTTTTTAGATGTTTCTTATTAACGGATATAGGTTTAGTTGGTCCATGTCCAAGTCAATTATGGACTACTACAGTTGCCTTTTCTCTCATATTGTCTTCTTTGTTTTCTTTTCTAAACCAGATTCATGATTGGCTTGGTGGTGCCTTTGGAAGTGATTCTTGTTAATGATGTGACTGAAATCTTGAATAAATTGCTCTCGTTGATTTATCAACAAGTTCGTCAGGCATGGGATGTTAAAGATGACCTAAGGAAGCTTGGGAAAAGCTTGGAGTCAATTCAAGCTTTGGTTTCTGATGATACGGAGAAACAAATAATTGATGCTACCGTCAGACTTTGGTTAAGAAGGCTCAAAGATGTTGTTTACGATACTGATGATGTTATTGATGAATTCTGCTATGAAACCACGCGTCGTCGCCAAAGGGGCAATTAGCTCAAGCACAAGGTACACAACTTTGTTAGCGAACCCTCTAGTCCATTTATGTTTCAGGTTAAGATTGCTAGTAAAATCCAAGCCACAAAAAGAAGTTTAGATGAGATTTACAATGATCAAGTCAGGTATACGTTGAATGCTACTGGTGGTGGTATTTCTCAAGTCGATCAACTCACTCATAGATGATTATGAAATTATCAAAAGATATCGTAAATGGTTTCCTTCATCAGTTAACTACATCAATAGAAACACACTTCGAAATAAAAATGTAGATGATTTTATGAAATTATCATAAAGATACTAATTTGTCTCGATCAAATGGTTTTTATGTGTGTGTAGGTATTTTTGGCCAATAAACCTTTTGGAAAAATCGGTTGGTATACTCACTATGGATAAGGACAAGACAATAGAAACACACTTCGAAATAAAAATGTAAGTATGCATATCCGACAAATTTGATGTTTATAGATCTTTAAAGAAATTATAGAGCCCTAATAGACACATTTTTGTGTCTAATTTGTCTCGATTCTATATATTAATAGTGCTCATTTTTGTACTTATTATGGTGTTTTATGTGTGTGTAGGTATTTTTGGCCAATAAACATTTTTGGAAAAATCGGCTCGAAAAGTTGCACCCGGAGGACACTTGCTATTCAGACTCTCACTATGGATAAGGGATACCCAAATTACTAAGGGGCACCCTCAGGACACCCCCAAGTCAGCTTCTAAAGGCACCCCATCAGAGGATATGGGGCACACCATCTTTTTCGTTTGAAATCCAAAAATGGCGGGAAAAATGGCAGTAGCGAAGCAGAATTGGAGATGGATTTCTCGGCGAGTTTTGACGAGATTCAAGGGCTGAGTTTTGTTGGGCTTGTCCTGTTAGAGCACAAAAGAGTTGGTACGAGTGTTTGGACCCAACCAATTGGGCTAGATAAGCCGGGAGAAGCAAACAGAGGAGGTGAAGTTTATCGGGTTTGTTAACGGATTTCGGTGGAGATTGTGTCGGAGTTTGATGTGGAAATGGATTGGGATTAACCTGATTCGTCGAAACAGGGTTGGTAAGGTTCCCAGATTCGTAAAAGTAGGAGTAAACCACCGAGTTTGCACAAAACAGAGGCCAAGACATTCTCGGATTTTCTATGGTCTATATTTGGGAGTATAAGGTGAGTTTGGATAGTTTAAGTCTATACGGGACTTTTGTTATCGATTTGGAAAGATTGAACTCGACCAAGATACCGCGTACGAATATTTGGAGGGGAGGAAAAATCGTGACTTGCAGGGAGGAAAAAAAGATATATTCGGGAAGATTTTATAGCCCTGAGGTGTATAAATAGGCTAGGGTAAAGTCACAGAAGGTAACGGAGACTTTGGGGGAAGTTTAGAAGAGAACAAAACGCTGAAATCACGAGTTGGAGTTTTATTTCTGTTGCTGCAATACCAAGAACAAGAAGAACATAAGACGCACGAGCATCTGTCGCAGAAAACTATCGTTATTCAACAACAGAATTTACATATCGTTTATCAACTGTGGTTTTTAATTACTGTTCCCCTTTGTAACAGAGATTTTGTAACACACTCACACTGTTGCAAATCGGTTGTGTTATTACTTTTCATCCTTTTAATCATCTTTTGAGCCATAAACACATATTTTGAGGTCATGATTAATATGAGGAGCTAAACCCCATTGCTGAGGCGATAGAGGAAGTTATTTTTCCAACAATAAGTGGTATATTCTTATTTATCTATTTATTTGCAATTATTATATGATTATTTGCCTTGGTCGGAAATTGTTTGAATGATTTTTGTTAAGAAATTGTTATTTCTTTTGATAGAGCATGCTTGGACCTAGGTTTTTGATGTTCTATGCTTCGGATTTACACTTGTTATTTTGAGAATCTACTTGTTGCAATAGTTAGAATCAAATTGAACGAGAAAATTGCATGAATATAAATATTGGGATTAAATCACTTTGAACTTGGAAAATAGTGGAATCTTAGCCTCAGTGTCTTTTAATATTGATAACATCTTTGTCTGAGTTTGTTATAATTTTTAGTGAGTTTTCTAGTTTAGTTTTGAATTTAAGTCTAAAAAAATCCTTCACAAGTCTGAGAATCGAATCACTTTACTTACCACTATCACAAACACATCAATTTTTAGCGCCGCCGACGCGGACTTGTTTTTAGGGTTTTAGATTTATTTTTTAGTTTTTTATTATTTTTGTTCTTTTTTACGTTTTTGGGTATTTATCTTTTGTCTACATGTTCTGGATCATAAAGACAATTGAGTATTTATCTTTTTGGGTATTTATCTTTTCGTAAAGACTTGGAGCTAAAGATTAAAGCGAAAAGAACGGAAAAGAAGACAATTTTATTTTAGCTATTTTGTTTTTAGGGTTTGTTTATTTTTAGAAAAAAAAAAAGAAAAAAAAATTGTATTAGGGTTTATCTATTTTTGTAATTTTTCTTTTCTTTTTGGACACTTTGGACTTTTGGACTTTGGGACATTATTTTTATTTTTACCCTACGTAAGGGTACTTTAAATATAAATTGTTTGCAAAGAAGGAGGACAATTACGATATTGTCTCTGCACCTTGGGTTCGTACACTGACATAGGAGTCAGTGGACCGAGTCGACTACAACTGGTTCATCCCCCGTCTGGAACGGGAGGTAAGACTCTAAACACTCGCGAATCTCCTGTGAGCGAGTTACTGGACTCCTTCGTATGCTTATATGTTGAGGATTGAATACGGACATTTATTTTTCTAGTAAAGGGCAAGGCCTGGCCATACAAGATAAGGGTTCGGATTTCATCACCGTTCTCTTCTTGCCCGCCTTAGGAACACGTAACCTACGCGAACCTAAGCCTTAAAATTTTGACTAGAACGAGACCAATAAGGTAACGAGATTGATAGGAAAGTCATTCAAAAAATATTGGTTAATCGTTTAAGCATACTTCGAAGTTCATGATGGTTTCTGTGAGTTGAATGCGTGACTGCGCCGCCTTGTAATTCCGGTGAGGCCTTGGGTATCAAAGCTCCACTGAGCTTCCCTCGCCTATATTCAACTTACTTTGACTCGGATTGATTCCAGAGGGGTTTGCTTAAATTGTAACGAATTCCCTTTCGAAGGATTATAAGCTAGTCTAAAAACAATCTAAGTGGAGCCATCATGATTTTTGTTTGCTAGAAATCAATAGATTTAATTTGGTTGAGTCAGCCTTGTTTTGTGATTGCATAGAATCCCCTTCCTTATTCTCTTGCATGTCGGAACGTAAAAGAGACGCCCTAGGTAGATTTGTTAAAGAGAAACCTTGTAGTTCTAAGCGTCTCGATTACCTCAATTTAGAAAGTCCGATTTTTGAAGAGTCTGATTTTTGAACGTCCGTTTGGGGAGACAATCCCTAGTATTCCGATTGTGCCAGAAATGACAACTTTGAAAGCTTTGTTGAACCCGACTAGGACTACTCGTCCCTCGTGTATCAGGTTAGCTGAAACGGAAGCAACTTATGAACTTAAACCTGGGACCTTATAGCTGATCCCAATCTTCTTAGGGAAAGAAAATGAAAACCCTTATTTCCATGTTAGGGACTTTGAGGAAATTTGTAGTACCCTAAAGATTATAAACCTTGATGATGATGCTTTGAAACTTAGGTTATTCCCTTTTTCCTTGAAAGATAAAGCTAAATCGTGGCTATATAGTTTGGCTTCTGGTTCAATTGAAACATATGAACAACTTACATATGCCTTTTTGAACAAGTTTTTCCCTAGGCAGAAAACATCGTTTATTAAGACGCAAATTTGCACGTTTTCTCAAGAAGAGGGAGAATCTTTGTATAGGTATTTGGAAAGGTTAAATGATTTATTAGCCCAATATCCTCATCATGGTTTAGAAAAGGTTAGGTTAGTTCAGATCCTTTATAAGGGTTTAGATTATTCCACTACGACCACAGTAGAATCTATGTGTACAGGTGGGTTTGAAAACCAAACAGTTGATGAGGCGATGACATATTTGCATGAAATCGCCGAAAAGACCCAGCAATGGGAAAATAGTAGGGAACCCAAGAAAACAATTCTTCTAGGAAGAGGAAACATTAATAGCCTAGAAGGAGGCTTTGAATCATATGCCAAAATTGCAGCAATAGCTAAAACGTTAGAAGCTTTAGAATTGGGTCACACTAGCGGTAGAGTGGAGCCTTTTTGGGAAGGACGGACTATTGAAGAGCAAGCCAATGATATTTATAATAATAACACTAGATTTGATAACCGTCAAAAGTTTGACCCATATTCAGAAACCTATAATCCTGGTTGGAGAAACCATCCAAACCTCTCATGGTCTTAGGACCAGAATCAAGGTCAGTTTAGTAATTCGAATGCTCCCACAGGTTTTGTCTATACTAAGAATACTTCAGGAGTATCTCAGTTTCAAAACCAGTCCGATAAGAAAATTTTAAGTCTAGAAGAAACTCTTGCCTCATTTATTCGAAACACTGAAAAGATGCACCAATCACTTTCACAAAGCGTAGAAGCTAGTAACAGGATAGGTCAAGAAAATAGTCAAGCTATTGCCGAGTTAAAAACGCAGGTTAGTTTGATAAATGAGTCCTTGAGAGAAAAAGGTAGGTTCCCTAGTCAAACACAACCAAATCCTAGAGGAGTTCATGAAGTAGGCGCAAAACCATCACATCAGTTGAATTCAGTTAGAACCCTTAGGAGTGGCAGAGAGTAGTAGACAATCGAGTAACCATGCCCGATAGTGAGCATACTGTAGTTCACCCTTCAGGACCATCCATAGTTGAGGGGACTGATAAAATCTCTGATGATGCCGATTCGGTTCCTGAGAGGCCCTATTTTATGCCTAGAGCCCCATTTACCCAGCTATTAGTTCCAACAAAGAATGAATCCAACTTTAATGACATAATGGAGGTTTTTAAGAAAGTTACCTTTAACCTTCCGTTACTAGAAGCAATTAGGCAACTTCCTGCTTATGCCAAATTCCTTAAGGATATGTGTACTCGAAAGCGCAAGCTTAGTGTCCCTAAAAAAGCCTTTTTAGCTAGTCATGTAAGTTCGATCATTCAGAACAACACAACTCTTAAATATAAAGTCCCAGGTGCCCCTACCATTGCTTGCACGATAGAAAAACATCGGGTAGATAAAGTTTTACTTGACTTAGGAGCTAGTGTGAACTTACTGTCGTACCATGTGTACTTACAGCTAGGACTTGGTGAATTGAAACCTACCAAGATAACACTGCAGTTAGATGATAGGTCTGTTAAAATTCCTCGTGGTATGATAGAATATGTTCTTATTGAGGTCGACAAGTTTATTTATCCTGTGGATTTCGTGGTCTTAGATACCCAACCTGTCCCCCGACCCGAGAGAACCGATACCTGTGATTTTAGGTCGCCCATTTTTAGCTACGTCTAATGCGATCATAAACTGCCGAAATGGTATTATGAATCTATCTTTTGGTAATATGACTATTGAGTTGAATATTTTTAATGTCAATAAGCTGCATTATGAGCTAGATGACACGTGCATTGAAGAGGTGAACATGATAGGAACCTTAGTTCAGGAGTCATTACCAAACTCAGTTTCAGTTGGATTTCATCGGTTTTCTTCTTGTTTAGAAGAGCCTCTTAAGTTGGACCCTAACTATGCATGTTTAGGCCCATCTGAGACTTCCCTGTTATTATAGCTTCTGATTTGGATAATGATCAGGAGAGTAGGCCAGTGACCGTGCTTCAAGACAATAAGGAAGCTTTAGGGTGGACCATAGAGGATATTAAGGACATAAGTCCTACTTTGTGTATGCATCAGATGCATTTAGAGCATGAACCGCCTGATTATAACTTAGATAAAGCAATTGACCTTTTTCAGGAACCTGATGGTCTAGAAATTAGGAATATTGTGACTAGTTTGGGAATTTGCAATCTCCATGCTCCAACTTGAGGGGATATTAGGAGATATGTATTTATCGCGTATATTATATATATGGTTACGTATTTTATTCGTTAGGAAAGATATTTAATATTTATTATGTTTAGATTTGTTGGATCTCTATCTATTTAGTCACATAAAAAGCCTATTTGTAACTTAAGCTTTTCAATAATAAGAAATCTTCATCTTCCCGAACTTATCGTTTCAATGTCCAAACAGGCTCTATATAACGATAACATGTTATCACTTCATCGACTGTAAAGAATAGTTCAGACGAAAATCCCGTCCTTACCCCATAATGACCTTTCATCACCCATACATCAAAAGCGGACATAATGTTCACTAGAAAATAAACAAAGGTGGTCTACAAAAACTTCCAAATCCAAATAATATGTTTCTGGAGATGGCAATTCAATAAATTTCGGATGGCTACTAACAAAACAAACTGTAACCGGATGGCTACAAATTCATAATGTTCCTAACCTTCAGCTCATTAAATTACAAGGTTCAAAAATCCTATTTGAGTGAGAATTGAATAGGTATACTTTTGGCAAAGTGTCTTTGATGATCTAGCTATTTTCTTATCATTATTAGATGGATTGTCAATCACAAAAACTTTTACATGAGTATTTCGTTTATGCGTATACCCTTTGTTTTTATTCTTTTCCATTTGCTTCGGACCCTTGAGCTGAGATGCATGGGTTCTGTGCAGACTATATAGCCTTTTTGTTTAGGTCTTTCTGGACCCTCCTTACTATGGGTATATGTACGTCCTCTAGGTTCTTTCATAAACCGTGCTTGCAAACCCTAAGTCTGTTCGAAATCGTTTATATACCCTTCCTATTGAGTTGAGATATCTCACTCTAGGCCCCTTATTATCAATGGCGTCTTCTTCTTGCTCTTGGGATTTACCTAAAGACTTTGTTGATAATGCGGTGTATTTAGAGTTCGATAAAGAGAAGGGAACCTTTGTTGAAGTTGAATTATCCTTTCCTCAATCTCCTGATTCCTACTTAGACATTGAGGACGTTGAAGAGATTTCAGATAAAGTGGTTGTTGACTTTCTCAAGAACTTTGAGGATGCAAAACAGCAACTTGTTGATACAATGATGTGTCTTGATATGATAAGAACTGAGTTGAAAAAGGTTAACTCTAACCTTGTTCTCATGAAAACTCATGTAAAGGGACTTCTCAACAAGGATATCCACTCTGAAGAAACAGAGGATGTTGTCAATCACAATCTCAAAGATCTCAATATTTTTAAGGATCCCGAATCGGCTATTTGATGTCTAGCTCGCATTCGTTTTTGGCTTGTTGAGTGTCTTTTATTTATGTCTAGTAAAACTTCTTAAAAGAATTTTATTCTTGTTTTTGTTTAAGAAGGATAACTAGGGTTTGGAACAACCATTATTTTGAGTACACATAGCTATGTCCAACGTTTTCATCTTCATGTTTTTAGATTTATTTGTTTAAATTCTAAAGTTTGGTTTGGAAGATGATTTTTGCAATATTAATCTTTATGGTTTTATATATTGCAATATTTTATGGGATATGTATGTTTGCGTCCGTGAACTATTACTATCCCATACGATGTCAAAAGTTATCTCATTTATATGTCCATATGCATGTATTGATACAAGATCGATGAACTTTTGACGAACAAAAGTTAAGCCTATTATGTCATTTATTGATGGAAGATAGGTTAAAATCTTTTGTTTACACGGATTATGTCTATTATATGTCATTGCAAATAGTGATGGAAAATAGAATGAATCCTTGTATATTACGCAGTATTGATCTTCCCTGATCCATATTTTATGTATATACTGTGCGGCTCCATAAGTATTCTTGTGTGAGCACTTCCAACTAGACAAATCATAGATTCGTTTGTGGTTATTTTGGTTGTGTATTCTGATTAAATTAATCATGGGTTCTCTTGTGGTTGTTTAATTGAGAATTTTGGATACAAAATCATTTTGTGGTTTTTGGTGTCCAAAGAAATCCTTCTTTTCTCGAAAAAGTAAGGTTGCTCTTGTTGTTCTTTCGGGAATGACATAAAATAGGGGAGAGTTCTTTTGAACTTGTGCTTAATTGCCATATCTTTGTGGGAGTGCGGCTTTTGAATATTTGAGGAGGTATCTTGTATCTTTATAAACTCCGTGATGAATGCATTAAGCTTCGCCTTTATGATTGCATCTAAACAAAGTTTATATGTACTTTTCTTTGGTCTTGAAGTGTCTCCATGAAAATTTCTTTAGGATCCCGTTTTCGTAGCTTTGCCAATTTTATTGACAAAAAGGAGGAGAATGAATATGTAATTCACACTACAAATACATATGGTTTTCATATCATTATGTAAGGGGGAGTGGTTTTCGTGTTGGGACGAAGTATTGACTAAGGGGGAGTGATACATATCACCATAGTATTGTTGTCGAAGTTGTGATATGAGAACTTTGATGTTGTGTAATAGTACTATGAAACTGTATAACAATGATCGAGAGCTTTTGTTCTCTAATTGTTATGGCTTCGGGACTTCAACAATTATGATGCTGAACTGAACATATATGGAATCATAGGAGTACTTGGAAAAGACGAATTTTTCGAGTAACGTTCAAGCACAAAAAAGATCAAGCATGTGGACGAGTAGCTACAAAGTTTTATCTATTTTGTAATCCATATGTTTTGATATTTTTGTCACTAAAATTGACAAAGGGGGAGATTGTTAGAGCACTGATCGGTCGAACTCACATCCGTTGCTATCTCAAGCATGTTTGAAGTCAGAACCCTCCCACAGCTTCTTGGTTCATAGTTTGTATGTCATTATACCACATTTGAAATTTGAATCGACCCTGAGCTTTATATCTGTCGATTTCGATAATGTTTCATGCTAAGGTTAAGAAATGTATTAACCTTCTTCCCAAAATTCTTTTGTTCCTCTATCAATGTCTTCTTCTTCCTTTAATTCGTTTATTTCTTCTTCCTTTTAATTCGTCTATTTTTTCTTTTAATCCTCTAATTCCTTCTATCTTTTCTCAATAATCTCTATCATTAGAGATTTGCGTAGTTCCTGAATTCAATCCTAGTGTAGATCAATATTGAATGTCCGCTGACTTTGATCAATTTCACTTGTTAGCTATCACTCTTATCCAATAAGAATAGGATTACCTTCCATTATTTATCATTTTAACCGATTGTCTATCGAGCTTAGTTAATTTCACATGTTACATATCAATTTTGACCAATATGACTCGACCTCACTCTATTTATCATGGATTCCATGAGTTTAATTATATGGTTACCTATTATTTCAAATTGAATTTCCATCCATTTCGCTTAATTTTGTTTGTTACTCGTCAATCTTACAAAATTTCGGTAGCCTCACTCAGTTTCAGTTGGATTTCATCGGTTTTCTTCTAGTTATCCCTCATTTTAACTGGATGTCCATTGACTTTAGTCAATTTCACTTGTTAGCTATCAATTTTGTATGATATTTATCGACCTCACTCTATTTCCCCTGGGTTCCATGGTTTATATGGCTATCTATCTATTCAAACTGAATTTTCATCGGTTTAACTTAGTTTCACTTGTTATCCTTAATCTTACCCGTCACAGGTCGGCCTCACTCAATTTATCATGAATTCCACCTGTTTCTCCACTTATCATCAATTTAACCAAATGTCCATTGGCATCAATTTCATCAGTTTTCTATCAATCTTACCAAATATCACTCGACTTCGCTCAATTTCTCCAGAATTTTCATCAGCTTTAATAAATGAACTAGATGAATCCATCTTATATTCAGATTATATAAAATTAGGGTTGATTTATTAGATTGTTTGTTCATGTAATAGGATTTTAGAATTGGATTTTGTAAATCGAGGTAAAGTTTTGGTTATATATCAATTCAAACCGAAAATCCATTGGCTTCACTAAATCTAGCTTGTTATCCGTCTATCTTATCCCCCAATACATCAGCTTCACTTTATTTCACTTCTTATCCGTCAATCTTACCCGATGTCTGTCGGCCTCACTCAATTTCTCACAGATTACATCAGCTTCTCCGGTTATCCATTTTGTCCATAGATGTTAGTCATTTACTAGTTATTAATCGATCTTATCCCATACTGATTGACTTCACTCGATTTCTCGATTCCATTGATTACATGGTTCTATATCAACTCAAATTGAATTTCCATTAAAACTTAATTTCGTTTGTTTTCCGTCAATTTTATCAAACAATTAAATAAAAAATACAAATTGAGGTCATAGACTCATAATGCAAATTGGCCATCCACATACTTACTATTTTATCAATAGAAAATGATCCGTATGATTTTGGTTTGGCCAATGGAAATCCAAAGACTCTAATTAAGCGGATTACCAACTTGCCACAAAATTGTTTTGCAAAATATATGATCCGCATGGTATATATCTAGCCAACAGAAAGCCAGAATTTTCAATCCTATGGTTATATAATACACAAAACACTCATCCAACGGCGGCAAAAATTTCCACCACGAACTTTTATGTGGCGCGAAAACAACTTGGGGCAAATGAATTGGCGGGAATGTTGGCGGGGTTTTGGGGGGAAATCTAATTTTCTTTTTTGGTGAAATCTAAAATTCAGGTTCGACAAATCTTAAATTGAGACCCTGAGGCAGAAATTCTGGCCTACTAAACATTTTCTCAGCTTTTATCTCACCTCTTTTTCTTTCTTTCTGAGTTTCAATTCTTCTTAAAAATAAAAAAAATCTGATCCCTCACCCATCTCTCAGAAATTAAAACAAAAAGCAAAACTAACCTCATCTAGAGAAATTTTTTCTCCAATTAAGCATGACTGATTCAGGGAACTAACCGAGCTTTTCCCGTACAAGAACAGAGCATCCACTTTTCACTGAATCAATTTTGCTTCTTGAAGCAAATATTCCTCTTTTGATCACGAGTATGTGTAATTGAATTCTGATTTCTTTTTGATTTCTTATTCTAATCGTTAATTCTAATATTGGGTTTGTATTAGAACTTTCAATTAACTGTACTTAGTAGAATTTTGCTTAGGCCTATAAAGTGTTTGCGATATTTCCTCTTCAAGAAAAAATGTATAGTTGTAAGAGTCCTTAGTGTTCGTTGATTCACTTATCCAGTACTTTACCATTACTCATTCCATGACTGATAGAGGATCTCAAAAAGCTGCTTGATTCCATAACAAAGTTCACGTTTATTTAGAACCATTCACTTTTCCTTTTTACCAGCCAAACATATTTTGAGTTGCTGATCTATGGTAGCTTAAAGTAAATAGCTATTAACCTACTATTCTACTCGCTATGTACTACTGGGAAAAATGCTGGAGCAGCCCACAGTTATTTAGTTGCTACGATATAATGGAAACAGGTTAATAGCAGCCAAAGTTTTTGGTAATTGCAAACATGGTTGCTTAACTGTTAAAGCGACCAAAATGTTGTGATCTTGCTAAGATTTTGGTCGCTTAAACTAAGTTTTCTTGTAGTGAATGTTCCCTGCATATCAACTCATGATGGAAAAGTAAATATATTACTGATGGCTTATTTCTGAATATGAAGTGCAACCAAATATTTATATGAAGGGTGTAAACTTCTTAAAATCTTGTTAGATTTTTGTCCATAGATACCAGAAGGTAATTTTCCTCTGATTATGAGATTCAATTTCCCCATAGGCTTTAGCACAAGAACAAGGATTAATGTGAAATAGGAAAACAAACATTAACAATAACAAGAACTTAAGAGTTTAATTTCCTTAAAAGGAGATGGATAATCGAATCATCTTTCCGAAAGGAAAACTACATGTTTGAACTTAGATGATATATTTTCTATGGAATTCAACAACTATGCACATTGTCCTATGGAATTTTCTCTTGCTTAGGGAATCAAGATTCAACCCATAAGCCAATATTTTCCTTCGACTTCATACTCGTGCTCACTTAACTCGAACTCCTGCAACAACATTACACAATTAATTATAACAAAGAGAGAATAGAATCAGAAATTTGGATATTTCAAGAATAACGTCCAAGCGTAAATTAAAGATGTTTTCCATTACCTTAATCCTGTCCTGCTGAGACTTCGTTATCTTTTCAACATGAGCACCCGAGCTGAGTGAAACTAAGCTTTCGACGTAACTTTCTTTCCTCTGTATTTTACTATCGCCACAGAAATATCTTATATTGTTTCCGTAATCTTCGCAACTAAAAACAAATTGGTTACAAGTATCAATCAACATCTTGCCATGTCCGGAGGACAAAATCGGCTCCAAGTACCGATAGAATTTAGTCAGTTTAAGGGTTGCAGTGAATACTTTAGTCCAGGAGCCCTTCACTCCATAATCCTGCATCACCCATATATGGACACCGATATAACGTTGAATAGAAACGAAAGACAGACGGTCTTCAGAAACTCCCAAATGTATAGAATAGCTACCATTGTAGAATCCTGTATGATGTGTTTTTGGATATGGCATTTCAATGAGTTTCTCATTGCTAATATCAAAAGAAAGTATACGTGGGTCGGAGAGTACATTTTTTATATGACATGTCCAGTGAAGAGCTCCCTTAAAAAGCAATCCAGGAGATGGATTAATCGAGTAAGGGTTTTGTGTTTGAATAGTTTTCCATGAGTCTGATCGCAGTGTATAAACCAATACTTGACGATGAGCTTGAACACAAACCAACTTGTAGTCATTCTTGTTACAGTCATAACCAAATCCATAAATATTGTTCGATAAAATGTCCTCTCTTGAAAAATTGCACAATGGTACTTCCTTATATTCTCTTGTACCAATATTCCAAAGACAGACGGCACAACAATTATCACGAGGCATACGATAATAAGCACTAAAACAAATCCATTCATTACAAGAACCCAAAATTTGAACATTATTTATGTTGTTATAATCGAATGGAAAGTGTAGAGTAGATGTATTCGATGGCAACAGCGGTATTGAAGTAGCATAATCCTTGTAGTATATCCTATATCTTGGAAGCTTATTAGAATCGTAAGCAGTAAGTATGAGCCTAGGGTTTTTCGTGTTATCATGTAGAGCCTTATCAAGATGATACTTAATAAATTTTGGTTTATTAAGTAGAGAACACCATACCTTGCAAACACATCGACAATTTCCAATGGAATCCGCAGGTAACTTGAGAAAGATACCCATCTGAATCACTTCCGAAAGCCTAGAGAAAACCATACTTGAAATATTTAGCAAATAGGGTTACAAAAAAGAGGTGTTGTTGCGTCTTCAATAAGAACTAGGGTTTATCGATGAAGCTATGGGGGTTTATCGATGAAGCTATGAACTAGGGTTTATCGATGAAGCTATGGGGGGTTTATCGATGAAGCTATGGGTTAGATCGATGAAGCTATGGGTTAGATATTCCCCACAAGTGCTTTTCTCTATGTCTTGCACCCGAGCCGAGTACTATTGTATTTATAGAGGGAGTCCAGACAGTTTTAGGAAACCCGTCGACGATTGAGGGAGTCCAGATAATTTTAGGAAACCCATTGTAATTAATCGGGGAAAGGGTTAGGAAACCCATTGTAATTAATCGGGGAAAGGGTACCACGTTCTTGCATGGACACTCTAACTGTTTTCAAGTATATGCAAATTATCATTTGGCCATGAACGATCTAGTTTTGTATCAAAAAATCTGATTTTATTGACATGTGAGCTTTGACATTCCATATACAAGTACAGTTGCATTTCTCTAAATTTCCATCACCAATACAGAAAGTAAGTAGCTGTAAGGATATCATTGTTGTAGGATCGAGCAAGAGAGAGGAGAGCACACGCGGAAGCAAATAAAAGACTACATTGATAATCAGTTTGGTGTACATTCTCTCATGGCTTAACAGCCTACTTATAGTCTCACAAAGTTGACAATCACTCAAAGTACTTTCCTAATACAAGCAAACTCTAAATAAAGCACACATTCCTAACATAACACAAACTCTAAATAGAACTCTTCTAGAACTCTCTAGAACCGGCACAACTTGCTCTTCTAGTTAACCCGAACTTCCAAATATCGCACCTTGTGTCAACTGCTTCAGCTTGATCCAACTTGACTGCGTCAACTGCAGTAGTTGATCCATTCCGACTGTATCAACAACACTTGTTGATCCACGAACCAAATCCATATCTTGGTTTAACTTCCAACATCCTCCCTTAAACCAAGATATCATTCAACGAGAATTCCGTAACCCTCTTCTACTCCTCATCTTCTTCCATTGATCGACGTTTGCACGTCCTTGTCTTTTTTCATTTTCCATTCCTCTTCTTCCATAGATAAACGTTAACACGTTCTTGTCTTTTCTCATTCTTCTTCAAAAAAACCACCAAACAAACCCTTACTCCTTGATACTCGATTATAGCTTGTCTCAAACTTCATGATCTCACCGGAATTCCGTCAATCAACAAACTCAATTCACAAACACAAAACAAACTTCTCTTCTTCTGCTTAACAGCAATCATCAATCATCAATCATCACAAACTTCTTTTCTTCTTCATCTTCATCGCAGCGGAACATCATTCTTAACAAATCCTTAACAAGCTAGAAACACCTCGTTGTGCTCTATACAACTTGCTAACCAAACACAAAACCAAACTCGTTACTGAGCATTGTAGCTCACCTTAAACTTTCTTCACTGAGCATTGTAGCTCAAACTCAACACCTGTTTACCCACTTCACTCGCAGGATTTCCACTCAACACTTCAAATTCCACCCTGGAATTTCTTCACTTCTCTAGCCAAATCCCCATTGGGATTGCTTCACACATATCTATCCAAATCCCCACTGGGATTGCTTCACTCAACTTGTAGACTTTACTCGCCTACAATCTTGTTTCACGCTCACAACCTTGTGACGTCTCAAACTCAACAACTCATAGGTATTAACCTCCTTTTGTTGTCTTCTCACACATCACCCACTGGTGATTACTTCTCTTACTTCACAACCTTAATGTTGTTTCTTCTTTGCTTCTTTGTTCCAGTCACGCTATTGTTACGAAACCTTCACACTTCTTTTCTTTTCAAGAATCTCTCACAATCTTTCCCTTGTTACGCTTCTGCCACAAGCAATAACTAACATAAAGTCTGCCACACTTTGTAAGACTTCCAAGTTTCTTCCACAAACTCTTCAATCACCATGTTTGAGCTTAACCTCAACATCCTCCCTTAAGCTCAAACATATCCACCCAACATAACTTGTCATTCTAAGTTTCGAATTCGATCACCTCAATCAAACTGCACTAGCCTGTTTGCAATACCCGACTTTGATCCTCTATCAAACCTGTACCATCCTCTCGACTATAATACCAACTTTGATCCTTTCGTCTTTTCTAATCCATGACTTAACCCTTCGAATTAACCACTCACCCAAAGCTTTCTCACCTTTCAAAAATCAAATTTGCTTTCTCGCAACGCCTCGACATTTAACTGTCACACACTTTTGTTACTATCACCAATCAGACACTTTCTTCGTTACGCTTCGAACAATTCTTCTTAACACTTTTGTTAACACTTCATTGATCTGTTACAACTCCACTGTAACAACTTCTTCTCAGAATCGTTCTGCAACAACTACTCTGTCACACTTCCGTAACAATCGTTCACCGTGATTGTTCTCTCGTAACACATCACATACCGTAACAAACCTTCAATAACACTTTTCCTTTCCTTTTTTTTTTTTTTTTTTTTTTTTTTTTTTTGGTCGTGAAACCCTAATCTCCATCTCTATTGATTTGTGCACCAATTAGACAAACGCAAAGAACTACTTCCACTGAATCACACGACGAGATCGAACCACTTCTCTTCCTTGTCTCTCGAATAACTATCACTGGGAACAACAATTCTTCTTGGCAGATCAACTAACAACGACCACCAAAAGACTACGTAAAATTCCTTCTTCTTTTGTTCAACTCGAGCAACAACATATGATCATCATGACTCCATTGACTTCAACAAAGCAGCTTCTCTTTTCTTCCATCGAGTTTCATCACCAAATTTCGAGCTCTTTATCATCAATAGTTACTACTTTACGTCCATCACATCATCGACTTGTCATCAACAACAACGAGATTGCTATAACAGCTCAACTCAATTCGAATCCCAGCTTGAGTTCGATTTCCTTCAAAGATCACCCGTTCACATGTGCTCGATGTATCAAACTTCTTCTTATTCATCTCTCAAACTTCGACCTAACCATCGCACCACAACTCCCGCATTTTCAATCGCTTCAACCACCATCCATACTTTTCCCCCGAATTTTTTTCTTGTCCACCACATCAAAATATCTTCTCGGTTTGAGACTCCAAAGATCCGCAACTTATTTGTGAATACCCATCGAGATCATGCCTTGCCGACGTTAGTTCTTCTTCACAAAATTTCTTGATCAAAATCTCTTTTAGACTCAATCTTCTCTCGTTTCAAAGATCTTCTTCTCAAACCCCAGCTCCTGCAGATGAGCATCAACCACGAACATCAAGAACACGACTTTCTTCTTCATGTAAAACTCCAAACTATTTATTGCAGACCAAACAACGATTTTCTCTTAAACCCTAGGTTAGGTTCTTCTTCTCAATTTCAGTATTGTTGTATCAGCAACTTAAACTTTGCAAGCATACAAGAACAATAACTCTTGTCCGAACCTTCAAAAATAGCAACACGACAACCTTTTGCCGGCACCTAACTTCTTCTTTCTCAAAGACAACCAAACTCCACCATCGTAACGTAACTCGATGAAGACAAACACCAACACAAAGAACAAGGCTTGACAAGCCTTCGAACACTTCTTTCTTCTTTCTTTGACACGAACAAATCTTTTTTATTACTTCTTTAAAACCTCTCGAACCCTAACAACACCAACACAAAAAAACAAAATCACACGAAAATTCTTTATCACCGAAAAACTTCTAACTCTTTCTCTTTCTCCTCTCCTCCTCTCACCTTGCTCCGATACCACATGTAGGATCGAGCAAGAGAGCGGAGAGCACACGCGGAAGCAAATAAAAGACTACATTGATAATCAGTTTGGTGTACATTCTCTCATGGCTTAACAGCCTACTTATAGTCTCACAAAATTGACAATCACTCAAAGTACTTTCCTAATACAAGCAAACTCTAAATAAAGCACACATTCCTAACATAACACAAACTCTAAATAGAACTCTTCTAGAACTCTCTAACCCGGCACAACTTGCTCTTCTAGTTAACCCGAACTTCCAAATATTGCACCTTGTGTCAACTGTTCAGCTTGATTCAACTTGACTAACGTCAATCAACGATGAATTGATCCATTCCGATCGTATCAACAACACTTGTTGATCCACGAACCAAATCCATATCTTGGTTTAACTTCCAACAATTGCCTCTACTCCAGGGACCAACCATCCAGTGAAGAAAACCAAGTATTTTTTTTTTTTTTTTTAAGCATGTATATTATATAGAAGCAACTAAACACGTGGGGAAGTTAATCCCTAAAGTCGCTTAATAGAATTTTGTTAAGAAAAGCCGGATTTTCCAAGTCCCATATTGAGGTTGAGTAGTTGCCAGCTTGGCTACCGTCTACCACGTGGTTCTCTAGACCGTCTGCTGCTTGGTTTTCTTCTCTATAATTGTGATGAACAACACAAAATGGAATTTTATGCATTCAATGTTTAATATCTGCGATCATGTCTGAGATGTACCGAGGGGGTTATGTTGGAGATTTAAAGAAGTGTGTGAGATTTTCAAAATCTGTCTCAAATAACACTTTAGTCTATCTTCTTTCCGTTGCAGTTCTGGTTGTTGATACTGTTATTCATGTTTCTGATGTGATCGTCATGGTGAATCCTAGAGGTTGTGCAAGAGCCATTGTCGTTTGCGCGTTCGAGTCCTTGAAGATGAAATTGCACCCGCCATACCCGGGTGCCTCTCGCTGCCCCATTAATGTTTAATCCAATTTGGTGCCGGATTACACCAACCCACTTGAATGGTTGTAGATGTTATGGTTATCTTTGTTGCTATCCTAGGTGGAGTTCCCCCGGTAGAACTGGGGGGAAATCTTTATTGCCCATTCAAATTCTTGTTGTTGCGTGAAAGATCTTTCCAGGACTCTTCCTGAGTGGATTGGGTTTGATTGAACATGAGTTAATTTTTGGTCGTCCAAAGTGACCAAAATAGAAAATAACATGATGTGTTAGAAGATGTATCGCCTCGTGTTTGCAGTATTTGTGAGATTGTTGTCTGGGGGTTTACGGTAATTGATTGGTTGTTACCTTGGGGTTGGCTTGTTGATACAGGTTAGAAAGGTTGGTCCAAGAAGCTATTGCCACCGGGGAATGAATAAGTATATGTTCACCTGTTTCTGGCTTGGAGTTGTAGCACAGACAAAGGTTGATGTAGTTTAGACAAAGTTGGTAAACCTTGATTGATAGCTTTCCACAAGAAAAGCTAGATTTTTGGAGGACATGGTAAGGTCCATAAATATTTGGTTGTTGGGAGGGGATTTGGGTGTGATAGGTTGGTTATCTTGTTGGATTAGACAACTATATCCGGATGCAGTGGTGTATTTTCTTGATTTAGAGTGAGGCCAAATTATTTTATCTAAGGTGTTGTCAGTAGGAAGATGGATATTAATATAATGTGTTGGGTGGCATTAGGTGGGAGGTTGTTTAGCTGATCATGTTTCCGATTATGAGAAAAATGGTGGATTAAATCATCTACAGATTGTATAGGGGCGCATCGGGTATAATCAAGATTTTGAAAATGTGGTATCCAATTAACTTGGATATGGATATCTAAACCATTTCCTATTTGATGAAATAAATGTTGTTTTAGAGATGGTACAAGAGAATTAGATTTCGGATCGCCAAATATATTTTAGTACCATAGTGGATTTTCATTCACCGAGCAATTATTATGTCCTAATTATAGTTTTGGATCATGATATATTTGGGCCAGGAAGTAGATTTTTGGCACCTATCCCATCTTGAGGTACTTGCCTGTTTTGGGTCTAGGAAGGGTTTAAATCCCAAAGCATCTTAGGGTGAAAAAGGTCTGGGAGCTAAAGGTAAGTCCAAGAAAATTGCTGGTGCTGATCGGAAGGGAAATAAGACATCGTTTAGTGATAGTGAAGATGATGATAAAGACGATGATGGTGAAGATAACAATGAAGAGGACGCTAAATCCGAGGATTTTGCTGAACCTTGTCCTCCAGTAAAACAAAAACTCAGTGAGGTGATCATAACAGAAAGGAGTGACGCGGAGAAAGTTAACATGAAAAAGTTGTGCATAAAGCTACTTCGTCAGGTGCTTTTCTCAGAATATGTAATTTTGTTAGCTTTTAAAGAACCCACATTTTGGGCATACATAGAAATTTCGGGGCATACAGGCTTATTATGCCATCCAATGCAAGATTATAAGGGGTTTCCTAATGATGCTTAAGTTACTATAATACCCCTGCATAGTTTAAATTACATTGCTACCCTTCTACTTAATTAAATTCTAATCCTAAAACTCTCCCACTAATTAACCATCCACTAACTAATTACTCCTCCCACTAATTAACACCCACCCACTAATTAACCGTTACTTAATTAAAAAAAATTAAACTTAAACTTATACTTAACTCCCCTTCTTCCCTTTTTTTCTTCTTCTTCTTCTTCTTCTTCTTCTTCTTCTCCAAAACAGAAGAAACCAAATCGAGCTCTCCCCACTGTTATTCTCAAAATCTCATTTTTCGATTAAGTTCTCAATTAAACACATATATGGGACCTCGTGTTAAGCGACTCCCTAGAAATACTAAGGTCTAATCCTGGTGTCGCTTCTATAGCATCTCAATCTAGGGTTTTTGGAAAAGATGGAGATGAAGAGGATAGTGGATTGATTGGTGTTGGGGAACGAGAAATAGACCCTGATTCCATAAAATTGCACATAGAACGGTATTTCCCACAAACCCATTGCTTGTTTTTTCGTATTTCGTTGATTTCATGAAATGTAATCGATGATTCCTCGAGTTTTTGGCAGTTACAGAGTAGTGTTCGGCTGAAATTTAACAGCCGAACTTAATTTTTTTTTTCTACAGACGAAGAACAGTTCGGTTGAAAACATGTTTTCTTTTGAATATCGAGTAGTGTTCGGCTTATAATTGTTTTTTATGATAATCAGCCGAACCTAGATACGATTACTTAATAATCCATCTTACATTGTTCGGCACAATATTCGGCTCATTTTGATAAATATCAAATGTGCCGAACTTTACTCTGTGTATGGCTAATAGCTTCCTATAAACTTGTCCATTTATAGGTGACTTATCACATTTTTTAGTAGAATCATATTTATTTATTTTGGAAAATTAATTAAGGTTTATCATTTGTTTTAGCACCCATCCGGGAAAATTAAAAGACAAGCATAAATAGAGAACAATGGAAGTGACTCATTCTAATTCGAAAACTCCCAAACCTCGAGGTGGTGGCACTAAGAACTTGCATGCAGGAAAAAGGGGAATTGACACGACTTGCTCTTTGCATGTACATGATGCGTGTCGTAACCACAACAAATTAATTAATACTTTACTACCTAATTAACAAGTAATATAGGGTAGTCAAGGTCGATCCCACGAGGAGCACGAGATTCTAGTTGTAAAAATTGTCACGAAAAGGGGGGGTGTAAAAAGCAAAAGAAAATAAACAAAGCAATTAAAAGATAAAGTTGAAAGCAATAAGAGAGACAAGATCAAGGAATCCTTCTTCGTTACGAAACAATGAATCAAGTTATGTTCTTTTCTACTTGTTATTAGTCACAAATTATCACCAACCGTAGGTAAAGCTAACTAGCTCAGTGCTAAACCCCTAAATCCCTTGTATCACCGGACACGGAAGTTCTCGACTACCGGATTCTATTTACCAAACCACCTAGTAGTAGCTCACTCTAGATGTAATTTAAATAAACGCATTAAGATTTATGAACTTATTAGGTTAATATTAGTAGTTAGACTCTTAGATCAAGGTCTACTTTCTAACGTTGTTTTCACACACAATTGCTCCACGGAATCCCTCCGCAAGGTCTCGTGTTTGCTACTTATGTAAAGAGTCAAGAAACAATTACTTATCTCCTAACTTTCACTAGCTTTAGATCAAATTAACAAATCAATTTAGCATGCATTCTAAACAATCTATCAATCAATCATGAATGTCTTTAAGATCATTCCTATTAGTAAAAACAAACGATAATCATGTGAAAAAACTTCAAGATAGAATTAAAAAAAAAAACTCAAATCATATTAAGAACTAGGAATTCATCCTCAATCAATAAAATTAGCTACTCATGTTAAAGAGTTCACACAAAGAATAAGAAAAGAAAAGAATTGTGTGTGTAGAGATGTGTAGAGGTGTGTTTAGAAGTTGTAGAAAACTTCTCTATTTATAGGCTTCAATATTCTCCAAATCTTCCAAGGAGTAGAATCCTTTTCCTTTTGCAATTCAATTTCCAATTCCAAGCTTTTCTCAACTCTTCCACCTTCTCTTTCCAAATTTGAGTCCAATTCTCCATCCAATTCCTAGCCCAAGTCTTCACACCCATGAGAGAAGTCCATGGAAAATTCTGGAATTTTTGGTCGCCGGAAAACGGGATTGTGGCGGAATCCCATTGGAATAATCGCCACGGCCACACCCGAAAATTCTTCTCGATCCATGGAATATTCCGTTTAGATTTTGTTATATATAACGGTTGACTACCGGTCCTTAACAGTTGACCGGGTCAAGGGATGGGTCAGAACTGAGTCAGTTGCTGAGTCAGCTGACTGGGCTGAGTTGGTCTATGCCAAAGCTGTGCACAGCTTAGGTAAGTGCTTCAGCCATGATGGCTGGTCTTCCCTACACTTCAACTCATGCATTATTCACCGCAAGTCCATCTCATAGCCACCACATGCTACATAACTCAATCATCACCTCGCACTTCACTCCAAAACAATGCCACCTCCCCGCAAGTCGATTAACACCACAAACCCATACCACATTCACAATATAAATCTTTGTCACGCCATACATTCCAGCCCATATCCTAGCCATTCTCTGCCTGCAGCACCAGTTCAACTTCAACTCCTCTCCATGCTCAAATAAATAGCTGCAGTAGCAACTCAAACCACCACAACTGCAATTGCTCAGTTTCATAACCTACAACTCTTCATTATCTCAGTACTCATATCAGCCAACCTCACTGCAACAACTAGTTCCAGCTCATGATTGCAATAACAAACCAAAAACCAATAATCAGCTACACCGTCTTCTCACTCTCAAACCCCAAATCTCAGCTGCAGACACAGCTCCAATTGACTATCCAATTGTGCCTGCAATTCTGTCCATAACAATGCCTCCAATTCCACTGGCACTGCCACCATGAGCATCTGTAACTTAGTTGCAAACACCCATGAATATCTCCACAAATTCCTTCCAACAGCCATTCAATAACAGCATCAGTCCTAATACCAACTCCTCACTGCCTAGCCATTGCATCAACCCTATCTATCTCCATCATCCTACCATTCCCTGCAATTGAACCTTCTCAGGCTTCCACCCTCTGAGTTCAACAGCAACAGCTCCAAAACTCATCTGTTATCTCAATTTTAGATTCATTGCCCTCTTTGATTCACAGATTCAAAAGGTGACAAGAGCCCTACGACCTCAACTAACAAATACCCATACATTATCACATACCAGAACCCCTTTCTGATCTTCATTCTTCTCGGTTCACAAAACCCTATCTCCCTGAGCTTCAGCAAACCCATTCATTCTGGTGTAGCTTTCCTGTAATTCCATCTGTAACGTTCACAGTCATGAATCAAACCAACCCAAATTCACCGAGCTTCAACAGCACCGTCAACTTCATTCCTGGTTCAAATCACCACAACAAACCCCTTTAATTCGATTTCTGCTGCTAACCCGTCTTCCAATTTCTTGTTCTATCATCTCTGAAATCAATCCACAGATCCATCTGCCATATCTTCTCAAACCCATCTCTGAATCTCAAGCCTCACAGCACCAAAACCCATCTTCCAGTTTCAACTCAACCAACACCAAAAGCATCAACACCTTCAACCACCACACCATCCTGTCTCCTCCGATCAAACTCAATCTTCGATTACATCTCAACATCTTTACAAACCCATTCGAACCCTAGCTTTTCTTTCATGGCAGCATCTCACTCTTCACAAATCGAACATCATCGATCGAGCAACTTCTTCCCTCGGGTCTCAATTGCTTCTTCAGTTCTCAACCTCTCGGAATCACAGCGGCTTAATCCTGTTCTCGATCGATCTGCTTCTCTCAATTTCTCGCCTCTTTTCTCGACTGCATCTTCTCGATTTCTAACTCTGCTTATGGCTGCAAGCTTAACCTCCATTCCACCAGCATCATCGATCTCTGCCATGACAGCAGCTCTCGATTTCAGCCAGCAGTCTCTCTCTGTATTTGATTCAGACAAAATGATTGAGAAGTAATTCTCGATTTAGGGTTGGTTTAAATGGGGCAGATCGGGTACGGGTGTGGGTCTATGGGTTTGGGTTGTGGGTCAGAGTTTAGGGTGTGGGTGGATTCAAACACCCACCATAAATAAACCCCAATTGTGATATTCTCACTCCCTTCTTTTGGATAAGGGACACCTCTTTGACCTCCCCTTAACCTTGGATGGTCTCCATATAGTATTCCCTCCTTGGTGAAATGACAATTTTACCCTTTTTCTAAAATATGGTGATTTCTTCTCCTTTTCCTCCGTGTGACTCCATAGTAGCTACAAAATTCAAAACGAACGTAAAATACATAATTTACAAGAAAAATAGCAAAGAAAGCATAAACAATAGATAGTAAATAGGATGTATTCTACACCCTATCAAATTCCCCACACTTAGACTTTGCTAGTCCTCGAGCAAATCAAACTAAAAACTCACAACTTCAAAGCGTTCAAAGCGTCACAAGCATCCAAAGAGTTATGAGGACATAGAGTTTCGCATTCTAGTAATAAGAAGTTAGAAATACTAAAGAACATATTCTCGTTCTTAAATGTTGAGTGAGAAATAACCACACCATAATGAGAGAATGCGTGTTTGAGAAACGATCAATAAGCATTTCGCCTCGACTTCGCCTCACCAAAAGGATTTTATGATAATTGCACTCAAAAAGACGGCTTTTTTATGGTTCGCACATGTGTGCAGGTAGGAATGAAGAGAGAATTCCTGAAACACGTTGAATGGTGGGAAGGACAACTTCCGAAATATTTTTTAAAAACCCACATCTTTTAATATTTTGAAAAACCATTTTTCTGACGATCTCTAAGAAAGGAAATCAACCATTATTATCGAGGATGAGATTACTTACTTACCTTCACATCCGATTGCCAATTATGATAACACCACTCTCACGGCATCCAATAGAAACGTCTTCTGCTCCTCGTCTTTAACTTCTTGGTCTTCGTCTTCGGTTTCAACTATTGATGATAAACCCTTGTATTTCATAAATCCTTAACAATTTGTAACTCTTTTTACCTTAAAATCCTTGTCGCTTGAAACTTCCTTATAAATTTTCCTTTCCCACGGCTTATTAACAAAACAAATATTTCTCTTGTTTTTCTCTCTTTTTTTTTTTTTTTTCATCTTTTTTTTTTTTTTTTTTTTTTTTTTTTTTTTTTTTTTTTTTTGAAACAAGAGAAATTAAATACAAAAAAAATAAACCATGGCCGTGGAAGAAGTATTTTACCGCTTGATTCTTCACAACTTGTATCGTCTTGAAATCATAAACTTCAAAATTCTCACCTTTTAATTTTCTTCGCTTTCATGAATAAGTCTTCATACTTGAATATAAATTTATGCTCATTGTACTGTAAGTCCTCAACACATATGTAAAAATCCGCTCATTTGTATGTTGCTTTACTTGAATTTGAAATTTGCTCTTTTTCTCGTTCCGTTGCTTGTAAACCTTAAACTTTTCCAACTTTCCTTGTAGATTTTGATGTCGCTCCTTGTTGATGATGAATGTGTTTCTATGGATCCGTTGTTGTCGAGAGAGAGAATGGTGCTAACTGCAAATCGAACTACAAGAAGGAGGCTTTCATCTATAGACGTCACCCTCATAATTGACAAAATTAGCACTCAAGAGATCAAAGAGTAGTGCTTCTATTGGTGGGAGGTTGGGTAGCTCACCATTCTACCCGGAATTTACTTACGGTGACACACACTCAAAAGAAGCTCTTTAGTAGATGGAAGATTTCTGGTCGGTGCCTCTCATGATATGAATACGGGTAGTCTCCACTAATGATTGATCAACAACTCTAATAATGCCCTTCTCCCTGCACCAAATTCGCATCACCGGCATGATTAAATCCATTATTTAACACTCAAACAAGCAAGAAATCCGAATGTAGTTCTCTAACATTTCCAAGTTCAATTATGTCGGTCAAAATCTCTATGTAAACATACCTAGAAATATGCTAGTGACTCTAAAATCTTTAAAAGTTGGAGTTTTTATGAAAAACTTTTTTTTTCTTTCAAAATTTTTCAATTTTTTTGTAATTTTTGTTTTAAAAACATGCTTAACCACTCCCCCACACTTAAACCTTACATTGTCCTCAATGTAATTGAATCCTCCTAGTAAAGTCAAGGTGGGAAATTTTAACATGATAAGAAACAAGAAAAAGAAAAAACAAAAATAAAAAGCAAAAGAAATACAAAACCTATGGGTTGCCTCCCATTAAGCGCTTGTTTTTTAAAGTCGACGGCCCGACTTAGCTCTTGCAAGATTCATTCCCCATATACTAACAATCTGAAAATTTGAGGATCCACCCATAATACCTGTTTTGAAAACAATAACTCCATACAAATATTAGCACAAGAAAATAATAATGAAATTATCGCTCGATAGAAATTTCCCCCACACTTATTCCCGTCCACACTCGGAAGTGTATAAAGAATATAGAATTTGGGAACTTCCATGGTTTCTTTTTTGCAAACCTGCATAGTGTTAGAATCAAGTGTTTCCAATGGTGGATATCTAGAAACAAAATCATCCAAAAATACTTTCGAAGCACAAACATTCAAACCAACAAGAGGTAACGGAGAAGAATTAATATACAAAGGGTTAGACAAACCTTGCACAATTTCTTGTATTATAGAATCCTCTTCATCCTTAAAAAATTCGAGTGCATTACTTACCTCTTGTATATCGTGGTCCTCTATTAAACCTTGCAACCATTCTTCGTCGTTTTCTACCTTAACCAAAGTCTCGACATCATTAAAATCATTCGCAAGTTCAATTGGGTCTTCCACAAAATCAATGAATGTGGTTTCATCCTCTAGCATCATCTCTTCAACATTCTCATCATCGGAATCGGGCCATTCACTAAAATGATTCTCGTCGGTATAAATTGTAAGATCTTCTTGTGCGTGTGTTACACCGTTTATAACAATAGGTAAGTCACACCCAATCTCCTCCTTTTGAATAGGTGAAGGATCGTTATTATGATCCGGAGTTGGAATAACTTCCTCATTGTTGCAACGCTCATACACTTCCGCGGAATCATATCTTTCCCTAAGGAATTTTTTCCAAGCACTAAGTGCATATTCCTCAAGCTCTACCTCTTGAATAGGTAATTGATCATTATTAAGATCAAGGCTCGAGTAATCTACACTAGCGTCTTCAAAAGTCTCCAAAGGTTGGTCCTTTTCAACACAATCATCTTCATTTTCAGACTCACCATAAAAAGAATCTTCATCGGTTTCATAACCTTTATCCCGACGTCGTTTAAGTTCCATATGAATAGTCCTACTAATTTCTCGCGACAAGCTCTTCCGAGTCTCCATCATCTTCCAATTTGTATAATTTTTGTGCAAGTTTCGACGTTCACACGCTTACCACCGTTGATAGAGTTTCTAGACGGCATCTCCTCTTTGGAAAAAAGTGAAGGAAAAACACGATGAAGAGGAGTATATTCCAAATTCTCTGTCTGCACATTACTAGAAAACAAATTGTTAGATGCATAACTATCCTTCCATCCGTGTGTTTGTCCACTTACATACCCGTCATAAGGTTGTTGATATGTATGAGAATATCCATAAGGATCAGAGGAAATTTATCATAGCCAAAATATTGGTTTTGATTGTATCCTAAGGATGGTTGGAAGTTGTCATAATGTTGAGGTTGAAAACCGTATTGATTGTTGTAATATGCTTGCTCTTGTCCACCGTACATGGAAAACCTAGACCAAATAAGATTCAAAAACCAAGTTAGATACGGAATAGAATCCAACAAAGCAAGAATAAAGCAAAAAGAAAAATAAAAACAACTAAAATCATCCGTTGCTCCCCGGCAGCGCGCCAAAATTTGATGCGTGTCGTAACCACAACAAATTAATTAATACTTTACTACCTAATTAACAAGTAATATAGGGTAGTCAAGGTCGATCCCACGAGGAGCACGAGATTCTAGTTGTAAAAATTGTCACGAAAAGGGGGGTGTAAAATGCAAAAGAAAATAAACAAAGCAATTAAAAGATAAAGTTGAAAGCAATAAGAGAGACAAGATCAAGGAATCCTTCTTCGTTACGAAACAATGAATCAAGTTATGTTCTTTTCTACTTGTTATTAGTCACAAATTATCACCAACCGTAGGTAAAGCAGCTAGCTTAGTGCTAAACCCCTAAATCCCTTGTATCACCGGACACGGAAGTTCTCGACTACCGGATTCTATTTACCAAACCACCTAGTAGTAGCTCACTCTAGATGTAATTTAAATAAACGCATTAAGATTTATGAACTTATTAGGTTAATATTAGTAGTTAGACTCTTAGATCAAGGTCTACTTGCTAACGTTGTTTTCACACACAATTGCTCCACTAATCCCTCCGCAAGGTCTCGTGTTTGCTACTTATGTAAAGAGTCAAGAAACGATTACTTATCTCCTAACTTTCACTAGCTTTAGATCAAATTAACAAATCAATTTAGCATGCATTCTAAACAATCTATCAATCAATCATGAATGTCTTTAAGATCATTCCTATTAGTAAAAACAAACGATAATCATGTGAAAAAACTTCAAGATAGAATTAAAAACAAAAACTCAAATCATATTAAGAACTAGGAATTCATCCTCAATCAATAAAATTAGCTACTCATGTTAAAGAGTTCACACAAAGAATAAGAAAAGAAAAGAATTGTGTGTGTAGAGATGTGTAGAGGTGTGTTTAGAAGTTGTAGAAAACTTCTCTATTTATAGGCTTCAATATTCTCCAAATCTTCCAAGGAGTAGAATCCTTTTCCTTTTGCAATTCAATTTCCAATTCCAAGCTTTTCTCAACTCTTCCACCTTCTCTTTCCAAATTTGAGTCCAATTCTCCATCCAATTCCTAGCCCAAGTCTTCACACCCATGAGAGAAGTCCATGGAAAATTCTGGAATTTTTGGTCGCCGGAAAACTGGGATTGTGGCCGGAATCCGGCCGGAATAAGTCGCCGCCGGCCACCTGAAAATTCTTCTCAGTCCATGGAATATTCCGTTTAGATTCTGTTATATATAACGGTTGACTACCGGTCCTTAACAGTTGACCGGGTCAATGGATGGGTCAGAACTGAGTCAGTTGCTGAGTCAGCTGACTGGGCTGAGTTGGTCTATGCCAAAGCTGTTGCACAGCTTAGGTAAGTGCTTCAGCCATGATGGCTGGTCTTCCCTGCACTTCAACTCATGCATTATTCACTGCAAGTCCATCTCATAGCCACCACATGCTACATAACTCAATCATCACCTGCACTTCACTCCCAGCTACAATGCCACCTCCTGCAAGTCAGGATTAACACCACAAACCCATACCACATTCACAGTTGCGAAATCTTTGTCACGCCATACATTCCAGCCCATATCCTAGCCATTCTCTGCCTGCAGCACCAGTTCAACTTCAACTCCTCTCCATGCTCAAATAAATAGCTGCAGTAGCAACTCAAACCACCACAACTGCACTTGCTCAGTTTCATAACCTACAACTCTTCATTATCTCAGTACTCATATCAGCCAACCTCACTGCAACAACTAGTTCCAGCTCATGATTGCAATAACAAACCAAAAACCAATAATCAGCTACACCGTCTTCTCACTCTCAAACCCCAAATCTCACCGCAGAACACGGCTCCAATTGACTATCCAATTGTGCCTGCACTCGTCCATAACAATGCCTCCAATTCCACCGCACCGCCACCATGAGCATCTCAGAATCTTAGTTGCAAACACCCATGAATATCTCCACAAATTCCTTCCAACAGCCATTCAATAACAGCATCAGTCCTAATACCAACTCCTCACTGCCTAGCCATTGCATCAACCCCATCTATCTCCATCATCCTACCATTCCCTGCAATTGAACCTTCTCAGGCTTCCACCCTCTGAGTTCAACAGCAACAGCTCCAAAACTCATCTCTGTTATCTCAATTTTAGATTCATTGCCCTCTTTGATTCACAGATTCAAAAGGTGACAAGAGCCCTACGACCTCAACTAACAAATACCCATACATTATCACATACCAGAACCCCTTTCTGATCTTCATTCTTCTCGGTTCACAAAACCCTATCTCCCTGAGCTTCAGCAAACCCATTCATTCTGGTGTAGCTTTCCTGTAATTCCATCTGTAACGTTCACAGTCATGAATCAAACCAACCCAAATTCACCGAAGCTTCAATGAAGACCGTCAACTTCATTCCTGGTTCAAATCACCACAGCAAACCCCTTTAATTCGATTTCTGCTGCTAACCCGTCTTCCAATTTCTTGTTCTATCATCTCTGAAATCAATCCACAGATCCATCTGCCATATCTTCTCAAACCCATCTCTGAATCTCAAGCCTCACAGCACCAAAACCCATCTTCCAGTTTCAACTCAACCAACACCAAAAGCATCAACACCTTCAACCACCACACCATCCTGTCTCCTCCGATCAAACTCAATCTTCGATTACATCTCAACATCTTTACAAACCCATTCGAACCCTAGCTTTTCTTTCATGGCAGCATCTCACTCTTCACAAATCGAACATCATCGATCGAGCAACTTCTTCCCTCGGGTCTCAATTGCTTCTTCAGTTCTCAACCTCTCGGAATCACAGCGGCTCAATCCTGTTCTCGATCGATCTGCTTCTATCAATTTCTCGCCTCTTTTCTCGACTGCATCCTCTCGATTTCTAACTCGCTATGGCTGCAAGCTTAACCTCCATTCCACCAAAGATCATCGATCTCTCGCCATGACAAAGACTCTCGATTTCAGCCAGCAGTCTCTCTCTGTATTTGATTCAGACAAAATGATTGAGAAGTAATTCTCGATTTAGGGTTGGTTTAAATGGGGCAGATCAGGTACGGGTGTGGGTCTATGGGTTTGGGTTGTGGGTCAGAGTTTAGGGTGTGGGTGGATTCAAACACCCACCATAAATAAACCCCAATTGTGCTATTCTCACTCCCTTCTTTTGGATAAGGGACACATCTTTGACCTCCCATTAACCTTGGCTGGTCTCCATATAGTATTCCCTCCTTGGTGAAATGACAATTTTACCCTTTTGCTAAAATATGGTGATTTCTTCTCCTTTTCCTCCGTGTGACTCCATAGTAGCTACAAAATTCAAAACGAACGTAAAATACATAATTTACAAGAAAAATAGCAAAGAAAGCATAAACAATAGATAGTAAATAGGATGTATTCTACACCCTATCAGTACAGCAAGAGGGTGACAGTGATGAAGATAAGGATGATGATGATGAAGAGGAACAACTACAAGAAGAACAACAACAAGAAACCTAACAAAAACAAGAGCAAGGGAAGAAGAAAGTTGATACATCAAGGAAGACAAGTAAGCACATTCCTAAGTTTTACCCTTAGAATATTGTATACTTATCATTATATTTCTAATTTTTATTTTGTTTCTCTATTTTTTATTTTTTATTTTTCATTTTAAAATAATAAATAATAAACACAATAATTACAATAATAATAATCATAAAATTCTTTATTAAATTTATAGAAAAATAAAAGAAAATAAAAAATAAAAGTTACTTATGCTTTATAAAATATATTAGAATTAAAAATATAATTTATTATAATGAAAGTGTATCGAAACTAGATTTTAAAATATGTCTATTTTAGTCATTAAAAACATCACGAGCACTTTAAAATACTAGTTTACCAAACAGAATTTACAATTTGTTAATTTCAGAGTGCTTTTTAAATTATAGTTTACCAAATGTCATGCTGATTAATTTCTACAGCACAGCATAGCAACGCACAACACATCACAACAGAAAAACATTTTTCTAAAACTCACGACAATACCAAACTAGCCATTAAAACCCCAAAAACACATCAAATGTGGGCCCCACCCACTGGGAAAACATGAGGTCTCATTTTTGGGCTTTTTAGCATTTATGCGGTTTTATGGGAGTTCAGATGGGGTGGTCTATACATAATTTTTGTTCTATAAACTTCCATCACTAATACCGGAAGTAAGTATAGCCCTAAGGACAAGCACTATGGGAGGGGTTATCTATTCCCTATCCCTTAATTGTGGGGAAGGGATATGGGTCACAAGGCAACCTCACAATGGTATGCTTTTACCCCTTTCTAACTCTACACAGAAATTTAATTTATGTGTGAATAGTGCGAAACAGATACTCAATTTCCGTTAAGTCAACTCGTTGACTTGACCAAAACGGATACTGAGTTTCCGTTTCATAAGTATTAGTTTACAGAAACCAGATGGATTTTCCATTTCTCTTCTTCTCTATTTTTTTGTTCTCCAAAACCCTGTAAAACCCCCTTTTGAAGTTCTTGTCAATTCATTGCGATTTAGGAGCTGAAATGAAAAGGGTTTGATCCTTAGTCCTAGGTGAACTAATTCTTTTCTTCAATTTCGAATTCCATCTACAAAATCATCAAAGGTGAGTGATTCTAATTTTAGAGTTTAAAGTTAATTTTATTTTATTTTTGATGATGTTATTGATATTTTAGGTTGATTTTGATGTCTCCTTAGGTATGTTAAATGTTGATTGAAACAATATGTTTAGGATTTACTGTTGAAGAATTATATCGTGTTGGACAATTTAGGGTTGATTGTTGATTGAACCAATATGGATAACGTGATTAGGATTGATTTGTGATGTTGTAGATGGAAATGACACATTGTATTGTGATTAGGATGGAAATGTGATAAGGATTGTAATGTAATTAGGATTAGATTGGGACGTATTGTGATGGAAATGAATAATGTGCCTCAAGAAATATGTGGTAGATGTTGTTAAAAAATATTGAAACATTGTTTTGTGATGATTTTGTGATTAAAATGGATCGAACCAATATGTTGATCCTTCAATGTTGATTAACCAATGTGTTGCAATGTAATTTTATGTGTATGTGTGTGTTGATGGTGGTTTTTAAATAAAGGGTAAAATCGTCAAACCCCAAATAACCTAATGTCACTGGTGACACATTTATTAGAACATTTAATGCATGTAGTCAGTAATTAATAGGAGGTATTTTTTCAAATTAGGGCTACAACGAACAAAACCCTAATCCACCTCCGTGCCAATGACAAATCATGCCAGCCACACCTAGACCAAGCTAGCCGCGCCATGCCAAATGCACTCTGCCTTGGACCTAGCTACGCTAATCACGCCACGCCAAGCCAAACACACTTACCTTGGCCCTAGCCGCACCTCTGTGCCAATGACAAATCATGCAAGCCACACCAAAACGCGCCAAAGCATGCCAACCATGCTGGCCGCACCTACGTGCCAATGGCAAATCATGCCATCCACACCTAGCCCAAGCTAGCCGCACCTCTGTGCCAATGGCAAATCATGCCAGCCACACCAAAACGCGCCAAAGCATGCCAACCATACTGGCCGCACTTCCGTGCCAATGGCAAATCACGCCAGCCACACCTAGCCCAAGCTACCCGCACCTCTGTGCCAATAGCAAATCATGCCAGCCACACCAAACGCGCCAAAGCATGCCAACCATGTTAGCCGCACCTCCGTGCCAATGGAAAATCATGCCAGCCACATTTAGCCCGAGCTAGCCGCGCCATGCCAAACGCACTCTTCCTTGGCCCTAGCTACGCTAGTCACGCCACGCCAAGCCAAGCACTCTGCCTTGGCCCTAGCTACGCTAGTCACGTCACGCCACGCAATGCCAAAATGGCGCCCGCGCTTAGGCTTGCAAACCATGCAACCTAGGCCAAATTGGCCACGCATGCCATTGGCACATGCCAACACGCTCGCTGGTAGCTTTTTCCTACCAGGACGAGACCCAAATTGGCCACACATGTCATTGGCACATGCCAACACGCTCGCTGGTAGCTTTTCCTACCAGGACGCGACCCAAATTGGATACACATGCCATTGGCACATGCCAACGCGCTCGCTGGTAGCTTTCCCTATCAGGACGCGACCCAAGTTGTCCACGCATGCCATTGGCACATGCCAACACGCTCACTGGTAGCTTTTCTTACCAGGTCACGGCCCTAATGGCCGATCATGCCATTGGCACATGCCAACACGCATTGCTGGTAGCTTTTCCTACCAGGACGCGACCCAAATTGGCCACACATGCCAACACGCGTGCTGGTAGCTTTTCCTACCAGGACGCGACCCAAATTGGCCACGCATGCCATTGGCACATGCCAACACGCTCGATGGTAGCTTTTCTTACTGTGCAACGGCCCCAATGGCCGAGCATGCCATTGGCACATGCCAACACGCATCGCTGGTAGCTTTTCCTACCAGGTCGTGACCCAAATTGGCCACGCATGCCATTGGCACATGCCAACACGCATCGCTGGTAGCTTTTTTACCAGGACATAGCCCTAATAGCCATACGTGCCATTGACACATGCCAAACATACACGCTGGTAGCCTAACTTGCAAACCGTGCAACCTACCACATAGGCATTCCACACACGCCATTGGCACTTGCCACACACGCCATCTGGCGCTCTGGCATTGCCACTTACACTCAACATACAACCTACCACCAAGCATTCCGCACATTCCATTGGCACAAGCTACACACGCCATTAGGCACTCGGCATTGCCACTTGCACTCAAGGTGCAACCAGCAACGAAGGCATTCCGCACATGCCACACGCGCCACTAGCAGCGCCACTTGCACTCAAGGTGCAACCAACACTCGAGACATCAACACAAACTGGGGATGCTTTCTAGGGTTTTGGTTTAGCGGTCATAGCATGCAGCGTACACTACGCTCACATTAAGAAAGCGTGAATAGGAATAAAGCGGTCAAATAAATGAGGAAATAATGGTGAAAACGTTTTCACCCATAACCACCATGCGGTTACCACCTCCTCCAATCATTTCACCCTTTACTCTCTTCCTTCATGAGTCCAGCGTGGGTTTTGGCATGTGTCAATGGCACGTACGGCCAAGTTGGCCTAGGTTGCACGGCTTGCAGGTTAGGCTACCAGCGTGCGTGTTTGGCATGTTTCAATGGCACGCATGGCCATTAGGGCTACATCCTGGTAAGAAAAGCTACCAGCGATGCATGTTGGCATGTGCCAATGGCATGCGTGGCCAATTTGGGTCACGACCTGGTAGGAAAAGCTACCAGCGAGCGTGTTGGCATGTGCCAATGGCATGCGTGGCCAATTTGGGCCACGTCCTGGTAGGAAAAGCTACCAGCAAGCGTGTTGGCATGTGCCAATGGCATGCGTGGCCAATTTGGTCACGGCCTGGTAGGAAAAGCTACCAGCGAGCGTGTTGGCATGTGCCAATGGCATGCGTGGCCAATTTGGGTCACGGCCTGGTAGGAAAAGTTACCAGCGAGCGTGTTGGCATGTGCCAATGGCATTCGTGGCCAATTTGGTCACGGCCTGGTAGGAAAAGCTATCAGCGATGCGTGTTGGCATGTGCCAATGGCATGCTCGGCCATTAGGGCCACGCCCTGGTGATAAAAGATACCAGCGAGCGTGTTGGAATGTACCAATGGCATGCGTGACCAATTTGGCCTAGGTTGCACGGTTTGCAAACCTAGGTGCGGGCGCTACTTTGGCATGGCGCGTCTAGGGCCAAGGTAAGGGTTTTGGCTTGGCGTGGCGTGACCAACGTAGCTAGGGCCAACGCATAGTGTGTTTGGGAATGGTGTGGATGGCATGATTTTTCATTGGTACAGAGGTGTGTCTAGCATGGTTGGCATGCTTCGGCGCATTTGGTATGGTCGGCATGATTTGCCATTGGCATAGAGAGGTGCGGCTAGCTTAGGCTAGGTGTGGTCTGGCATGATTTGCCATTGGCACGGAGGTGCGGCTAGCATGGTTGGCATGCTTTGGCTGCGTTTGGTATGACTAGCATAGCTAGGGCCAAGGCAGAGCGAGTTTGGCATGGCGCGGCTAGCTCGGGCTAGGTGTGGCTGGCATGATTTGCCATTGGCATGGAGGTACGGCTAGCATGGTTGGCATGCTTTGGCGCGTTTGGTGTGGCTAGCATAGCCAGGGCCAAGGCAGAGTACGTTTGGCATGGCGCGGCTAGCTCGGGCTAGTTGTGGCTGGCATGATTTGCTATTGGCACGGAGGTGAATTAGGTTTTGTTCGTTGTAACCCTAATTTGAAAAAATACCCCTATTAATTACCGACTACATGCATTAAATGTTCTAATAAATGTGTCGTCGGTGACATTAGGTTATTTGGGGTTTTACGATTTTACCCTTTGTTCAAAATCCACCATCAACACCACTATACCATCTACTTCTCTTAAAACCAAAAGTGCTCCCGGTTCGAAGGAAA